>CM032485.1:8165853-9365853 GCA_019059595.1 Marasmia exigua
CTGATATCAGGTATCAGGTGAATGTTTAAGATGTTGTGTGATTTTTTATTTATTTAAGTCTGAGACGCCTCGTTGGTCTAGTGGTTTAAGTACCGGGCCGTGATCCACCGAGATCCTGGATTCGATTGCAAATCCATCTAGAACCCAGAAGTACCATAGCAGCCAAACTCTTACACAGAATTAGAATTATTTTCGTAATTTTTATAAATTTTTTTATGTGATAAGTGGTAGTAGCTCATGAACACCCGCGACACCAGTGTAGTCACAAATGCGCTACCACCCTTACCCCCGCATCGGTTAAAAATATTGAAAAGAAATTCCGGAATCAAACCTCACGAAAAGAAAGTAAAAACTTCTTGGTTACCTAAGTATATTTTTTCAATCGAATTTCTTTCAAAACAGTTTTTACTTTTTACACCGCACATCAGCCAGTTCGGTGGTTTTTTTTTCTTTTTCTAGCCTTCGGAACGCAACTTTTTACTGAGAAGCACGTGAAAAGAGTTCGTGTATCGTGCGATACAGATTTCACGAGGGAAAAGTGTTTGGAAAAAAAAAACGACAAAAAGTTGGACGGGCGCGCGCCCCGCCTGCCTTGTGTCAGACGGACAGGGTGAGTGCTACATGGAACGCATTTCATAGGACTGATCTTAGGATTTTCGATATATTTCGATTTTTACCATTTGCTCTGCATTAAGTAAGAACCTCGTAACGAAACCTGCGCGTTTCCGATATTTTCTCAGACTGTGTATGTCCACTATTGTTAACGTAATGATTATGAACGTGTAACCATGATCACAGTTGGTCTGGTACCCCTGTCTGCGGTCGTTATACTGCAGTCAACTATTGTAGGTACTAGATTACTGATTTTGGACTATGTGGTCTAGGCGTACCCTGGACTTACGCTTTAAAGACACGATAAACTAACAGTTTTCTTAGTTTTCTTATTGGTGATCGGTTTTTGTTTCACAAAAAAAAATCGTCATAGATTTTTGTAAAGTTGTAATCGATCTTTATTTAGTTTTAATAGCAGTTTTTGGACCCATTTTGTAGTCTTAATAATAATCCCAACCATCAAAAATATATTGCCTAGTGGCTAAGCGTCTAATTGTGTTGGGTGATTCCCTCAGCTTACCTCACTTACCAGCCAAGTTCAATAGTTTCCCTTGTTACTATGCTGTTCACATCACATACCATCACATACCAAACCCCTGGAACACTCACCAAGTTAAAGCTGAGAATGTGTATAAACTCAACTCTATACTCTATTCAAATGGTCTTAAAAACACTTTAATATAAATAACACATCATGGACATTTTATTATTTTAATAAAATATTTATCCTCATCTCATGTGTACCACACCGACCCGTTGCATGCCGTCGCACACGGGTACCCGCTGTCATGTCCCCTCACCAGCGTATACATACTCTTATCACACACAAAATTGAACCTTATATTTTACTTAATAGGAAACACAGCAGTTTCATTCTATAAGTTTGCACGCCACCAGCCCCATTCGGTCTAGAATTTCAAATTTCGAACGCGCTCTTACGACCATCGGTTTAAGAACTATAAAATATTCCAGCATGATGTTCATTGCATAATCAACTTTATTCTTTTGAGATACGTGTCACAACAACTGCGGGAATATTTTTGTGGGAATAGAGACGCTTAATAAAGAAGATGACTGAGCGAGTTTAGACTTTGTTGGTCTGTGATAAGAGTTGTTGTATAAGAAGTGGGTATGATTGTCAACCCTGAAATGCTATCGGCTTTTTAGTTCCACAACACGGAATAGTCTCACGTCTAATACCCAACTTGGCTTTTAGGTGTCCAGTGCGTTTTTATAGGCACCTATTTAAAAGAAAATGATGACGGACTAGTTTTTGGAAAAAAGGAAGCATTTTGAAATTCGTTTATTGCAGTTTTTCTAGATTTAGAGATATTTCTCAAGGTGCACAAAACTCTTACCTAATAAGTAAGCTATTAATAAATAAATGCGTTACTTCTATTATACTTACGTTAGTAGAAACTCAGAACATATGTATTCTGAAAATAAACACATTTCCAGTTTCCAGTTCCCATACATATTTACCCACCTGGTGGTCCCGATGTGCCGCTGGTTTTTAATTAAGCTTACGAAAACAACCAAAAATCTTTAAAACTGACTATATTATATAATTTCGAAAGAAATATTATGTTCTTTCATTACTTGTACATAGTTTTCAACAAGGCAAAGTAGGACCAGGATCGGCTTAAAATCTGCAAAAAAAAATATTAAAAAAATATTTGGCAGAAAGAAGATGCCTTACTTATATTTTAGTATCCTACGCTCGTGCAAAGTCTGGAATGAGGTTCCAGCCTATGACATGTCCTTTTTTAAACGAAGTTTGAAAAGAGTTCTTCTCTCACGGTAGGCAGCGGCATGACTGTGCTCCGGCATTGTTGTTGTCTATGAGCGGTGGTTACCGTTTACCAACATGGGCGGCATGTTCGTCTGCCTTTTTCGCAATAAACAAAAGTATCTTCGTGATCGCAGACGAGCAGACGGATCACCAGATAGCAAGCAAGCGATTACCGCCGCCCGGCAGGTCACCCGGTCAGGATACTGTAGATAGATAGATCGATATTCTTTATTGCACAAAAATAAAATACAAGCATGATACAACAGCAACAGACAGTACAATGCGGTCTTATCGCTTGTAGCGATTTCTTCCAGACAACCTTTGGGTAGAGGAAAGAAATATCGTATTCGTAATAAGGGAAGGCAGTGCAAAGTAGTTTAACAAATGAAATTGAGAATGGCAGAAATATTCATTATTTTATATATTAATATTATTACATTACATAAACAATAATAAACAATACATACATACCCAATAATATATACATAGATAATTTATAACAAAAATTAAATAAAAATATTTCTTATAGATAGGTATAAATGACCATAGAGCAGACCACATAAAAAAGGAAGAAGAGACAAGGAAAAAACAGTGTACCTATTAATAGATATCTGTAGTAAATAACGCACTTAAAAAAAACATATCGTGTTTAGGCGAAAATCGAACCCACATCCTCTACATTCCGGGTGTTATCAAGATTATGAATGATGAACGAAAAAGATGGATAGACCAGTTGACTGAAAGCGCAGAAATGCCAATGAGCACAGCGCTTCACCGCCCAGAAGACCGTAACAGGTAAAAAAAGTCGTTCGTAGACTTCATGAAAATCACGATCTTCAACAATGAGAGACCGACTGAGGATGAGGATGAGGTTCTTAAGAAAGAAATTCCTCATCCCAGTCGGTATCTCATTGACCCATCGACACAGGGCATATTTTGTTTAGATGGACTAAGCCTTACGCTTACCACATCGCACCTGATGGAACGCGTCGATGAGGTCTAGGATGATACGCGTTTGCCAAGAAGATGCCTGTTCACTCTTGCCTTAAACATACCTATACAAATTACAGTTGTAAAGTATCAAAGTCACAGTCTAATAATTCTTTATTTGCATAGGCTTGTACACAGCACTTACAAATCGTCATACATTTGAATGACTTAAACCTATTTATAAGTACTTATGTATAATTTACATGTTAATACATATATATGTTGATACATAAAATATACTAAAGAAATAAATAAATTTAATGCGATTCTACCACCGGCTCGGAAAGTTGTTTCTGGTCGAGAAGATCCGGCAAGAAACTCGCCAGTTACTCTTTTTAATCGCCAAACTTTCATAGAATGTTGTGTCATCATCATATCAAGCGATACAGTTTAATTGTTACACAAAATAAAATAAAGGAAATAATAATAAATTAAATATCTTTAGGTACTTACTGTTGTAAAAGCAGTCAAATTGAGATCAGCAAATTTACAAGCTGTCAACTTGCAAGGTTTCTGTGCCCTGGAAACACCAAGAACATAATCTTAACTGTGTATTTCACGGATTCATTTTAGCAATTGCACATTGGTTTATTAAATACTAGCGGCCGCCCGCGACTCCGTCCGCGTGGAAAAGTAACTTTTTACCCCCCTTTCAACCCCTTACAACCCCCTTTTCGCAATAAAAAGTAGCCTATGTCCTTTCTCAGGGTCTAGATTATCTGTATACCAAATTTCATTTAAATCCGTTGAGTAGTTTTGGCGTGAAAGAGTAGCAGACAGACAGACAGACAGACAGACAGACAGACAGAGTTACTTTCGCATTTATAATATTAGTATGGATTTTACTGTTCAGTTAGTAGCTGTGTGCTTCAAAGATTCTATTACGGAGCCCTGTGCTGCTCGGCTGTGTTTTTGGGACTGAATACTAGGCGAAGAATGAAGATCGATTAGATTCGGTGACCGACAATTTAAATTTAGATTATAAGTGGCCAGTATGTTACGTATGAATAAGAACGGAGTTCCCAGTCATCATGAAAGTCCAACCATCCATGGAGACTGCAGGGAAACGGCACAGTTACAATCTTAGTCGTCGAAGAAGGCAAAAGAAGAACGAAGAATAAAAGATCACAAACCTCATTAGAATGAGAAGCATGCTCTTCTTAGTTCTGGGATCAGTCTCGTACCAGAGGGAGTTGTATACAGCCAAACTTATTTGGGTGCTCTGTAACAAGTAAATCAATATGTTGGCGAAGGACCTCCTTTTTTGTTGTTTCTATAAGTATATTTTTGAAGTTATTATTTTTTTTTAATATAAAATGTTCTTTCACTATTAGACTAGGGTCAGCACGAAGTTATAATGTCAGTATGATTCAGAAGAGCGAAGAAAAGGTTGTCTTTTTTTTTTTTATAATTCTCACATCTCATACGTTGACCTGATTCCGTACTAAGTAGCTTAAGCACTTGTGTTACAGATATCAGACAACAGAGGAACACAAATATATACTTAAATAAATATATTACACCCAGACACCGAACAAACACAAGTATTCATCGCACAAGTGTTTGTCCAGGGTGGGGATCGAACCCACTTTAGTTAACATATAAAATTTGTGACGTTTATCAGAGTTTCACTGGCTGCCGCCATAATTGAGTCCCCTTACCTTCATCATAGTGCCGCTGCTACGGATACTAGGTAGGCACCTCATAACCCATCCTCAATACAATAGTATAAGTAAGTCCGTAAATACTAGGCTCTAGGTCTGAACGCTATGGAACGAGCAATGCTCGGCGTCTCTCTGTCCGAGATCGAATCCGAAATGAGGTGATCCGGCAAAGAACCAAAGTCATCGACATTGTTCACCGGATTAGCAAGCTTAAGGCAGTGGGCAGGCCATATTAGTCGCAGAACCGACAACCGATGGGGTAAAAGAGTTCGAGTGGAGACCGCGTCTTGGCAAACGTAATGTAGGGCGCCCTCTGGCTAGATGGGGGGACGATCTGCGCAGGAGGGCTGGCAAGAGCTGGATGCGAGAAGCCATGGATAGATCACAGTGGCGAAAAATTGGAGAGGCCTACGTCCAGCAGTGGACTGCGATAGGCTGATGATGATGATGATGATGATGTCTGAATGTATTTTCACCGAAATATAGACAATATTTCTGGTGTAGTTTACAGGGCACGCGTTTTTATAAACGTAGTGTAGGACGCCCTCAGGAGTGATGATTTACGCAATATGTATATCATCATTATTACAGCTCACTGCTGGACATAGGTCTCCCCCAATGTTCTCCACACAGATTCGTCCATTGAATGTCGCCCGCATCTAATGGATTCCCGCAGGTGCGAGTAGCCAAAGATCGAGAAAATCGGAAGTATTTTTCATAGCTCAGTAGACGACAGACAGATCCATTCATAACCAATAAGCCCCCTTTTCTCTGAATTGGGCCTCTGGTACCTACCCACACTGACTCAGCGAAGCACAGTACGGAAGCCTGTGTTTTTTTAGAGTTGATTAGATCGGTTTGTAATCTGTGCTGTGTTTCGCTGCGTGAGTGAGGGTACTGGAGGCCCAATCCAGGGGAAAGAGGGCTTGGGAACCGTCTTGTCATAATCTCCTGTATTTTAACGTTCCACTGTCTGACAATGAAATATGGCACTCGCGTTTTATTATAACGTATTATGGTGTTAAGCGACTCAGATGTGAATTGCAACAGAGGGGTTTGAAGGTTGGCAGGGCACTTGTGGCTCCACTGGTGTCGCGGGTGTCCATGGGCGGCGGGAACCGCTTTCCGTCAGGTGATCCGTCTGCTTGTCTGCCACCTATCACATAAAAAACCTATTTACATGTTTTTAATCTGTGTAAAGTTTTATGAAAATTGAACTGTTAATTTTTTCATCTCTTTTATCAAAATTGCTGTGCAACAATATTTGCTCTATTCAGTTTGTATGAACCAATCCGGTTTGAATGGCAGTCAACTTTTTTCTTTTTGAAATCTTGCTATAGTAACACTTTGTATGGTTTCGCCTTGAGTGACTCACACACACCACATAAGAACCTTGACGCATATTGTGATTCATTCGTTCTCTGTAGTCATTTCAAAAATACTTACATTAATCTATTTTTACATTTTTCTCTATCCTCAACAGGGTTTTTTATGTGATAGGCTGCAGACGAGCAGACGAATCGCCTGATGGTAAGCGATAGACACCCGCGACACCAGTGGAGTCACTATTGCGCTGTCAACCTTTAAACTACCCTTTCGCCTGGATTGAACCCTCACTCACGCAGCGAAACATAGCACCGTGCTTCACGCCGGTTTTATGTGAGGCCTTGTTATCGCTTCGGTCGTACTGGCTCATTCATACCGAAGCGTGTGGCTATCCCACGGTTTTACTTCGATGAAATATGAATGAATATACAGGGTGAATTCGTAAACATTGGCATTTACCTTTTAATTATTGGTAAAAGACCAATAATTGTCAACATTTTTCTTTTTTTAGTCCTATGACTTATGGAAATACACATAAAAAAACAACTTTTTATACAAAGTCGGCCACGTGTCTTGTTCATATTTGTATTCGTCGAAAAAAATTCAACGTTTGTTCAGAATGATTGGTAGAAGAGGTAGTTAAAGGAATACCAATGTATACCATTCCAGCTTGTAAGTTAATTCATACAACTCATACATAGACATCTCACGTCTAGCCACGGACGGAGTGATACCGCGGCCTCACAGAAAGCCGACATGAAACAGCACTGTGCTGTGTTTCGCTGCGAGAGTAAGGGAGTCCTTACTCCCTTACTCCGATCCGGGGGATAGAGAGGATTAAAGGTTGGCAGCGCAATTTTGACTCCACTGGTGTCGAAGGTGTCTATGGGCGGCGGCAATCGCTTACCATCAGCTGATCGTTGTTTTTTTTCCAACTTTAGGTCAACTTTTTGTATAAAGTTCATTAACCCGATGAGGTAAGTAGAAGTTCAGACCATAAGAAACGCATGTAAGTACTTACAGATCGCATCAACATGTCTCCAAAGAAGCAAAGCAACGATATCTGTGAGAGGTTCATGAAGAGGAAAGTTGCGAAGGTCACCACCACGCTCATATCGTCCAACACCTGTGAAGCAGACGTTGGTCCTAGATGTTGATCTATAGATTGTTATCCTAGGTAAACGGACAGGTACTGGGTGTGGCTGGCTGCCTCATTAGATTCATCATACACCTCGAGAATTGAACATCATCTTTTCAGCCAGTAAACGTCCACTGCTAGACATAGGCCTCCACACAGATCGGTCCTGTGCCGCCCGCATCCAAGGCATTCCCGGGACCTTCACCAGATTGTCGGTCCACCTTGTGGGAGACCTGCCACGGCTTCGACCTCCTATACGTGGCCTCCACTCGAGGACCTGCCAATTGAACATAGACCTGCCACATTAAGTCCAGAGTGTTTGGTCGCATCCAGCGAGATTCTACGACTCTGATCAGGTCGTCTATCCATCTTGTGGATGAGCGTCCCAAGCAGCGATTACTTTCAGGCCGCTGGAACGTTTCTGTTCCAGCGGCCAACTGATGCAATGAACTGAGGCAGGCAACTGATGGCCGCTGGAACAGAAACGTTCCAGCGGCCATCAGTTGCCTGCCTCGCCCATTGCCACTAAATTGTACTAATCTTCTGAGTTGTACCGATCACTTTTCATTGGATTCGTGACATGGCATAAGTCATAGATACCTATTTGTGTGTGTGCAGCGTAGTTGATTGATCATTGGGTTGGATTCTCTAAGCTTTGGCCAAAACGCTGCCAGGAGGACTATTGCCCCCGCCTCTACATCTTAGCGAGTAGGTTAGCTTCAAAGTTTGCGCTTTGGAGCCCAGGGTACGCTTAGACCATGATTTAAGATTTTGGGAATCTGGTAACTACAATGAAGTGACTGCCGTCTGATCATCGCAACCCTTTGACAAGAGATCCAGACCATCTGAATCATGGTTAATTCACCACCGAGCTCATGGTAGGAATACGCTCATAGATTGAAAAAGAGGTACTTGCTCGGATTCGAACCACTACTAGCAAGGAGGACTATTGCCCCCAGTGATAAAGAGAACATCAGTGAGCGCAGTAACCAAAAGTGAAGCAATCCACTTACCGTAATGATAAACCCGGACAGACAGATGAGCACGGAACTGGTGACGATGTTGAAGAGCGTCGATTTAGAGTACAGGAGCTCCACTTGGTCCACCAAGCTGATAGATAGAAAATTGAGAATTACTTAATTAAAGTCTGCTCGTCTGCCACTTATCACATAAAAAATACCTTGTGAACTAATTGGCTACCTCGACAGATTGGAAGAATATCGTCTCGTGAAGAAAGCATACCCAGGATATAGACCCAGGTGCTACTGGAAAGAAATCGTCGAGGCGGATCTACGAGAGCTTTATGACTGGCGGGAAGTATCGTAGGATCTATCAAGGTAGCGATCTACTGTGAGAGAAATATGGCCGGACGGCTGGAGTGATAAAACCGGCATTAAGCAGCGTCTCAGCTGTGTTTCGCTGCGTGACTGATGGTACTGGAGGCCTAATCCGGGGGAAAAGAGGCTTAAAATGTTGGCAGCGCCAGGTGACTCTGCTGGTGTTGCCGGCGTCCATGGGTGGCGGCAATGGCTTACCATTAGGTGATGGTTCTGCTCGCCACCACCTATCAAATAATAATATTTTGTTTCGGATGCCAAAACACAGTTCAGATCGCTGAGCCAGCGAAGAAAGTAAGTCAACGACATGGACATGGACAACTTACTTAGCTTCGCGGGAAGTGAAGTGGCCTCCGCAAGAGATTATTAAAAATGGCACCGACATTACAACCACCAAGACTCTCAGTAAATACGAATGCAACTTTGATGACTTACTCAATCAACTCCTGGTGCCTCCTCACAGCCTGTGCGAGGCCGCGCCTGGTCTGCTCCGGCGAGGACACGACGTGCTCGAGCCGCTGGCTCAACAGCCGGAAGTGCATTTGTATGTAGATGCACACGGCGTAGAACAGGCTGTCCGACCCGAACACGTTACCGCCGACTATTGCAGCTGGTAAGTAAAAAGGCTCAAAGTCACCCAGAGAGCAATGGAAAGGGCTATGCTCTGAGTCTCAGGGACGATGAGATCCGCAGCAGAACCAAGGTCAAAGACATAGTGTGAGCGTCTGGGCGTTATCACTGTATTTCTTTGCAATGTGACTGAAGTATTCGAGACTTCAGTGAAGGATTTCTAAGATAATGACAGTCGCCAGGAAATTTAGAGTTTTCGCAGTATACAGACGTTTGTCTGAAATGCTGTTCAAGGGAGGAGCACTTTTCTCCAGCCAGCACCACATTTCAAAGACATCAAAACTTTTGCAACAACACTAAGGGCCGATTTTTTGATCCGTAGTTAAGCTGAACTAATGGTTTAAAAAAGTATCCAATGGTCGAATATCGCAAAAATGTGTTTTTGAACAATAGTTAGCTTAACTAATAGTTATATTATAAGGAATTACGTCACTTTGACGCTGTCACTTTGACTATTGGTTAGACAGTTAACAATTGTTAATTTAACCAAAAGGTAACTACGGATCAATAAACCTGCCCTAAACCTACTCTTACACATTTCTTTTATTTCTTTTATTTATTTAGATATTTATTTATTTCTTAGTGGAAAACATACAACATTTAACTTACAATAATGATTGAGATATTTTATGACAAATACGCCTTAAACAGTTTTTACGAAGAATAATCAGAGATAAAATGCTTGCACTACATAGAAAATATACAAATAAGGAGTATAATATAGTTATATAAAAATTTAATAATACATACAAGAGAAGTACAGATACAAAATGAATTTAAGATGACGGGTAGGGCACACTAGCGACGCCAATCGATTTTATTTTTTAGCTACTAAACCGGATCTATTTTAAACAATTTCGGGGTAACAACCTCTCGGCAAACATTTATACTATTTATTAACTAACCATGCACAAATGTTGGGTCCGTTTTTGTACGCGACAAATTGATTGAATGAAAAGCGGCCACTTTTGGCGTGAACCAATTTTTAGCGAATTCGTTGGACCCAGCATGTTTGCATGGTTATTTAATAAATAGTATGAGTGTATGCCGAGAGGTTGTAACCCCGAAATTGTTTAAAATAGATCTGGTTTAGTAGCTAAAAATTAAAATTGATTAGCGTCGCTAGTGTGCCCTACCCGCCACCTTAAGCCCTATCCGAAATTCCACACTAATATCACAAATATGTATGTGCCATCACATTATCTACCTATTAAAAAAAATGTGTTCATAATATTTTTAAAATAGAATATTTTTAAATAAAAGACCGCGCGAAGTGGAGGAGTAGAAGTAGGAAAGCGGACCCCGGGCTCCGAAGCGACAGCTTGGGACGCAACCGGGACAAAACGCTAAGATGATGATAGAATATTTTTAAAATAAGTAGTTAGGTCTTGCCATGAACAGGTATTACGTGTCTTCGGAATAATTTCAATTTAATTCATTTATTTGCATAATATAGGTAAATAATACATACAGGTCTTAAATATGTTGCACTATATTAGGCCTAGCAAGGACATGCAAATTTTAGAGTGATTTAATTAATCATTCCATTATATTAATTCAAAAGATAAAAATAGAATAGGCTAAATTATTTCTTGTTTTATTAAAGTCAATGAAGATTACAGTATTATTATTATTATAATTATATCATGTTATGTATTCCACAAATATTTTAAGTATTACATAATATTAAATTAGGCATTTTTTATTGTTTTCTCATTTAAAAATTCGACTACACTGTAATAGCACTTCTGTATTAAAAATAATTTAAGTGTTTTTTTTTTAAATAAGTTATTGGATATAGTTTTTTTTAAATTAGTTTAAGTGTTCAATTTCAATCATAGATCTAGGCAAATTATTATATAACCGAGGTGCCATGCAACACTATTATTCAGTAAAGCCGTTTTATTCAATGGAATGCAAAATTACGATTGAAATTTTTAAGGGTCCGATTGGAGAAATAACTTTGTCCATAATATTCTTCTTTCGTATTATATTTCTTTTTAAATGCCTATTTTTAAGTAACTGTAAACCTTTTTATATACTTTTCGAAGTTGGTAGCGACTTTCCCAATCTCGTAAAGTCGTGATCGCTACGCAATGGCTGTATTCAACTGCGTCTTTGTTTATTGTAGTATAATTTAAATACTCTAGTTACCTATTTACGATTGTAATATTAACACAATTCAACGCAATACAGATAGATAGAATAGACGCACCGGTATTCCTCGTTCTATTTATAACCAAACATCCTTATAAAGGATTTTCCTTATATCTATAACTCTGAATTTTACAAAATGGTGTAAACGTTTTCCTTTTGCGATTGATTTTGGTCTTTATCCCTTGGTAACAAGAGCCATTAGTGACTGCCACGTTGGCGCAGTGGGTTGTGCGTCGCACTTTATTTTTTATTTTATTTTACAGTATTAGGGAATCTTACAGCTAAACCACTGATAGCCAAATACAAGATTCCACTTATAAAAATACATTATAAAAGAAGAAAAGCACAGTAATAAAATGTTCTATCCGCACAAGTTACCTACTCGTTATTATTAAAGCAACGGCCGCGCTTGCGGTTTCGGGTTCGACCCCCGGGTCGGGCCAAAATTTGTACCTGAGTTTTTTTGTTAAGAAGTTCTCATTGACAGCCCAGGGTCTGGAAGTTGGCGTTCTTGTACCCCCGTGCCTCGGAAAGCACGTTAAGCCGTTGGTCCTTGTGTTTACGCAAACACTTCAGCACTTTAATATATCCTGCGTAAGTGACTGATCGTAGATTGAGATTAGCCGCCTTAACCGAAATCGGTTGAAGGATATTTTTATTATTATTAACAAGAATAATGCTATTTACTACGTTTTTGAGTTAACAGGCGGTTTTTCGATTTTACTGAACCAAACGAGGTTTGAAAAGAGTTCTTCTTTCACGGTAGGCAGCGGCATATCTGTGCTCCGGCATTGTCGATGTCTATGAGCTGCGGTTACCATTTACCATCAGATGGGCAGCATGCTCGTCTGCTTATATTTCGGAATAAAAAAAAAGATTAAAACACGCAAGGAAATTATTTAGGAGTGAAAAAAGGGCTTTATGTTTCAGTCGGATAGTTTCTAAAACGTGCAATTATGATTCAATTGGTCTATTTCCACTGTTAAAGGAGGACGACCGACGGTAGTCGCTTTATAGATAATAATGCGCGCAGTTAATTGATGGCGCCACTGTCGCTTATTATGACAATATTGGTTTGACACCCGCGAATGCCATTTTTTTTGTTGTTTCTTTTTTTTGTGTGTTTTTTTTTAATATAATTTTAATGTTTTTAAATTGATTATGTATGTATCTCTGTGTTATTATTTCTTTGTTTTGTATATGTAATTTTTCATTTTCTTTT
Source organism: Marasmia exigua (assembly GCA_019059595.1). Classification (NCBI taxonomy): domain Eukaryota; kingdom Metazoa; phylum Arthropoda; class Insecta; order Lepidoptera; family Crambidae; genus Marasmia; species Marasmia exigua. The sequence continues at coordinate 8,178,722 of CM032485.1, forward strand.
TACTTGTATATATTGCATGTCAATCTTTTATAATATTTTTTTTCAATGACAAGGCGTCACCCAAGGTCCAGCCTGAAAATCAGCGCTGCAGCTGCTGTTTGTGGAAGCTACAGCATATGCTGAGGCTGAGCCTTGTTGGCCGCAACTCTTTGTCTCTGTACCTTGTTTTCTCTGTTTTGTTCTCTGTGTAATGTGTTGTGGTGAATAAATTGTTTCTTATCTTATCTTATCTTTATTGTAATTACCAGACTCTTCAAATCGTGGATCATGTTCTAAGCACCACAAGTGAAGCGAATGTTTTTTAAACGAGGTTTGAAAAGAGTTCTTCTTTCACGGTAGGCAGCGGCATGACTGTGCTCCGGCATTGTCGATGTCTATGAGCGGCGGTTACCATTTACCATCAGATGGGCAGCAAGCTCGTCTGCCATTTTAAAACAATAAAAAAAAAGCAAGAGCTTTGGACGCAACCTGGAATTACACGCTAAGATGAGAGTGTTCCTAAGTTTTTGTCCCTTAATTAAATTTTCCTTTTAATGTCGGCCTACGTACCTATTTTTAAAGTGTCCGATGGGCAAGGATCATTAACCTACGTAAGAACAATGTCAATTACCCGAATGATTTTGTATATTAAATATTATTATGGAATGGACCTAAAACACAAAAAATGGCATTCTTCAAATCAAGTTTATTATTATTTAAAAAATATATATATATACATATTTTTTTATGCTAGAGGCGACAAACGAACAAGCGAGTCACCTGATGGAAAGCAATCATCGCCGCCCATTAACATCCGCGAAATCAGAGAGATTCGCTAATGCGTTACCTGGCCTTTTTAAAAAGGAGTACGCTCTTCTCTTGAAGGACCCTAAGTCGCAGCCGTCGGGAAAAATCCCATAGGTAAACTGTTCCACAGAACTGAGGTACGTGGTAGAAAATTCCGCGAAAATCGCACAGTATTAGACCTCATCCATCGAGATGATGAGGATGGAATGACAATCGCTTGCGTTCATTCTATAGGAATATTTAATTCTATATTGCTCGGCGTCTCTCTCCGAGATCGAATCCGAAATGAGGTGATCCGGCAGAGAACCAAAGTCATCGACATTGCTCACCGGATTAGCAAGCTTAAGGCAGTGGGCTGCGCCCATATTAGCCGCAGAACCGACAACCGATGGGGTAAACGAGTTCTAGAGTGAAGACCGCGTCTTGGCAAACGTAATGTAGGGCGCCCTCTGGCTAGGTGGAGGGACGATCTGCGCAGAATGGCTGACAAGAGCTAGATGCGAGAAGCCATGGATAGATCACGGTGGCGAACAATTGGAGAGGCCTACGTCCAGCAGTGGACTGCGATAGGCTGATGATGATGATGATGATAGGAACGATAAAATCTCTTTGTGTGAACAAATATGACTAAAATTAACATAACTTTAAAAATTGGCAACACTGAAGTCAGACCAACGCTTAGTCACTGTTATGGAATATGAGTAATAATGACGATTCGTAATTCCGTATCTCAATTGACTCATTTGTGCCAATGCAGAATAAAACAAGCGAAAGTTCACGAGATAATGGACAGTCTTCAGTCCCGGTGGCCATTTGAAACTTACGAAGACAATACCTATCAATATTTTTTTTTATTTTTTCCCCAAATCAGTTTTTTTTTGTATTTTTCTCCAATTAAATATACTAGCCGGTTAAGGGACATCACCTTTGACATTCATCATAACTGTTCCGAATGAGCAACGATGTTTTCCATTTCAATCTTGTGGCGTTTCTGTACATCCATCCAGCCTCTTGCCAAAGAGCTGTACAGGGTTTCGGCAAACAACCCTTTAACCACCACTGAACAACCTTGAACGTGTGTTTTTTTTAAGTCCCCATACAAAATGTAATCCAGCTCCCTGACCGGTTTAGTATGAATTTTTTTTTTATGCTAGTGGCGACAAACGAGCAAGCGAGTCACCTGATGGAAAGCAATCATCGCCGCCCATTAACATCCGCGAAATCAGAGAGATCGCTAATGCGTTGCCGGCCTTTTTAAAAAGGAGTATACTCTTCTCTTGAAGGTCCCTAAGTCGTAGCCGTCGGGAAATACTCCCATAGGTAAACTGTTCCACAAAACTGAGGTACGTGGTAGAAAGTTCCGCGAAAAACGCACAGTATTCGACCGCCATCCATCGAGATGATAAGAATAGAATGACAATCGCTTGCGTGTAGTTCGATGTAAGAATTCAGCTGCAGGGAGTAGATCAAACAGTTCCTCAGAGCACTCCCCATGATAGATGCGGTATAGAATGCTGAGGGAGGCTATATCCCGCCGCAGTGCTAGAGGATCAAGTCGACTAGAGAGAGTCAAGTCACCGACAATTCGAGCAGCCCTACGCTGTACGCGGTCAAACGGAAGAAATGTTGATAATTATAGAACATTGTTCAGAATGGTTAGTAAAAGAGGTGGTTAAAGGGATGTAATCGATTACCGTTACACCTAATCACATAATTTTTTCCTTTCTTTGCGAGTATTTTTATTATTGTCACAGCATTTTTCGCAATTTAGTCTTTCCTATCTCTAAACGCTCGATTACATGTAAGAACACTATTTACACAAAGAACAATCATCCAGTGTTGTGTATGATTTTCAACAGCTCAATTTCAATCGCACACAAACCACCAATTACCTATGATTGTCTATAATGGACAATCTTCGCGCCAAACTCCAAACGCTTGGAATTAGCATCACAAATCGTCAGGTGGGAAAACATTTACATAGTGAGAATAGTAGGCAATTTTCGCGTTTTCTAAGCTTCTGCAATTAATGCAATTATCTGGTAACTGTTCATGAATACTGTTGACACGGATATTGTACGGACCCAGTGACTTTAAGTTCTCGAAAGCTGTAAAATCGTCTTTCAATTGAAAAATACATTTTAAATTTGTCGACTGTTCTAGTTCTAGATCTAACTACTTATAGTTAATAATGTTCTAAGTACGAGTTATTAGAACGAGGATTAACGCTATCATAATGTTTCATGATACCGAAACATCAAGCAGCATACAGCAGCTGTATTCTTGTACAAAATGATATATGGTTATAACTAGTATAGTACCCCTTTTAGCGCACTTTGTGACTCCATTAGTATTGTGGGTGTATCCCCAGCGCCAGCCACTTACCATCAGATGGTTCGTCTGCTCGTTTACCATCTTTTTCTCTCTCTCTCTCTCTTCGGTCGATTCCCTCACTGCTGAGGATCGTGACTACTTCCGATTTTGTAAACCAGCTGTCGCCATCAGCTGCACTCCGCTGCTCGGCAGTGCTTATCGGGATCTCGAGCTGTTTCGCTATCTGACCATCGCTGGGGACTACGGCCTCTTCGTCTACCACATTAAAATAAATACTTACTAGAACCAACATGATGTAGATACACCGCTGGCCACATCTGTGGCGTGTACGCGTCGAAGAAGTACTTCACCAAGTAGGGATACTTGCACTCCGTGGCACCCGTCGTGTAGTAGTCGTACGCCATCGAACTCACGGGCATCAGTGGGAACGCACACATCACCACCGCACATATGTAGTATAGGAGGAGAACCACGAAATTTAAGGATTTTATCGACTCCTTCAATATCTCCCTTTCTACGTCTTTATTATCCTCTTCTAGCATACGCTCTCTAATAGATTTTGCAAAAATGACTTCTTTAGATTTCATTTCATTAAGATTAGCTTCAAAATCATCGTTAATATTAGCAAAAATATCATCTCTAGCTTGCATTTCTATAGGAATTTACATCAAAATCATCGTCATCAGACTCTGGATGTATATCCCGTAGTTTACTAACAATTTTGATAATTATATCTCTGTTTAAATACAGAAAAATTGATTTTGAAGTTGCAAGCATACTAACTGTAATACAAGGAGCTGTCAAAGACAGGTCAATGAAACTTTTGCCCATTAATATACCCTCAATCAACCAATTTATCTCGCCGCAAACGTCCGTGTACAGCCAAGACAGGTTTATGTAGTACAGATAATTGTTGAAGAAGTTTTCTATCGGTTTACGGAATTTCTTTTGCGATATTTTTATTCCCGAAAAAAGGAGGGCCATTTTCGTCAATCTCAAACTCGAATCGAAATCTTTCTTCTTCATTGTCCTGAGACCTTTTGGTTTTTATGTTTAGATAGCCTAAATGAGAACCTTCTTGCTGTAAAGCCAAATTCAAATTGATGGAGAAATGCCTAATATCTAAAAGACAAGAAAAATTAATTACAAGGTTCGTTAGATCAAAGATGTCAACTATATTATTCTGTTTACTTTTAAGACATGTTCTTTAATTTCAAATTCCGTTTAGTTTCATCAAGATATTTTAATTAGTACCTAGTTTCTTTACTAAACCAACAAAGCACTTAAGTAATTATTTTTTTAAAACATTACCTACATACCAGCCCAAAATACAACATGATAGAATATTTTATAAAGCGTGAATTTTGCCGTCCTAAGATTTCAGATTAATTTTAGTCGAGGGTTATTATAAATTTCGCCAGTGCATTCTCTTTATTGTCCTCATCTTAACGTGTAATTCCCGGCTGCGTCCAAAGCTGCCGATCTGGAGCCCACAGTACGCTTGGACCACTGATTCTGGATTTGGGGAGTCTGGTAATTACAATGAAACAACTGCCGTCTGACCTTCGCAACCGTTTACAGGGCAACCAGACCAACTGAATCATGATTACACGTTTCAGAAACTATCCGAAACTTGCAGGTTTCCTTACGATGTTTTCCCTCACCACCGAGCCAATGGAAGAAATACGCACGCACATAGATTTGAAAAATCTAGAGGTGCTTGGCCGGATTTGAACCACTACACCCCGTATGGTAGGCGCATTCTGAATTCATTGCATTAGTTAGATGAGAAATAAGACACAGGAGTTACAAAATAGACCCTGAAGACTTCGAATATAACTTAAACACACCAGTTCTTAGGCCGTCGCCAGAGTATCCTCATAACTTACCCCACAAAAACAGGCCTAACGGTGCAGCCGAGCTCCATATTCATGAGCCGATAAAGGCCCTTTGTCACGCCGCGTTTTTTCCGAGGCCCGTCCATCCGGGCTTAGGCGGTAGGGTGAGGATGTCCGGTTACATTGCAGGATAAAACCTATAAGTTCACATTTTGCTACAAGAGAATATCCACGAGAGCTGTGCCAACAAACTCTGTTACAGTATGGCAGATGTTGAATTTATGTTGGGGCGGAAAGGTCCTCGAGTGGAGGCCACGTACAAGAAGTCGCAGCCGTGCGCCCCCACAAGGTGGAACAACGATCTAGTCCTAGGTCGCGGGAATCCATTGGATGCGGGCGGCACAGGGCCGATCTGTGTGGAGAACATTGGAGGGAGGCCTATGTCCAGCAGCGGACGTCTATTGACTGAAATGATGATGAATTTATGTATTATTTTTGTAAGACAAAAATAATACATGAATTAATTTTTTACATACTTTACACAAAGTAAAGTATGTAAAAAATAAAAACCTTCAAGAAATTAGCTCGCAATTGTGACTCTTCTGATGTTGCAGGTGTCCATGGTGGTAATCATCACTTACCATTAAGTGATCCGTCCGCTCATCTACCACCTATCTCATAAAATAGATGCTAGTTTATGATCTGCGAGAACAAGGTCAATGACAAGCGAGAAGTAGTGCAGGGGCACATAATGCAGGAGCAATTGGACAACATTTCATATTTTAACATGTCCGTATTGTTTTATATGAAATAGACATACATATAACAGCCCTCATCATCAGCCCATTTAAGTCCCCACTGCTGGGGCCCGGGCCTCCCTCAATCACATGAGGGGTAATTGCCATACTCACCACGCTTGGCAGACGGGTTGGCGAGGGTTTTGATATAAATGCAGAGTTTTCCTTCTCTGGGTGCTGATGATCATGCCAGCAGCTTTACCTTAGTCGCCTTTTACGACACCTCGGTAAGAGTGAGGGTGGCCTATTCTACTCTGCCGAGGATCACACGGCCATTCGCCCATACAAATCTCTAATTCGACTTCAATGTTGAGCTCGCGAGAATAGGCCACCAGAATGGACCAAAGTGGCGATCTCTTATTTCGGAGGCCAAGACTTTGTTTGGGTCGCTGAGCCAGCGGAGAAAGTAAGTAAACAGTACTAGTAGTATCAGCCTATAAACTGCTGCAGAGGGCCTGGTAACCTGCGCCACAGATTTTATTAAATTTAATTCAGGCACAAGTTTTTGCATAAGGTCATCCACCATAAGCAAGATTGTACTTACGTATTATGTAATAGAATAAGCATTGCCTTATGAAAAATAAATCATTTATTTATCTATTTATAACTGTCCCACTGCAGGGGGAACTATAAACTATTCCACTTTACAACAAAATCCTGGTCACCCTAGCAGTTATCCTTTTCGGCATATCTAAAGGACAGTAGACGGCGCGTCAAAGTGCCAGGGGTCTAGAACTAGCTATTGTTGAGAAGGTTTCGGCTAAATAGTACAAAAACTGGGTTAGCGGGACTTTACTAAATAACACACTTTAAAAAATCATCTCGTGTTCAGGCGGGACTCGAACCCACACCTTCCACAATGCGGGTGGATGTTCTACCAATTAGACCACTGAACGCGCATCTCTCTATATATGTATATTGTAAATATGCCTACAATATTGATGAGACTATCGACAGCTCATGTCGAATCAAGCACTTACAAATTTCATTGGCTTAGTAACGCGTTCAGTTGTCTGATTCCACCCGGATTGTGGAAGGTGTGGGTTCGAGTCCCGCCTGAACACGAGATGAAATATTTAAGTGTGTTATTTACTTAAGAATAAATTGCAAAAGATTGCTATAAAAATATCAACTAGCAGGACTTTTAATGGCGACTTTATAGTGAGTAGAGAAATTCTACAACATAAAATAGCGTCTCGGATACTTTTTCAAAATTGTTCATACTTACTTAAGGTGACGGGTAGGGCACACTAGCGACGCCAATCGATTTTAATTGTTAGTTACTAAATCGGATCTATTTTAAACAATTTCGGGGTTACAACCTCTCGGCAAACACTTATACTATTTATTAAATAACCATGCACAAATGCAGACCCAACATTAGTATGCGAAAAATTTATTCACGCTAAAAGTGCCCGCTTTTGGCGGTAATCAATTTTTTGCGTACAAAAACGGACTCAGCATTTGTGCATGGTTATTTAATAAAAAATATAAGTGTTTGTCGAGAGGTTGTAACCCCGAAATTGTTTCAAATAGATCCGGTTTAGTAGCTAAAAAATAAAATCGATTGGAGTCGCTAGTGTGCCCTACCCGTCACCTTTTTTTTATATGAGAGGTGGCACACTAGCAGACAGATCACCTGATGGTAGCAATTCCGCCGCCCATGGACACCTGCAACACCAGTGGAGTCACAAGTGCGCTGCCAATGCTTCATTGGTTTTCGCTCTTATGCCATGACACATAAGTTTCAAAATCTGGTGGGAACTATTTTTCATTCCATTCTCTGATTAAACGACATAACATATCCAGGTTCCAGGTTATAATGATCAGGGAACACAGACTTCGCCTTTGTGAGGCAGAATAGTACCCACCATGCCAAAACGGTGGTCGCCCTACTATCAGTCCTTTTCGGCATATCTGAAGAACTGAAGCCCAATTCTCGTGCTCGTGACATTTATTTTCATACGACATATATCACTAAAACATAGTTTTTTTGTATGGTTTTCGGGTGATATCCGCCATGTTTTTTTCATATCGAAATCCCGAGAATTGGGCTCCTGATCGGCCCGCGTCAAAGGACAGAGCACAGATTATAACGAACCATGGGCCTAGAACTAGCTATTGTTCGTCCCGTTTTCGGCTGGACAATTCGGAGAAAAACTGTTCTTTTACGGGGTTTTAATATCCATGGATTAGTTTACGGCGTCTTAATTTTTTTAAATTAGTTTGTGGAGTTGTCTAAATGCTTTGGTTGGATTTTGGATATGTTAAGTCTAATGCTTGTTTTGTGTTTTTAATACTCTTTGTAACACAATAAAATTTGAAAGTTTTTTTTTTTATGTAATAGGTAGGCAGACGAATAGACGGATCACCTGATGGTAAGCAATTGCCGCTGCCCATGGACACCCGCGACACCAGAGGAGTCACAAGTGCGCTGCCAACCTTTAAACCCCCCCTATCCCCCGGATTGGGCCTCCGCTACCCTCACTCACGCAGCGAAACACAGCACAGTGCTGCTTCACCCTGGTTTTCCGGTCGAGCGGGCCCATTCATGCGAATTATGTGTGAGGAATATATTTTTTACGTGATAGGTGGCAAACGAGTAGATGAATTATCAGGTCTCAAGTGCGCTGCCAACCATTAAACTCCCCTTTCCCCAGATTGAGGATTAAAAATGATTTCAGCATACCTACTTATTGTCCTGCCAGAATACCAGCGCTGCCGCGGCATTTCTGTCGTGGCAGCACCATGCTGAGGCCAGGACCTGATTGACCTCACACTTCACACACGCCTACTTATTTAGAATATTTTCATTATATAACTGTGTATTTACCTACCTATCGTCTGTTCTCGTACTCACCTTTGTCTGTAGTTTTAATGTGTCAATGTTACCTTACCTATGTTTACTAATGAATGTTCATTGTTAAATTATTTATTGTGATGGTCAATAAAATGTTTCTTTCTTTCTTTCTTTCTATTAGCAAGAGGCTGCTTTGTGGAGTGCATCTGTTGGTCCTGCGCCCAATACTTTGCCGGTCTTTGTTATCCCATCCATATCATTTTAGCTTATTTTGTACTTAGGTTGCTGGTATCTAATCAAATGTAACACCTGCTTAACGTATGTTTCACAAATAAATATATTTTCTATTTGTGCAAAGATATCATTTATCAAGAAATGCCATCGAAAACATAAGTCATAGGCACCATCTATTTACACGGACGACCGAACTGAACCCACGACCTCTAGCCATCTAACTAAAAGACGGATTAAAAAGTTCAATAGATCCTATTAATAATCATTGCACAATAATTAAACCTTCACAACCAATTCTAGACTCTACTACAAGCAAATAGAATTCATTTTTGTTATGTATCTATTTCTTTTATAACATCTTTTAATACAATAAGTTATGGTTCTTGAGATGTGGGACAATTGATTTGGAACCTTCACGGTTCAGGAATAAGGTCGGCATTGGGATCTCGACCGTCAATGCCATATCAAGGTCTCTGTCTTCTCTTTAATGTTTTCTTGCTTATTCGTAAATCTTGTAGTTACATTTACGGTAATACTAGCTTGTATGGGAAGTCCCAAATAAATAATAAATAAAATATTTCATAACATCACATACATCGATCTAACTCCGAGATTGTTCCTTGTGTTCACCTGTGTGTTCTTGCGTTGCGAAGGTCAGACGACAGTCGCTTCTTCTTCTTATTTTATTTGTGGCAATCAACTTCTCGACTGAGAATTACTCCTGCCATTATCATGTTTTAGATTTTAGGCATTATTAAGCGGAACAACCGAAGATAATTCGCCAATGTCAAGTAACTTATTGAGAACAAGTAGGTAGTCAACAGTCGAAGTCAGTCAAAGTCACAGTCACTCAATAAAACGCCGGTGTTTTGCGTTTTATCGACCTACGGATTCAGCGGATATCACTCTAAAGGCAATCGCGGGTTTTAAGACTCTATTAGGTCCAAGCAAGTTGTCACGAGACAACGCACTCGACACACAATAGCAGTGTTAAAAACGATACAATCCAACGATTCTTATTATTAGGATCACTTTGCGGCACTTCACTGCACAAATAAACACCAAACTTGCACACTAAAAACCACTAGACACTAATTTAAAACCTTTGAATTGCATCAGCCCACGCGGCTTCTTTAGCCCTACCCGCCGAATCCGATAGTCGCTTCATTGCAATTACCAGACTCGCCAAATCCTGAATCATGGTCTAAGCGTATCCTCGACTTGAAAGCGACAGCTTTGGACGCAACTGGCAACTATACGCTAAAATGAGGAGGATAGAGGCCACCCTAGAGAAATCATAGCATTGCCACCCCATCGGAGTCCGGGGTGACCACTGAAGAAAAAAGTATCAGTTATCTATATGTCGGAGCGTCAGCACAGTGGCGCCCTCTATTATGTTTGGAAAGGTCGGGGAACTTTCTTTGGGTGGAGTCGATTATAGCGATGAAGTTGATACTTTTTGGTTATTTTCCATGCCATTGCCATGTATTTTGATTTTAGAGAGCTGTCAGTTTGACGTTTGGACTGGAGACACGCGGGAATAGCTAGGGAGATTCGGAGTGTGTTTTCTTAGTTAATGTTGCTTTGATTTGATTTTGTGATGGGATTCGATGGCCGATACCAGAACGGACTGTGGAATCGCGCAGTGAACAAATGCAGGCGAATGTAGAATAATCTTCGCTATGTCGAACCTGCCGCGTTTCCGCTTTGATCTTTGTGTTTTTTCGCTTCGAATATTGATAGTTTATTCAATAGACAAATGGTAGAGTGAAATGATGGCTGACATATACGTCATACTAGTGAACAGGTACCACCTTTGGGGACTGGTCTGCTTCGGTTTACCTCATAATATTTATTTTATTATTATTTCCTTCATTTTATTTTGTGTAACAATTAAACTGTATGGCTTGGTATGATGATGACACAATATTGTATGAAAGTTTGGCGATTAAAAAGAGTAACTGGCGAGTTTCTTGCCGGATCTTCTCGACCAGAAACAACTTTCCGAGCCGGTGTGGTAGAATCGCATTATGTTTATTTATTTCTTTAGTTTATTTTATGTATCAAAATATTTATGTATTAACATGTAAATTATACATAAGTACTTATAAATAGTTTTAAGTCATTCAAATGTATGACGATTTGTAAGTCCCTAAATATCAGCTTGACCCATTTGACGCCTTGCAGAGACGAGCTGTCCGGATTGTCGGGGATCCCGATCTCACGGACAAATTGGAGTCGTTGGAGTCGCGAAGAGATTTTGGCTCTCTTTGCCTCTTCTATAGGCTATTCCATGGAGAGTGCTCTTTGGAGCTGTTTAATATCATACCAGGGTCAACAATCTACAATCGCACGACTAGACGCCGCGGCAAACTTCACCAATACTGCCTGGAACCAATCCCTTCCAGAACTCTTCGTTTCCAGCGCTCCTTTTTTCCGCGCTCCTTTTTTCCGCGCTCGTGCAAACTCTGGAATGACCTTCCAGCCGTGGTGTTCCCTGATCGCTATGATATGTCCTTTTTTAAACAAGGTTTGAAAAGAGTTCTTCTCTCACGGTAGGCAGCAGCATGACTGTGCTCCGGCATTGTTGATGTCTATGAGCGGCGGTTACCGTTTACCATCAGATGGGCCGCAAGCTCAGACGAGCTAGACACCTACTATAAGCAATAAAAAAAAAGTGCTGTGTACAAGCCTATGCAAATAAAGAATTATTTGACTTTGACTTTAACTAAGACGCTTGAGACTTCGGAAGTGACTTCGCTTTGTTATTTGTGGACTCTAATTTCAATATTGCCATCTTTCACAACCTATCGGATAACGAAGGGCTCGACCAGCCTCCGTTATATATATTTTTTTAATACACAAAGATAAGAAAGTTCGTAACCAATTCGTAACTATTTGACCTTCTTTCACGTTTAAATACAAAAATCACATACATAAGTAATCCCTTTGAAAAGAGAAAAACTTATCTAGACACTAAAAGATTCTAGAATAATAAACGTTACTAATCAAATTGATAATATAATGTTGACAAAGCTTGTCTTTATTTCTACAAAAGATAAAATCGAATTCTACCTACAAACAATTTCGGCAAACTCAAAGATCAAACAAAAACAATCACAACAAAAAGGTGACCTTTCGAAATGTAATTTGTAAGAAACTGTAATTATTTTACTGGTGTAATTAAAGTGGGGAAAACAAAGAAGTCTTGTGACGAAACGGAGAATAGAAAAACATTAAGTAAAGTAAAGCGAAATTGTCTTTAACAAAAAAAGATGTTACATAACAGCCGACTTAAATGACATCATAATATCTTTGGCTAAACACCGCCATGTTATTACTAAAAACAAGTGAAAAAGTGGCGAGTTGTGTTAAATGACTTAATTACAAACAATTTTAAAATTCGAATTTAAAATGGTCCAACTTCGTTCGGAATTCGGATTTTAAAGAGTCGTAATTTTCGCAGTTAGGGCAACTGAACTCAAAGGGGTGTTAGCAATAAACAATCTTGGCGTTTGTTTTTCAAATGACTTTATGGCGGGCGATCGTAAAAGAAAGTTAGTCGAAGTTGCCTGCCAGCGACAATAACATAGTAATATAAACGTTTTGTTCTTCATTCGATTTTTCTTTTCTAAATAAATGCTGACTTGAATAATTATTATGAAATTAGAACAATAATATTTTAAGGTAAGGAAGATTAAGGCCCGAACCGAACAATCTTTATCTGAGAATTATCTATGGTATAAACGCTAAGAGTCGTATGATATGACAGCATTATATCATAGAGCCTAAGAGGTCGCTACTTATTGTCGATTTAAGCTGAAAGGTACCCCACTAGCGACGCCAATTAATTTTAATTGATAGCTAGTAAACTGGATCGAATTTCAAAGCTCTAGCCTCTCGGCAAAGACCTATTATTCTATTTATTTAAATAGTTAACTATTTGGTCTGCTTTTGCACTCGAATTTTGGATTACCGCCAGATGCGGCCTCTTTTGACGTGAATCAATTTTTCGAGTAAAAAACAGACCAAACATTTGTGCATGCTTATTAAATAAATAGTACTTTATAAAATGTTTGTCGAGTCAAACACTTATACTATTTATTAAATAACCATGCAAACTGTTAGGTCCAAAGCGTATGCGAAAAATTGATTCTCGCCGAAAGCGACCACTTATGGCGTGAATCAATTTTTCGCGTACAAAAACGGACCCAACATTTTTACAAGGTTATTTAATAAATAGTAATAAGTGTTTGTCGAGAGGTTGTAACCCCGGAACTGTTTAAAAGAGATCCGGTTTAGTAGCTAAAAATTAAAATTGATTGGCATCGCTAATGTGCCCTACCCGTCACCTTAATAGAAAATAATGTGTAGAATACTATCACGGAATACGTAAGAGACTATTTAACCTACTTACGTAGTATTTTCAAAGTGTTTGGTATACTACAATACAGAAAACCGGCGTGAAGCAGCACTGTGCTGTGTTTCGCTGCGTGAGTGAGGGTACCGGAGGCCCAATCCGGGGAAGTGTGGTTTAAATGTTGGCAGCGCACTTATGACTCCACTGGTGTCACGGGTGTCTATGGGCGGCGGCAATAGCTTGCCATCAGGCGATCCGTCTGCTCGTCAGCCATCTATCACATGAAAAATATATAATATCTTATTAATCTAATCGTCTGGATGGCGGATGACTGGTAGGAGGTGGCGCAGGACCGACCTAGATGGAGACTCTTATTATCGGAGGCCGAGGCTCACTTTTTGGGTCGCTGCGCCAACCAAGTCCCTCCTCTTATTACAAAAAACTACTCTGATACCGGCTTTAATCTTAAACTAGCAAGTTGATGATTATTACGGAATAATATTAGTTCTTAAATTTTTATTACAAATCCTCGACTAACCATAGACTATTTAGTACTGCAGGATACTGTCAAAATTGATCGAATCATTCAATCATTCCTTCAGTGACATTTCATTTTACATAGCCTTGTTTTATTTTTTGAAGTAAAAATATTTTAGAATTATTTTAAGTAACATAAAATTAGAATATTGACGTGCCTTCCTAATGTCTTCAAGTAATATGCATGGGATTTGTTTTTTTTTTGGGATTAAATTACAAAAAATAAATTGACTATTTTCTCACTAATAAATTTAGCGTAAAACGAAATGAACTGTCACAGGGCTATGTTGTCATGGTTACTGAATCGATATTTTGAGGTTATTATTTTAGAACTCATGTTAAACTAGGGGTCCGGGTGGTTTAACTTGAGTATTATAGTTGTAACTTCATGGACAGACCGATATTCGTAAAATAATGTTATCATCATCCTCCTGCATTTTTCCCAGGTTATCTGGGGTCGGCGCAGTATGTTTTCCTTTTCCATACGTCCCTGTCATTCGTCATCGAATCATCCACCCCTTTTTCCATCATGTCATTCTTTACACAATCCATCCATCTCTTTTTCGGCCGTCCTCTGTTTCTCCACCTACTTACATTTAAACTCATCACTTTTTTGGTAACATGTTCTTTCCCTCTTCTCATTACATGGCCATACCAGGAAAGACGATTTGCCTTCAATTTATCAATGATGGGGGCCACTTTCATACTTCCTCTAATATACTCATTCCTTATCTTGTCCATTCTCGTCACTCCACACATCCATCTTAACATTCTCATTTCTGTCGCATGCAATCGTCTTTCATCCGTCTTTTTAACGGCCCAGCATTCTGATCCATACAAGAATACAAAAATAATGTAAAATAATGTTATATCACACAATAAACTCCGTGTTAATTCCGATCTTAATTAGTTTTAGATATAATGCAACGCGAAAATCTAAAAAAACTATTGATATTCGTCAAGCCCAAAAAGTGTTCCATTTTACGTAGAGTCAAAACATCGTCCCTTGTGTTACAAATTGCGAACTTATGAGTCTTGGAACAAAATTCGTGCCGGCCCCTTTTGACATTACGTGTTGGAAGCGGGATGACATGTGCTTTAGTACGGTAATAACTTTAGATCGCGATTTAGAATTATTTTTTCTTTATAAAAACTTCACAACATCACATAGGTACATTGATCTGACTCCGAGATAAGTAGCTCAAGCACCTGTGTTACGGATATCAGAATCAACAGTGGGATTACAAATATATACATATAATACTTTTTTTTTGTAAATATATACCTATACATAGAAAACACCCAGTCCAATACAAACAGACATATTCATGCACACAAATGTTTGTACTGTGCGGGGATCGCACCCGCAACCCTTGGACCAAAGGCAGCGTTCACTACCACTGTTCCAAACGGGTCGTCAGAATAAGTTGGCGTAGGTAGATATGTAAAAGTAAGTACCTACTTACTTACATACCTACCTACGCCAACTTATTCTGACATATACATACATACCTATGTATGTATATCTAAATATATCAGCTCTGACTTCGTCAGCCCAATGAACCGTTATCAGCGGTTTATCAAAGCGTAAGGAGCATTAAATTATCTCTGCCAATGAGTGCACGGAGGCCAAAACGCATATATTACACAACCATAGCTATAATTAACGGGTTTTCGTAATATTTCCAAATTATCAGTTTTTACTTTACTTCAATGATCTATAAGGTCCGATTCGAATCTTTATCCGAGAATAAAACGATATTTTAACTTCGAATCGTATGGTATGACAGCGTAATATTTCAAAATTATCAGTTTTTATTTTACTTCACTGATCTATAAGGCCCGTTTCGAATCTTTATCCGAGAATAAAACGATGGTATAACTTGGAATAGTACCTATGGTATAACAGCGCGACGTTATGCTTATCACAGATTTAAGCGGTAATCGCTTACCATCAGGTGATACGTCTGCTCGTCTTCCCCTTATATCATAAAAAAATGTTTTCCGTCACCGCCCATTTATTGAAAATACCTACGGACATAGATTAAAACATCCATAATACCTACTCGGACGACATGCCCCGGCTTCGCACTTGTACAATTATACAATATATGTAATATTGAACCCAGGACTCGAAATCACGGCCTGGTACTTAAACCACTAGACCAACTAGGCCGAGCAAAGGTATGTTTCGAATTTTTCGAACATAGCTCGGGATTGTGATCACCAATCCGCATTAGACAAGCGTGGTGATTAAGCCTAATCCCATTAGCGATGACTTGATTTCTATGATGGAGGCCTTAGCCCTGCAGTGGGACAGTATATAGCCTGATACTTTACTTTTTAGTTTACATGTAATATTATTAACCATAATATAATAAAATAAAAATAAATTAATAACTATTAAATGCTGTTACGATTATTTTGGTATGGTGTAGTCTTGGTGAACCTAAATAAATAAATTAAGACAACATAACATACTCGCACATTGTCCTGATCACAAGTAAGGTTTTCCCTTGTACTATGGAAACTCGAAACAACGAAGGTACCACGCATACCCAGACCCAGCACAAATGTCTGGTTCATTCTCTATCTATTAAAAAACCGCATCGAAATCCGATGCATATATATTTTTTTGCATAACATAGAGACAGACAGCAAAAGCGACTTTGTTTTTAATATGTAGTGATGATGATGGTATGATAATAAATAAGTACTACTGGTTCCTTGTTTTGCATATATTTATTTTACCCCTCATAGTTGTCGAAGGGGGCTCTCATGATATTTGTGACCTGTTTTGCCCCATAGTTAAAGGGCGTTTGAGCAAGTAGAGGACATTTTAACACAATTTATGGATTAACAATTCATAACTCTGAATTCTTGGAAATTTTCAATATATTATGTTTTATCAGTAAACAGTTAGGTGCTTCTTTCTTTTACTTGATATTTAGAATGTCTTTTGTCAGATTTTTTTTCAAAATTCGTTTATCACAATTGCTATGCCCATACAACATTGCTGGACATAACGGTTGGCTTTGTATAATAGTCGAAATTTTTTTTCGATTTTATCAAACTTTTTGCAAAAAATATTCTGATAACCGGTAGAATAAGTGTTTAGAGAGGTGTGCTTAACTGTTCACTGATAAGTAGATAATTCCTGTATATAATTTTTTTTTACGATTGATCGTATCTTTCGAAATATATTACCCGTTTTTGGATTCAGTTTCTCCTCTGTATTTTTCAATTATCTATGTTTGTTTATGCCCCGTTTCTATGTTGCAAGTGATATCCATAATTCCATACTTTAAATTGTAAGGGGCGGGTTTACACTGTTTTAAAATCTGATATTTAATTTATTTTTATTTTAGTTTCTGGTTCAGTTATTGCATTTTCTTTAGCCGTGTTTAGTGTATATTTTCGATTAAGTTGAATCGTGGTTGTATTCCATGATGATATCAATGTAGAGTACATTGTATTGCGAACAGTTTTAAAAATATTTGATTTTAAAAACCAATTGGGTGTCATCAATTCAATATTTATGTTTTGTTTTAGAATGACGTAAGTTCTTATATTAACCAACTTCTTTTAACATTTCAGATAGTCTTTACACTCACAGAACTTTGTGTCTTTCTTATAATAAGTAATCCAAAAATAACATTTTCAGAAACGTTTACAGTTGAAGTATTTTCTTTTTGTTTTATAAAAGAAAATGATTATTTATGTTTTATAAAAGTAATAGTGTTGCTAACTTCATCTATTTTACTATTTTTCTTCCGATCTTTACCTAAAGTGAAATAGTGATAATTGTATTAGCTTGGTTGTTTTGTTTAATATATTTGTTGTAACGGTTGTATAATTCTTAATGTCTGTAATTTTGGTTATGATGATGATACCAGTAAAGCCATCGGACAATGAAGTTTTGTAAATGAAATAATAAAATAATTGGATTAAAATATTTCAGCAATTCTTAGTAGGTACTTAAGTTGGGTATTTTGTGCAATAAAGTATATCTGTCTATATCCTTTTAATTTTCGTACAGCCGAAGAAATAAAATGTATATGTAATACCTAAACAGTTTTATCTTTCTCATTATTTGTTCAAATGATTACTCTGTCCTGAGTTTTACGTATCGTCATATATGGAAACTTGACATTTGCATCTGTCAATTTAGTCTTCCACATTATTCAGTACATATAACTGTCGGGAAATGGACAAACAGCCACACATGACTTTCTCAAATCTGTCAAAATTCCTAAATTGATATTGAACCGAACTTGTTCGACACTAAGATGAGAATCGAATGTAGAAAGGGCATCCTCTTTTTTATTTCAACTGCCAAAAATGTATGAAACTTTCATACATTTTTGGCACTTTCCCTTAGAAAGTTTTGTATGCTTTGATGTGTAGTTGTACGCACATAACCCGACAAAATTTTAGAAATTTAGAAATATTAAACTGCAAAATATTCAATTTCGTCTCCTGCTCACTATATTAAGCATTAGTTTTAAGGTAAGTTTAAAGGATGAGAATAAAATGTCCATTGTAATTTGTAACTTAAACCATGACTTTTAATACATTTCTCCTATATTACATTCGTTTGTACAAAAACAACGTATTGATGAAGTATACAACGTATTTGCTTGGTCCTAACTCGACCTTACGCATACATCACAATAATTAAATCATTACAACTAATCATAATATCAAAAATTACGTATGAACGAGATCGTGGACTTTGGGAGATAATAATCATTATTTATGTATCTGAAAATAAAACTATATATTTCCAGATATATTCAGATAACTTTCTATGGTATTCCAAAAGCATTTATCTACATTTTTTCTTTATTGTACACATAAATCAGTCAATACATTCAATATTTGATATTTCGTATACAACACATTTACACAATGGAAGAAATATTTGCTGTTCATTGATAAACTTTTACAGCCTCAATTCCGGTCTCATGGACAATTAATTTTGTATCCATCAATATTAATAATGATCAGCATGATATGCGTTTCTAAATTTGCATATGATACTCATAAACATTTTCGTTTTTGTTTCTGTCTGTTCCTCACAACAATCACAAACTTCATAGAAACACAATACTCATACAAAATAATCTAAATATACTAGAACATTATCAAATTAAAGTTTTATTTGATATTGATACTTCTTATCGTCGCGTCATTCATATTTGCAGAGATCTCCTTCTTTGATAGCATTCGTATTTTATTATTACGTATTGAATTCATTTCTTTGTTTAAATATTTTACATTATTTAGGAATGCTTCCACCTTAAATAGTATCATATCAAATATATTTATTACTCTCGCTTCAGCTTCAACAACACAATTTGTTGTATTAAACTTTTTGGCAGTTATGAAGACAAACAAAATATTCACTAACTTCATCTTTGGAAGACTGAATCACTTATTCTATCGCCGGAACAACTCCGAGCAATGGCGAAACTTCACGTGGAGTACTAATATTAAACGTAACTTGTAACTTTCCAAGTTTTGTTCAGATACACAAGTGTGTCAAGGCATTTCTTGTAATTTATAACGAGAAAATTCTTGATTATGTACTACAGTGTGGAGATAATAAATGGGTCGAATAAATCAACGTCGACTCCACGTTGCGTCACCTTTATTTATGTTTAGTACATACTCTTCGCTTATATGATTTAGATGCTATTTGTTTGTTTAGAACGCAGTTTGAGCTATGAGCGATAGATGAACATTGTTCCTTTCTTTATAGATTAAAACCCAATGCATTTCATTTTCAAATATTTGCAATGCGTCATCTTATTAAGCAACTATTCTTTGTTCCATTGGTTCTATCTACCTGTATTCAATATGTTTATTTTCATTCACAATGATCATAAATTGAAGTGCAAGTATTTCAAGCAACTGTTCTATTGGATATTATATCACAGTAACAATTGAGCTTTACAAATTCTGATGTGAATTATTGAAGAATGGTATATTGTTCTTTGAGCTATTGTTGAACGGAGCTCAAGAATCCCATGCCCTTATGGATTCCTAGAAAGTCTTAATTAGTTAATGAACACAAGGGATTGGAAATACTGTTTAAGACTAACGGTAGTCTTATTAAACCCGGATTTCCCTTTGATATTAATAATACAAAGACGATTTGAAAACAAATAGATACTATTCATTTTGTTATTCATATTCCAGGTAAAACACTGTTTACCTAATGCGTTTGATTGTAAACATTCTGTACAATGTTACAGTATTCAAAGCCAGTATATCTCCCAAATATATACCACAGAAACAATTGAAATAACCTAATATAACAAAGTCGTTAGTTCCCTAGCTTAGTGCGTAAGGTCGAATTGAAACAATATTTAATTTGAAGAATGGCTAAATGTCTATCTAACTAATGGAGCAATTATATTGAACGACCAGATCTTCTTGAATTAGCAATACTTGCATAGTTAGATGCCCCGCCGCGTGCGTCATCGCATTAAGGAACGAGTAAACAAATTATTATCATATTATTCAAGTACACTACAGTCAAAGGCGATTCAAGAGGATCTGGCCGAACATTACGACTAGGCATTGGGGCTACTTTCCTCTGACAAACGGAACATAATTTCGAACAAAACAACTCCAAACTTAATTCAACAAATGACTAACAAACAGAACTGGCCAAAAAGGGAACATTTTAAAAAGAAAGCGACCCCACTTCCTAACAATTAATTCGATAATATCATTAAAATTGGTTAATTCTTCCACAGTCCAGAGTATACAACCTTGGCGGCTCCTTCACTTCAACATGGCCGTCGCACTCACACAGACAGAACGCACTAGCGCGTGTGTGGTCACCGCACATGCCACAGGCCGAGGTTAAGCACACTGAGCCGAGGCAACTTAACGATGTGGTCCAGGCCCTGCGGCGTGATACACGTGCACCCGTACAAGTCAATCGCCTTCAAGTTAAGAAGCCCGTCTCCTAGCGCCCGCAGGCCCCTGTCCGTCACTCGCGTGCACTGTCCTATATTTAAAGTTTCTAGCTGCGATAGCCTCGCGACCCTCTCCAAGCCCTCGTCGGTCAGCCGACAGGCGCTCAGCGACAGCGACCGCAGCCCCGATAGCCCCAGGGTCGCGTGGGATAACGCCTCGTCGCCCACTTTATCACAGAACGAGACGTCCAACGCTCTTAATCTCCCGCTCTCCGCTAGGTGAGCCACCCCGGCGTCCGACACTCCATCACAGGCCCTCAAGTTTATATCTTCTAAATGCGGCAGCCGGGCCAGGTGCCTCAGGCCTGCGTCAGTCACAGCTACACAAAAGGAAAGGTTTATAGATTTAAGTTTAGGAAGACCTGTCGCTGCATGCTTCAGCGCTTCGTCCGTCAACCTTTGGCAGTCTTGCAGTCCCAAGTGCTCTAGTTCCGGGGTGCCTCTCGCTTCTCCTCCCCCGCACAGGTGTGCGATGCCGGCATCGTTCACGTGCCAGCAAGATCTTAAGTTCAACCGTCGCAGTTTCCTGAGTCCCCACGCTATAAGCAACAGTCCTGTGTCTGTTATATTGCAACATCCTCCTAATTCTAGTTCTTCTAGGTTTTTCAATGACTGAGCTATCCGACCTAGCGAGGAGTCCGTCACTTGTTTACACAGAGATAAATCTAGTCGTTTTAAAGCTGGCAGCTCAGCTGCGAATGCACTAGCTAGAGCTGCATCGGTGACACTGTAGCATCCGCTGAGGGATAACGATTCTAGTCCAGGAAGCGCCGCGACGGCGTCCCTCAGTCCTCTTCTGAGTGAGAGCACTTGCAACTTCCGCACTCCTCGCCTGGCTAGCGACGCGAACAACACAGGAGCTGGTCTTCTTAGATGCAATGCCGCCTCGACGCCTCTCCACACGGAGCGGCGATCGGCCGCGTCCCGCCAAGCGCGGCAAACTTGCGCCGCGCGGCCTCTGTCTCTGACCGGGAGCCTCTCGAAGATGAGCGCGAGCAGCTCCGGGTACAGCCGCGAGATGTGCGTGCCCTGCGGCTCCGGTTCGGCCACGTGAGGCGCGGGTAAATGGGGCCGGTGTAATCTGTAGGGTGCGCTGCGTTGTTTGCGGCGTGTGGTGGGCAGCTCGGTGAGGCTGAGCCGCTCGTCGCGCCAGGAGAGCGCGTCCTCCGTCCACGCACTCATAGCTTGCACTGTAACATGTCGCGCGCGGGATTGTACTGGAGCGCGGGCGCGACGTGCGGCGCGCTCGGCGTGCGCTCGTGGACTGACGGCTGCGGCCGCCCCGCGGCGGGCGCGGGCGGGGGCGCGCGGCGATTGGTCGCGCTCGCCGGCACGTGACGCGCGTCGTATCGATTCGGAGGCTCTGCGGCGGCATTTTTAAGTTGGCGGACCGAGAGCCCGCCTTCGCCCCGCGCGGCCCTCGCTCCCGCGTTCGAGACCAAACAGAGCGGAGAACGGACGCTTTGAATATTCAGTTGTTAATTTCTTTTGGAATAATTAGGTTTTTGGACGTGAAAGTTAGTTAGAAACAGTTGCGCAATTTCTTAAAGAACAATTCCTCGATAGACTCACCTAGTACTTATAGATTTAATTTCGTTTGTTCTTACTAACGTAAGATTAATCGAAATTAGTGCTTTTCACTCCAACACGAGATCCATTTGAGTCGTATGATACATTCGGAGCGAACATTAGAAATTCGGACCAGTGTATCATTTGACTGAGTCGGATCACTGAGTCGTTTCAGTAGAGTTACACACTTCTAAATCCCGATGACGACCCGATTGGAACAGTGGTAGTGAACGCTGCCTCTGATACAAGGGTTGCGGGTTCGATCCCCGCACAGTACAAACATTTGTGTGCATGAACATGTTTGTTTGTATTGGTCTGGGTGTTTGCTATGTATTGTAATTATGTATTTACAAAAAAAAAAGTATAGTTTGTAATCCCACTGTTGATTCTGATATCCGTAACACAGGTGCTTGAGCTACCTATCTCGGAGTCAGATCAATGTATGTGATGTTGTGAAATATTTATTTATTTATTTAAATCTATCGACCTTACTTGAAAACTGAAAATACTTATTGAAATTACTGCAAAATCTGCGATTTCTTCTCTAAAACTTAACTAATTACAGTACGAAACGCTCAAGCTTTTCATGTTTAAATTTTATATACTTAGTAGTATAGTATAGTACACAGAAAAATATCCTGATACATTTTTTAGGTCTTTGAAAGTTCTTTTTTTTTAAATATACATTGAATTCCACGGACACTGGTTCCGTGCCCTTTTTTGTGCTTTAAGAGTCACAAAAGTTTAACATTTTCTCCGCGACTAAATTAAAGTAAATAAAATGACAATAGCTTAAGTTTTTCAAAGTTCATATCTTTTTATTTAATAATAAATTTACAAAATAAAACATAGAGAAATGCCAAAAGTGGCCTGAAATTATTAGGCAAAATTTACTCTACCAATAATCCAAGGCGGGAACAGGGGTCTAGCTGCGTTTATATGGAAAAAAGTTTTCCTCTAAAAGTACTTAAATATCAAGCACGAATAACCAACACAGCCATCTGAACAGATATTTTTGTCCGATAAAACAGATATTTTTTTAGGTACGTGGTAGGATCCATCCATACGCTAGTGGTGTTAGCTCTTACCTGTGTTTGGCAAACCCCAATCCGAAATAAAGCTAAATATTTGCCAAGCATGGGGATTTGGGATGCCTGTTGTGTTGGGTGTTTGTAGGTAGTCGGTGTTCGGTATGTGTTTGGTGTTTGTGGTAAATAAAAACGTGAGCCGTACCTTAAAAAAATCTAAGAGCCAAACGCGTGTTAGGCATGTCACAGTCGCTCCACGCCTACATAATCTTTGCCCCGAGTGATAAGGCGGCAAAACAACTCGGCGCGCCGTATATTTTCGTTCTCGCTGCACTTGCCGACGAGTCGCGACCACTTTACTAAAGTCCCTGTCACTTCTCCAAATCACCCTTAGCTCGTTGACTTAAGGTCGTCTCCCGGTTGCGACAGAGCTCAAGGTAAATTGGCCGTTTGATAACACCGGCCAACTATTACAAGGGCGACCGGTAGCGGGCGTTCCAAATATGAAATTCGAATTAGTGATGTCTACGAGTTGGGCTTCACTCGAATTTAATCGAGTGGAATGGGGACTATGGCGTGTGATAAATCCGCTAGTTGGCTTACCATTTGGAGGTCAGTTTACAAGGTGTCAAAATGACAATATTACGAACGAAAACACTAATGCAGTCTAATAGTACGCCATCTAGCGGATTTTTCACTCGTTATTATCCCCATTATCTCAGGCTCAAGTTAAAACACGTTGGACCACAATACAGGCGAAACATCAACCAATATGCATGTGTTTTGACACAAAAGTGAGAATCGAGTGACGAAAATTCAAAGTTTGTAGTTGGCCTAACGCTGGAAAGGGCATATTGCGAGGAGAACAAACTGACGTTGGGGTGGAAAGGTCCTTGATTGGAGACCGTGTATAAAGTCACAGCCGTAACAAGCCTCCCACATGGTGGACCGACGACCTGGTGAAGATCGCGGGAATTCCTTAACTGCGGGAGACACATGACCGATGAATGTAGAGAATCTTGAGGGATTCAGCAGTAAAATGACACTATGTCCAGCAGTAAAATGACGACCAGGATCATACATGATCCGTTTGATTGACCATGGGACCATAATTTTGAAAGTCGGAGAGCCACGCTTCGGCATGAATGGGCCAGATAAACCAGAGTGATTACTACGGCCTCACAGAAAACCTGGCGTGAAGCAGCACTGTGCTGTGTTTCGCTGCCTGAGTGAGGGTACCGGTTGCCAAATGCCGGGGAAAAGGGGGTTTAAAGGTTAGGCAGCGTACTTGTGACTCCACGGGTGTCGCGAGTGTCCATTGGCGGCGGCAATCGCTTACCATCAGGTGATCCGTCAGCTCGTCTGTCACCTATCACATAAAAAAAAGATCTATCAATTTCTTCAATCGACTCTTAACTGAATATCAAGCACGTTGTAGGTTGTAGCAACCCGATGTGTGATCTGTAAGTCGTGCGTCTTACTGTAACTCGATCTGTAATTCATCATACTGTAATTCCACTTACGCCAAAATGCACTCACTCGATACGCGTTCATCCCTAGTCACATCTCTAATTCGAATTGAAACGTGTTCCAAAATGGAACCAATGGAACGTTGGGACAACGGAACTAGTTTAGGGCTAGTTCGGAACCAGGCGGTTTTTGTGGAACGTGTCTTGAACCCGTTTTGGTCAAAACTATGCGTAGGAGTTGATGTTTTTGAGTCATGCGCGCAAACGGGTTAACTATAAGCGAATGTAGATTTAATGTAGGTATGTAGGCACTTTTTTTCTTTTTTTTAAACTGGCCTATAATGTCCCACGGGCAAAGGCCTCCTTCAAGTCATTGATCTTTATTTGTCGCTGTGGCCAATGACCATCGCAATTTAGGTCTGCCTGGTTGCTGGCGTGCTGAAGACCTCGTAGGCTCAGAGTCCGTTACTAAACGGCAGAGAATGGGAAAAGATCAGTATCTTTTCGAAGAATTATTTTTAGCACCATAAGTTAAATTATAAGTTTAGTTGTAAGCATTATGTATTTTTTATTGTTTGCTAAATAAACTTTTTCTATTCTATTCTATTGTGGTTAGAATCTCAGTAGATTCCAATCACAATAAAGACTTCTTCATCCTATCCAGAACTATACACAGTGCTTTTTAACCATCTCACTCACTTATCCAGGGTTTATACTGATGAAAACAAACATTTTTTTTGGAATATAGGGCCCAAGCTTTGAAAAAAAATCACCTTTCCATAAAAATGGCACCTATCAGCTGATCACTTTTGTATGAGGTGTTCTTTTTCTGAGATAAGACCTTATGTTCCATGGGCCAAAAGTTTTTTTTGATATAAATGCAGAGTTTTCCTTCTCTGGGTGCTGATGATCATAGCCAGCAGCTTTACCTTAGTCGCCTTTTACGACACCTCGGTAAGAGTGAGGGTGGTCTATTCTACTCTGCCGGGGACCACACGGCAATGTTTGTTCATCAGCATATTAAACGAGTAAGACGGTATAAAAAGCACATTGTATATAACGCCTTGTTATCCAAGGGAAAGTAGAAGGCACTAGACAATCTTTGCGGGACTACTGTTCTTTAATGTAAATGCTGTTTGCTTAATAAAAAAAAAAGACCGCGCGGGAGGTCACCCACTCGTTGGACTGACCAAGTTTAGTCTGCCATTGGGGACTCAGTCAACGAGTGCAGCAGCTGAGTGCGCATGGCCTCGAGCAGGCAGCGCTGGCGGCGCCTGGTGAAGCGCATCACATCTGCCCCTACCACACTACGAGCACATGACGATCATGATTACTCTGCCAAGAGTGTACCGGATAGGAAGAAGATAATAAAGGCTAGGAAACTCCAATATCTCAGACATCTCATGAGACATAATAAGTATGACCTTTTTTTCCCCAGGGGAAACCATCATGGCCGACACCTTGCTACATGTAAGGGAACAAGGTGGTGTGTGGGACTCAAACTCTAACTAAAACCCCTGGGGTGTCCATCTCCGCGCAATCGCGGTCGGAAACCCCACAGCCGGGACTAGACCGTACCGCTAATCAGCGCTCGCCGCTTCTGGCGCAATACAGCCCTTCAATGCTGTACGACCTACCAGGACACCCAGTAATGTCGTCCCCCGCGTCTCCACCCATTCATACAAGGGAAGATCCAGGGCGAGTAGGCCAAAATACTAGATCTCTCTTCCGTGCGGTGGTGTCCAGATTGCAAATAGGCCTAACGATTGCCAAGGAAGGAGACGGCACCATAAGAAAAGAAGACTGTTCGCGTCCATCAGATAGCCATTGAGTGGCCATGATCCATATTTTGCAGATACTTATATATTGCTATGACAACTGGCAAGTAACCTACAGTTTCCAATCTGGGTGAGACAAGTCTAAAGGCATCTGGTAAACATCAGAACTGATGTTGCAAGTGTTAAGCCTATGCAGAATGCAAGTGACACAGCCGTGTGGTCCCCGGCATAGTAGAATAGGCCACCCTCACTCCTACCGAGGTGTCGTAAAAGGCGACTAAGGTAAAGCTGCTGGCATGATCATCAGCACCCAGAGAAGGAAAACTCTGCATTTATATCAAAACTCTCGCCAACCCGTCTGCCAAGCGTGGTGAGTATGGCAATTACCCCTCATGTGATTGAGGGAGGCCCGTGCCCCAGCAGTGGGGACTTAAATGGGCTGACGATGATGAAGATGACAAAATGTGACAAATGTGTCTTTTTATTGCGAATTATAGGCAGACGAGCTTGCGGCCCATCTGATGGTAAACGGTAACCGCCGCTCATAGACATCAACAATGCCGGAGCACAGTCATGCCGCTGCCTACCGTGAAAGAAGAACTCTTTTCATATCTCGTTTAAATATAATCTAATTTATTTAAAGTTGCTACTTTTGGCAGTGAAAGAGTGAATAGGCTGTTACTAGACAGACATGATCCATCCTCGACCACATCATCACGTACCATCAGGTAAGATTGTGGCCAAATGTCTGGTTATTCTAATAAAAAAAATCTGTATCTTTACATAGTACCTATATCCTACAATGCCCTAATTTTTTCTTGACTTACCATTATTTACCATCGACTCTATATTTCGACACAAATCGCAGTTCTCTTTAAATATTAGCTAAGGCATTTTTACCTGATGAATGAATGAATATACTTTTATTGCATTTAAAATAAAGTATGGAAATTGTTTTTTAGCAAGAGCGAGTTATGCTCAATAAACTATCACAGTAACACAAGTACTGTCATTTTTTAAATGTTTAATGTTATTTGTAATACACCATAGAATTATTGCAAAAAAAAATGTAATATCCTGAATAAATAGTTTTCTATCTTTCTACGCAAAAATCGCGTTAAACTTAATTCCATAGCAACCTGAAAAGAGGATGAATACACTTTCGTATTTATATTATTTAGTGGAATTATAGAGCTATCATGAGCCCAATTTTCGTGCTCGTGATATTTTGAAAACATGGCGGATATCACCTGAAAACCATACAAAAAAAACTGTGTTTTGGGTGATATATGTCGTATGAAAATAAATATCATGAGCACGAGAATTGAGCTCCAAGATTGCCAGTGATTTTAAAAAAATCCATAATTTTGAAATCTTTATAAACACGTATGCAGTAAAAAAGTGCCTACGTTTTTTAAAAATGATAATAATAATAGCGGACCTCGGGATCCGATGCGACAGCTTGGGTAGCAACCAGGCTAAAACGATGATGATGATAAAAAATATATTAATCAAATAAAAACTCTAGGTACACTTCGGTTTTTGTAAGCACTAACTTGACTTGCAATGATTCTACCTATTATTTTTTACGAAGTTGTCCAAGACGAAGTAACTTTAGTTTTTAACTTAAATTGTATTCGTTTTAGTTGGTATCGGCAAAAAAAATATTTAGTTCTACTCTACATTGGCTTACTACATCCTTTAGCATGGGCAACCAACTCAATAATCTCCATAAAATTTCAAATTTATTTATTTATTTAAAATTGGTACACAAACAGATTACTGAACATTATACAGCCACAAATATTAACATTTCATTTTAAGAAACAGCAATCCAAAATTAGCGTACACAATATGCTTAAATTAGAGCTACACTTAAAAAAAAACAATAAAATCTAAATTACATTTAAAATATTTAAGTAGGTAACTATTTATAAAGTAGGGTCGAGGGTTGTTCTTTTCTGAATAACTCTGTAATGGATCTCTTATATCGGCGAAAACTGCCATTGAAAATGTCAATATCTTTACCACTGCGAAATATTTGGTTGTACGATCGACACATCCTTACAACAGGGTTGAAAAAGGAGGTGTTGTTTCAAAATGCACCAAACTTGTACAAACACATCACACAAAAGAACCGAATTAGAAAAAAAAAGAAAAACTCTACATTGACATTGGGAAAACATCGTGAGGAAGCCTTCACGTTTTGGATAGTTTCTGAAACGTGTAACTATGATTCAGTTGGTCTGGTTCCCCTGTTACCACACACTCTAAATCCTGAATCATGGTCTAAGCTTACCCCGGACTCCGGAGCAACCTTTAACCTCTATTGGCGTCATGTGTTGGTTGTTTGACCCTATATTCTAAGAATTCAGTCAGGTCAGTGATAAAACATACTTTTCATTAAAAAGATACATAATATAGAGAATACTCAGCCGTGTGGTCCCGGCAGAGTAGAATAGGCCACCCTCTCTCTTACCGAGGTGTCGTAAAAGGCGACTAAGGTAAAGCTGCTGGCATGATCATCAGCACCCAGAGAAGGAAAACTCTGCATTTATATCAAAACCCTCGCCAACCCGTTTGCCAAGCGTGGTGAGTATGGCAATTACCCCTCATGTGATTGAGGGAGGCCCGTGCCCCAGCAGTGGGGACTTAAATAGGCTGATGATGATGATGATGATAGAGAATACTTACCTGATCGATTTTAATGGGAGCTCAAAATAATTTATTGTTAATTTTTACACAAGTATTTTTGCTTACTTACCTGTTCATGTTTCCGCGAAAATTTTCTGATATCTACAATTAGTAAAAATTAACTAGAATTTTAGCTACATTTACTAATTGAACCCTCTTAATAATTAGATATATTCAAATCATAATTAAAACAAAATGTAACAAGAACAATAATATTTTTTTTATTCTTGTTACATTTTCATCATCATTTGCGTCCTAAGCCATCGGTTACGGGGTTCTACGCTTCTACTACTATCTACGCTTGGACCAAGATCCACGATTAGGTGAGTCTGGTTATTAGGTAAGAACAGTCGACAGCAAAAATGATGCATACTTTTCGCAGCTAGTAACTCTTATGCTCCTCGGAATAAGAACTACAAACGGCGAAATATGTTACTTCTGCTGTTGACTGTCCGATGAAACCATTGCCGTCTGACCTTCGCAACCCTTAAAAAAGAATCAGAACGACAGAAGCCCTCACCTATGGTTGGTAGAAATATGCACATTTGCTTGAAAAATCTAGAGGTGAAAAATAAATGGTCCAGCAAAACTCTCAAATCGAAAACCTTAAACCGCCGAGGACTGACTAACTCCGAAACATATCGTGTGAATATAAAAATAATGCCGACGACACAAACATTAATTTATTATTATTATAATCCGGCGGCCATTTTAAAACACGCACAAAATTCCACAGGTAAGCTCACGCACACAACCAAACACCTTCTACATGAAAACTTATTTAATAAACAACTTTACACTCTAAAGCATAAAGTTGATTATCGTTTGTAGACCATCCTACAAGTAAAGATGATCTCCATATCCATTTGAAAATCAGCTGTATTAAGATAAAAATAGAGTGTATATTGGCTTGGTTGAAACATAAGATGTAAATCAGCTGTTGTGAATGTGTGGGTGAGACATGCAGTCCCCCGTTCCATTCGACTGGTTTTGGCCTTAAAATGTTTTTTTTTATTTTATTTTTCTGTAACCTTATGGTTCGGTTCTCACTACAGTTAAGTCGGGAAAAGGTTAGATGGAGCATGGTTTTAGTGCTTTTAAAACGGCCAGCATTAAAATGTTCGAAGATAATAAAATTTTATTCTCGTGGCGTGGCGTATTTAATGCAGAAAACAGTTACTATAAGGTGTTTTAAGATGGTTTTAGGTACCAACTGAGATACGGTTAATAGAGAAATTTATTCCTCATCCTCATATTAGCGTGTGATTCCTGGTTGCGTCCAAAACTGTCGCTTCGGAACCCGGGGTACGCTTGGACGGGGATTTACCAGACTCCCTGTACCCTGGTAAATTACAAAGAATTGCATGCCTCAAAAGAAATGGTCAGGGCACATTGCGACGAGATCAGACGATGGGGCAGAAAGGTCCCTGAGTGGAGGCCGCGTACAGGAAGCTGAAGCCGTGGCGCCCTCCACATGGTAGACCGACGATCTGGTGAAGGTCACGGGAATCCCTTGGATGCGGGCGGCTTAGGCAGGACCGATCTGTGTGGATAACATTGGGGAGGCCTATGTCCAGCAGTGGACGTCTATTGGCTGAAATGATGATGATGAAAATATTATTGTACGTTTTATACATGGATGGAGCATCTAGATGCAGTCTAAATTCGTTCTGCATCCGTTGTGTTTGCTCAATTTTTTGTCAGTTAATTAGAAGTGATCCCACTTAATAATTATTATTATTAGTCTGTTTAATGTGATCTGTCCTATCCCTATAATTCTTATATTTGGTCAATAAATGTTTACTTACTTACTTCAATTTCTTCTAGAGATCTCCAGTGGTCCGCGGGCCACCGGTTAAAAACCACCGCCTAGCTATTTTGAAAGCGAGTATTGCCGGCCGCCAGTGGTACTTATAAATATAACTCACTGATGTATACTGAAAAATATAACTCAAGACTATAGAATAGAATACCTATAGGGTTATTCAGAAATTGTGTTTCGCTGCGTGAGTGAGGGTACCGGAGACCCAATCCGGGGGAAAAGGGGGTTCAAAGGTTGGCAGCGCACATGTGACTCCACTTGTGTCGCGGGTGTCCATGGGCGGCGGCAATCGCTTAACATCAGGTGATCTGTCTGCTCGACTGCCATGTCAGTTACGTCCAAAACCTCGTCACCATAAAGGCGAGGAATAAGAAGAATATCATCTTACGACGACAAGCCAACCCTTTTCCGGTCTAATGCGTCTACCGGGACCCGGCAGTGGCGGCTTGGCCAGACATTTGCCAGATATCCATTGACTATGAGCGATGGAAGCCCAGTCGATAAGTGCGCCTTCCATACAAGCAGTTGTAGGTTCGAATCTAAGCATGCGTCTCTGAATTTTTCAAATCTATGTGCGTATTTCTACCATTGGCATGCGGTGGCCGTGTGGTCCCCGGCAAAGTAGATTAGGCCACCCTCACTCTTACCGAGGTGTCGTAAAAGGCGACTAAAGTAAAGCTGCTGGCATGATCATCAGCGCCCAGAGAAGGAAAACTACATTTATATCTAAACCCTCGCCAACCCGTTTGCCAAGCGTGGTGAGTATGGCAATTACCCCTCATGTGATTGAGGGAGGCCCGTGCCCCAGCAGTGGGGACTTAAATGGGCTGACGATGATGATGATGATGTATGATCCTGGTCGTCATTTTACTGCTGGACATAGTGTCTCTACATTGATCGGTCATGTGTCTCCCGCAGTTAAGGAATTCCCGCGATCTTCACCAGGTCGTCGGTCCACTATGTGGGAGGCTTGTTACGGCTGCGACACCGTGAGGAAACCTGCACGTTTCGGATAGTTTCTGAAAACGACCATGATTCAGTCTGGTTCCCCTGTTAAAGGGCTGCAAAGGTCCGACGGCAGTCGCTTCATTGTAATTACCAACCATCATTGTTTAAGACCCGGTCTCGGAAGTGACAGGTTTGGACGCAACCGGTAATGGACAACATTTCATATTTTTAACATGTCCATATTGTTTTTTTATATGAAAATAGACATAAAATGAACAGACCCATATTTTTCTTTTTTCAAAATTTTGCCATTTTCATACAAAAAATAATTATTGAAATTCTTTATATTCTAAATAAACGTAACCGCCAAATGACGTCATCGGACGGCTGAATACAGCGATATTCCTTTGCTTATATCATTGCTTTAATAAAAAAAGGTACTACTGTCAAAGGTAAAGAATACTAGTGTCAACATTGTCAACGTCATTCATTCATTCAACGTTGACAAGTTGTCTTTTTTTTAACAGTTGCATGTCCTGGGTTTGGTATTTCGTAAATTTAAAACTATAATATGCTAAGCAAAGATATATTCTACATACTGCCGTCCGATGACGTCATCTTACGTTTTTTCGTTTTTATTTTTTTTCTTAGTAAATAAGCAATATAAAAAATAAATAAATACATATTCGAGAAGCGGAAAAGTAAATAAAGAATTGGTATTTTTTGTTTCATAGCTCAGCAATTTTGAAATGTTGTCCATTAATTACATGATGAGATGAGTAAAAATTAAAATCGGCGGTCATTTATCGTTATTATTAATGGTAACTTTCAATTTCCGATGAAACTTTCGATAGTATTCTGTGTCTGATTTGCATATAGACACATTTCTCTATTGTGACATATTGAGGACATAAAAAAATAATTTAAATTTATTGCATCCGCTTTAATCTTGTCTTGATGTGAGACAAGCGAAATACATGTGCATCGACGTTGTATCTAAATACTTATTAAAAATACTATATTCAACATATTAGCAAAAAAAAAATATTTATGCCGTATTCTATGTCCGAGGTAGTGATTGGTGGGTGTTGGCGACCACTACGATGAATATTCATCATCATCATCATCAGCCCATTTAAGTCCCCACTGCTGGGGCACGGGCCTCCCTCAATCACATGCGGGGTAATTGCCATACTCACCACGCTTGGCAGGCGAGGGTTGGCGAGGGTTGGCGAGGGTTTTGATATAAATGCAAAGTTTTCCTTCTCTGGGTGCTGATGATCATGCCAGCAGCTTTACCTAGTCGCCTTTTACGACACCTCGGTAAGAGTGAGGGTGGCCTATTCTACTCTGCCGGGGACCACACGACGCTGCCACTATATTATTTTATGTAATTCATAATTATCTATTCTTAAAATAG
Organism: Marasmia exigua; assembly: GCA_019059595.1. Classification (NCBI taxonomy): domain Eukaryota; kingdom Metazoa; phylum Arthropoda; class Insecta; order Lepidoptera; family Crambidae; genus Marasmia; species Marasmia exigua. Next base: position 8,212,128 of record CM032485.1, read on the forward strand.
AGTTAGGTAGTATATAAGTTGGGTCAACCTTTTTTACCAGTTCAGTGGTTAACAAGTACTCGTACCTGTAACTGTCTCCATATGTATATAACAGTGCTGTGTTCAAGTGGTACAGTGCTGTGTTCAAGTGGTTTCCTTGGCTATCATCGTTCCCACTCCTCACATCCTCATCCAATAATTTCTCCCTCCTCCTCCTCCTCATTATCATCTTCATCTCCATCAGTGGGAATTATCTGGCACATTACCGACCGGTCTGTCCCGATAAGAAACTATGCCTAGTTTATTGTCACCGGATTTCCGCGACACAAGCAGTTTTTGCTTAGTGCAGAAGTCGCTGTATTTATAAGACCATTGTACTTACTTCTGGCAATAAATGATATTTTATTTTATTTTATTTATTTTTACATATACATAGGTACCTTATACCTATAATTAATTAAGACGGGGACACGAAATTTATTATGTGATACAACAGTATCAGAAATTGTGAGAGTGTCCGAAGAATAACAGCCCGGCCCCAGCAGACGACGCCGTGCACCAGTCCGCTCGTGACCACGGCTGCTGTAACGTAGCAGAAACGTCAAGAAAAATATGTGTAATAGTTATAATGTAACGAAAATCTAATTAATTACACATTCACATATTTACTTACTCGTTAGTAAATAAATATGTAAATATAAACATAGTTAATCTCTCTAGCTAGCTGATGCCAAAAGACCTATTGCAAAGCCCATGCTCCGATAAAAGATTGTGTGAAGCTTTTAGCGTCCCTGTAGCAGAGGGAGGAGCTTGCTGTTGGCCGTCTGACCTGAAGGAGAACCGTGTCGAAGGGCTTAGATAAGTACGACATGGCCTGGTTGAATCAGCTTGCGGTAAAACGTGCTAAACGCTTAGATTAAATCAAAAAGAGGATTAATGTCACGGATAGGGCACACTAGCGACACCAAAAGATTTAAATTTTTTAAAAGTAGCCGCTTTTGGCGTGAATAAATCCATACTAATATTATAAATGCGAAAGTAACTCTGTCTGTCTGTCTGTCTGTCTGTCTGTCTGTCTGCTACTCTTTCACGCCAAAACTACTCAACGGATTTAAATGAAATTTGGTATACAGATAATCTAGACCCTGAGAAAGCACATAGGCTACTTTTTATTGCGAAAAGGGGGTTGTAAGGGGTTGAAAGGGGGGTAAAAAGTTACTTTTCCACGCGGACGGAGTCGCGGGCGGCCGCTAGTTTAATATAAAACCTTAAAATATAGTCTTTGATCAAAATAAAATTATAGTATGGTGAATTATATGAGCTATACATCTTATTGTGTCTACAAAAAAAAACGGTAATTTCATTGATATTATCTGCCATAGATAAATGTGATGATATGATCTCTACCAACCAAAAGAGCGTACCTACTCTTTTTTTATAAAGGCCGGCAACACATTAGCGATCTCTCTGATTTAGCGTATGTTCATGGACGGCGATGATTACTTTCCATCTTGTCCGCCTCTAGCATAAAAAAAACCAATACCTACACCCTATTAAATCAAAAATAATGAAATTCCACCAATCCCTAAGGGATTGAATTCTGAATTCCTCACAGCCTTATTCTCACGCAATAGTTTGTCTGAAAGAAGACGCGTTTTTGCACGGAAACCTTTTTTCGTGCGCGTGAGTGACGGGACCGAGGGTCCTTGCGCCGTTCCCACCTACCTGCGCAGGAGTGGCCACACGTTAAGACATTGCGGTATTTAAATTTCGAATAAGTAAGGAAATACACTGGCCCCGTCTCATCTTCCCGGGACTACGAGGAGTGCCGGAGCTTCGGCCGACGCGGCAGAGAGACCGAAAGCTACAAAGTATAGGCATCTATCTGGTGCCTACCACTTTGTAGCTTTCGGTGTTGAAACACTGGGCCCGTGGGGTTCCGAAGCTCTCTCTTTCTTCCGTGACTTAGCAAAGCGTCTAGTCGAAGTCACGGGACAACCAAAGGCTGGCAGCTACCTCGCCCAGCGAGTTTCCATCGTCATTCAGCAGGGTAATGCTGCCAGTATTTTGGGGACGTGCCACGGGGACCGACTTTGTTTTAACTTTCCTTTTTATTTACTTTTAGCTTATTTTTATTTACTACTTATTGTATTCATTTTCTTGTTTTTATTATTTTGTTCAATAAATAAGATGAGGAAACTGTTGACACATTAACACTTGGGTAGAGCTTCGCATGAATGGGCCAGCTTTACCGATACCACGGCCTCACAGAAATGCAGCCAGAAGCATCGCATGATCTATTTTTCGCCGAGTGAATGAGGGTACCGGGGGGCCTATTCGAGGCTGATGGTGTGAGTTTGGTGCCTGTCTGGGCGTGTTGTTATGAGTAAGTTCCTACTATGACAAATGAAAACTTTTCATAGTTTTCAATTCGAAATATGTAAGAAGCTTTTTTTAAGAAACTATATTCTATTACATTTTTATTAAATTAGGAGATAAGTAGCAGACACGCAAATGGATTACCTTATGGACACCCTGTACTATGAAACACACACACACACACACACGTGACCACACGTGTAATTTTATTTTAAGTACCAATATGTTGTAAATGTTTGTAAATAAATTATTATGATTATAATAAATAAATAAATATTTCACAACATCACATACATTGATCTGACTCCGAGATAGGTAGCTCAAGCACCTGTGTTACGGATATCAGAATGAACAGTGGGATTACAAATGTATACATATAATACTTTTCTTTTGTAAATACGTACTTATAATACATATCAAACACCCAGACCAATACAAACAAACATGTTCATGCACACAAATGTTTGTACTGTGCGGGGATCGAACCCGCAACCCTTGTATCAGAGGTAGCGTTCACTACCACTGTTCCAATCGGGTCGTCAAATGATTTTATTTATTTATTTAAAACTTTATTGTCCAAATTTTGATATAATAGGCGAGCTTAATGCCAAGAGGCATTCTCTACCAATCCACCTTTGGGTTACCTATGCGAAAAGTGCAATGGTGCGGCGAAAGGAGCATTTGTATGGTAACGCAAGGAAAAAATATTTACTTAAGGTGACGGGTAGGGCACACTAGCGACGCCAATCGATTTTCATTTTTAGCTACTTAACCGGATCTATTTTAAACAATTTCGGGGTTACAATCGCTTGTTAAACACTTATACTATTTATTAAATAACCATGCACAAATGTTGGATCCGTTTTTGTACGCGAGAAATTGATTCACGCCAAAAGTGGCCGCTTTTAGCGGTAATCAAATTTTCGCGTACGCGTTGGACCCAAAATTTGTGCACGGTTATTTAATAAATAGTATAAGTGTTTGCCAAGAGGTTTAACCCCGAGATTGGTTAAAATACATCCGGTGTAGTAGCTAAAAATTAAAATCGATTGGCGTTGCTAGTGTGCCCTACCCGTCACCTTAACATGATGATTATGACACTAAAAGATTTTTCTTCATGCCAAATATTCAGGACTAGTTGGTATAGTTATATCGTGGTCACCATACTTAGTGTTGCCATATGCCACACCGCGGTAGGTGGTAACTCGAAAAATAAATAAAAATCCTAAGTGGGAAGTTTAAGACTCGTTTGGTCTTGTTGTACTTTGTACAGGAAAAAGTGGTTTTCGAAGGTAAACATGGCGCAGGAAATGTTATACACGAGTGTGTAGGGTTCTTACAACCTGTGCGGCTAAAGTGTGGGATCAGAAATGGCGGCGCATCTATTCACTTCATCGTCGTCATTCATCGTCAGCCCATTTAAGTCCCCACTGCTGGGGCACGGGCCTCCCTCAATCATATGAGGGGTAATTGCCATACTCACCACGCTTGGCAGACGGGTTGGCGAGGGTTCTGATATAAATGCAGAGTTTTCCTTCTCTGGGTGCTGATGATCATGCCAGCAGCTTTACCTTAGTCGCCTTTTACGACACCTCGGTATGAGTGAGGGTGGCCTATTCTACTCTGCCGGGTACCACACGGCCTTCTAATTCTATTCTATTCATTCACTTAAAACGAGGAAAATTGTTTATCATCATTTTAATCAAATTGCTAATTATTGCAAGTTACAACGTACAGGGACCTACTTTCCTATGTACAACCTGTGCGGATAAAGAATGGGATCAGAATGGCGGCGCATCTATTCACTTCTCGTTCGCACACTATTTGCGTCTATACTCACACCCCACAAGTGCGAGTATAGTACTTGTATTTTTTTACTTAGACCTAAGGCGATGTTTGTAGCCTTTGGAAAAAGTAACTTTAATCTTCCATGTTTGGTCTAATAATTACTCCGATTTTTAATAGACTAAACTATTGCTTGATTCCCATTCCACCATATTATAAATCCTGATCTAAAGTTGTTACCGTACTAAAGCTCATGACATCCAGTTCCAACACGCAATGTTAAAAGGGGTTGGCATGAATTTTGTTCCAGGACTATCCTTTGTTCGCGATTTGTGTTAAGGGGGATTGAGTTCAAACAAATTTTAGGTTCCCGTCAATGGTTTCCACACAGTTATGCGCAAAAAGGTGGTTTCGATTAGGATTCGTATACTGGGCAGTTCCAATATCATTCTGAAGATACTCTCGGAACGCTATAATGGTCCGTCTTTGGAATACTTGGGTCCGTCTTTGAAAGCGGTAAAGGGTGTCGCGTGCTGCAATGTCAAGATTTTTTATAATACAAAATTTAAATTTAATTTTCATTTTGAATTTGTATTCAATTGGCATGTAGTAGCTTGACATTTTTATGATAATTTAAATTTTATGACCAACTTTAATGTAACTTGACATTTAATTTTTATGTACTGAATTTCTATTTAACTTGACATTTCTAATCCCCTATTAATTTAATTTAACTTGACATTTATATATTTATTACAATGTATGAATGCAAGTGCATATTGACATTTACAGCTGTTTATCCTTATTTCTCTAACCTTACCTGTGATTATCTACACCTATTTTAGTCAGTTGGTTGCAAGCACCATAAGTTTTATATAACTTTATTATTATACCTATATTTTTAGAACCAAATATCCATTTTAAATAAATAATATTTATTAAATATTCATTTAATATCAGATCAGGTTCCAAGCTGTGCAAAGTTTTAAAAATGTAATTCCAAAACTTCACTTCTCTTACACGATTCGTGCTTTTAACGCCATCTAGTGGCAAATAGAAAAACTAATTTGTCCATAGATTTACTGCCATCTATTGACGAGTAGAATAACTACTATCATGATGTGTTTATCTGATAGATGGCGTTTATAAGACATGTTTTTTACAAAACACATTAATAGATGGCAGTTTTAGTCTTTTTTTATTTTTGAATCGAGTTCCTAAACATTTGAGTTTGAGACTTTTGAGATTACAATTTAGATATCATTTGGGAATCATCCCGTAACCTTTACCTAAATAAAAGAAAAAAGAATCACAACATCACATACATTGATCTGACTCCGAGATTTAGCTCAAGCACCTGTGTTACGGGTAGGTATTTATTCGTGGTTACGGATAGATATCAGAACAGAACCAACAGCGGAATTACAAATAGGTACTTTTCTTTTTCGAAAACACCCAGACCAATACAAACAGACATGTTCATGCACACAAATATTTTTAATGTGCGGCTCAGACCCGCAACCCTTGCACCAGAGGCAGCGTTCACTAAGTACCACTGATCCAAACTGATCATCATCTTAAAATTTAGAATAATTAGGTTGAGGTTGTATGTATAGTGGACACGGACCGTCGTCAGTATCACAAAGTTTTTTATGTTATAGGTAGGTGACAGACGAGCAGACGGATCACCTTATGGTAAGCGATTGCCGCCACCCATGGTCACCCGCAACACCAGTGGAGTTACAAATGTGCTGCCAACCTTTCGATCCCCTTTCCCCAAATTGGGTCTCCGGTACTCTCTCTCACGCAGCGAAACAGAACAGACGTAGCTTCACTCCGGCCATCACTAATGGCCAATTAATAGGATAGGTATCTAAAATAGGTAAGTATCTACCTGATAATATTCATCTTTTAACAGTGGGAGAGCCACGTTTCGGCATGAATGGGTGCTCGACCGGAGTAATTCCGCGACGTCACAGAAACCCGGCGTGAAGCAGTGCATGCGTTGTGTTTCGCTGCGTGAGTGAGGGTACCGGACGCCCAATCCAGGGGAAGGGAGCTAAAAGGTAAGCAGCGCACTTGTGACATCACTGGTGTTGCAAGTGGCCATGGGCGGCGGTAATCCGTCGGCTCGTCTGCCATCTATATCATAAAAAAAAACAATTTTTAGGGACCTTCTAGAATAGAGCGTACACACACATTAGCGATCTCTCTGATTTCGCGAATGTTCATGGGCGGCGTGGATTACTTTCCATCAGGTGACTCGCTTGCTCGTTTATCGCTTCTAGCATAAAAATGAGGAAGAATGTTATCAACCCACTTACAGTGAATGTTGGTCAATCCGTGCCTACCTAAGTACATTGTCACTCGCGTCAAGTTCCAGCCATTGATTGTGTTTAACTTTGTAGCAGACACAAGCCTTGCACTTAGTCAAGTGTTTGTACAAACAGACAACTTTTCCGAGTGCAGAGAGGTAGGCCAGCTGGTGCGCATTCTTCGTTGAATGACCTACAGGGACCAGTAAACGTACTCTGTGATAAAGATAAAGATAAAAAAATCCATATTAAATTCAGGTCCATACAGAAGACTTATGAACTTCAAAATAGGTACATGTATTATCATCTACCGCACGGTGTTTCAAAAACCTCGATTTAGTGACATCTGTATTTATCCCGTATTCCTATAGATATGGATTTTATAAACGTTATAGTGAAACTCCTGAATTTCTATATATATGTGCATACTTTATGAGAAAAAAAATTGAAAGTTCACTGTTTGTTGGTACCGGAAAATTTTAAAAATTATGTACCTCCTCTAATGTAATAAGGCAGTAGGTATTAAGTCTAAGGCAAGTCGTCCACGTGATAACTCATTCGACACCATTTATTTTATTTTATCAGCTTATAAACTGTCCCACTGCACTGAAATCAAGTCATCGCTACTATGATGGGATTATTGCCTAAAGCGGATTGGTGATCACAAACCCGAGCTGTGTTCGAAATTTTCGCTCGACCCGGGAATCGAACCCAGGATCCCGAGATCACGGCCCGGTACTTAAACCACTAGACCAAAGGGGCGTTGGCCTACCGTGGTCCTACCTAATCCTTCCTGTTTCGAGTATAATCATCACAAATTCCATGAACTATTATATTAGTCCATGCTAATACTAATTAAACATTGCCCCGTTGGTCTAATGGTTTATGTAACAGGCATTGATCTCGGGGTGCTGGGTTCGATTCTTGGGTCGAGCAAAGGTATGTTTCGAATTGTTCGAACATTCCTCGGCATTGTGATCACCAATCCGCATTAGGCAAGCGTGGTGATTATGCTATTCCCATCACACTCGTAGTAACGAAGACTTGATTTCTATCATGGAGGCCTTTGCCCTGCAGTGGGACAGTATATAGGGTGATACTTTACTGTACTTTACTAATTATACTATCTCATCAATCTCAAATTCCCACGACGCCCAGAACACGCTGTATGCTCAGTGCCTACACAGTAGGGTTGTTCAGGAAGTGGTTATGAGGGAGAGTTACGATGACTCGTTTGGAACAGTGGTAGTGAATGCTGCCTCTAATTCAAGGGTTGCGGGTTCGATCCCCGCACAGTACAAACATTTGTGTGCATGAACATATCTGTTTGTATTGTTCTGTGTGGTATCTATGTATTATAAGTATGTATTTACAAAAGAAAAGTATTATATGTATATATTTGTAATCCCACTGTTGATTCTGATATCCGTAACACCACCTGTGTTACGGATATCAGAATCAACAGTGGGATTGAGCTACCTATCTCGGAGTCAGATCAATGTATGTGATGTTGTGAAATATTTATTTATTTATTTTTATTTATATTTATAAGGCGCAAGTCCGGCCACATATGGAATACTGCTCTCGTCTTTGGGCAGGGGCACCTGTGTACCAGCTTTTCCCTCTGGATCTGATTCCAAGGCGAGTGTCAAGATATTTCTAATCGGCTAGACTCCTTAGCACTGCGTAGAGATGTAACCTCGCTATGGTATACTCTACCGCTTATACTATAAGGAATTTTTCGGACTGATTCTTGCCGCTTTATTTCGTCACCGTTCCACTTGACAACAGTTCCGTCCACATCATCTAGATGGTTGGCAGTCTTCAACTGTACCTGTGCGGATAAAGAATGGGATCAGAAATGGCGGCGCATCTATTCACTTCTCGCTTGCACACTATTTGCGTCTATACTCACACCCCACGAGTGCGAGTATAGACGCAAATAGTGTGCGAGCGAGAAGTGAATAGATGCGCCGCCATTTCTGATACCATTCTTTATCCGCACGGGTAGTATTTCTTATTAAAAGTTCGGCAACGAAATTGTAACTGTTCTGGTGTCCATGAGCGGCGGTAATCGCTTACCATTAGGTGATCTGTCTGTTGGTCTGCCCCCTATGTCATAAATAAAACTGTTCCCGACTTAGACATATACGACAATGTGTTTTCTAAATTCAAATCGTTGGTGACAAAGTATCTATCAGGCCACTAGCCTGATGGATGCTCTTAGCTCTGTCACTACTGTCACGCCTAGCACTAAGTAAGAATTAGTTAATCTATTCAGTTGCTACTCGTAACTAAAGTGGTCTGTGCACTAGGCCGAAAAAGTCAGTAAGGAAGTACAGACAGCCACACTTTTTTTTATTTGTTAGAAATGGGGTGAGCCCTGCGTCTCATAGCCACTGCGACCAGTAGATGATCTATTGTGGCAGCTCCATAACCTATTACAGCACCTCATGTAGCTCCAGTTCCAGGATAAACCCGAGAATGGAGCTGATGGGGGAGCTTTAGATCTCGTCTGCTGAGATCATGTGTGCTCCCAGGTGCCGGCTTCTGCAGCGGTGCAGCGCTATGCACTCGCCGAGGACGTGGATAATCGTTTCCTCGTCCTCGCGACAGAACCTGCAGATTTTGGTATCTGAAAGGCCCATATTGTGCAGGTGCTTGTTTAATTTGCAGTGCCCTGTGAGGGTCCGAGTGAGTGCCCTGACATGTCCTCTACTCAGTTTTATTATTTCTACAGCTCGTCTCTGATCGAACGCTTGTATCAACGCCTTAGACTGTACTAGTCGAGGTAGTCTTTTCCAATATTCAGTGCTTTGCTTATGCTCCCACTCTTTTAACTCGAACCTGACCATGCAGGCCGGAACGCCACTTCCAGACAGCCACACGCCTGGCTTCTACAATTTGTCAAAATTCCTCAATTGATATTGCACCGAACGTATTTGTCATAAAGGTTAGAAATCAAAGAAACTTGGTTTACTTAATAGAGCGGGGCGGTATTTCACACCAGCTCATCGGTTACAACTCTATAAGGCACAAGTTCGGCCCCATACTGCTCTGGGCTAGTGCACCTCAGTATCAACTTCTTCCGTTTGACCGCGTACAACGTAGGGTTGCTCGAATTGTCGGTGACTTGACTCTCTCTAATCGACTTGACCATCTAGCACTGCGGCGGGATATAGCCTCCCTCAGCATTCTATACCGCATCTATCATGGGGAGTGCTCTGAGGAACTGTTTGATCTGTTCCCTGCAGTTGAATTCTTACATCGAACCACACGCAAGCTATTGTCATTCCATCCACTTTCTACCACGTACCTCGGTTCTGTGGAACAGTCCACCAACGGGAGTATTTCCCGTCGGCTACGACTTAGGAACCTTCAAAAGAAGAGCGTACTCCTTTTTAAAAAGGCCGGCAACGCATTAGCGATCTCTTTGACTTTGCGGATGTTAATGGGCGGCAATGATTTCTTTCCATCAGGTGCTCGCTTACTCGTTTGTCGCCTCTGGCATAAAAAAAAGAATCGAATTAAGAAATTTAACAGTTTGTATACTTTTATGTAGGGCTGTTATTTATTTATTCAAAGTTCTGGGGAGCGTTCGATGTCGAGTGGTCACTGCGACCATACTTGATCTATTGTGACCTCCGCTCCCACTTATAGATCGTCTCCGAGGCCCACGGTCAGCATAAACCTTATAATGGCCTTGGGAGCGATACCCTTAACATCCTCCGGGCAGATGTGGTAGCTGCCCAGGGTGCAGCTTCTTGGGTGTCCGAGGGCATCGCATTGACAAAGGACGTGCATCGGTGTCTTGTCCTCTGCCTTAATCTGCTGGTAGGGTCTCCGGTCAGCCCGGTTCTAGTGCCTTGTTTGTATAGCCTGCAGTGAGTGTGATGTAGGGCTGTACTGTACGTACCTACTCGGTATTTTAATTTCGAAACCTGTGATATGATAAAAAGATGAGATGAAGATGGAAAACCATCGTATCTTCTACGGCCAGTTTTGAATAACACAAATCCCCTCATCTCTATGTGTCATCAAGACCGTAAAGAATAGGGCTAACCGGTCTCGGAATTTGTGCTGAGATCTCAGGATATTAAGTCACCTCATCTAAGCGTGTAATTCCCGGTTGCATCCAAAGTTGTCCCTCTGAAGCCCGTACGCTTGGACCATGATTCTGGATTTGGGAAGGCTGGTAATTACAATGAAGCGACTGCCGTCTGACCTTCGCAACCCTTTAACAGGGGAAACAGATCTACAGAATCATGGTTACACGTTTCAGAAACTGTTCTCTCAGGATATCGAGGCGTTAATTCTATTCAATTTAATTTAAATCATTTATTGCATGTCATAAATTACAATACATTTGTACAATGGTGGTAGGCGTTTTCAGGATTTGCAGGATAAAAAATTTGGGAAAATCTCAGGACTTTTTTGTGGACGCCAGGATATTCAAAGCGTAGGTATAGACTTCCTCACATTCGCAAAGCCCAGCCCACCCTACCCATCGATAACTAATGCTCAACTGCATATATATCTAATCAAAGCGGAGGAAGTAATTTAATACGGACTATTTATAAGTTATGCGGACTAACGGCCTCCGAGGCTTCGAGGCTTACGTATACTCCGTACCTTCTTTAATATACTTATCACTACATAGTATAAAACTAAGTCGCTTTTGCTGTCTGTCGCTATATATAGGTATGCTTAAATCTTTAAAACTCCGCAATGGATTTTAATGCGTTTTTAATAGAGTAATTTAAGATAAGCATATGTATTATACATTATAATTACCTACTACATGTGCGGATAAAGAATGGGATCAAAAATGGCGGCACACTATTTGCGTCTATACTCGCACCCCACGAGTGCGAGTATAGACGCAAATAGTGTGCGAGCGAGAAGTGAATAGATGCGCCGCCATTTTTGATACCATTCTTTATCCGCACAGGTTGTACTTACTTACTCCGATGGCTCAGGGACCCAAAATGAGTCTTGGCCTCCGATACAAGATGCCGCCATTTGTCTCGATCTTGTGCAGCTTCACGCCAATCTTCTGCTTCCATATCTTGCAGGTCCGCGTTCACTACATCCCGCCAGCGATAGCGTGGATAGACCTTCTTAACGCCGCGATCTGATGCTATTCTCTCGATGTGACCGAGCCATCGGATTCTATGTGCTTTTGTCTCTCCTAGTATGTTGGGTTCTGCCATCAGTTCTTCTACTTCAGCATTTTTCAGATTCCTCCAACTGCCATCCGCTTCTTGCCTAGGACCAAACAATTTCCGGAGGATTTTGCGTTCGGTGACCAGGAGTTTGTTTTCTTCTTTTAGTGTCAGTGTCCAAGCCTCACATCCATACATTAGTATAGGTCTTATGATGGTCTTGTAAATAGTGATCTCCGTCCTCCGACTTAGAAGTTTGGACACTAACTCTTTATGAAGCACAGCACTACACCTCAAGGTATTCTGAGTCCGAATCTCAATTCGTCGATTATTACGTACGTATGTATAATAGCAATACTGTCACAATAGATCATCTACTGGTCGCAGTGGCTATGAGACTCAGGGCTCACCCCATTTCTATCAAATAATAGCAATAAATATTTTAACACGGGTGCAAACCCGCGCGAAGCTGGGGCAGGTTACAAGGTACACAAACTTTTCGAAAACCTAATTTTCTCCAAAGAAATAAGGATAAATCTCTCTGGTTGTTACAAAACTACTGAGCCATTTATTCAAATACGTTCTTTACTGCTGCTTGTAAGACGTCAGCGTTAACAAGTTGCTTTGAATAGTTCTGGCAGTGACTAAATAAGGAAACCATGGGAGAAGAATATTTCTATTCTCCTCAGTAAGATTCTGACATGCTTAATTGGGAGTCAATTCGATATTTGATTTGATGATCTTCTTTTTTCCGAGACTTCATCATCATCATCATCATCAGCGTATCGCAGTTCACTGGACGTAGGCCTCTCCAATTGTTCGCCATTGTGATCTATCCATGGCTTCTCGCATCCAGCTCTTGCCAGCCATCCTGCGCAGATCGTCCCAACACCTAGCCAGAGGGCGCCCTACATTACGTTCGCCAAGACGCGGTCTCCACTCCAGAACTCGTTTACCCCATCGGTTGTCGGTTCTGCGGCTAATATGGCCAGCCCACTGCCACCTAAGCTTCCGAGACTTAGCTAAACATTATATTGAAGTTAAAGCCAATTTCCATCACGATCTAGCGGGATAATGCCGCATTTTGGGGACACTGCCATAGGGACCTAGGTACAACTTATACTTAATTAGTTTTAGATTAGGTACTTTCTTCTTCTTCTTCATCAGCATTCTGTATCTGGCCGTTGGGCATATACCTACCAGTGCGAAGCATCTCTACTCGGCGAGGTGATTAGATTCTCTGGTCCATAGGATGCCTGCGTGACTTCTTAGATCATCTGCCCGACTGGCTGGTGGTCTGCCTACGCTTCTCCTACCCATATGGGTGCCTCCAGGCCAAAACACAAGTACTCCATCTTTCGTCGTTGCCCATGCCCACTTTAATTCGGGTTTAAACGGGGAAACTCACCCTATTAAAACTCCCAGAATTTTTTTGCTGGCCACTGTTCTAACCTAACCTAACTAATATTTTTGTGGCGGTAATACATATTGAAATCTACAAAACCAAAAATGTTGGTTAGGTTAGGTTAGTGACCAGCAAAAAAAAACAAAAATTCTAGGACGAGTCTCAATAGGGCGAGTTTCCCCCTAATCCCTTTAACTTAAGTTAAGGTCAATAACGCAATAGTTACAATATACCTTATGCACAGGACGATTATGACTACCTTGCCGTAACACAGTCTTGTACTAGTACGGAAGGTAAAGGATTATGTCTCTGTACCTACCTACATTATGTGTTATTAAATATTGTTTTGGCTTAGACAAGATTTAACTAATTAGTTTAATATACCTATCTAATAAGTATGTTATTGAACTATTTACAGTGTGTACAAATTGTAGTTACTTATGCACAATAAAGTTATTTGTATTTGTATTGTATTTTGTACTTAGTGGCGCGAAAGCCACTACTCTAGTACTTCTCCGAATTTCTTCATTTGTAACCTTATCGCTTAAATATATTCCGATAGTTACATATTTAGGTACTTTAGTTTTCAGAATTTTTTTTTCCCGAAGTGTTTTTTATTTTGTAAAATGGTTTTTGATTAGTTGTTGCATTTTCCAAAATTTTTCTTCCTTTAAAAATACATGAATAGAATGTTTATAACCTTGACCGTGGGAGAGCCACGCTTTGGCTTAAATGCTTTGGCATGACCGGAGAGATACCACGGCCTTACAGAAAACCGGCGTGAAGCAGCACTGTGCTGTGTTTCGCTGCGTGAGGGTACCGGAGGCCTAATCCGGGGAAAGGGAGGGTTTAAAGGTTGGCACGCACTTGTGACTCAACTGGTGTCGCGGGTGTCCATGGGCGGCGGCAATCGCTTACCATCAGGTGATCCGTCTGTTCATCTGCCACTTATGACATAAAAAAAAAGTTTATCTTACAGCCTATCCCTGCAGGATGGACAAGTCCTGTATCTCCATTTATCTGCATAAGATCGCGTGCTGATCGCCCATTAGGCCCCTTCGTTAGCTGTTGTGATCCGATATAAATCTGCTGTTAATGTTGCTTGCGAAATTGAGAGTTGACAAATGTGTTGAGAAATCTGAATTAGATTGACGATCCGTTAGAAGCAGATAAACAGGCTTTCCATACGAGCGATTGTAGCTTAGTGGATTAGAACGCGCCTTTAATGCGGGGGATCGTGGTTCGGATCCGAGCATGCACCTTTGGATTTTTCAAATCTATGTGTCTTTCTCGTCATTCTACCATTAGCTCGGCGGTGAGGGAAAACATCGTCAGGAAATCTGCACTTCTTCATGTGATATACGGCAGACGAGCAGACGGATCGCCTGATGGTAAGCGATGGCCGCCGCCCATAGTCACCCGCGACACCAGGAGCCCAATTCTCATGCTTGTGATATTTATTTTCATACGACATACTAAAACATCGTTTTTTGTATGGTTTTCGGGTGATATCCGCCATGTTCTCAAAATATCACAAGCACGAGAATTGGGCTCCTGTGCAGGCACAAGTGCGCTGCCAACCTTTAAACCCCATTCCAACATTTGTGCATGGTTATTTAATAAATAGTATAAATTTTTGCCACGCCGTGTGGTCCCCGGCAGAGCAGAATAGGCCACCCTCACTTTTACCGAGGTGTCATAAAAGGCGACTAAGGTAAAGCTGCTGGCATGATCATCAGCACCCAGAGAAGGAAAACTCTGCATTTATATCAAAACATACATATATAATATATCAAATTACCCCTCATGTGATTGAGGGAGGCCCGTGCCCCAGCAGTGGGGACTTAAATGGGCTGATGATGATGATGATAAGTTTTTGCCGAGAGGTTGTAATCTCAAAATTGTTTAAAATAGATCCGGTTTAGTAGCTAAAAATTAAAATCGATCGGCGTAGTGTGACCTACCCGTCACCTTGACAGATAGGTGGATACTATCTACTCATACGTATATTGTTTTAAACTTTCATGGTCACTAACATTAGAATAGTTTTTTACGGGATTTCTACCATGTACCTGTTACCATTTACCACGGCACTGTTGCAAGTGTCGAAATATCGGAAACTCAAAAATAAGGTAGGTACGTGGTAGAAATCCCGTAAATTACTATTCTAATACTCGTATAATACTCGTCTAATCATCATCAGCCCATGTAAGTCCCCGCTGCTGGGGCACGGGCCTCCCTCAATCACATGAGGGGTAATTGCCATACTCACCACGCTTGGCAGTCGGGTTGGCGAGGGTTTTGATATAAATGCAGAGTTTTCCTTCTCTGAGTGCTGATGATCATGCCAGCAGCTTAACCTTAGTCGCCTTTTACGACACCTCGGTAAGAGTGAGGGTGGCCTATTCTACACTGCCGGGGACCACACGGTGACTGTACATAGAATTTATGTAGATATAACTACCCACATAATTCAAGTCTTGGTGCATTAACAGAAAATATATTTTATATCAGAGTATGGCAATTACCTCTCATGTGATTGAGGGAGGCCCGTGCTCCAGCAGTGGGGACTTAAATGGGCTGATGATGATATTTTATATCAAATAAGGAGATTTTTTAATGCAATTGGTGTCAGACAAGCAGACGGATTGCCTGATGGTAAGCGATTGCCGCTGCCCATGGAGTCCCGCGACAAGAGTGGAGTCTCAAATGCGCTGCCAACCTTTAAACCCCCCTTACCCACGGATTGTGCCTCCGGTACCCTGACTCACGCAGTCCTGCTTCACGCTGGTTTTCATTGCCTTAGAGAGATAAGTACATAGTTAAAAAGCTAATGATTATTGTACAGTGTAATCATCGATGCTCACTCACAATCAGGTGACCCACTTGCTCGCTTGCCTTCCCTGTCCATTAAGAACAGACGCGATAAATATTTACGAGTATGTGGAGCCTGATCCAGTTCCAGTTTCCATAGTAGGAAACAAGAGGAACTTAGTTTGGGATAAAAGTTTCTAACCAACTTTCCAACACTTACATTAAAAGAGCTGCGTGAGTGAGGGTACCGGAGGCCCAATCCGCGGGATAGGGGGGGTTTAAAGGTTGGCAGCACACTTGTGACTCCACTGGTGTCGCGGGTGTACATGGGCGGCGGCAATTGCTTACCATCAGGTGATCCGTCTGAACGTCTGCCTACCTATAACAAAAAAAAACTCGAAGGTAGTTATGATAATGAATAGAAAGTAAATCATCATCATCATCAGCCCATTTAAGTCCCCACTGCTGCGGCACGGGCCTCCCTCAATCACATGAGGGGTAATTGCCATACTCACCACGCTTGGCAGACGGGTTGGCGAGGGTTTTGATATAAATGCAGAGTTTTCCTTCTCTGGGTGCTGATGATCATGCCAGCAGCTTTACCTTAGTCGCCTTCTACGACACCTCGGTAAGAGTGAGGGTGGCCTATTCTACTCTGCCGGGGACCACACGGCCATAAAGTAAATAGCTACATGTGATATCTCTTGAACCCCTCCCCCCCCCCCCCCCCTTCCTGGTCATATTCGGTGATTTTTCTCGGAACCCCCTCCCCTTTGGGCCTCACGTGAGTATGGACGGCCCCGAATGCCAATAATCCTAAAATTATAAACAACAAATAATTAAGGTGACACCGCGACGACACTAGAACCGCCAAATGATTTATAATAATTGTGGCGAATATAAAAAAACATTTTTTTTAAAGTGAGCGGATGGTATTAATAAAAGTATAAGTTGCTCACTTTTAAAAATAATGTCTCTTATTTCTCACAATCAATATAAATCACTTGGCGCCGCTAGCCTATCGTGCGGTGTCGCCTTAAGCTCTACATCCCATACAAAATGATCGAACGAAACCTCTGGCTTTTAACGGTAAGTCGAATAGTATTAACGGTTCAAAAAATTTAACCAAAGTTAATCCAAATAACGGATAGAATAAAGATAAAGTATATTTACTTGTTTGACACAAAATAATTCACGATGAAAGAAAGAAAAAATATCTGTGTATCACCATAGACTATTAGAACTTGGTGAAAGAAAAAAAATTAAAAATAAAACACAGAGAGTAATTAGTTAACATCTAACAACCGATTAACGATGATCGTATCAGAAATGATGAGATCCGCAGGAGAACTAAGGTTACAGACATAGCCCAAAGGATTGCATGCCTCAAGTGGCAATGGGCAGGGCACATAGCGAGGAGAACAGAAAGCCGTTGGGGCGGAAAGCTCCTCGAGTGGAGGCCACGTACAGGAAGTCGCAGCCGTGGCAGGTGGAACGACGATCTGGTGAAGATCGCGGGAATCCATTGGATGCGGGCGGCACAGGACCGATCTGTGTAGAGAACATTGGGGGAGGCCTATGTCCAGCAGTGGCCGTCTTTTGGCTGAAATGATGATGATGATAACGGCCGATTTAACCTATTTTTATACGGTAATAAATCTATGGTATAGCGCTGTCAATCTATACAAATCTGACCCTATACCATAGATTTATACACGCATAAAGATTGGCCGAATGAAGCCTAAAGGCACATAGGTACTCAGCATGTGTCGGGGTGCATGTGTAGGCCAACACTACACAATAATAAAATTAATAACAAAGAGTAAAATAGCATAAAACAATATTAAAATGGATATAACTGTTTACTAATACCCTGTAGGTATGTGTCAACAGACGTATGTACGTACAGCCGCACATCAAAGTATACAAACTGTAAAGATTCTTCAGACGATTTTCAACTAAATGTCTAACGCGTTAGGTTGAATATCCATTGAGGAACTTTGACAGATCGCAGTAACCCGATTGTTTCTGTCTGTACCTTAGTTTGAACAAATTAATCAACAACCGAATTCCGAAAGCCACCCAAGCCGCAACAAAAGCAACGCATTAAAACATTCACAATAGACACCCTCGGATCTGCGCTGCGCTTGCGCACCATGCATTATACCGGGCTAATAACACGTTACAAACGAACGATTCGTCACGGGCATGGGGCATGAATTAAACATGCATACCTAGCCCGGTGTTGGGCAAGGTGGGATTCTTAAGAGCAATACCAAAGATTTTTTTAACAGTGGGAGAGCCACGCTTCGGCATGAATGGGCCGGCTCGACCGGAGTAATACCACGTCCTCACAGAAAACCGGCGTGAAGCAGTGCATGCGCTGTGTTTCGCTGCGTGAGTGAGGGTACCGGAGGCCCAATCCAGGGGAAGGGGGGTTAAAAGGTAAGCAGCGCACTTGTGACACCACTGGTGTTGCAAGCGTCCATGGGCGGTCGGTAATCGCTTACCATCAGGTGATCCGTCTGCTCGTCTGCCACCTATATCATAAAAAAAAATGCTAGAGGTGACAAATGAGAGGGTCACCTGGTGGTAAATTATCACCGCCGCAAAAGACCGGAAGATTTAGCTGCTTCCATTCGTAAAGTTTCCCAATAATTGCTTTTTCTCAGTTTTCAATCGATTCCAAGATTTTCAGTGCAGCCAGTTGGTATTTGTGACCGCCCTGTTGGTCTAGTGGTTAAGTACTGCCGGGCCGTGACCTTGGGGTCCTGGGTTCCATTCCCGGGTCGAGGATAAAGTATGTTTCGAATTTTGTCGACATAGCTCGGGTTTGTGATCATCAATCTGCATTTGGCAAGCGTGGTGATTAAGCCTGATCCCATCATAGTAGCGGTGATTTGATGTCTATGATGGAGGCCTTTGCCCTGCAGTGGGACAGTATATAGGCTGATACTATCCGAGATGTGAATGGTTCCATATTACCTCACCGCCGAGGTAATGGTAGAAATATGCACATATGTAGATTTAAAAGATCCAGAGGTACATGCTCGGATTCGTGCCATGAGCTCCGTATGGGAGGCGCGTTCTTATCCATTGAGCTACCTACCATCTCTCTTAATGCAATAATTTTATTAATAAGGGAATATTTTATTAAAAGAATAGGTATAGTTTTTTAAATTGCCTCATTAGTTTATCTCATCATCATCATTTCAGCCAATAGACGTCCACTGCTTGACATACGCCTCCCCCAATGTTCTGTACACAGATCGGTCCTGTGCCGCCCGCATCCAAGGTATTCCCGCGACCTTCACCAGATCGTCGGTCCACCTTATGGACATTGAGTTGTTAGTTTATCAATACGGTGCTAAATGTTTCGTGATCATTAGTGTCATAATTTGATGTTAAAAATATAGAGTTTAAGGTGTCGAAAGGTACATACAGCATCTTCCCATACACATAATTGAGAACGACATAAAATTCATTTTATTCGAACATTCATCATATCCTGAGCGGAAATCAAACCTCATCCCATCCATGTAGATTATGTGACTCAGGAGTCAGGACATTTAACATGTGTTTGCTTAGGCCAGTCCAATAAAAGTACCTAATCATTTCAAGCTTGGACCGCTTCCAGATTTCAATAACAAAAGTAGTCCCAAATAACTTATTAGTTACCTACTTTTACACCGGTGTACCTAGCTTAGCTGTCAAGTTACTTAAGCAACTCAGTCCGGCCGTCTGCGAGCCTCTAACCAAAGCCAGTCTGGTCCCAAACCCGACGCCGTGCGCACGCCCCCCAACTTAGACCAAACTTAATCGTAACTTAATCCCGATTTTCGGCAAATACTTTATTAACAACTGTTTAGTGATAAAGCTGACAGACGATTGTGTGTTCAACTTGTGCAAAAGTGACGTTTAAGTTAAAACTTAACTCTAAGTTGGTGTTGCGAAGTTTTTTGTTTCGTTTATTTGTTGTAGTGGTGGAATGTATAATCTTTTGTAGAATGCCCTGATCTTGTTTGGCTGTGATTTTTACACTCTCAATTTCTTTAGAAATTTCTTTGTTCTTTATTAACTAGCACCTGTCAAGTTAATTAGGAAGCTTTTGACTTAGTTAAAGAATTTAACTGATCCAAATTAGAGACGTATTTTTTTTGTTATGAAACAATAGGTAGAGTTTATCAGATTTTGACCTTTTAAATTGACATTGGTCAAATGTAATTTTCTCTTTAACCACACCTCAAAATCTAGAGTCATAAATAAGATAGTAATTGACACAAAGGCCTGTCTAGTCCTTATTTGCGTAATTTAAAGGTTATGTTTTGACCGGCGCATGCGTCGATGCTAAGCGATTGCGAGCTTTGTGTTAAGCTAATGTGAAGTTATTTGGACAGATAAAGTAAGTAAGTGGTTTCTACAAGCAGATACTTGAGGTGTGTGTTTGAGATTACCTACTTTAACATTTTTATTTTCATATATGGGTGATATTCCCCTTAAGGTGACGGGTAGGGCACACTAGCGATGACAATCGATTTTAATTTTAAGCTACTAAACCGGATCTATTTTAAACAATTTCGGAATTACAACCTCTCGGCAAACACTTATACTATTTATTAAATAACCATGTACAAATGTTGGGTCCGTTTTTGTACGCAAAAAATTGTTTCAATGTGGCCGCTTTTGGCGGTAATCAATTTTTCACGTACAAAAACGGACCCAACATTTGTGCATAGGTTATTTAATAAATAGTAAAAGTGTTTGCCGAGAGGTTGTCAACCCGTAATTGTTTGATAGATCCGGTTTAGTAGCTTAAAATTAAAATCGATAGTGTGCGCTACCTGTCACCTGAAGGTATTTACCTCTGGTAGTGTTTAATATCTCAAAAGATTTCCAAGATCTTTCACATTAGTTATCCAGATTAGATCGGAGCTCAAATCCAATGAATTATCATCTGTTTATTAAATCCAGACGTTAATAACCGTTCTCGTGGCGTAAAGAGAAAATATTAATTATGAACATTCCCTTCAGATGATGAATACATACATTTCGCTTCGAACCCAATTAACTAGTTAGCAAATAACTTAATTAGCCAGGCTCAGGCACAAAGTATAGCTAAAATTACAGTTATCGATAAGAAGAATCAAAATAGAAATCTATTTTCTTATCGTAGTCTTTTTTCTAATCGCGTGTCATTCCCAGTTCCTTCCTAAACAGTCGACTCAGAGTCCAGGGTAGGTACCTACTCATGAACGAATACGAGAAAATGATGGCTCGTGCAATCAATAAAGTTAAAAGAGCTTATATAAAGGCAAGCTTATAACTCTCATCATCATCATCATCATTTCAGCCAATAGACGTCCACTGCTGGACATAGGCCTCCCCCAATGTTCTCCACACAGATCGGTCCTGTGCCTCCCGCATCCAATGGATTCCCGCGATCTTCACCAGAACGTCGGTCCACCTTGTAGGAGGCCTGCCACGGCTGCGACTTCCTGTACGTGGCCTCCACTCGAGGACCTTTCCGCCCCAACGACCGTCTGTTCTCCTCGCTATGTGCCCTGCTCATTGCCACTTGAGGCATGCAATCCTTTGGGCTATTTCTGTAACCTTAGTTCTCCTGCGGATCTCATCATTTCTGATACGATCACGCAGGGAGACTCCGAGCATAGCCCTCTCCTTGCTCTCTGGGTGACTTTGAGCCTCCTTAATCGGCACATTGTAAGCGGCCACGTTTCGGTTCCGTATGTTATAACTTTAGGGGTACTCTAACTCCAAGGGGTACACCTTGGACGTATGTGTGTCTCAGGCATAACCACAGGGTATTACACTCTCCTAAATCTGCCTCGGTCTACCGAGCTGCTCTAGCAGAGGCTAGTGGGAGCGACGGTTGCGCAAGAGGTCTTGGGTGCGATCCCCGGGTTGGGCCAAAAATTTGTACTTACCTAAGTTTTTGGTAAAAAATTCTTAGGGCCAGTCTGGAATTTTGTCGATCTTGTTCCCCAGTGTCTTGGTCCTATACAGGGCCTTCCAACACTACGGGACATCGAGGAAAAGTACAGTCAGCATCAAAAGTATCAAAACACTTTAGTACTATGTCAAAGTAACTGTTCTGCCTATTGTAGTCAGTTTGTAATTGGTTACGTAAAAAATGCAACTTTGACATGTTACTAAAGTATTAAGCTACTTTTGATGGTGACCGTACCTTAAATCCTTAAGTTAACATTTTTTACTTGAACATGATCAGAAAAAAACTGCATAAATAGTTACTAAGTGTTTTTGAGTTTTTGTATTACACGAGAATCCAACCGGAAAAAAAGCCAATAGATAATAGTCATTACTAAAGACGAAATTTCTCTGTAAGACACCATAATTCTTACCTACCCTTGTCGTGCACGTTCGTATTATATCCATATTACTTAGGTTAGGTCATCATCAGCCCATTTAAGTCCCCACTGCTGGGGCACGGGCCTCCCTCAATCACATGAGGGGTAATTGCCATACTCAACACGCTTGGCAGACGGGTTGGCGAGGGTTTGCTTAGGATAGGTACAACTTCTTTATCCGGAAAAAATATAACATAGAAAATGGTCGTATCATTTATCCAAACTTACCATCAGGTGAAATATGGTCAAACGCTTACCTATCTACAGTAAAAAAAAAAAAAAAAAAAAACTTTTTCAGGCTCTACGCTCAAATTAATTTTATTTTCCCAAAAGGAAGCATAGGTACATAACGATCTGTGTTAAAGAAATTCCATTATATTGACAAACAAAGTGAGTTGCCAGTTTATTTATTTATTTGAATTCAGATAACACGCCAAATGCCAATTACATTATTTGATTCCGAAATCGACATTCCGAACCAGCGGTAGATGATATGTGTACCTATTTTGACATTCATAAGTGTTCTGTGTGGACCTAAATTGAATAATATTTTTGTTATCTTTATCTTTATAGAATCAAATTATTTAAGAATATAACTATGTGATTCATGGATCACCTACGTCTTTTAGTCAATAATCCACCACATCGACTTCCCGATCAGTCCAAAAAAAAAAAATTCAAAAATAATTGAAAAATATGTTCGATATTGTTCGCGCTAGGGCGAACAAAAAAAAAGAAGATTTGGATAAGAAACTTGGATTTACTTCAAAATAACGTTAGAAATGTGTTTAGCTTACTTCTCTTTTTAGACAGTACAATATTTTTATTTTATTGGTTGAAAACTATGTGACGTTTTGCCACGCAAATACCTCTGATTGTTTTTTCCTTTGACATTATTAAACAAAGGAAAATACACTGTAACATTATCTAACAAAGATTTAAATTATTAAAATAGACCCAGATATCACAGCACACAAGATATGGCCTCACAGAAAACCGGCATGAAGCAGCACTGTGCTGTGTTTCGCTGCGTGAGTGAGGCTACCGGAGGCCTAATCCGGGGGGAAAGGGGGTTTAAAGGTTGGCAGCGCACTTGTGACTCCACTGGTGTCGCGGGCGTATATGGGCGGCGGCAATCGCTTACCATCAGGCGATCCCTTTGCTCGTCTGACACCTATGTCATAAAAAATATCAAAGTAAAGGAAAACTATATCGACATTTAACCACGTCCCTCAACTCGTGTTAATGAGATCGGAATAATTATGCGATAGCGAGTCAACAAGGGGATAATCTCATTCCTAGAAATTGTCACAGAAAATATATTTTAATTAGTAATTTTAGGTCAACGTAGTTCAAAGGTAAAATCCTCATTCTTTGATGACCATATTTGTTCATTTAGTTTGATACGGGTAGCAGATCTCTTATACATTATCATCATCATCATTTTAGCCAATAGACGTCCACTACTGGACATAGGGCTCCCCCAATGTTCTGTACACAGATCGGTCCTGTGCCGCCCGCATCCAATGCTTTATACAATATTATAAATAATATCCTCCAAAGGATA
Source organism: Marasmia exigua (assembly GCA_019059595.1). Classification (NCBI taxonomy): domain Eukaryota; kingdom Metazoa; phylum Arthropoda; class Insecta; order Lepidoptera; family Crambidae; genus Marasmia; species Marasmia exigua. Next base: position 8,235,923 of record CM032485.1, read on the forward strand.
TGCTAGACTCGAATGCCTCATTGACGCAGTGGGTAGCGTCGGACTTTAAAGCGTCGGCTGCGCTTGTGGTCCCGGGTTCGATCACCGGGTCGGGCCAAAATTTGTAGGTACCTAAGTTTTTCTGTTAAGAAATTCTCAGTGTCAGCCTGAGGTCTGAAAGTTGGCGGTCTTGTACCCCCGTGGCTCGGAAAGCACGTTAAGGCGTTGGTCCTGTGCACCACAATATTATATTTATATGTTATAGGTACAGGTTTTTCCGTGCCGTGCCGTGTGGTCCCCGGCAGAGTAGAATAGGCCACCCTCACTCTTACCGAGGTGTCGTAAAAGGCGACTTAGTTAAAGCTGCTGGCATGATCATCAGCACCCAGAGAAGGAAAACTCTGCATTTATATCAAAACCCTCGCCAACCCGTCTGCCAAGCGTGGTGAGTATGGCAATTACCCCTCATGTGATTGAGGGAGGCCCGTGCCCCAGCAGTGGGGACTTAAATGGGCTATACAATGACAATGAGGTACATTTTTCACTTTAGACTCTACATAACATAGTAGGTATGAAGTAAAAATAGGAAACACGCACATATATTTAAAAATCTACAGCTTGGATTTGAACTAAGGTCGGATTCGAGCAATCTTTAACCGTGGAAAATTTATAGCACTTATAAAGTTAGATTTGTATAGCGCAAGAGCGCTATACCACAGTTTTTTTTTTAAATGTGTAAATTCTTTATTGCAAGCACATAGTTTACGGCTGTTACTAAATTTTAAAATTCAATTAAATTTATTCAGATAATAATTTTACATAAATAAATATATACAAATGCCTGAACAATAAGCACTAATCACAAGAATATTTATCTAAGAGACAATAAGTTATGAAAAAATACCACTTTTATAAATTACCTACTTCAAACTTAGATTAAATTTAATCTAAAACTTCAAAACAATAAGCAGTTTCTCTGTACAACCTGTGCGGATAAAGAATGGGATTAGAAATGGCGGCGCATCTATTCACTTCTCGCTCGCACACTATTTGCGTCTATACTCGCACTCGTGGGGTGCGAGTATAGACGCCAGACGGGTAGTATCATCATTCATGGAGGGTACGCTTGCATTTAGCAAAAGTAAAGGGATACAGGTCTAAAGTACCATTTAATCTATTATATAAAAGAATACCTAAAAATATAAAGTTTAATGGAATAAGATTGGTCGAATTCGCCCTAAAACAATCTCATACAAAATATGAATATGAGACTTAAATGTGCTTTAGTCTACCGAACAAGAATTTAAAAAAAAATGCATAAATGTATGCAAAATTCTGTATAATTTAGATGCAATAACCAGTGGAGTAAAGTTATTGTGTGAGAATTTCATTGTAAAACGACTTTCGATACCTAGGCTGCCAAGTAGATCTTTGAACCCAAGATTAGTGTCACAACATAATACATATAATAACATAGTCTTTCACGTCGTTTTTTCCAGAAAATCTAATTTACAACAAAATCCATACAGTAAGACGGTATTATTGTGTACAGGATTTGCCGGTCGGCTGGCGAGCCAAACGGCGAGTAAGCCAGGGTTGCCAGGCCACATTTCTACATTTACAATTTTACCTATAAATCTGTAGAAATGATGATTAAAAAAAACTACTTACCATCATTAATGTTTATTAAAAAATTTATGCCGTCTGGTCCCCGGCAGAGTAGAATAGGCCACCCTCACTCTTACCGAGGTGTCGTAAAAGGCGACTAAGGTAAAGCTGCTGGCATGATTGATGATGATGAAAACTCTGTATTTATATCTAAACCTTCGCCAACCCGTTGCCAAGCGTGGTGAGTATGGCAATTACCCCTCATGTGATTGAGGGACGCCCGTGCCCCAGCAGTGGAGACTTAAATGGGCTGACGATGAATATCCGGAGGGTGTTTACGGTTCAGTGGCGGACGCCACCAAAATAAAAGTGACCACAAAAACTTAAGTCATACTCTATTATGATTGACAAGAATGGCGTGTGCAAGGTAAACTTGAAAAATCACAAACACTTTTTAATTTAAAATTTTCTCACAGATTTTCATTTAATGTCTTAATTTCATTACAATTAAGGTTTTGAGCGCCATGGGTGACACCGGTGACCGGCAAAAAAAAAATCATGTTTATTTGTGTCTGGTTTGATGGCAGTCAATGTGTTAATTAAAATCCATTGGCGGCGCCATTTAGCTGAGCTAAAAGCCCTCTTAAATCTAATAAAGTCTTCATACCCTGCCTGTCAGAAGACAGACTGTTATATACTTACACAATTTTTATTTTAAACATGATGTAATATCAAAAGTTGGTATCACTGGAGTAAGCCGACTTAGCGTCCAGCGGTAATGATGCCGTGGACAAGGAAAGTTTAAGACAAAAATATACAAATTGTTAAACATGAGCCGTCTTAGCTCAGTGGATAAGACCAAACATGTGCCTTCTAATCGAGAACTACGTAGGAAACAAACGTCAGGCCATGCCACTACCGCCGGGTCCCGTACAGAAGGGGTAGACACGAATAGTTGTGGCTTGACGTCGTAAGGGATGACATGCGTGCCAATGAACTGGCCACTATGGATGCCCAAGACCGTGCGAAGTGGGGGAGTCGTTGCAGGAAAGCTTGGGATGCAACCAGGACAAAACGTTAAGATGATGATGAAGAAGACGCCTTCAAAACGAGAGGAGATAGTTCAAATTCCTCTCCATAGCATGCATACACGGCGTGTTGGACTTTGGACCAGACATTCGTCTGAGACTAAAGTGCTATTTTTGCACTGCAAGGGTAACCTAACCCGACACCAATTTTAAAAAATTCAATCACTGTTTAGAAGGATAGGAGTCACGTAGGATTTCCCAAAGCATCCAAATCACACCAGCCATCTTTCTCAAATCGTCAGTCCCTCGTACTGCAGGGCGTCCCCAATCTTCTTTACGTGAGGGCTTCATAGTCCATCATTAGGTAATGACTAAGTTTAGAGGTACATGACCTACTAGTACCTGCCTAGTACCAAGTTAGTTTCTTATTTATTTTTAGCAAGCCTACCGAGTTTACTAGATATCGCATTCTTTTGTAAAATCAGGACATCCAAGTAAACAATTTTAGTTAGATCTGTCACTGAGATTGTGGGGACCTGGTAATCTGTAACACATGTTTGCCTAGTACGGATACCAGTCTCTCATATGTAATATATTTAGTTATGCATCTATAGATTGTGCCTGTATTTTTTAATCGTGTCTATTGTAGTAACTATATTGTGAAAGCGAAATAAATAAACTTTATTATTATTTATTATACTTACTTTTCTATATTAGCATCTTGATAACCATGCCAGCAAACCCAAACATGTAACTCTATGCAAAGTGAAAATATAATGTGAAAACTCAAAGTGTTAAGTGATAAAACAATATGGCCGCCGAGTGTTGACGCTATGGCTTCGAGGACCGTCTTCAGATTCCTGGTGCTGCTGTCCGCTCTCGTGTGGATATTAGCGGCGAGAGCAGGACGTGAAGAGAGGAGAGGGAGAGCTGCTGCCAATGGGACCTAGGGTGAAGGAGGCCTGGGCTAATGGGAGCTGGTTGTAAGTACTTTTGTTTTACTAGGCTGTGCATTAGGTGAATAAGCGATTTTCTGCTAATTTCTGTCGTCCTGGTACATTCGATGACAACCACTAGTTAAAATGATTTTTACCAATAAGTATCAGTTCAATTTTCCGTTTATTTAACGTATGTAGATACCCCCGATTTGGGCTCTCGCAGTGGCGGATTTACCATAGAGACTAATTAGGCTAAAACCTAGGGAGGCAGATTTTAGGGAGCAGCAAATTTGAGCAATATTTTTTTAATATCGGTTTCACAACATACAACGTGTAAAATACTTCAAAAAAGAATGTTTTGAGAGAAAAAAAAATTTTTATTTATATCTATCCGCCGGAGGCACGGCCGACACGCAGCTAACGGGCTGAAAGCCAAAGAAAACAGGTGTCAGGCATCTAACCACTACTTACCATTTTGTAACTTACGCTGTTGAAACACTGGGCGCGTGAAATGAGGTGACGATCTTTCTTCCATGACTTAGCTAAGCGTTTAGCTAAAGTCACTGGAGATAAAAGGAGTGACTGAAATACTGGCCTGCATTTTGGGGACACAGAGACCTACTTTGTATTACCTTCTTTATCTATTTACTTTAGTTGGTATGAGTTTTCAGTAATTGTTTTTCTTTTTCTTTCTTTCTTGTAATTCAGTGTTCCACACAGAAAAACTACATCGACAGTAGTCATAAAGGCTAGCTTTATTGGTAGTCTAGACGGCTCAGGTGCCCGCAGCCGTAAACCGACCCTAATACCACTGGGACGGAGTAATACCAATTGGAAAAATGGAATTCTAGATGAAATCGTTATTGTAGGGCTATACCTGGAACCTCTGGGAGTTATTGTAGCGTGTGTAGGGTGAGTCGATTAGCAACATTTCACAGTAAATACACCATCCATACGCCATGTGGTCCCGGCAGAGTAGAAAAGGCCACCCTCACTCTTACTGAGGTGTCGTAAAAGGCGACTAAGGTAAAGCTGCTGGCATGATCATCAGTACCCAGAGAAGGAAAACTCTGCATTTACATCAAAACCCTCGCCAACCCGTCTGCCAAGCGTGGTGAGTATGGCAATTACCCCTCATGTGATTGAGGGAGGCCCGTGCCCCAGCAGTGGGGACTTAAATGGGCTGATGATGATGACACCATCCAATTTTAGTCACCATAAACCTATAGTACCTATAATATCCTCCTACCGATTACGGCTACGGCGGCCAATCTCAACGATCAGCCTCTTACGCAGGATATATTATTGTGTTAAAGTGTATGAGCAAACACAAGTGCACTATCTATTCCTTTACCCTCATATTCGGGCGCAGGACCAACGGCTTAACGTGTTTTCCGAGGCACGGGGATACAAGGCCGCCAACTTCCAGACGCCGGGCTGCTACTAAGAATTTCTTACCGAAAACTTAGGTAAAAATTTTTCGCCCGACCCGGGATCGAACCTCTTGCGCAGCCGTCGCTATAAAGTGTGACCCACTAACCACTGCGCCACTGAGGCAGTCACCTATAGTACCTACGAGTACGTAGATAATGTCATCACACCGCGCGATGCTGCTTAAAACATCTTTTATAGATGAAAAGGCTAGACTTAGAATGATTATTAGTCAACGCAAGAAGCACTCATTACATTTCACTCATACATTGAACGAACAATAAAATGATAGTGAAGTTTTTCATAATGTTCAAGAGAGTTAAGGGAAAGTAACTATATACTTCAACTAAAGACTAGTGGCAATCGATGTCATATTTCATTCAAATAGATAAACATATAAATAAATAAATATTTCACAACATCACATACATTGATCTGACTCCGAGATAGGTAGCTCAAGCACCTGTGTTACGCATATCAGAATCAACAGTGGGACTACAAATATATACATATAATACTTTTCTTTTGTAAATACATACTTATAATACATAGCAAACACCCAGACCAATACAAACAAACATGTTCATGCACACAGATGTTTGTACTGTGCGAGGATCGAACCCTTGTATCAGAGGCAGCGTTCACTACCACTGTTCCAATCGGGTCGTCAAGATAGATAGATAGATAATTAATTTATTTGCATCAACATAAGACATACAATAAAAGTTTACAATGTTTAAAGAAAAGAAAGAAAAAAGGGCAAAATTAATACAAAATACAAAAGGAAAACTAAAATTACTGAATGGGTTTTTTGTTTGCCCACGTGCTAATGCTTTGTGTGTCGCAGAGATACAAAATGGCAATAGCTCAGCAATTTTGGTTCAAATCTCTCAACGCGTACGCGAAAATTGTTCAATTTTTGGCGTACAAAAACGGACCCAACATTTGTGCATGGTTATTTAATAAATAGTATAAGTGTTTGCCGAGATATTGCAACCCCGAAATTGTTTAAAATAGATCCGGTTTAGTAGCTAAAAATTAAAATTGATTGGCGTCGCTAGTGTGCCCTACCCGTCACCTTAAGATAATTAAATGAACAAAATACTCTGTACCGTCTGCCTCGAGGCCTTGCGTTGACTATAGATTACAGGTTGGGATGTTTTTTATTTATATGAGAGGTGGCAGACGAGCAGACGGATCACCTGATGGTAAGCAATTCCGGCGCCCAAGGACACCCGCAACACTAGTGGAGTCACAAGTGCGCTGCCAACCTTTTCCCCTTCCCCCCCATTGGGCCTCCGGTAACCTCACTCACACGGGGAAACACAGTGCAGGCGCTGCTTCACGCCGGACTTCTGTGAGGCAGTGGTATCACTCCGGTCGAGCCGGCCCATTCATGCCTAAGCGTGGCTCTCCCACATTTAAATGTGATGAGGATGTGAGGGTAAGGGAATAAAGAGTGCACTTGTGTAAGCGCAAACACTTGAGCACTATAATATACCTACTACCTATCCTGCGTAGGTGTACGTGGCTTAACGTTGAGATTGGCCACTGTAATGTGGCCGAATCTTTTGGACACTACAGGTTAACTGCTTATAACTTTCTGTGTTCAAGAGAAAAAGAAACAGGTCTAACGGCCGCACTTAGAGACGTCATTTAAGCTAATGTTCATTAACTTTAGTATCGGTAGTCTTTATGCGTATCGAAATAAGTGTCAATATTTTTACTTAAGTAGCCAACTAAGTTAATCAACGACTCTGAGTGTGGCAGTAAGGGATCCACTCGTATTGGAGAAATAAAGAAAAATATCAGCCGTCTCTCCATTTTGATGACTCTAGGGCTTAGGTATGGAACAGCAAATTGAAAAATTTGTCATCTTAAAATGTAAATATTGTATTTAACTTATCTTATCGTTTATGCTCAACTCATTTGAAAGTAATTTAAAACAGATCGGAATTTTGATGTAGTTCAATAATTCGGTTACGATGTTTCTAGGCACTCTTAATTCAGTCATAATGTCTGTATAATTTGACTTTGACGAATACTCTGGTTCATTAGGTTACATTTTTTTATCTTGACATATGTCAAACAAGAGGGCTAGACTTCGTAAAATAAGAAAGAAGACAGTAGGTTCGAATTTTTCATCCTTTTCATAGATAATACATATTAATATTTTATCATCGGCCTGTGCAGATGAGTGAGACAGGAAAGCCAAATGTACACCACTTTGATCATTCCTCGACTACTCGCACGCATCCAGCTCCTGGCAGCCATCTTGCACATCGTAAATTTAAGTTTCTGTAATGCCTACTTTTTTTTAAAGTTGTGTTTTTTGTGCAATAAAGTATATCTATCGTGTCTATCTGACTTGATGGCATTTTCCTGACAGCTTATATGTAAATCCAGGCCTGGACCGCGTCTTGGCAAACGTAATGTGTTTGCCAAGACGCGGTCCAGGTCTGGATTTACATATGAGCTGGCAAGATCCATGGGACAGTTAAATCTCGTAACCAACCTGAGAGGGGAGTCTTCCGCCCCGCTACTGGTGGGTAAGCAAATTGTAGATAGCCCAGGGTCTGCAAATCTTCACATCCGCCACCCACTGCCAGGCAACTGTCACTGATTCGTTGAACTATCTCGATGACTTAATCATTTAGTGTATTAAAAAATAAGTGTGTTAAATTATTTATTTACTACCTGATGATAAAGAGGTCTGGAGCCCAATTCTCGTGCTCGTGACTTTTTGAAAACATGGCTGATATCACGAGACCAAGAATTGGGGTCCAGGCTTGACATCGTAAAGGATGACATGCTTCCAGCGATAAGACCGCCGAAATTGTACAATTAAGTTTCTGTAATGCCTAGTTTTTAACCCCCGACGCAAAAACGACGGAGTGTTATAAGTTTGACGTGTCTGTCTATGGAATAGTAGCTCCCGAACAAGAACCGATTTTGATTTTGTTTTTTTGTTTGAAAGACGATCAAAGAGGGAGTGTTCTTAGTTATGTTGGATAAAAAACGATCCAAGATGGCCGCCGTCACAAAGATTTTATGTTTTAACACAACTCCCACAATATGGGTATCATATAAAAGGGCTTGAGTAGCAGAATATATTCATTGTTAAAATTTAAAATCCAAGATGACCGCTGTCAGAAAATGACGAATAACCTATTAGTTGTTCCAACTGCCTCAATATAGGTATCAAATGAAAGAGCTTTAGTTATGTCGGGGTTTTTAAAATTTTCAATTAGATTTTTTAAGTTGTGTTTTTTTTGTGCAATAAAGGTATATCTATCTATCTATCTATGCGTGCTAATAAACTGACCACCAGGGATGCACAAGACCGAGCAAAGTAGAGAATTCGAAGTAGGAAAGCGGATCCCAGGTCCGAAGCGACGCAGACGGGACAAAACGCTAAGACAATAATGAGGTCAAGCTAGCACATGTTACGCTTAGACCAGGCTTGCTGGAGGTCGTCGAAGCCAGCCAGGCCGCTGCGCACGCCGAACAGCCAGAACTCGTAAACCAGCATGGTGACGTCAGAGCTGGTGAATGTCAGGCTTATGTTCTCCTGAGGAACAAGAGAGGAAGCTTATGTTAATCAAGGAAAGCACCTAAAAGTTGGAGGGAGAATCCACGGTGAATGTTTAGGTGGCAGACGAGCAGACGAATGAGCTGATGGTAAGGGATTGCCGCCGTCGTATGGGTGTAGTCACAAGAGCCCTGGCAACCTTTCCTCCCAATCTTTTTCTTTTTTCGAAGCCTCGGGTTAAGCTCAAATGCGCCTTAATATCAAATTACCTATTTGATTATTTGCATTGGTAGTAACAAAAAGTCCTATCGATCTAGTAGTTTAAGTACGAGGCCGTGATCTCGGGGTCTTGGGTTCTATGGTTTTCGAGTTGTTCGAACGAACATTGACATATTGAGCATTGGAGTTGGCTATGCTCCCCTTTTACACAAGCAACTCAATTGTAAAATAATTAATTATTGTATGCCAAATGCATCTCTTACCCAAATAATAGATAGGGTGGTAAATTGTAATTATGATAAAGACTCAATTATTATATTAATGCTGGGGAATGGATTAAATTCAAATAAAAAGGACATCATTAAAGGGTTCTCCCGTTTAAAAGGGATTGCTGTAAAAAAAATAGTTGTTTGTGCCTTCCCATTTTCTAGGCACTACTTATCAGAACAAAATAACAGTATTCACCTATTGAATACTACATTATATAATTTAGTTACTAGTCATAGCGACAACTTTGTGTTTTTTGACACAAATAAATTTATTAATTATAAGTTGATAGTGACTGGCAAAAAGTTTTATTTGCCTTATAATGTAAAAAAAGAAGTAGCTACTTTGTTAGCATTTAATATAAATAATATATATAGGCAGACTTTGGAAATTATTCCGAACAATTTAAATTTAAGTCTAAGACAATAGAGGACGCCTCTAGCAATTTATTGACCAGGGAAGATAATTTAAAACTTATTCACCAAAATATACAGGGTCTTCCTGGTAAAGAACTAGAACTAGAATTATTTTTAGAAGAAATAAATGTTGATGTACTATGTCTCACCGAACATTGGTTAAATAAACATCAATTAATTGTTACTATTAATAATTACAAAATTATCAGTTCGTTCACGAGAGACTCTGCAATAAGAGGAGGGTCACTCATTTTGTTAAAAAGTACTCTTAAATGTAAACAACGTAAAGATATTGAGTCACTATCTATAGAACGAACTATTGAAATTTCGTGTGCAGAGCTGGAGCAGCATATCATTGTCTGCGTTTATAGACCCCCTTCTGCAAATTACGACTCATTTGAGACTAGCATGGAAGAAGTCCTGAGAAAAGTATGTGCAACTAGTAAACAAGTTATCGTGTGCGGTGACTTTAATATTAACATCCTGGAGAATTCGCAGAACTCAGTTAGGTTTCTGAATCTTTTAAGTGTTTCAATCTGGTGCACCTCTTCAACGAACCTACCAGAATCACCCCCACTTCAGCTACATGCTTGGACAACATATTCTGTGATTGTATTGTAGGGGAGAAATCTATAATAAATTTCATAAACTCTGATCACAGTGGTCAGCTGGCTGTTATCGACTGTCATCGAAATGATCGGTCGACAAGTTTTACATGTAGGCCTATTACTAAAAGACGTATAGATAAATTCAAAGATAATATTTATAATAAAGTATCCTTAATGCCTGGTAATAAAAATAGTGTCGACCAGTTGTATGAAAGCCTTTTCGAAATTGTTGAAAAGGAATTTAATGATATTTTTACAAAAAGACCATTAAAGTAAACAGTTCTAAAAATTAATTTAGTGACTGGGCCACTCCAGGGATTCACATAAGCAGGAGAAAATTGTTTGAATTATATGATATTAAAGCTAATTCACGTGATCCTGCGATAGTTGAATATGTTAGAAATTATTCTAAGTGCTTTAAGAAAGTATGTGCAGTTGCTAAATCTACTTACATTAAAAACAAAATAAGTAAAGCAACTAACAAAAGTAAAATCACGTGGAACATCATCAACAAAGAGACTTGTAAAAATAAAACACAACAACACAAGTTCTCTCTAAAAATAAATGGCAAATGTCTTGACTCTGATACTGAAGTGGCAAATGCATTTGAGTCGTTCTTCACTAATATACCAGTGGCAACAACAAGTACATTAAATTCAAGTTCGTATCTTGCTATCTCGTTACTTAAAGCAAATGTTGACGAGTGTCAAACGCCTTTCAAATTTTACCATGTAACCTCCGAGATAATAGTTAAAACTTTCAAAGATCTGAATATGAAAAAAACTGAAGATCTTTGGGGAATATCAGTGGACATTCTAAAAAATATAATACTAGCTATTGCACCCCATTTGGCAACGATATTCAACAGATGTATTGATGAGGGTCAGTTTCCTAGCTTAATGAAGTACAGCAAAATCATACCGTTATTTAAATCAGGTGAAAAAAGTGACCCTTCTAACTTTAGGCCTATTTCTATATTACCAGCACTGAGTAAAATTTTTGAAAAAGTCATATTCGTTCAGTTGCTGTCTCATTTTAAAGTTAACGATTTACTTCATAATAAACAATTTGGGTTTACCAAGGGTAAGTCAACCACTGACGCAGGAGTTGCACTTATCGAGTATATTTTTGATGCATGGGAAAACAAACAGGATGCAATTGGTGTTTTCTGTGACCTCTCGAAGGCGTTTGATTGCGTTGAGCATCAAACATTGTTGTTGAAGTTAGCTCACTATGGTGTTCTAAATAATGCATTAAGTTTGATAAATTCTTACTTATCAGATAGACTTCAGAAAGTCAGTGTCAATGGAACTGACTCTTCAGGCGCCCCTTTATTAATGGGAGTGCCCCAAGGATCAATATTGGGACCTCTGCTCTTCCTGATATACATAAATGACCTCCCTTACTTTGCACAAGATCTTTGTGAAGTAGTGTTATTTGCTGATGATACCTCGTTGATTTTTAACGTTGACCGTCGAAAAGATACGTTTGACGACGTAAATGACACCCTCTCACAAGTGCTACATTGGTTTACAACTAACAACTTGCTTTTAAATGCCAAGAAAACCAAATGTGTAAAATTCACTATGCCCAATGTAAAGCAGGTCAACACTAACGTCGTTATGAATAATGAACATATTGAAGTTATTAATTCGACAATTTTCTTAGGTATTACACTGGATTCCAAACTGCAATGGAAGCCACACTTGGCAGCCTTGGCGGGAAGACTTAGTTCCGCCGCATATGCGGTTAAGAAGATCAGACATCTGACTGATATTGAAACCGCGAGACTGGTTTATTTTAGTTATTTTCATAGTATAATGTCATATGGTCTTTTGTTGTGGGGGTCGGCGGCTGAGATACAGACTATTTTTGTATTGCAGAAGAGGGCCATCCGCTCCATATACAACCTTAGGCCTCGCGATTCGCTGAAAGAACTGTTTAAGAATATCGACATTTTAACTGTAGCTTCCCAATACATTTTGGACTGTATTTTGTACGTGCGAAAGAACATTGATATTTTTTCTAAAAAATCTGATTGTCATGGTTTTAACACTAGAAATAAACACAAGCTCGCGATTCCAAATCTGAAGCTCCAAAAGATTAATAGTTCATTTGTTGGTCAAAGTATTAAAATGTACAATAAGTTGCCACAAAATGTTATTGAGTTACCAACGCATAAATTTAAATCCCACGTGAAAACCTGTTTAATGAGTAAAGGATACTATACAATTGTAGATTACTTAAATGATAAGGATTCATGGACATGATGACCTCCGTGCCTGCACACATGTAGTAATTGTATAAATATTTACTGGAATCATTATTATTATATAATTAATCATTTTTAATAAATTAGGCTTAGCAGCATTTATTAATGTATACAAATTGATTAGTATTGATTAATCAAACAATTGACAAGATGCTAACCACCTACTATTGTACACCTCGTCCTGCAGTTTATTAGTATTGGATTAAGTACTCTGTGACCTATGAGGGGAACCTAAGTAGTCATGCTCACTCAAATGTCTCTGAGGTGGTGGCGTTATGTGGCGGGTCATTACATTCCCTCTAATATGGTTGAGTGAAATGATGGCTGACACATACGTCATACTTGTGAACAGGTGCCACCTTTGGGGACTGGTCCGCTTCGGTTTACCTCATATTTAGCTTTTAATTTGCTTCATTCTATTTTGTGTTGCATTAGACTGTATGACTTGGTATGAGGATAATAAACCATTGTAAAAAAGTTGGCGATTAAAAAGAGTAACTGGCGAGTTTCTTGCCGGATCTTCTCGACCAGAAACAACTTTCCGAGCCGGTGGTAGAATCGCATTATGTTTATTTATTTCTTTAGTATATTTTATGTATCAACATATATATGTATTAACATGTAAATTATACATAAGTACTTATAAATAGTTTTAAGTCATTCAAATGTATGACGATTTGTAAGTGCTGTGTACAAGCCTATGCAAATAAAGAATTATTTGAATTGAATTGAATTGAACATAGCACGGTTTTGTGATCAGCAATCCGCATTAGGCAAGCGTAAGCCTAATCCCATCATAGTAGCGATGACTTGATTTCTATTAAGGAGCCCTTTGCCCTGCAGTGGGACAGTACAAAACGAACCTTCCAGATCCCTCCGCTAGTGATGGACCCTCGCGTCTTAGTGTTGTCCACGACCAAAATGACGTTGAACCCGGTGATAGTGATAAGGTTGGTAGCCGTACCGTACCGGGCCATAAGGGACCTGAAATATTACATAGTTATCAGCAATAAAAAAAAATTGACAACTGCGTTACTGAGGTAATTCCTCAGTTACACTTTCAGAATAATTTCCGAAAAGTGAAGCTTTCCTCACGATGTTATCCCTTGCCGTATCGCTAAGCAAATAGTAGAAATATTCAAATAAGATTTGAAAACTCCAAAATTTTCGAGCATACGATATCCCATTCGGAAAGTTCACCTTCTTATCCACTGAGCTACAGGTCGATTCACGAAAGTGATCACAAATGACAACCATCTACGCATGTAATCTCATGAAGAAATGGCTCAATCTTAATTTTACACATTATAAGGGCTCAGACTAAACACATTCTATATTTAATTGAAAATGTTTTTTTATTTTCTTACATGAGATGATATGCATAAACACTGGCCATTTGTGGTCATCTTTCGCGAATCGACCTAAACCATCTCTGTCATGACAAAACATATTTTACCGTAAATAAAAATAAGATATACCTCAGCAGGTGGGTAGGATAGAGTCAAATTAATATCTTGTTTGGGAAATGTCCATGATTTGGTGCCATATACAATCAATTCAGGGTCTGAAAATTTTAGATTAATACCTCATTAGATTTCTTCTGTACATAGTTTTCAGGACAGAAAGTAAAGAGCTTACAGACTGAAAGACAGACTACAAATTTGTGGAATTGTAAACACTATTTCCAAGACTTTTTTTAGAATTAAATGACTAACTTGGAGAACCAAGCTTCGGCATGAATGGGCTGGCTCGACCTGAGTGATACCACGGCCTCACAGAAAACCGGCGTTAAGCAGCGTCTGTGCTGTGTTTCGCTGTATTAGGGTACCGGAGGCCCAATCCAGGGAAAGGGGGATTTAAAAGTTGGCAGCGCACTTTTACCTCCGCTAGTGTCGCCCATAGACACCCATGGGGAGGAATTGCTTACCATCAAGTGATCTATGATATAAAAAAATTAAAAAGTCGCAAGCGCAACACTCGCGACTCATATTATTGCATAAGATAAGAAAGATATAATATATAAAAAATACTCACTTTTTATTTCGTGAACATTGCAGAAGTACTTGTTAGCCGTTTTGTAAATAGACGAGATCAAGCTAGTCTTGTTAACATATGTCCATTGACTGTTTATTGGCTCATTTGGATCATAGTCACTGGTCGCAGCGTGTAGTGTATACGCACAAGTTTTGCTGACAAATAAAGCAAAGATTAGAAATAACTTTTGTACATTTTCATTCATAATATTTTTACTTTTTTATTTTGTATTTTTAATAATAAAACTTTATTGTCTTGAACACAACATTGGCTAAAGACGGGAGGCGTCAATAAATTTTGTTGTATTCCGATTATCAGAGGTTACGTTATGATTAATTAAAACTAAACAGATAGGAGACGATATTTGGTGATAAAATACGATAATTTTGTGTGACACAAACTTCGTAGAAAATAGGTATTTCTGCTTACCTTCTACATACGAAGACAGAAGTGTTAGTTCGATGACTCGTTTGGTACAGTGGTAGGTAGTGAACGCTGTCTTTCGTCGTGGGTTTGATCCCTGCACAGTACGAACATTTGTGTGCATGAACATGTTTTATTTGTATTGGTCTGGGCGTATTCTATGTATTATAAATGTGTTTACAAAGGAAAAGTATTATATGTATATATTTGTAATCCCACTGTTATTTCTGATATCCTTAATAGCCTGTCGCTGTCCACAGCTGGACATAGGCCTCTCCAATGGTTCGCCACTTCTATCCATCAATTGGCTCTCTCATTTCATTTTAAAACTACAAATACCTAAGTAATGGAGTAAGTACAGACAGACACACATAAGGTTACTATAATCTATCAAAATTTCTCAACTGACAAATATTGGACCGAAAGTGTTTGGCATTAAGGTGACAATCGACTGAAGAAAAATCATTTTATACTCGGATGTGTGGATGTATGTACGTACCTAAGTACCTTATTTAAACTCTTTATTATATTTTTTACTTCCACTGATCCTTTGACCCTATATTTCATTTAAAATTTTTAAAACTACTAATAGTGGCGTACGTAGCACTCTTTATTTTATTTTTAAGATAATCCAACCACTACCTTATTCAACACTCAAAGATACACATTTTAAACCTTTCAAAATAATCTACCTCAGACCATTAATTAAGTCCTAAAAACCGGAAACCAACCCAAAGAGAGAATTAATAAGCGGGAACCGGTATCAAGGCATGGGGTCCCATAGACCGCCATTACACACCATTAGGGATCATTATATTCACGCCTCGGGCTGTAGTGATGGGTAACACTTATTCACATGACTCGATTGATATCGATATAATCGATTCGAAAAGAAAACATGGTCATGTTTTGAAATTGAAATTGATAAGGGGATGAGAGTAGTGATGGGGGCATACTGGTAAGATCCATTCTTACACACAATTTTTTTTTGGATTCGGCGTTACATAAATCTTTTTTTTAAAGTAATTTTTGACTCATTTCCAAGTTCGCGATTGAGCTGAATTTTTGCATAAGTACTCATGTAATTCTGGTGACAATGTTATATTAGTAGGTATTTAATATACTAAAAGATTAAGAAGAAATTAATAATTCCTATAATAATTCTCACAACATCTCATACGTTGACCTGATTCCGTACTAAGTAGCTTAAGCACTTGTGTTACAGATATCAGACAACAGAGGAACACAAATATATACTTAAATACATATATTACACCCAGACACCGAACAAACACAAGTGTTCATCGCATGTATGTTTGTCCAGGGTGGGGATCGAACCCACGACCTTTGGCGTAAGAGGCAGGGTCACTACCAATTGCGCCATCCGGTCAGTCATCCAGCATCCATCATACTACATCCAGCTTATGTCAGGATGAATGAGGGATAGTTTTTTAGATTGTCGCGTTGCATTTTAACATATTTAATTAAGACGCCAGTCCGTATGTGACCACAGCTGCTGTAACGTAGCCGAAAGGTCGAGCAAAACGATATCATTGACCAGACAACAAAGTAGCTTCAGCACTTCAGAATCAACGTACAATGTGGTGAATGTATATTATTTTTCATTTAACGCCAAAATCTGACGAACTTGCCTAGATTCCAACTCTAATTAGCACCGAAATGAAACCAAGTGCAAATGAGTTGATATTTTTTCGACATACCTTAACTGAATCAATCGGGAGAAAAATGAGAGCAGGTAAATGCGACGCATCCCTATGTAATTAAGACAATCCTAAGAGTGGTACCTAAGACCATTTACTAAAAAGTATCAGCCTATACATATCTGTCCCACTGCCTGAGTGAACAGGTCTTTATCATGAAAAATTAAGAACATAGCTAGTATCTATTGTACACAAAATTTCTGTAACGCCTAGTACTTAAGTTGTGTATTTTGTGCAATAAAGTATATCTATCTATCTATCTATCTATCTATCTATGTTCGTAAAATTCAAAACATACCTACTTTTCGCTCCTCCTCCTGTCCACCCCACACGGTTTTAAGAAGACCAACACGGGGCAAAATAAACTCGGATGCAAAAAAATCGTACAACTGCCTAAGTTTTATTATTTAAACGTAAAAGTATTACAATGAAGCCCTTCACTTTCTAATTTATGATCCCGTGAAATTAGGCAGAGAAACATTGGTGTTGTCAGATATAACGCCTATAAAACTAAATAAGCAAACAAGTCCTCAACCACACTTTAGCACCTTTTAAATCGCAGTGGGTAACTTTATCGATTGAGGAAATTTGACAGACTGTAGTATTAGTCTAAGATCCCGCTATACAACGACCTTCACCGAGATGCTTATTTGATGAGACGTATTTTTTATGTTATTAAATATGCCAATAAATATATCCTATATGGGTTGCCTAACAAATTTCAGTCCAGAGTATTTTTAATTAATAATTAAAAAAATTTTTTTTTTAAACATTGCACCGGTGTGATTATTTAATAAATTTGATACCAATCGAAAGTTTGAAGCCCATAGAATATGCAAACGTTAGGTTGCCTATTTTTATCCGGTCACAACCACGGGTTGCCAGGTGTAAAACAGGTAAATCCATACTAGCATTTTGCAACGTTCTGATTATTGAATCAATTTTAGATAAAATGAAAGATTATTTCATAAGGAACACGGTGGTATAGGGTTGCCTGCGAAAAATCAGTCCCGAATTACGGTTGTCGAATTTTAAATAATAAAATATCGCTGCGAGTGAATGTGTGTGAGAGAGAGGTCCCAGACCAACCATCCCATGCGGTAGAAAAGGACGCAGCGTAGCAGCTGTTTAAAGTCCGCCCATTTAAAGAAGGAGAGTGCGCATGCTATTTGTGCTTGGAAATGAAAAGGATAGCGATATGCTATACATTATTTTGGAGTATTTAATTATTTCAAATGATACCAAACACGGCATATTTATCATAACTTTATTTTTTTACTCTGTATGTTTTGTCCGCTAGAGGGCGCCACATTAGATTTTGTGAAACTTCATATAGCCTATAACCAGCGGACGATCAAGACGCTTAAAATGATATCATTTGTCGAATTCTGATAAGTAGTTAAGAAGTTTAACGTGGAAACAGATGAACATACATACATACATACATACATACATACATACATACATACATACATACATAGCCTGTCAAAATCATAACCCTCCTTTTGCTTTGCCGTAGTCGGGTAAAAACCATAAGTGAGTTTTACTACCAATTACTTCAACATGACAAAAATATAGAAAATGTATTAGCTTAGATAATTTTTAAGATTCAATTATTATGTACTTACTGTATATTCAGCGATAAATTTAAGAAATTCTTCGTTATATTTTTTATTCAAAACAGTCACTTTTTTGTAGCACGTGGTATGATAACCTACAAATTGGAGTGACGCACTGGGTAGCTCAATAAAACTGTATTTAATTTTTTTTTTCTTACGAAAAGCTAACTTTAATGCACAGTTTTCAAAAGTTTCATCATCAAAATCAATTATTCCGTCATCCGAATCACATAAAAAACACTTTTTGGCCATTTTTTCCAACAATAAATAGCAGCACGTTTTTTCACTTGTATCTATAGCGACAAACTACTTCAAAATAATGTATAGCATATACGAGTCTATCGCTATCCTTTTCATTTCCAAGCACAAATAGCATGCGCACTCTCCTTCTTTAAATGGGCGGCTTTAAACAGCTGCTACGCTGCGTCCTTTTCTACCGCATGGGATGGTTGGTCTGGGACCTCTCTCTCACACACATTCACTTGCAGCGATATTTTATTATTTAAAATTCGACAACCGTAATTCGGGACTGATTTTTCGCAGGCAACCCTATACCACCGTGTTCCTTATGAAATAATCTTTCATTTTATCTAAAATTGATTCAATAATAAGAACGTTGCAAAATGCTTGTATGGATTTACCTGTTTACACCTGGCAACCCGTGGTTGTGACCGGATAAAAATAGGCAACCTAACGTTTGCATATTCTATGGGCTTCAAACTTTCGATTGGTATCAAATTTATTAAATAATCACACCGGTGCAATGTTTAAAAAAAACATTTTTTTAAATTATTAATTAAAAATACTCTGGACTGAAATTTGTTAGGCAACCCATATAGGATATATTTATTGGCATATTTAATAACATAAAAAATACGTCTCATCAAATAAGCATCTCGGTGAAGGTCGTTGTATAGCGGGATCCTATACTATATTTGGTTACTACAGTGGCCATTCCGGTACAAACAAATTGAGAGCGACCCACGGGGCCCGGATCGATCGGCGTAAAACAAAGCCTACGAGGCGTCAACACACTTAGCAACTCCTTTGGTTTTGCGGGTGTCCATCGTGGGCGACGCTGATTCCATACCATCAGGTGATCCGTCTGCTCGTTTGCTAAGCCATAAAAATGATACATTTGTATAGCCGTGTGGTCTCCGGCAGAGTAAAATAAGCCACCCTCACTCTTACCGAGTTGTCGTAACAGGCGACTAAGGTAAAGCTGCTGGCATGATCATCAGCACCCAGAGAAGGAAAACTCTGCATTTATATCAAAACCTTCGCCAACAATTACCCCTTATGTGATTGAGGGAGGCCCGTGCCCCAGCAGTAGGGACTTAAATGGGCTGACGATGATTTGTACATATTTATATGCCTTTTTATGTGTTGTATGTATGTTGTAACATAATAAAAGTAAGTCCTAGCCTACTTTGGAGGAATAAAAGGTTGGCAGGGCAATTATGACTCCACTGGTGTCGCCCATGGACACCCGGCGACGGCAATCGCTTGCCATCAGGTAATCCGTCTGCCTATCATATAAAAATGAAGAGAGTAAATAAAATAAAACAAAAGATCAGATCTAATCCATCCTATATTTGAAGCCATAAATTTCAACGGTAAAGTTGAAGCCTCCAAACAGAGCACTCCTCAGATGTATGTTTGCGTACGTGTGGCCTACACCTCCGTAGTCCACTTCGGCTGTAGCACCATCCTCTAAATGATTGTCAGTCATATGCACAGCAGTTATAATCGAATCTTCATCTTCATAATAACTGGGGAAGGCAATATCCGTGGACCTATAAACGAAAGGTATTTTCTCGTGCAAACTTCTGTGTAACAATTTATCACCGTCTGATAGTGTGCCTAAAAAAACACTTCCAGAATTCGCTTTTTTAAAAAAACACATTAACGCAAAGATAACCAATATTTTCCAACTTGCCAACATTTTTCTTCACTGTAACTAACTTTTAAAAGTTTTTGTGAGTGTGGGAACTGTTTGGTCGGCAAAGACAAAGTGGATAAAGTTCTTTGTTGAATGGCTTATCAGTGAATATTGATAAAAATAAAATTTAGATACGCATTCATGATAAGATAGGTTCTCACGTTTCTAGATTTCAGATCAATAAGATGAGTGTTGCTAATAATTTATATATGATGCTTCATTAAATAACAAAACAACCGATTAATTTACTCATTCGAATGTGGGAGAACCAAGCTTCGGCATGAATGGGCCGACTCGACCGGAGTGATATCACGGCCTCACAGAAAACCAGTGTGAATCAGCACTGTGCTGCGTTTTGCTGCGTGAGTGAACCGGAGGCCTAATCCGACGGAAAGGTGTTTAAAGGTTGGCAGCGCACTTGGGACTTCACTGGTGTCGCGGGTGTCCATGGACGGTGGCAATCGCTTACCATCAGGTGATCCGCTTGCTCGTCTCCCACCTATTACATAAAAAAACTCATATAAGTAAGTACTTATATAATTTTATGGATTAAATGACTACCTACTTAGCGCCAATCTTAATCCGATACTAAATCTATGGTACCTATCACAGATTTAATAGTACCTACCTATAGAGCTGTCATTCTATAAAAATCAGACCATTGATTTCTTAAGGCGACGGGTAGACGGGTAGCGACACCATTCGTTTTTAATTGTTAGTTAGCTCCTAAACCGGATCTATTTTAAACAATTTCGGGGTTACAACCTCTCGGCAAGCACTTATACTATTTCTTAAATAGCCATGCACAAATGTTGAATCCGCTTTTGTACGCGAAAAATTGATTACCGCCAAAAGCGGCCACTTTTAGCGTGAATCAATATTTCGCGTATAAATGTTGGGATCCGGTTCAGTAGCTAAAAATTACCTTAAGAGTAATTTTGTCACCTTAAGAGTGTATTTTTGCTAAACTGACGGGTAGGGCACACTAGCGACGCCAATCGATTTTAATTTTTAGCTACTAAATCAAATCTATATTAAACAATTTCGGGGTTACAACCTCTCGGCAAACGCTACTTTTTTTTTTTTTTTGGTCAATAAGCCAACGCTTGACCACAATCGCACCTGATGGAAAGCGACGATGAGGTCTAGGATGATACGCGTTTGCCTAAAAGATGCCTGTTCACTCTTGCCTTAAAGATGCCCAGATTATAGTGGTCAGGAAAAACAGATCTCGGCAGAGAGTTCCATTCCTTAGCCGTCCGCATTATAAATGTGGAAGCAAATCGCTTCGTGCGGATAAGGGGTATTTCTACCACATAAGGATGAAAGCTCTCGCCGCTTACTTAAGTACTTATTTATTAAATAACCATGCACAAATGCATGCACGAGTTACTCGGCACTCGGTATTTTTTTTTGCAGTGACACAGTATACTGGCTCTCTTCAGCCTGATGGTAAGCAAGAGGAGAACCCAGATAGATTTCAAAAATACAGAGGTGCATGCTCGGATTGGAACCATGACCCCCGTATAGAAGGCGTATATCCACTGAGCTACCATCGCTCATCGGTTTTCATAATAATGTTATAAAGCGTTCATTAATTTGAAACACAGATATGTGAAATTAATCTTTTTTTGTAATTCTGGAGGTTTTAAACTTTCATGATCACTAAGGTTAGAATAGTTTTTTTAAGGAAAGGCTACCATGTTTGTGTTCAACAACCATGACGCTTTCAGTAGTGCTGAAATATTGAAAACTTAAAAATAAGGTAACATGTACGGTAGCAATCCCATAAAATACTTATGTTGAACACAGAAGAAGATTTGGTGTCCCAAAACTGAACCGAGTAACTCGGCTGAGTACTCGGTTTGAGGAACTTTGTACCGAGTAAACTCGGTACTCGGTAACTTGGTAAAAGTAGTACTCGGCGCATCACTTATAAAAACCTATCAACTTACCTAAATACTTGTTTTATTGTTTAAGTCGTTCAGGATGGTTGGTAGAACACGTGGTTAAAGGGATGTAAATGTTTACAGACAAGTACACCCTGTTTAGAACATTACCGAAATCTCGCTATCCCTTGGTCGTATCCATACTAATGTTTGAACAACCTCAAACATTAGTTTGAGGTTGTTGATTGTTGACCCTAAATTGCACCACCTATTCCGATCACTGGTAATCATCATCATCATCATCATCAGCCCATTTAAGTCCCCACTGCTGGGGCACGGGCCTCCCTCAATCACATGAGGGGTAATTGCCATACTCACCACGCTTGGCAGACGGGTTGGCGAGGGTTTTGATATAAATGCAGAGTTTTCCTTCTCTGGGTGCTGATGATCATGCCAGCAGCTTTACCTTAGTCGCCTTTTACGACACCTCGGTAAGAGTGAGGGTGGCCTATTCTACTCTGCCGGGGATCACTGGTAATGATTCGCAGTAAAAAAGGAAACAAAAAAGTAACAACACAACAGCGTTTAATCTTCTTATGAGTACAATCGTCGATAAATTAGTCTAGGTGACGTCACAATCAAGCGAAGATCATGATGTTGAAGTTGAGGCTGGACCCGCGCTCGCTCTTCAGCTTAATGTTGACGAAGTTGAAGCCCAGGCCTCCCCGGGTGATGGAGGGCTCTGCTAGGCCGTTGTCCATGTCCTGAGGAACAAGTAAAATAAATAAATAAATCTACACTATATATTAAATTATTTTATGGCCGTGGGAGACCACGCTTCGGAATGAATGGGCCGGCTCGACCGGAGTGATACCACGGCCTCACAGAAAACCGGCTTGAAGCAGCATTGTGCTGTGTTTACGTGAGTGAGGCCTCCGGTACCCTTGATTAAGTCACAAGTGCGCTGCCAACGTTTAAACTCTTAAAGGTTGGCAGCGCACTTGTGACTCCACTGGTGTCGCGGGTGTCCATGAGCGGCGGCAATCGTTTACCATCAGCTTATCATCTGCTCGTCTGCCTACCTATCACATATAAAAAAATTAAAGAGGTAAATCCTACATACAGGGGCAACGCTTTTAGATATCCCAAAACACGTAACGCTCGTGCGATGTAATTGACACCTAGCGACATCTATTGGTACAAAGTGGAACTAATATCCTGAAACGAAGTGAGGCGGGCCACTAGTAAATAATAAATTGAGTACTAAGGTTTTACGGGGAAGGTACCACAAACACCCAGACCCAACACAAATATCTGTTTCATTATCAAACATTTGTCTTGGTGCGGGAATCCAACCCGTGACCCTTGCGTCTCGAAAGACGTACTACCACTACGCTAAGCAGGTTGTCAAAGTTCAGATTTTAAAATACACTTATACATTATTTGGCCATGTTATGCACATTGCACAGACCCGATAAATAATAACATCCTCAAACTGATATTCGGCTATGGTGGCTCTCTCAAAGGTTAACCACTTACGCAGGATTTATTATAGTGGTCAAGTGTGTGCGCAAACACAAGTACACTCTCTATTCCCTTTACACTCATATCCAATGGGACACCAGTGTGACACGACTGGAGAGGGTCTGGCGCAGGAACGGCTTAACGTGCTTTCCGAGGCAGGGGGTACAAGACCGCCACCTTCCAGACTCCGGGCTGACACTGAGAATTTCTTGTCAGAAAAACTCCGCCGCTGCGCTGCTTTTCATTTTGGAGCTTGAGTGACGATATTAACTTTTTTTTTAATTAAGTTATTCATTTTTTACTGAGCATTGAAAATATGAATAAAGTTATTAAAAATGCTGTTCACTAATACATCTTTGACGATAAAATGACAAATTGTTTCCCACGAGGTTTAAAAATAATTTGCTCCAACCAAGGTCTTATACTCGCAGCTGCAACCCGGATGTGATCTAGGTTCAGGGTCCAACGGGTTTCGCCTCTTTGGATAAAAAGAAACGTACCTACCTAGAGACTTTTTTTTGGTTGGATTCTTCTCTTGAAGGTAACAGAAACAGAAACAGAAACATTATTTATTTGCTTAATACACAATTTGATACAAAGATGTTATAAAAAGTATCATGGACACGGTATCCAGCCTGCCAGCAGGCGCGCAAATAGATTAAGTATAATGTAATGAACAAAACTTATAACTAGGTACTTAATTGTTTTCAAATATTATTTCTTTAATTAATATATGTATGACATCTATATTATAATTAGGGTTTAAAATAGGTCTACATTATATTATGTAATTCAAAGGCAAAGGGTACAGAGCCCATACAGCCATATCGTCTGTAATTTCCTATAATACCTACCTAGAGACCGCGCGACCAAAGAAAAGCCCGTTTGAGTCACCATCAACATTCAAATTTGAGCTTTATGCACATAGACATAAGGAATCTCAAATTTAAGTTTCGGGTTTTTCCGCGGAACTTCTTTCGTGGCGCTGACTACCCTACTATCATCGTCGAAATACGGCCTTAGTATACTTACTAAAAAAATTACTTACATAAACTCAAAAAAAAGTATTTTTTTCCTCTGGGTTATATTTTGGAAGAGACTTTAATTATATAGGGTGCTACTGTAAGTAGGGACTTTTGACTGTGCTTTGTCACTTTATTCTATAGTAATAAATTTACTGGCGACTTCCAACAAAATTCAGTTCTGTCGATGTTTTCACCTCTCCGGACAAACTTCTTCCCTCTCTGGACACACATTTACTTACACAAATTCTAACGATCAAGTCCATGTAGTGATGTCCGGTATTATTAAACGAGATCACATCATCATTTCAGCCAATAGACGTCCACTGCTGGACATAGGCCTCCCCCAATGTTCTCCACACAGATCGGTCCTGTGCCGCCCGCATCCAATGGATTCCCGCAACCTTTACCAGATCGTCGGGCCACCTTGTGGGGCCTACCAGGGCTGCGACTTCCTGTACGTGGCCTCCACTCGAGGACCTTTCCGCCCCATCGGCTGTCGGTTCTCCTCGCTATGTGTCCTGCCCATGGTCACTTTCCTTTGAACTATGTCTGTGACCTTAGTTCTCCTGCGGATCTCATCATTTCTGATACGATCACGCACAGGGACTCCGAGCATAGCCTCTCCATTGCTCTCTGGGTGACTCTAAGCCTCCTTAATCGGCACATTGTAAGCGGCCACGTTTCGGTTCCGTATGTCATCACTGGACAAGCAAGATCACATACTCTACATTTATAACTATAGTAAGTAGGTACATATTCTCTGTGACCCAAAGTCAGCTTTAGCCTCCGATAATACGGGTCTTCCTGTGACGAAATGTCACTGTCTACGCTACTGACCTCCATTCTAGGTCAGGTCAGGTCTTGCGTCACCATCTCTTAGTCATCTTCCAAGAGTCCACGTTCGCGTGTAAATCTTTTCCAAGTCATCCATTGAAAAAGATTTGCTTGAAAATTATATTCTATTTATCTCAAATGATGGAATGTAGATATATTTTTATTTTTATTTATTTATTTGGCAACAAACAGTCATTTACAAACTTTGCACAAAAATATGATTAATAATAGACTTACAGTTTCACTAATTGCAATTAAAAACAGCACTCAGATAGACTAATTTAGACTTTAGAACAAACATTTTTAGTTCAGAATAGACTTAAACTAAGAGTGATGGGGAAAAAAGATGTACATCTTTGCAATTGACCTACTAACTCCGTAACCATTTAGTCTTTAGGGAGTTTAAAGATATACATCTTTAAACTCCCTAATGATGTCATCAAAAAAAATTAGAGTTAAATCGCCATATTATATACACTCGCTCGCAAACAGGTCCCGCCAGAATACCAGCGCTGCTGCGGCAATGCAGATATTGTCGTAGCAGCTAATGCTGAGGTCGGGACCTGATTGACCACACACTATTCACATCTCTTTGTTCCTCTTCTTTGTAAAATTTATGTCGTTTTAAACCGTGTACCAACTGAATGTGTTTGTTTCCTGTGTTTTGTGATGGTCAATAAATGTATTTTCTTTCTTTCTATATTGGGATTGCGCTTGTCAAAAAGTGATAGTGAGTGAGCGAGATTGGCAAAAAATGGGATGGAGCATAATTAGAATGCGTAGCTAACTCCTTTACTCTTTCATTTCTTTATACATAACTCCATGACGTGAAGATCGTCATGGAGATTTTAGAATGATTAGTGTTGCGGGTGTTTACCATCAGGTGATCCGTCTGCCACCTATGTCATAAAAAAACGTTCAAAAAGATGTAGAGCAAAATAGCCATATTAATAAATAATAATAAATATTTCACAACATCACATACATTGATCTGACTCCGAGATAGGTAGCTCAAGCACCTGTGTTACGGATATCAGAATCAACAGTAGGATTACAAACATAAACATATAATACTTTTCTTTTGTAAATACATACTTATAATACATAGCAAACACCCAGACCAATACAAACAAACATGTTCATGCACAAAAATGTTTGTACTGTGCGGGGATCGAACCCGCAACCCTTGTATCAAAGGTAGCGTTCACTACCACTGTTCCAAACGGGTCGTCAGTCATATATTGAGACAGACACTCAGACAGAGATTGTGAAATACGCTATGAAAACTAACCTCTGCTACTAGTCTCAAGAATGGTGACAGGTAGGGCACACTAGCGACGCCAATCGATTTTAACAATTTCGGGGTTACAACCTCTCAGCAAACACTTATACTAATTATTAAATAACCATGCACAAATGCGAACCCAGCATTTGTACGCGAAAATTGATTCACGCTAAAAGTGGCCGCTTTTGGCGGTAATCAATTTTTCGCATACAAAAATGGTCCCAACATGTGTGCATGGTGATTTAATATATGGTATAAGTGTTTGCCGAGAGGTTGTAACCCCGAAATTGTTTAAAATAGATCCGGTTTAGTAGCTAACAATTAAAAACGAATGGTGTCGCTAGCTACCCGTCGCCTTAAAGATGTAAAAGAGTGATAAGAGCAATATATCTCTTTTATTTTTTTAAAGAGTTTTTCTGCGCATCTTTAATGGAATGGAACATAATTGGTTCCAACACTTCCAACCCACCTGTATAACAATCCCTTTGATCTTCTGATCACCAGCCGGATACTCAAATTTCACCTCTTGCTCCCTCTTAATCAGAGGAATCGCCGCAGCTTCCACTCGCTGCTCATACACTTTCCTCACAATCCCATTATAATCATACACTTGGCCTACTATCACACTCTTACTATACACTATCGCTAGGAAGGAACATAGGACGATCGCCGTTTTAAACATTTTGACTATTGATCGACGCGTGCGCACCTAAGGTTGGACTGAGAATGAACGTGTGAGTGAGACGCGTGGAGAGAGATGGAAGGGAGGTCAAATGTCGGTAATGAAGTTTATCTGGTGCTAGAGTGGGTTCACATGGGTATGTTGACGTTTTATTTTTTTATAACTCGCAGTTAGCATGGGAGAGACTCGCTTCGGCATGAACGGGCCGGCTCGACCGAAATGATACCACGGCCTCACTGAACACCAGCTTAAAGAAGTACCGATTGAGTGAGGGTACAGAACCAATCCGGGGAGAACCGGGAAGGTACGAATTAAAAGCGCCGTTTTCTCGTGGTCCCAATTATTTATCCCATCAACGGGACTACGAGAGACTTACTTCTCGTAATCTGCCATGGACGCAATTTCTGACTGTTGGGGTGTTGTGGGTGTTAATGGGCGGTGGCAATCTCTTCATCATCATCAGCCCATTTAAGTCCCCACTGCTGGGGCACGGGCCTCCCTCAGCCACATGAGGGGTAATTGCCATACTCACCACGCTTGGCAGACGGGTTGGCGAGGGTTTAGATATAAATGCAGAGTTTTCCTTCTCTGGGTGCTGATGATCATGCCAGCAGCTTTACCTTAGTCGCCTTTTACGACACCTCGGTAAGAGTGAGGGTGGCCTATTCTCCTCTGCCGGGGACCACACGGCAATCTCTTACCATCAGGTAATCCGTCTGTTCGTCTGCCACCAAAAAACAAAGATTTTAGAAATTATTCAAAAAGCCTAAGTATCCAAATAGTGAAAGTAAAGTAATGGTGTTATAAACTCCGTTCCAAAGTATGATGAATATAACAATTTACAAAATTTAGTGGATAAATAAATTAGTAATCAGTTCTGATGGTTTGTAAACCCCACTTTACAACCTCGATAAACTCGTTAACTAGTGACTAACATTCGACCTTCTTATCTCATCGCAATATAAAAATATGCAGAAGGGTATTTCCCAACGTGACGCCTCGAAAAATATTGATTACTCTGGTCCAATGTTTAACAGACCTTGAGTACACACACACTAGTGCGTAAGTACTTTTTTTTTTGAAAATTTTAAACGAGGCTCCTTAAAAGATGCACCGGTAGGAGATAAGATGTCAGACAGACGTATGCGCTGGTTCAGATATGTGATGAGAAGTGATGAGAGTACCTACTCAGTAAAAGGAAGCAATCCCGGAAAGGAACGGGGTGGACAACCGTGTCCAAAGACCTGGAACAGTGCCACTGGATGCACAGACAGCCCAGGATCTAGACTATCCTGGCGTTTACAGACGAGGAGAGCGGACCTCGAATGAAGGGAAAGACAAGAAAGAAGAAGATTTTTGAAAATAAATATAAAGGGAATAAGTAGGTACATACTATTAATAAAATTATCAGATAACCACACACAGCGATCTAACCTCAAATGCGATAGTAATAAGAGCTAAGTCCAAGACATAGACTGGTAGGTAGAAATCGCTAAATAATAAAAGACGCTGAAACACATCTATCATTTAAAAAATTACTCAAAGACCACATTTTAAAGGATCAATCACAATTCTTTGTCTCTGTACCTTGTTTTCTCTGTTTTGTTCTATGTGTAATGTGTTGTGGTCAATAAATTGTTTCTTATCTTATCTATTGAGTTGATTTGGTTTTGTAACTAACAATTCGCGTGAATGAGTTAATGTATCCGCGGTCTTAGAACTACGTCATCTCGAACTGTCCACTTCGACACGGGCACATCGGCGCATTGAGTGTTTTGATGTACCTACCTACCCACTTGTTTTCGCGCACGCGTTCCTTGCGGTAATTTAATTTAATTCGTAGCATAAACATTATTTTCTCTGTAAGTGATTAATGTAATCTTTTGAGATAAGTAGGTGGTAGGTATACCTGTTCCCTGTTTTCCTGTTGTACTTACAGGTTCGAATCACTTTTTTAGATGCTAGTTTCTGGTGAATTGTGCGGATAATCTACTTGTAACACCATCATGTACCGCCTTTCGAGCAAAATAAATTGATTATTGATTATTACAAATAGAATACATTCCCGAAACAAATTTTAACGATTAGAAGATATACCTATTCAAAATACGATCGTAGGCAGTAAGTAACCATCAAAACACACAGAACTTGCCCTTCTGGATGTCCCGTACATTCTATGAACCCCATTATTCCTTATCAACTGGTCACAGAAATTGATTTAGTCATTGAACTGCAACGGACGAACACATCTCGCGACCATGTTCAAACACATCCTCATCTTTTGTGCCGTGCTTACTTTGTCTCAAGCGAAAAGTCTCATATTGGGCCAAACATTTGACTCCTCAGGGTTAATCCGCTTGGTGGGACAAAAAATAGTGGAGCGGATTCCTTTGCCGTTTATTAAGAGAACAGATGAAGTGACCTTTGAAGTGGAACCCCCTCATGTGATAAAGGGTATCTCGGTGAAGGACCCGGAGGAGGGGACTGGGCAAGTGTCCCTGGTCAGCGGTGGACTCGGATTCAACTTTGTGAAGATAAAAATGAAAAGCGAGAGAGGGGGAGGTTACAAGTATTTTATTGAGATTTTTGCCTGATTTATATTATGATTCTGTATATTTTTATCGAGTGTTCTATTAAATGTCTGATTTACTTATGGTTTTCTTTTTTACACCATCTGTTTGCCTACCTCTGTTCAGTGTTGCCAACTTTGCCCTTTCGGTGCTGAATCTATACTCCATTTGTTTAGGTACTTAACTAAATGTAAACAAACCATAAAAAGGGTTCTTTTTAGGGTCATTTTTCATTGCGACACAAAACGCAACAAAAATTATATTATTCTGAATCTAAATCCCATTTTCTCTGTTATCAATTCTTACAGTATTTTAACCACTTTGTTTAATAAAGAGGGCGAAGTTTATTTTTAAGCATGCAAACAGTTGAGTAAATATTTATTTTTACTTATTTCTAAACGTATTACAGTGTAACCAGTTATCCAAAACTTTTTTGTGAAAAAAGTAATGGACAAACCTACTAAATCAAAAATTCATACTGCTCGGTAGTGCGCCATCACTTTTGACTGATATTTTACATGTTCGGGTTTCCAGCATAGACGCTAACTGTGAACTTTACTTGAAGTGATAATTCATTTTATTTATTTAATTGTAAATCTCACTGTAATTATTGTAAATACTTAATTATTTATATACTTTGTGTGTGTGTTCTTTGTAAATTGACGCTCCAATGATCGATCAATGATCATACATCCAAAACGTGTCAATGGCAGCAGTAATTCTCAGTCTGGACAGAGCTGTCCAGACACCAATGAGGAGTGAATTGCCACACCTAAAAATAAGAAGAAGAAGAAGAGAGATCACGGTTCGAAAAAGGTTGAAAATCCCTGAACTCCGCCATTTTTGTTGTTTACTTTTAGTTAATTACCTAAACAAAGAGAATATAGCACTTACATTTTAAGTACCTATAACGCCAAAATTACCTACAACAGCGTTTCAGCACCATTCTTCTTCATCTAGCCAGATTTAGGACGAGATCGGCAATTTCTTGACTGCGACAGCTAACTTTCGTTTTGCATATTTTACTAAATAATATTAGAGTCCGTGCCACGAAAGAATACCCGCGGCAAAACGCAGTACAACCTGTGCGGATAAAGAATGGGATCAGAAATGGCGGTGCATCTATTCACTTCTCGCTCGCACACTATTTACGTCTATACTCGCATCCCACGAGTGTGAGTATAGACGCAAATAGTGTGCGAGCGAGAAGTGAATAGATGCGCCGTTATTTCTGATCCCATTCTTTATCCGCACAGGTTGTACTAATATTTTAGATTCCTTGTGTGTGTGTGTGTGTTTTTTTTATTGGTTAATTACATACCACAGACTTTAGATTCGTATCTGGATTGCTAGAAGTTACATAGTTTAGTTTAGATAGTCATCCGCGCACAAAAATTACTTTTCTTACATTAAGTTACTGTTTTCTTGCTAACTTAAGGTGACGGGTAGGGCACACTAGCGACGATAATCGATTTTAATGTTTAGCTACTAAACCGGATCTATTTTAAACAATTTTGGAGTTACAACCTCTCAGCAAACACCTATTCTATTTATTTAATAATTATGATTAACTGTTTGATCTGCTTTTGCACTCGAATTTTGGATTACCGCCAAAAGTGGCCGCTTTTGGCGTGAATCAATTTTTCGAGTACAAAAACAGACCCAACATTTGCGCATGGCTATTTAATAAATAGGATAAGTGTTTTCCGAGAGATTGTATTCCCGAAATGGTTTAAAATAGATCCGGTTTGGTAGTTAAAAATTTAAATTTATTGGCGTCGCTGGTGTGCCCTACCCGTCCACCTTAAGTTACCTTTTTTACTTGCTAACTTAACAATACCGCCACTAGTCTAAGCTTAAGTGCTAGTTTGGTTTGTTTAAGGAGAGGCGTAGATTCCTTGTGTTTACAAACATAAACGGCCGCGTGGTCCCCGGCAGAGTAGAATAGGCCACCCTCACTCTTACCGAGGTGTCGTAAAAGGCGACTAAGGTAAAGCTGCTGGCACGATCATCAGCACCCAGAGAAGAAAAACTCTGCATTTTTATCAAAACCCTCGTCAACCCGTCTGCCAAGCGTGGTGAGTATGGCAATTACCCCTCATGTGATTGAGGGAGGCCCGTGCCCCAGCAGTGGGGACTTAAATGGGCTGATGATGATGATGATGACAAACATAAAGCTCAAATTTGAATGTTGATGATACAATTATCACGTGGGTATTATCTGGCGCTCCACGGTAACAAACATTTTGTAATCGTAACATAAACATACTCATCATTGGTCAAGCATTTACCCATCTTGTTTGTTTACTGTGACCTAGATTATCTTATCGATTCTCTTTTACAGTGCGATTTCATAGCCAATAAATCTATTCCCATATAAACCGATGTTAACTTTTGTTTAACGCCCGCCGCTACAAGATCACTGCGTACATCACAACATCAACAAATATTCATGCTAATTTGATCTCTGTAGTTTACAAAATAGAGATTTACCTTCAAAGTGTTTTGTTTATTGTACTACAAGGCTTAGGGAAAGGTCAGCCTGTAAGTAGAATATAAATTTTGATGCCAAGTTAAGGAAAATTTACTAAGTAAGTAGGTAGTTACAAGTTGATGTAGACATAAAGTAAAATCTTGGTTTTATGATTTCCTATTTTCAGTCAATATTTATTTTACAGAAGCGATGTCTACGTATTATTTACAACATGTATGCTGATGAAACTCTGAGAAATGTTTTTAAAGACAAACAATTCCTCACTTTAACTAACATTTATAAATTAGAAATCTCATTTTTTAAACAGAACAGTTCGCCGTGTGGTCCCCGGCAGAGTAGAATAGGACACCCTCACTCTTACCGAGGTGTCGTAAAAGGCGACTAAGGTAAAGCTGCTGGCACGATCATCAGCACCCAGAGAAGAAAAACTCTGCATTTTTATCAAAACCCTCGTCAACCCGTCTGCCAAGCGTGGTGAGTATGGCAATTACCCCTCATGTGATTGAGGGAGGCCCGTGCACCAGCAGTGAGGACTTAAATGGGCTGATGATGATGATGATGATGATGAAACAGAACAGTGAAATATTCCTTAAGATGACGGGTAGGACAATCGCTTTAAATTGTTAGCTACTAAACATTGCCTAGGTACCTTATTACAAATCGCGATCTAATCTTATAACCGTACTAAAGCTCATGTCTTCCCGTTCCAACACGCAATGCCAAAAGGAGCTGGAACGAGTTTTGTTCCGGGACTATCCCTAGTTCGAGAATTGTAATAAGGGGATGCAAGCCCGATACGGGTAACATAGCATATAAAATAAAGAAAATTACCATCAATAAAGAGTATTCTTAAGTAAATGACACACTTAAAAATTTCATCTCGTGTTCAGGCGGGACTCGAACCCACACCTTCCACAATCCGGGTGAATGTTCTACCAATTAGACCACTGAACGATGAAATTTGTAAGTGCTTGATTCAATCATCAATATTATAGGTATGTTTACAAAATCCATGGGAAATATTATTATGTCGAATCAAGCGCTTACAAATTTCGCCGGCTTGGTAATATGTACTATAATGACAAAATATTACGTCCTGTCACTGAAGTCTTCATAAATGTTAAATATTAGGTACAACCTGTGCGGATAAAGAGTGGGATCAGAAATGGCTGCGCATCTATTCACTTCTCGCTCGCACACTATTTGTGTTCCGCGCACTCGTGGGGTGCGAGTATAGACGCAAATAGTGTGCGAGCGAGAAGTGAATAGATGCGCCGCCATTTCTGATCCCATTCTTTATCCGCACAGGTTATACAATAATTAGTCTATGGTACCTACAAATAAAAAAATATTTCAGAGATAAACATCAAAGATATTTTGTCATCGTCATTTAGAATTAATTTCTAAGAATAGCTCATCTTTGTTGGCTAAAAATATTAGAAGCTAAGAACGCTGTCAAATAGATTAACATCCTTTCATAACAAGAATTTTATTAAGTGCTTAGATACCTCAAACAGTGGACCATCATAATCCTAATCCATGAAAGATTCGAGATCGCCGTGTGGTAGCCGGCAGAGTAGAATAGGCCACCCTCACTCTTACCGAGGTGTCGTAAAAGGCGAGTAAGGTAAAGCTGCTGGCATGATCATCAGCGACCAGAGAAGGAAAACTCTGCATTTATATCAAAACCCTCGCCAACCCGTCTGCCAAGCGTGGTGAGTATAGCAATTACCCCTCATGTGATTGAGGGAGGCCCGTGCCCCAGCAGTGGGGACTTAAATGGGCCGACGACGATGATGAAAGATTGCTTGGAATAGTATTTTTTTTTGTATAAAAAATCTCCGTGAGCGAAGGTAGCTCAGTGGATAAAAATGCGCCTTCCACACGGGTGGTTCGAAGGAATTTAACAGAACATGGAGCCCAATTCTCGTGCTCGTGATATTTTGAAAACATGGCGGATATCACCTGAAATCCATACAAAAATACTATATTTTAGTGATATATGTCGTATGATGATAAATGTCACGAGCCTGAGAATTGGGCTCCTGATGTGTAACTCTGATATTAATACGTTTATACGTCTTTTTATGATACAGGGGGCAGACGAGCAAACGTATTCTTGTAACATTTTATACGTTGACCTGATTCTGTACTAAGTAGCTTAAGCGCTTGTGTTACAGTGATATCTGTAACACAAGTGCTTAAGGTGACGGGTAGGGCACACTAGCGACGCCTTTTGATTTTAATTTTGAGCTACTAAACCGAAACTATTTTAAACAATTTCGGGGTTACAACCTCTCGGCAAACACTTATGTAAGCTAGGTGGATCCGTTTTTGTACACGAAAAATTGATTCACGCCAAAAGTGAATCAATTGAAGTGAATCAACGCGTTGGACCCAACATTTGTGCATGGTTATTTAATAAATAGTATTGGATTCGCGCGACACAGGACCGATCTGTGTGGAGAACATTGGGGGGAGGCCTATGTCCAGCAGTGGACGTCTATTGGCTGAAATGATTATGATGATAAGTGTTTGCCTAGAAGTTGTAAACACCGATATTGTTAAAAATAGATCCAGTTTAGTAGTTAAAAATTAAAATCGATTGGCGTCGCTAGTGTGCCCTTCCCGTCACCTTAAGCTACTTAAGCCTAAGCTACTAAGACAGCAGAGGAACACAAACACTTACATATATTACACCCAGACACTGAAGTTCAGGGTCCAGGGTGGGGATCGAACCCACGACCTTTGGCGTAAGAGGCAGGGTCACTAGGTACCAATTGCGCCATCCAGTCAGTCTATCATCACTTGTATCACCTGATGGTAAGCGATTACCGCCGCCACAGCACAGTGCTGCTTCACGCCGGTTTTCTGTGAGGCCGTGGTATCACTCTGGTCGAGCTGGTCCATTCATGCCGAAGCGTGGCTCGCCCACCTAGCTTACATTATGAGACATAAAATAAGTGATCTCATTTAAATGGGGCTTTCCCCATTTAATTCCCCATTTCCCGCCGAACGTAAAAGGTGATGTTAGCAACGTATTTGTATTCAATAGTAAACACATACTTGGTATGTATGACAACTATACAATACATACCTATGTATTGTATAGTTGTCATACAACAGTCTCGTAAGTATTTACTATTCAATAAATACACGTTTATATTATACCTACACATGCCTACCAGAGTAATGGTGATGCATAACTCATGCATCATCATAATAATAGTAAACAGTCTTCAATGACTGATAGGAAAATACCTATCAGACCAGCGTGTGATGGTCACATGTTATTGTTAACATTACTGACTTAGTTTGTAACAAAACACCAAATAAGTTTTAATAGTTTATTGCACAAGAAACCGTAACCGAATGTTTGGAAAACTAACGGAGTTCCGATGTTATGACATATCTATGGTTAACGAGCTACCAATGTTACCATATCCTGTGACGTAAGTCGCAGTGGCGCTATAATACGGTATATGACTATTTTTATTTTATTTTTGCAATCAAAAGACCTCTCAATGATAGAAACATCGTTGAAAGAATCACTTGATTCTCATTTAAACTACCTGAGATATCACAACTTTAAAATCACATTATTTTGGGCAAACCCAAAACGCTCCATACAAATGGCTACTAAGATGTGACGTCACACGACAGTATTTTGTATGCATTTCATTTGAATTTTGTATGGTAGCTATATCAAATGTTTCGTTTATGTCAATGGTTCTATTATAATAGTTGGTGCAAATTGTATGGATTATTCAATGGTATAATTATTTTTTAATAATTTCATACTTTTAAAATGGACTTGCCCATGAATCTTTGAATGACCATAAAACCGGCTAGACGTTATATTTTTAATTGAGAATTTTTGCCATTGGCACATATTGACCTATATTTTGATAAAATATTTATATTTTGTAAAATCTTGAGCTTAGTCATATACCCTATTTTATTCACAGTTTTATTGAAAAATTATTCAAAACAAAAACCCAACACTCTAAACTGTAACTTAACACTCCAATCACTTCTTCCCGTGGACGTTCAAGAAACTATTCGTAGGTAGAGCGTAAACCTCCACCCAGAAGTTGAAGCCCCTCAACACCGACGGGCTGTCCAGCTCAATCGTCACTGACTTCTCCCCTATCCCCCCGCTCTTGATATACGCCTCCCCCCACTTGTCCGGCCGCAAGTCCATGATCTGAATAGCATTGATCACCTCATTCTTCGAACAGTTCACAGTAAACACATCGGACCGCACCCAAATAGCAGGATTCTCTTGATGGACCTTGCTATATATCAACTTCGATCCTAAATCTGGATAGCCTAGTAAGAAATCGTGGCTGAAACTACCAGCCACTAATAAAAGGATAGATAATATTAGCAAAGCCATTTTAGAAAAAATTAAACGACTGTTCATGAAGAAGTTATTGATATGAATAATGTAGGGGACATTGAAAAACATGACAAAGTTACTGTTTATGAGAGTAATTTATACCATAGTGTGAAAATTGAAATAGATTCTATGAATGGCTCACATGACATCACTTCCACAATTTATGGCAAATGTAATAGTAAAGTATACAACGATCATACATCAAATTTAGCTTGTTTAGTTACAACAATCTAGATACGTGACTTCCTTATAAAATTAGACGATATATTATGACAAATTACCTCGTACAGAGTCATGTTTGACAGTAAACTGCGAACATAAACCACCCACATGCGTGTGATCTCACACCATTGCTAATTTTCTGACTAATTCTTACCTTATATAAGGCGCAGGAACTTTATTGTAACGGCATTGCTATTCTTGACGAATCTGTGACAGTAACCAAAGGGTTAGAGAAATCATGATCAAACTTCTCAGTATTTTGTGCATACTCTACATATCAGTAGTGAAGTCTAATGATTTAAGAGTAGGCTTTGTTCAACCTCAATCTAGAAGAATCTACGATGAAATCAAGGAAGCTAATCCGGCTTTATGGACACGATCCGATGAAGTGACAATCAATACCTCAGACTACGAAGTGATATCAGCTGTATACGTAACAGATTTAAGGGACGATAAGAATGGCGAGGCGTCTGTGATCAGCGGCGGAGTTGGCACCAAGAGTGTGACTATTTCCCTGAAGAGTCCATCGGTATTGAGAGGCTACAAGTTCCAGATTGAAGTATTCGCGAGTGATCCAAGAGAGAGGTTTTACAGTAAAGGAGGCCAGTACAACAGCGATGATGTGCAATATGCAAGGAAGTTTTAACCTATCTCGACTTCGGTAAATCTTAGCTTGACTGTTATATTTCTGTGCCATTATGAAAGTTTTATTGAAATAGCGATTCAATTACCGAATTCGAATGTAGCATTTGATTTTCGAAAAGTAAAATTTGGTCGTTTCTTTATATACGTACTTCTTAAGATTTAAGTAAATTATTATTTAAATAAAATAAGTTTTCTACATTTGGCTGTTGTTTTGTTTGTTGTTTTGTTTTTGTCAATTTACTTCACATGTTGTTTATATTGTAAATTATTATTGTATTAAAAATAATAAAAATAACCCCAATTAAAGAGATCCACCAACTCGCATCACCGTCCAATTTCAACAAGAAGAAGTGTCTCTCTTTAGACGCAAGGCCATTTTTTTTATTTATTATAATGTTGAATTTGAGAGATCGAAAAAAAAATTGATAACATGAAGATAACCTCTGTCTAGTCTATGATTGATAACCCTTATAGACCCCGCGCCACGAAAGAAGTTCCGCGGCAAAACCAGGAACTAAAATTTAAGATTCCTTGTGTTCATATTAACAGAGCTCAAATTTGAATGTTGACGTGACAGAAGTGGCGCCTATCACGGGACTTCATTGGTGGCGCGAAGACTAATATCGGCAATGTTGTTTCTGAAGACGTGAAAAGTGGTTCTGTGATAGTAACTAAAGAAATCAAAATGTTCAAATTACTAACCATCCTAAGTGTACTCTATTTATCAGCGGTGGAGTGTGAGAATTTAATACAAGGCTCATACGACCCTCAGTCCAGATTAATCTACAGTATCGTCCATGAAGCCGATCCAGCACTTTGGAGAAGATCCGAAGAAGTCATAATCAATTCCGGAAACACACTGGATTGTATCTCCAGTTACAATGGCGTCAAATGTTCAGACTACGAATTGATCTCGTCTGTATATGTGACAGATATGAGGGAAGATAGGAAAGGGGATGCGTCTATCCTCAGTGGGGGTGTTGGCTCCAAGAACGTGACTATTTCCCTGAAGAGTCCATCGGTGTTGAGAGGTTACAAGTTCCTAATTGAAGTGTATGCAATTGATCCAAGAAAGAGAGAACAGTAAAGGAGGCGATTTTAACAGTGATAAATAGTTTTCTATATTTGGTTATGGCTGTTGGTTTCATTTGAGTCAGCTGATCATCTCATTTCATTTCAAATACTATCTTTTTTTTCAATGGGTTTGGTGTTAATGGAAATCCGTGATCCCTACAAACTAAATGAGATTACCAACAGATTATTTATCTTTTTAACTTTATCTGTCATGATGACATAGTCACAATGCGACCACGATCAGAAGGCACTTCAGAGAACGTTGACAAGGGGCGTTGTAAAACGTATCTTCGATGCGAAAATGTCAAACAGCATTAGCTCCGACTTTTGCCACGTGCCAAATAACCGCTATCGGACTGTATTATTTATTATATTATACTGTGACATTTGAGTAAAATTCAATAATATTCCGTCTTCCATATGCCTGTATGATTAGTAGGGGTTGATTCTATTTTTTTTTAAGTTTATCAAGTTCTCAATGTCCTAGTTTTTTAATCATTTAGCATGCCAATGATTGGTAAAATATGTAGGGCTTTACATTGTAAAGACATACTTTGTATTACCTTTTTGTAACTGATACTCTTATATAATATATTCTTGACCTGATTCCATAAAGGTATTTTTCTTATCGTGTTGATGGCGATGTTTTTATATTTTCCCAGCCCAATATTCCGCCACGCGAACTGCGCTATCAGTAGCCCGCAAAAGTTCGCCATACATGCAATTGTCTGGGCACAAGGGGCATGCTAGAAGATGGGCCATGGTCTGTGGGGGGGCCGCACTCACTAATATTGCTGGTTGCATCTGTATATAT
Organism: Marasmia exigua; assembly: GCA_019059595.1. Classification (NCBI taxonomy): domain Eukaryota; kingdom Metazoa; phylum Arthropoda; class Insecta; order Lepidoptera; family Crambidae; genus Marasmia; species Marasmia exigua. The sequence continues at coordinate 8,275,420 of CM032485.1, forward strand.
AGGGATATAAATAGGGATTTACGCAGGATTGTCGCCACAGCGGACGACCCGGGTTCGCAACCTGTTCAAGGACTTTCAGGTTTGTCACGGCAAATTGTGTCTTGGGGGAAGTGCCTATTATAGTGGGTACTACGGAATACTAAGGTATGTAGCCTAAACACTTGTGTTACGGAATACCGACCACTGAAGAAACTCTAATGTATAAGGAATCCCACCCACGACTCACAAAAATGCGCCATCATGCCAAAGGGAAATCCTTTTAAAACATGTTTAAGGTAGGGTAGGGTAGGGCACACTAGCGACGCCAATCAATTTTAATTTTTAGCTAATAAACCGGATCTATTTTAAACAATTTCGTTGTTGCAATCTCTCGGCAAACACTTATATTATTTATTAAATAACCATGCACATTATGTTGGGTCCGTTTTAGTACGCGATAAATTGATTCACGCAGAAGTGGCAGTTTTTGACGGTAATTCTTATTTCGAAGTACAAAAGCAGATCCAAAAGTTAAGTATAAGTATTAAATAAATAGTATAATTGTTTGCCGAGAGATTGTAACCCCGAAATCGTTTAAAACAGATCCGGTTTAGTAGCTAAAAATTTAAATCGATTGGCGTGGCTACTGTGCCCTACCCGTCACCTTAGACCACGGTTCAGTGTCAACAGATGACACCACTTGAGGAAAAGGGAGTGATAGAATAGATAACATTACAATATGTCGTTCGTCGCCTTACATGTTGTTAGTAGGTAATTGTTTATACACTGGATAATTTAAACCGAAGTGCGCAGAATTTAATCACGAAAATGCGTCACTTGTTGTCTTATTCTGATAACAAATGGAAGACTCGATACCTACCGGAATGGCTCATGAATTACACAGGTTATATAACTTCAAACTTATGATAAGCCGAACGGCATTTTACGTGATGATGGCAAGAGGCCAGATGGAATGTCTCTCATCCCTTGGAAGATGGGACGTGCTCTAGTGTGGGATGCTACCTGCGTCGACACTCTGGCACCGCATCTTCCCGGGACTACGAGGAGTGCCGGAGCTGCGGCTGACGCTACAGAGAGACTGAAAGCTGCAAAGTATAGGCATCTATCTGGTGCCTACCACTTTGTAGCTTTCGGTGTTGAAACACTGGGCCCGTGGGGTTCCGACGCTCTCTCTTTCTTCCGTGACTTAGCTAAGCGTCTAGTCGAAGTCACGGGAGAGCCAAAAGCTGGCAGCTACCTCGCCCAGCGAACTTCCATCGCGATCCAGCGGGGTAATGCTGCCAGCATTTTGGGGACACTGCCACGGGGACCTACCTTGTTTTAACTTTCCTTTTTATTTACTTTTATAAACTAAACTAATTTTATTTCTTAATTATTGTCTTAATTTTCTTGTGTTTTTGTTCCATATATAAAATGTAATATTTAAGGCAACTTATGATTCAACTTGTGATGTTCATGTTATAAGCCGGCCCAGTGCGAGTCTGACTGATGCACGAAGGGTTCTTTAGACACTTTAGACTTAGTACAGGGATTAAAAAAAATCTGCAACAAAAACACCGCCTTCAATAACCACGAACTAGACGAACTAAAAAGTGTAAAATATATTTTTTTTAAACTTTATACACCTCAAATAACATTTTAATAACAGTACATTCGAGAAAAGGTGTTACCGAAGTAGGCGCCCAATACTATCTTGTAATTTAATACAACATTCAATTATTCAACAGGGATTAGGCGCCGACTTCGGTAAAACCTTTTCTCGAATGTACTGTTCCCCTTCCCTCTTCCACCCTCGCCAAATAACTAAAAAACTAATTGTGAGTACAGTATTGAAAGAGTTATCCTATAACTCCTTACCGTTGAGGAGTTGACCTTCCATCATCAGCAGAGTCACAAAATTAATACAATCAGGCGTAAATACTACTGTAGTTTTGAAAAAAGATACAAAAACATTACGTGTCCCTATAAAATTTGAGAGTTTCCCCTCATTTTTTCCAGGATCCCATCATCAAATCCTGATATCCTGATCATGGTACTAATCTGGGACTATCAACTTTTTAACTAAAAAAGAATCATCTAAATCGGTTCATGAATGGCAAAATTATCGGCGAACAAACATAATATATATATTACCTTTCCTAAATTTGTCAGAGTAATACTTGTTGTACAGAAAATTATGCGTAACATTGATTCCTTTTGGTGTAAAGAAAATTTAATAAAGGTTGGCAAAGGTAAAGGTAAAGGTCTTTTTAAAAAGGTATGTTGGTATAACTGATTTTTGCCGTGAAAGTGAAAATTTACCTTAAGGTGACGAATGTTTATGTTTTTTATCCGACAAAAATAAAAAGATATATATATATATATATATATATATATATATATATATATATATATATATATATATATATATATATATATATATATATATATATATATATATAGCTATTTGGGTCTCCTACTCCGATCATTGAATGACCTATAGCATGGTTAGTTATGACCTATAGGTCATTCAATGATCGGAGTAGGAGACCCAAATAGCTCTACTATTTGGGTTCATTGACTGCAAACATAGATGTTAATATGGACATGCCCCGGGATTCTGACTATGATCCCGGGAATAAAATAAATAAATATATAAATAATAAATTTAAGAGTTAAATATTCAACGCATTTTAATTATGAACGTTCGATACAACTATATTTACTCACAGTTTGTTCCTTTCTATATAACATATGTATCTTGAATTCGAAAGAACAAATATAACTTTTTAATTAACATAGCATCACAAAGCGTTTATGAATAAGTTCGTAAGGCTTATGATAATGCTCGTATGTATAAACGAAAATAACTGTTAAAAGTATAAAGTATATCTTAAATCCCGGGATTCCAGGCATGCCCATATTATTTGAAAAAATCGCAAGTACCAAAAATAGCTCTACCTACTCCGTTCATTGGTCATTAGGGCCGCCGGGGATTCCTCCGTAGCAACACGACGAGCCGCCGGGGGAATCCCAGTAGCAGACCAGCCCCATCGTAGCAAATGATACCCTCTGGCTTCCCCTAAGAAAAATCATAGGTATCATAAAAAAGGTAATTATAGAAGTACCTAAGTAGGTGTTGTATAATAAAATTTGTCGTAAAAATGCAGTGAACGAATATAAATATGAAAATGTGATAGCACCACTTCCGATTAGAGATGCATATTTATATTCTTTATTGTTCCATGTAGGTATAGCTTAGATCAAATCTCTCTTTCCAGGATTTTCTTTCAGCCAGCTTGACCTGTCTTCAGCGGAGTGAATGGCATTGTACACTGAGGTATTTAGCGGTGGTACAAATGAAATCTAGGTCTTCAATTAAAATGCTTTCAGTGTTGACACTATAATATTGGAAATTTATAATTGCGTTATGTTATTTTGAATGAACAAATAAAAATATTGATTTATTTAGATCAATAAGGTAGGTATGGTAAACCCCATAAACTTAGGATGGCCGTACATTAGACGTGTGTCATCTCTTTACTGAAACGACTCAGTGATCCAACTCAGCCAAATGAATGATACACTATTCCGAATCTCTAATGTTCGTTTCGAATGTATCATTCTGATCCGATGAGCCGAATGATCCGAATGAGGCTGAATGATCCGAGTGAGCCGAATGATCCGAATGAGCGGAATGATCCGATGATCCGAATGATCCAAATCAGCCGAATGATCCGAATGAGCGGAATAAATCACAGATCTATCTGAGAGTCGATGTTCCAAATGAAGCGTTTCACTGTTCAGCATCTTTGCACTGATCCAATCTTTTGAAAGATACCTACGTTTTTGCCAGGTCCACCGTACATTCTAATTCTATAGGTATAACAGATTAGTGATCGTTATTGGGAACACGGAGGGTAAACGAATCCGAGGACGGTCCGCAACCAGATGGACCGATCAAGTGAGAGGAGCATCCTCAAACAAGTTTTTATCGGTTGCCAGAGACGCGATGAATAGGCACCGGTGGAGGCAGATCATACAAGCGAGGTGCACATCCACATCCTTTGATGACCGCGAGCCTCAGTCATGAGGGAGTGACCGCAGAGAGGGATAACAGGACATGGTTCATCATCATCATCATCAGCCCATTTAAGTCCCCACTGCTGGGGCACGGGCCTCACTCAATCACATGAGGGGTAATTGCCATACTCACCACGCTTGGCAGACGGGTTGGCGAGGGTTTTGAACTAAATGCAGAGTTTTCCTTCTCTGGGTGCTGATGATTATGCCAGCAGCTTTACCTTAGTCGCCTTTTACGACACCTCGGTAAGAGTGAGGGTGGCCTATTCTACTCTGCCGGGGACCACACGGCCATGGTTACTTATATAATACCTCGAATATTCGTTATCGCGACTTTCTTGACGCCCTATACCTACTTAGGTAACTAATTAGGTAATGTTTTGAAAACAAGAAGATGGAATTCAGCGGCTGCTTGTTGGCATTGAAGTAACGTCACAGTGTCTGCTCATGATAGATATATCACCTGAGTTAGGAGCTAAATAAATATTTCAGAGGGACGGCTTCATGCAAGATGCAACTACCTTATCAATTTTCTTTGATTTATTGATTGAATATACTTTTATTGCACTCAAAATAAAGTATGAAAACTTAAAACTAGATATTACAGGATATGTACAACGAAGGCGGCCGTATCACTATGAGCGATCTCTTCCAGGCAACCTTTGGGTAAAGGACACTTGATGAAGGTGTAGGGCGGTGCAATATTAATATTTATATACTTACACAGAAAGTTTAAATATTAATACATAAATAAAATATGAATACACTATTACTTACCGACATAAAAATACATCCCGAAAACCATATAATAGATAACGTGAATGAAGTCCATTTAGCAAGTTAGATTAACAAAATAAGCGAAAAAAAATCAGCATGAAATCCTTACATTATTTCCGGGTGGATATTATATTTTGTATAGAACAGTAAATTTTTTTCGCTTATTTGTTGATGCATTTTTGTATGAGATTGTTGGGATATAAACTATAAAAATAGCGGGGTATATGATTAAATATAGATAAATATTGCAATTCTAATATATATATAACAATGGATAAATCAAAGGACAGGAAGATATGGCGTGAGGCAGTGGGAACATTAGTCTCAAACGTTAAGGCAATGTGATTTAATAAGTGAGTTAGGTAAGGAAGTGTGATCTATGTGTGAAATAATCTTGGTTTGTTCTATGCATACTTGGCATTGATCGACGCCATCGATTAATCGGTCGATTGGTCAAGTAACATCGTAATTGGGTACCTAGATAGATAGATACTCTTTATTGCACAACATACTCGTACAACACTTAAAAGCTAGGTATTTTTTTGGTTGAATAGCCAGACATTTGGCCACAATCTCACCTGATGGTAAGTGATGACATGGCCGAGGATGGTTTATGTCTGTCTAGTCCAGATCATATCGTTCAGGGAACACATCTTCCGGCAGAGAGTTCCATTCCTTAGCCGTACTACAGTACGTTAGGTATACTGAGATACAATGTACGATTTAGGCAGTCTTATCGCTGGGAGCTAAAGGACATTAGATAGAAGAGCGCAGGGTGGGGCGCTCCTTCTGATGTATCAACATTGATTGAAAATAATTTAATAAATACATATAGATAGATAGATAGATACACTTTATTGCACAAAATTTACAGATCTTAGCGTAAGTTATTATTCTAAAACAATGTAGGCGGTCTTATCGCTAATAGCGATCTCTTCCAGACAACCTCAGGGTAGAGGAAAAGTATAGCGAATTAAGAAAAGGGGTAAGGCAGTGCAAGTCAGAAAAAGAGAAAAAAAAGACATTGTATAAATACGAGTATGGTATATACATACATACATTATATTAAATAAATATATACTAGTTATAAGTACTAATACATACTAGTACATTACAAAACAAATAAACATACATACTAACAGTTTATTGGATTGATAGATACGTAACCAGGGAAATAGGAGACAATGAAAGGAAATACAAAGGCTTAGAAAGATAAGAAATGATCTTTAACTCCGGACTTGAAAATAGAGAGGGATTCGGATTGCCGGATGGATAGGGGTATGTTGTTCCAGAGGCGGGTGGATTGGACAGTGAAGGATTGTGAGTAGGAGTGTGTGGAGTGGAGTGGGAATGCGAGATGGAGTACATATATCTAAATTATTATTACAAAACTAACATAGTCAGTTCATAGAAATAATATGGTTTGTTTTTAATATTTAACATTTCCATTAAAAAGAACCTGTGTAATCGACTATATCTGCTTACATGATACCAAAGATCAAACAGATAAGTCTGTATCGTGCTAAGGTTACTGTTTGATCAGAGCCAGGTCAAGCGCAGCGCCTGTAGGAAAATCTGTCATTGGGCCATTCGTTTGCTTTAGGTTTTTTTTATGTGATAAGACGAGCAGACGGATCACCTGACGGCAAGCGATTGCCACCGCCCATAGGCACCCGCGACACCTGTTGAGTAACCTTTAAACCCCCCTTACCCCCAGATGGGGCCTCCGGTACCCTCACTCACGCAGCGAAACTCAGCACAGTGCTGCTTCAAGCCAGTTTTCTGTGAGGCCGTAATATCACTCCATCCATGCCAAAGCGTGGTTATCCCACGGTCACGGTCTCTCACTGCGTTTAAAACTTGGTAGCACAATTGTAACTCCGCGCTCGCGCATCTCACCAATCCCCATGACTCTCTAGATCTGTGCTTGTATCGATAAGCACCCATTAGTTTACTCAGAAATTAGAAAATATTGTCAGTATTTTTTTTTCATGTTGTATGTTTTATTATGAGTCGTCGCTCGAAGGTACAGCCTGAAAATCAGCGCTGCAGCGGCTGCTTAGCAGTTGTTGTAGCACATGCTGAGGCTGAACCTTGTTGGCCGCAACTTAATAATGTTTTATCCTTATTTAGATTTGTATGTAATGTGTTGTGGTCAATAAATTATTTCTTATTCTTATTCTTATTTAACCCGTTTAACAAAAAGATGAGAATCGATTGAATAAATTTGACAGATTGGTATGCATTGATGTGTGGCTGTCTATACCTATCAACTACTTAGGGTCTTATTCATAAATGTTTGTTAAGCCTTTATAAGCTAAAACTGTGTTATAAGCAGTTTTCATTCCTTTTTCAAAAATTTGTAAAGTATTTTTTTGTTTTCAACATCAAGACTATAACACCGTAATAAAGCCCTTATATACTATTTGCGTATCATATTTTATGGTTCCATTAATTAACAGCATGTTAGTTTGGCATTACGAATTACTCAGGACTGCGGCTTAATCAGCCGCTTTTCATTCTTACGAAGTGCGGAAAATGTCGGTAAATTGTTCTGATTTGTCATGGAGTGATAACTCAGAGTTATAACAATAAGTCGCCAATTTACCTAAGTTTGTTTTTATATTAAGATAGGTAGAAATCATGCAAGATAAGCCTTCTGTAATTTTTGTCAATGAATGTTTATAATTCAGCATCTGAATATTTCGTGTGTAGTTGTCTGTAGGACATCCATATTCATCAATATAAATATAACAAAAAACGTTATTAATCATATTAGCGATAATTTTACAAATGGTCACACCTAGTTATATAAATATGAACTTGATGATGATGATAAGAATCTAATGACTCAATAATTTTTAAGTCAACATTATACAGATTGAACGAAAAAGCCTAAGATTTCAGAATTCAATATTATATTCAGAGATTTTATACATACAAAATTACCCCAGTTAATCTTTTGTCTCTCTACTGCATCACTCCGCCCCCAAATATAAAAGAAACCGCTCTATAATGTCGTCACCAGTGCGAACGAAAGACAACACCATGCGCGCCCTAACTCTCCTCTCCGCTCTCTGTCTCCTCGCGACCTGCTCCGGCCAAAGCCACGACCTGAACGTCGGAGTGACCACATACGGAGATCAGCTCTTATACAAATTCAACGAGTGGAGGTACGCCTACCCCTTTATGGTTAGAACTAGCCACGTCGTATATCCACCACCAGGACAAGAAAACTCGTCCGTCATCAAGGCCATTCATATAAAGGACCACCACACAGATGGATCTGGAGGGTATCCGTCCATCATATCAGGTGGAATCGGTCAAAAATTCTGTGACATCAAATTTAAGAGCCAGAGAGGAGAGGGCTACAACTTCACGATTAAGATTTATGGAAGATATGTATAGATCCTTGAAGATATGCAAGCCTAGTACATGGTGATTTTTGTCAAACGTCTCTAATACTTGTTATTTATTAAATATTGTTGGATATATGGTAAATTAAATAAAATTATTGTTTCTTTTAATTAAAATTATGTATACGTAGTTCTAACTGACAAACAGTTAAGCCTCATCATCATCATCATCATCAGCAACCCACACTCGTCCACAGCTGGACATAGGTCTCCCCTAATGCACGCCACTGCTCCCGATTTTCGGCCACTCTCATCCAGCCCACACCAGCCAGCCTTCGAATGTCATCATCCCATCTTGTCGCAGGGCGTCCTACACTACGCTTACCGAGTCGCGGTCTCCACACAAGGACTTTACGGCTCCAACGGCTGTCAGTTCCGCGGCTAATATGACCAGCCCACTGCCACTTCAGTTTGCTAATTCGGTGGGCTATGTCGGTGACTCTGGTTCTCTGTCGGATTAGATCATTTCTGATTCATGATGACCAAGGTCATGTTCAACGAGCTCGTTGATCCGGGACCGGTCGCTGTTAATGGAGTACCTCACGAAGTTGTTCAGGAATATGTCTATCTAGGACAAACGCTCTAATTAGGCAGAAACAACTTCGAGAGAGAAGCCAATAGAAGAATTCAGCTAGGCTGGGCAGCATTTGGTAAACTTCGTCAAGTCTACTCGTCACCCATCCCTCAAAGTCTTAAGTCGAAAGTCTTCGATCAGTGCATCCTTCCGGTCATGACTTACGGTGCCGAGACGCGGACACTCACGGCTGGACTAGTCCACCGGTTCAAAGTCGCTCAAAGAGCTATGGAAAGGGCTATGCTCGGAGTATCTCTGAAGGACCGCATCAGAAATGAGTTAATCCTAATCTTCAGAAATTAGAAACAACTTACATTATATTAGGATAAAAATGTTTATTTGCCAGAACACACGTTAAAAAAGAACACAGGTTTAAAAGGTGTCTTGAAAAAGAACGACAATTTCTTATTTTAACCCCTATTATATTTCGTGTTTTAGTGGAATTTTTATTGAACAAAAACACAAGAAAATTAAGACAATAACTAAGAAATAAAATTAAACTAAAAGTAAATAAAAAGGAAAGTTAAAACAAAGTAGGTCCCCGTGGCAGTGTCCCCAAAATGCTGGCAGCATTACCCCGCTGGATCGCGATGGAAATTCGCTGGGCGAGGTAGCTGCCAGCTTTATATTGCCATTATATTTACATTTTAAACCAAATGTACTGCTGGACCTTCTTTTTTTTGTATTTTAAATTGACAATGTGAAGCTTCTCATTCGAAATAAACATATTACTTAGGTACATACCCGGATAGCTAATAGTTTTTTGGCACTGAGTAATTTATTTGCATTTTAATCTATGCCTACATAAGTACTTACTTAAGAGACGTATATGTAAATTTGTGGTGAATATTTTAGCATCAGTCTATTTTTATCAAAAGAATCACTTGTCAAAGTTGAAAACAGTCATTACAGATTAATTCTTAACGGAATATGTAAACATTTAGTATTGTATGTGTAATCCCTCTGTTTTCTGATATCCGCAAAACAGTATTCTTACTGTATGAATTTACTTATTATTTGGGTTTCCTCCAGGAAAACTATACAACTTTCTTGTCTCTGTAAGTCTAGAGTGAGATTAGTATAAAAGTTATATTTTTTCCTGGACATTCCTATCCGATATAATCTTCGCTAACATCAAGTGTGATTAATAAATTTAATGTTAATCATAGATTAAAAATCCAACTTCGAAAAACGACTTGCATAAGATTTGCTCCACTTGTCGGGCACTCTGACTTAAATTATTACATAGTATTTAAAACAAAAGCCGCTTTCGCGGTCTGTCCCTCTGTGTGCTTTGATCTTTAAAACTACGTAACGAATACTTTTAATAGAAATTCAAGAGATAGTTTTATTATGTATAATAATAATACATGCATAATATCGCACCAATGCGAAGCCAGGGTAGACTTATTATTTGACGTGCAAAAAAAACTATAAAAAATAGTTATTAAAATATAATATTTTCTTCAGTTACACTTTCTGCCTCACTCTCGCATATACCGTCCGGCTCATATAAAACAAAGGCCACGCAATCACTGCAGGCAAACGAACGACCCACACCATGCGCGCCTTATCACTCGTCGCCCTCCTGTGCGTCCTTGCGGCCTCCTCCGGCCAGAGCCACGACCTGGTGCTCGGCGCCGCCTCCTACGGCGACGTCGTCATCTACAAAGTCAACGAGTACAAGTACGGATTCCCTCTCATCGTCAGAAAGAGCACGATTGAGTACCCCGAACCTGGCAAAACGAACTTCGCCTACATCAAAGCCATCTACATAAAGGATAACGAGAAGGATGGAACAGGTGGCTACCCAACCATCGCTGCAGGGGGAGTGGGACAGAGATTCGTCAAGATCAAGCTGAAGAGCCAAAGAAGCTACGGATTCAACTTCACGGTGACGATCTACGGCAGATACTTTTGAGAACTTGGAACTCCCTTTGCGTTATGGAAGCCTGGTACCTCGGTTGTGATTGTGTGGGAATGTGATTTTAATTTATAAAGGCTGACCGGTCAATTCTAATAATACACAACGATCGAGGTTCAATGGGGGCTGTCGCTTGGAAAAATCCGCAAGATGGCGTACTTATAGGTACAAGGAGATTGGGTATTTTTAGACGTAATATTATGTCAAATTGGCAATTAACGAATAAATCAGCCAATGTTGAAGCTGGACTTCGGTTCACAGACATGCCATCTAGCGGATATTTCACACGCGATAGCCCCCATTGCGATTCGTACGTACAACATGTGCAGATAAAGAATGGGATCAGAAATGGCGGCGCATCTATTTACTTCTCGCTCGCACACTATTTGCGTCCATACTCGCACCCCACGAGTGCGAGTATAGACGCAAATAGTGTGCGAGCGAGAAGTGGATAGATTGGCCGCCATTTCTGATCCCATTCTTTATCCGCACAGGGTGTAATGTTGTTAGTAGAATTGGACTCAGATAAAACCCTCTCGTGGTGGGTAACGGCTCCATCGATTGTACACATAATTTGTGTTTCGACCAAACCCGCCACATAGGTTTTTTATTTTAATGGACAGCTTGTAATTTATGTACATTTTAATAAAGTTGTTATGTTTAAAATTCAATTGTTTGTCTTTGAAAAAATGACGAATAGAAATTATGAACGATATTTTTTACATAACAATACTTACGCTATTAAAAGTGAATGAAATAGGTAGGATCATGATGATGTCCTGTAGTCATAAATTCGATAGCCGAACGACTCGCTATGGATTTATGTCCACAGAATTAGATAGTTCTGGGGGTTTAACAGCTAAATGGAAGTCATACGCGCCTATGCTGTGCACCAGTGCCCTAGTTTTCTTCAATTTTTTCAGTTGATGCAGCCTCTTTCTCAATTTGAACATCTTCAATTCAATTCAAGTACCTATAGGTACCGGGTGTACCTCTTCTACCAACCATTTGCTGAATTCAACATTTCATAACTGTAACTGTCATCGTCAGCCCATTTAAGTCCCCACTGCTGGGGCACGGGCCTCCCTCAATCACATGAGGGGTAATTGCCATACTCACCACGCTTGGCAGACGGGTTGGCGAGGGTTTTGATATAAATGCAGAGTTTTCCTTCTCTGGGTGCTGATGATCATGCCAGCAGCTTTACCTTAGTCGCCTTTTACGACACCTCGGTAAGAGTGAGGGTGACCTATTCTATTCTGCCGGGGACCACACGGCAAACATTAATAAAATTATGAAATGTTACACTGTAACTGTAACATTTCATAGTTTTATTAATGTTTTGTTAGTTTTGTTGACGACCGTAAGATACGTACAGTTAGGTGACGGGACGGGTAGGGCAAACTAGCGACGCCAATCGATTTTTAGCGACTAAACCGGATCTATTTTAAACAATTTCAGGGTTACAACCTCTTGGCCAACACTTATACTATTTATTAAATAACCATGCACAAATGCGGACCCAACATTTGTGCGCGAAAAATTGATTCACGCTAAAAGTGGCCACTTTTGGCGTGAATCATTTTTTTGGGTACAAATACGGACCCAGCATTTGTGCATGGTTATTTAATAAATAGTGTTTTCCGGAAGGTTGTAACCTCGAAATTGTTTAAAATAGATCCGGTTTAGTAGCTAAAAATTAAAATCGATGGGCGTTGCTAGTGTGCCCTACCCGTCACCTTAAGGTATTGTGCTAAAAGTGACTTTTGTCAAATGCTAGGTTTGTACGCTAAGATATTTTTAAAACTGACAGTACCAAGGAAGAATGAAAGATACAATAGCATTATAAAATCTTAGAAGAAATTGTTACTAAACATCGTGATCAATGTCAACTTATAATGAGGGTTTTCGCGTGAAAAATCCGCTAGATGGAGTTACTATAGAAGTGAGGTCCATATACAATGTGATTGGTTATTTTTAAAGGTAAGAAATTCTCAGTGTCAACCCGGAGTCTGGAAGTTGGCGGTCTTGTACAACCTGTGCGGATAAAGAATGGGATCAGAAATGACGGCCAATCTATCCACTTCTCGCTCGCACACTATTTGCGTCTATTCTCGCACTCGTGGGGTGCGAGTATAGACGCAAATAGTGTGCGAGCGAGAAGTAAATAGATGCGCCGACATTTCTGATCCCATTCTTTATCCGCACAGGTTGTACCTCCGTGCCTAGGAAAGCACGTTAAAACGTTGGTCCTGCGCCAAATCCCTCTTCGGTCGTGTCACACTGGGGTCCCATCGAAATATGAGGGTACGGGAATAGAGAGTGCACTTGTGTCTGCGCAAACACTTCCTCACTATAATATATCCTGCGTCGATGGCTGATCGTTGAGATTGGCAGCCATGACCGAAATATCGGTTTGGAGGACATTATTGTTATAATCCACTTACCGATTGCAGTTCCGGCGGCCAATCTCAACTATCAGTCACGTACAAGCAGACTTCTTAAGTATTGAAAAAAAAATTAAAAAAACTATGAGACAGTTTTTTAATAGAACTTAAGTGGATAGCATACCTATTTATGGCGCTGACTGTACCTATTTGGTCATTATATCAGTAAACTAATATTTGCTTAAGACACTGGATCATTTCCCGAGAAATTACGATTATAAGGTAACTTTGAACAATAATACTAATAAGTACTTATTTAAGTAAATAACACACCCGCACACAATATCCAGTGGAAATATTATTACATATATACCTACAATATTGATGAGACTATCGACAGCTCATGTCGAATCAAGCACTTACAAATTTCGTCGGCTTATTAACGCGTTGAGTGGTCTAATTGGTAGAACATTCACCCGGATTGTGGAAGGTGTGGGTTCGAGTCCCGCCTGAACACGAGATGAGATTTTTAAGTGTGCTATTTACTTAATAATAAATTGCAAAAGATTTTTTTTTTATATATGAGAGGTGGCAGACGAGCAGACGGTTCACCTGATGGTAAGCAATTCCACCGCCCATGGACACCCGCAATACCAGTGGAGTCACAAGTGCGCTGCCAACCTTTTCCCCTTCCCCCCATTGGGCCTACGGTAACCTCACTCACACGGCGAAACACACCGCAGGCGTTGCTTCACGCCGGTCTTCTGTGAGGCAGTGGTATCACTCCGGTCGAGCCGGCCCATTTATGCCTAAGCGTGGCTCTCCCACATTTATTATTTAAATTGCTTTAAAAAATATCAACTATTAAGTAACTTATTTAGTTTTGCTTGATCATTCAAGTGAAGATTTTCTATTTGATTTCAGATAAGTGAGGTAGGTGAACATGTCTCCCCCCAGCCAGACTGGGGGAGGCAGTGTAGGGTCCGTGTTGTAAGCGGACCAACGCCTGGGAAGGAACGTGTATTCAAAGTTCATCAACTAGTACACATGTCTCCTTCCCATTCTGGTGAAGAAGGGAGCGCCGTTGGGGGTTTCGTCGGTAGGCCTCCGGCTTCACCGGAGGAGAGCCCGATATAACCCGTCCGCGCTAGACGGGTATGCATAAGGCGACGTCGGCCCATAACACTCCGGCCCGGCGGCATTCCCCCATCGGAAAAAAAGGTGAACAAGTACAAAATAAAACATTTTCTGCGAAAAAAAACCGCCTGTCACACTAAAAAGATCATTTTAAAATTTAAGGAGTTCTCATTTTTTGGAATTCCCCCTTTTTTTGAAGTCGGTTAAAAACTAAAATAAAATTAAAAGCCAGGGATTTGTATTAATTATCTTAGCGCCGTCTGTACTGCAGTATATAATACTACTCTTTGCTGTACACCGTCTTTACGTCGTCCGCCATTCGTCGTCTCTCATCTCCCTCTCTCTCTCTCTAACATGATATTTTTTTTAAAAAATCCTCTCCTCATTTAGCGTTTTACTCCCGGATGCACCCTGAGCTGTGGCTCTGGAGCCCGGGGTACGACCCGTTTGGATCAGTGGTAGTGAACGCTGCCTCTCATCTAGTGCAAGGGTTGCGGGTTCGATCCCGCACAGTACAAACATTTGTGTGCATAAACATGTCTGTTTCTATTGGTCTGGGTTTTTTCTATGTATAATAAATATGTATTAATATAATAATAAGAATAATTCTCACAACATCTCATCATCATCATCAGCCCATTTAAGTCCCCACTGCTAGGGCACAGGCCTCCCTCAATCACATGAGGGGTAATTGCCATACTCACCATGCTTGGCATACGGGTTGGCGAGGGTTTTGATATAATGATATAAATGCAGAGTTTTCCTTCTCTGGGTACTGACGATCATGTCAGCAGCTTTACCTTAGTAGCCTTTTACGACACCTCGGTAAGAGCCGTGTGGTCCCCGGCAGAGTAGAATAGGCCACCCTCACTCTTACCGAAGTATCAACATCTCATCAGGTCAACCTGATTCCGTACTAAGTAGCTTAAGCACTTGTGTTACAGATATCAGACAACAGAGAAACACAAATATCTGTGTGACTGGTAGGGCACACTAGCGACGCCAATCGATTTTAATTTTTAGCTACTAAACCGGATCTATTTTAAACAATTTCGGGGTTACAACCTCTCAGCAAACACTTTTACTTTATTAAATAACCATGCATGAATGTTGGGCCCGTTTTTCGCGTACGCGTTGGACCAAACATTTGTGCATGGTCATTTAATAAATAGTTAAAGTGTTTGCCGAGAGGTTGTAGCCCCGAAATTGTTCAAAATAGATCCGGTTTAGTAGCTGGAAATTTAAATCGATTGGCATCGCTAGTGTACCCTACCCGTCGCCTTAAGACCTTTTTCCTTCTGTGCGTTTAATTTTATTCAGGATACTCAGCGGATTTTTGGGTCTTGGTAGTTTATTGTATTAATTACTTGAGGTCATCTTATACGAAGCCGAGGGTTACCAATACGGACCACGAATCGTAAGATCCACAAAACATTTCCCCAACACAGGCAAAAGTAACAATGCCATCATCACCTCCATTTGCGTCGATGGGAAAGGCTTTCCCACGAATGTCCGTATCCTTGAAGGGGGTGTGGGACACAAACACGTCAAATTGGAGCTATCGAGCGGAAGAGGATCGGGACTTGACTTCAAGGTGACGATCTTCGGCAGTTACTATAAAAAGTAACGTGGAACTTTACCTACGTTATGCGAGCCTAGTTCTTTTTAGCAGGAAGTTATTTATAGTTTTGTGCATAATTATAATATGAGTTTTTTTTAATGGCTAGTACCTAGTTATAATATGAGTTGTTAATCACACTTATTGTCCCTAGCTTAGTGTCACTAAAGCACGCCAGCTAAAAGAAAGAAAACACTTATTTATCACGCATATATTAGAAAACCACAACTCAGAAAAACCAACTGTTTTAATAGACAATGGAATGTAGTATCAAAAGTAAAGGAAAAATAAAAGACAAAGACAATACAAAAAAGGATGGTTGTGGCCATAGCCAACATGAGTGTTAGGAAAATTACACTGATTATGAATTGATTTTTTTTTTACTGCAAATCCAAAGAGCGCCAACCAAGTCCTTCTACGTTAGGCAGTGGAATGTGATAGGTTTTGTAAATGCTTGATTGATTAATTTCCCAAAAATAAATTAAGAACCTGGTTAATTTATTTTTGGGAAATTAATTAACCAAAAAAAATCTTTTGGTCACACTTCGAGTCTCACGGGAAAGGCAAAGATCTCATTCCTCGATCGATATTGACTTTACCTACTCAAACCGAGAAAGATTTTTTATACACGTTCTTAAACGACACAACGACTCAAATAAAAAAAAACTTCATCACATAAGATCACATTTTTTCTTTGACACCTCATTACATCTAAACGGCCATAAAATAATCTCATTTGTGACATAAAAAATGGAGGTACTTTAAAAATACCTTATCAGCACAAATGTTAATTTAAACGATTATTTCCGACAGCGGTAATTTATTAGTATGTCGGCAGACCAATTTTATTAGTTGACTATTTGAGATAACTATCGGAATTTTGGATACAATGATAAAAGTAGATAAGTGATGCTGTTAAGGTGACGAATAACGCACACTAGCGACGCCAATCGATTTTAATTTTTAGCTATTAAGCCGGATCTATTTTAAACAATTTCGGGGTTACAACCTCTCGGCAAACACTTATACTATTTATTAAATAATCATGCACAAATTTTGGGTCTAACGCGTACGCGAAAAATTAATTCAAAAGTTCAAAAATTAATTCAAAAGAAAAATTGAATCAATTTTTCTTTTGAATTAATTTTTGAACTTTTGAATTATTTTTTTCGTATCCTTAAAGGAAAGTATATAGATTAAGATATTGTGTCATAATTTCTTTCAACAAGTAAAAAATATTTTTTTTAATTTCTTATACTATTTATTAAATAACCATGCACAAATTTTGGGTCTAACGCGTACGCGAAAAATTAATTCAAAAGTTCAAAAATTAATTCAAAAGAAAAATTGAATCAATTTTTCGCGTTTGTGCATGGACCCAAGATTTGTGCATGGTTATTTAATAAATAGTATTAGTGTTTGCCGAGAAGTAGTAACCCCGAAATTGTTTAAAATAGATCCGGTTTAGTAGCTAAAAATTAAAATCGATTGACGTCCCTAGTTGACCCTACCCGTCGCCTTAAGAAAGTATGGGGTTATGATAATGAGTATTGGTGCAGTAAGATCAAAATTAGATACTACTTATATAAAACGTACCATAGTTTATAAAAAAAATATCGATAGATAATAGGTAATGTTCTAAAGAGGTAATATTCATACATTTAGTATAGGTTTATAACTCAACTAAAAAACTACTAAACACACTTCACACATGCGTATTTATTTAGAATATTTTCATTATATAACTGTGTATTTACCTATCGTCTGTTCTCGTATTCACCTTTGTCTGTAGTTTTAATGTGTGAATCTTACCTGTTTTCTAATAAGTGTTCATTGTTAAATTATTTAATGTGATGGTCAATAAAATGTTTCTTTCTTCTTTCTACTGGACTGATTTTGGAACTCCATTGACCAAACGACGATTGGGACGGCTAAATGGTCGGTCCAAAGTACCTCTGGAGAGACGAGGTCGAAAAGAATTTGCGTAGACTTCTGGCGGATGACTGGCAAGAGATGGCGCAGGACCGACCTAGGTGAGCACGTGATGGCTGCGAAGGAGGCGGCGGAGCGCGAGCGAAAGGCTGACCCTCTCGCTCCCGCTATCCGCAAGGCACGTAGAGGCCTCCCTCTAGATGACGCGAATACTTACGTCTCCTTCCCCTACGAGGAGCAGGTCCGCTGGTGCGTGGGGCTGTAACCCCACCACCGGCATTGCACGGACCTCCTCCTACGCCTGGTGGAGACGGCACAGCTCTCTCGGCTGTCCCCACTCCCTCCCCCAACCCCGGGGGAGGAAGCGCCGTGCCCGCCGTGCAGGCGGGCTTCCGTCCGGGAGGGATCGTGGTGCCAGGTTTCGTACCTCACCCCACGACCTCTCCCATTATGGGCGAACATAACCCATCCGTTTTTACAGACGGGTGGGTATGCGTAACGCATTTCTCCTGGGTCACCAAAAAAAAAAAAAAAGGACCGACCCAGGTAGAGACTCTTATTATCGGAGGCCAAGGCTCATTTTGGGTCGGTGCGCTAACCTAGTTAGTTAGTTATTGACCAAAATAAAAGTATATTATTTCTGGATAGGAATACATAGGGTTTTAGGGTAGGTGGCAAACGAGCAGACGGCAGCTAACTCTGCCGCGAGTCTTTGGGTGAAGTATAGATAGATACTGTTTACCGAGTAACCTGAATTCTAAAGTCAAAAGTATAAAGAATACAGGCCTAATTTTATCACCGTTTATTAAAACGGAAAATATCAATGAAACAGGATTTTCTTCGCAATATTGATCTAACAATTAGTATTATAATATCTGTGGTACAAGTAGATATCTACTTTTATCAAGAGCTCATAATTTTTATGCGAAAACCATTTACTTTTTGAGATTTTGGGGATATTTTACGCTGACTCGAGATTGATTGATGCCCTAAAAAATGTCTGAAGTCATACAAGATCGGGCAATACTGGTCGATATAATTAATTCAAACAGGACGTGGCAGCCATTGTCACAAGTAAATGCAACGCAATTTTTTTTATTAAAGAAAGGCTTACTTTTGGTCGCACTGAACCCTAAAGTTAAGAACAAAATCAAAAATGTCCAAAGGCTTATACTTACTATAGTATTTGTTACCTTTGTTACAGCAACATGGGTCTCCTCGACTTCGAGAAGTGGAGCAACCAGCCCGGCCTGTTCGCGGACAACTCACGGATGTGCGCGCGGATCCGCGGACTCACGCCGGGCCAGCGGCGGATCTGTCGCCGGAATACGGTAAGTAAGTACAAGGAACTCACTCCATACATGTAGCAACCAGCCAGACTTATGGGATAAGTCACGAACGTGTGCGCAGATCCGAGGCCTCACGCCGGGCCAGCGGCGGATCTGTCGCCGGCATACTGTAACTAATCAAAGGAACTCACTCCATATCTGTTGCATCCAGCCAGATCTATGAGACAAGTCACAGATTTGCGTGCAGATCCGCGGCTTCACGCCGGGCCAGCGCCGGATCTGTCGCCGGCATACTGTAAGTAAGTACAAGGAAATCACTCCATATCTGTAGCAATCAGCCAGATCTATGAGACAAGTCACAGATGTGCGCGCGGATCCGCGGCTTCACGCCGGGCCAGCGGCGGATCTGTTGCCGGCATACTGTAAGTAAGTACAAGGAACTCACTCCATATCTGTAGCAACCAGCCAGATCTATGAGACAAGTCACAGAGGTGCGTGCAGATCCGCGGCTTCACGCCGGGCCAGTGGCGGATCTGTCACCGGCATACGGTAAGTAGGTACAAGGAACTCACTCTATATCTGTAGCAACCAGCCAGATCTATGAGACAAGTCACAGAGGTGCGTGCAGATCCGCGGCTTCACGCCGGGCCAGTGGCGGATCTGTCGCCGGCATACGGTAAGTAAGTACAAGGAACTCACTCTATATCTGTAGCAACCAGCCAGATCTATGAGACAAGTCACAGATGTGTGCGTAAAGCCGCGGAGCTTCACGCCGGGCCAGCGGCGGATTGTCTGAAGTAAGTACAATGAACTCATTTCATATGTGACTGACCCATTAAGTCCGGGTAGGGAGATCCACGGCCTCACATCAGGCCTTATTGTCGGCATATGGTAAGTAAGTAAGTAAGTACTTACAAAAAACTTCAAGAAATAAGCTTACCTATTTCTACACATTTCTAAAAAAACGGCAACGCATCAGTAATCTCTCTGATTTCGCAGAAGTCCATTGGTGATCACTAGGTTAGGTGTACTGTCTGCTCTTTTGTCCCCTATAATGTAAAAAAATATCCCTTAGATAATACGGACAATGCTAGTTCTGAGAGGAGCTGATCGGTGAAAATCGTCTGGCGCATTTAAGTATTTGGTGGGCCTAAGTTTTAATTTACAAACATCATCCACCTTATTATAAATCGCTATCTTAAGTAACTACCGTTCTAAAGCTCATGTTATCCCGTTCCAACACGCAATGTTAAAAGGGGCTAGAACAAATTTTGTTCCGATTTCTAAGAAGAGGGCACTTGTCTAGCTTTATTATAAGATAGATGGCAGACGCGAAGGGTACATGATGGTAAGCAAAATGCCGCCTTAAGGACTGGCAGCGTACTTAAGACACCAGTGGATTTTTTTTATGTGATAGGTGGCAGACGATCAAACGGATCACCTGATGATAAGCGATTGCCACCGTCCGCCCGACATCCGCGACACCAGTGGATTCCCCAGCTTTTAAACCACCCTTTCCTCCCAGTTTCCGGTTTGGCCTTTGACACCCTCTTTCGGTCATCGAAATAGGCGCCTTTTCAAGCCGACTCTGAGGACGTGGTATCACTCCAGTCGAGGTATTGCTAATCAGAGTATGTTATTGTATGTAATATAACAAATTCTAAACATGTCTGTCTGTGCTACCAGGACCACATGCCGGCCGTGAGCGCGGGCGTGAGACAGGGCATCGCGGAGTGCCAGCACCAATTCCAGGGCCGCCGGTGGAACTGTACTCTCTCCAAAGATGGAACTGTGTTTGGACCTCTCACTTTGATAGGTAATATAACTTTGGTGAGGAATATATAATGACAGAATTAGAACGCGTAAAATGTCATTGTTAAGGGACTTACTGTCGTAAGTTGGTCTGTCGCTAAAATTCTCAGTAAGAGGTACAAAGTAAGGTAGGTAGACAACTTTGTTTGTACCCCAGCGGCGAGAAAACATGGCGAGGAGAACAGCACTTTTCAGGTAGTTTCTCAATTGTGGACATCCATTTGTTATGTTAATAATTTGGAACGTCTAGTAGACTAAGTTTTGTCTAAGAGTTACGAAGGGTAAACGAAGCGCTTAATGTTGCTGCAATATTTTCTATGTTAGGTTTTAAGAGAGCATAATTCTTGAACAAAATCAAATCAAAATCAAAAATGTCTTTATTCAATTTAAGTCCATACAGAACATTTATGAATGTCAAATATTATGTAATCTACCGCTGATTCGGAATGTCAATTTCTACCGAGAAGAATCAGCAAGAAACTCAGTAGTTAGTTTTTTCAAATTATATGGTAATTATAATATTTATTCTTATACAAATTATGATTACAGTGCAGTATGATAAACAATGCTTATAATCAATATCGTTTAGATAAATCGTCAAATAAAAATTATGAAATGAATTATACATTAGAGGACAGGCGAAGAGATCAACATGTCCAGGAATCCTTATCATTGAAATAATCATCTACTTTATAGTAGCCTTTCTGCATTAGGCAGTTTTTTAGATGCAACTTATACTTATGTACATGTAAATCAATGATATTTTGAGATAAGTTGTTAAACATTCTAATGCTCAATCCTACAAATGAGTTTCCAGTTTTATGAAGTCTTAGATTTGGGACAGCAAGCCTATGTTTATTTCGCGTGTTAAAGCTATGAAAATCTGATTTTTGCGAGTAAAGGTGCAAGTTCTTACGTACAAACATAATACAATCAAAAATGTATTGAGATGATAGTAGACCGTAGATGGCACGGAAGGACCTCTTCTGCAAAATGAAGAAGCGGTTTGTAAGTCAGTACCTGATCCCCACAGTAGTAGACCATATGACATCAGACTATGAAAATAGCTAAAATAAACCAGTCTCACTGTCCCGATATCAGTCAGATTCCTGATCTTTCTAACTGCATATGCAGCTGAACTAAGTCTTCCTGCAAAGACAGCAATATGAGGGATCCATTGCAATTTTGTATCCAGAGTGATACCTAGAAAAACTGTGAAGTTTATGATTTCGATAGGGTCGTTATTCGTGACAATATTAATTTTGACCTGCCTTATATTAGGCATTGTGAAATTAACACATTTAGTTTTCTTTGAATTAAGAACCAAGTTATTATAAGTGAACCACTGTAGTACTCGAGAGAGTGTATTATTTACTTCGTCAACATTTTTCTTTTGTCTATTCCCATGTTCCCATGTATTACCTGGTGGCTTACAATGAACCCGTCCTGTAACGAGCACGAATACTGGGTGTATATACCTGTCTGTGAACATTTCATCATCATCATCATCATCATCATTTCAGCCAATGGACGTCCACTGCTGGACATAGGCCTCCCCCAATGTTCTCCATACAGATCGGTCCTGTGCCTCCCGCATCCAATGGATTCCCGCGATCTTCACCAGATCGTCGGTCCACCTTGTAGGAGGCCTGCCACGGCTGCGAGTTCCTGTACGTGGCCTCCACTCGAGGACCTTTCCGCCCCAACGGCCGTCTGTTCTCCTCGCTATGTGCCCTGCCCATTGCCAATTGAGGCATGCAATCCTTTGGGCTACGTCTGTGACCTTAGTTCTCCTGCGGATCTCATCATTTCTGATACGATCACGCAGGGAGACTCCGAGCATAGCCCTCTCCATTGCTCTCTGGGTGACTTTGAGCCTTCTTAATCGGCACATTGTAAGCGGCCACGTTTCGGTTCCGTATGTCATCACTGGCAACACACACGCATTAAAGACTTTCGTCTTGAGACACTGCGGTAGATCTGCCGAAAATATGCTGCGTAGCTTCCCGAACGCTGCCCAGCCGAGTTGGATTCGTTGGAGCCGAGTTGGTTGGAGTTGTGAACATTTACATCCCTTTAATCAAGTGGTCTACCTACCCAACCATTCTGATCGCCATTTGTTCTATGGCTTTCGAATTTCGAAAAGTCGTAGAACAAATCTTGTTTTAAATGGTTGACAAAACACGTTGTTAACTGTTCACAGATACGCCCTCTATACCTGTCGCTTTCTAAAAATGGATGCACACAGCACGGGTGAAACTCAGATTTAGTCGTAACGTCCGGTTCATTGTAGACGCCTGGTTGTGACTATCGATACTGGATAATCCTTTCTATAGGATTTTCGTTTCTCTTTATCGCCGAGTTCTGCAACACTAATAACTTTATCCATGATATTTTCCTCTACTATATCTTTCCAAACTATTTTCCCTACAGTACATATTTTAAGCAAACAGTGACATTATTTGTCCTCACGTCATAGTCTCATTCTTGTCTTTACGACATTTTCATTTTGTTTTATATCAACTGCCTCTGTGTGCCGAATTTATCGCCGCTTATCTTGAAAGACGCCTATTGCTCAGCTCTTATGCTTCTGAGAGGAATGTTGAGGATAAAATTATGCTATAATATAACTGTTAGAAGACACAAGTTATAGATAATATAGCCGGTTTTATTGACATTTTGTCACAATGCTGATGAATTTGGTAAATAACCTAACACTAAATAATTGACATAAAATGCTGTCATTCTTACTAGTGCAATTACAACGTAAATATGATAGCTTTCATCATTAAACACCGATATTTTTTTTATCGTTTACAACCCGAAAATCACATAATAGGTATCGTAAATAACCCTTTACCAAGCAACTTATACATGATGTCATTTATTTCATTGGTTTTCAACCTTATCTCAACGGTACAAAGTTCAAAATCTGGTAGTCTCGTATGATACATTGCCAGTTTGTATGTTAGATCAACAATATAAGCGAAAAAAATCTGCTGAGTGGATATTCTATTTTGTATGGAATAGCTGATTTTTGCTGATTTATTCTCCAAAAGTCATAGAACAATTGTTGATTAGAATGATTGGGTAGGTAGATCACGTGATTAAAGGGATGTAAATGTTCACAGACAGGTATATAGGTACTACACCCGGTATCACGGACTAATTATACAATAACTCCGTGATTGTAGCTACGGAACATCTGTTTAGTGTTACTAATAACTAAATTGTGTTTTAACCTACATTTGGAACCTAAGATTGTTACTTCGTTTCGCAACAATTCCCTACTTGAAAGAGCAATTTGTCGAGCTCAAAGTCTGACACGATGTTCCTAGCTCTGTAAGTGTTAAAATCTAGCTTTAAATCTTCTTCGCCGCCTGCCAGCAGCATAAGGCCTGCTTCCACTGTGAGAGAAACGGAAAACTGATTTCACTGAAACTTTATTATGCACACTGGAACCAGGGTCATTTCTCTTAGGTAGTACTTTTTTCGTTAGTATTCGAAAAATATTTCATATTACAGCGGATTTCGTTAGGTGGAACTTGTAAAAAGCAGATGTAGCTTTAAGAAGCAATCAAGCGGATGGTTCGGCGTTGTTTCGGTAGATGTCAGTATGCATTTTTACAACGCACTAGTAAAGCGTGTTTTCGAAACAATGACCTCAATCCGCTTGCCCACATTTAGTAATTATAAATAAGTATGGAAAATCAAAGAGAGATCTCAAAGATATTGGGAATTTTGTAATATAGGTAACAAATATAAATATTTTTTTTCTATTTTCTATTGTATTTTGACTGTTATTATTTATTTAACTATTATTATTCGTCTAATTTTTTTTTTTGCATTTATTTTATAATTTACGTTTGACATTTAATTTTCTGTGGAAACTTTGCTGATTTGTGTATTTTTTAATAGTGTAAATTATTCAAAATAACTAAATTGTTTGTTTCCCAAATAAATAAATATTTCTGATATTTTTTTAATCGTCTGCCCTGACTGATTCTCGAAGATGGTCGTACTACATAGCCGTTGAGTATTGGTCGTTTTCCTCTAGATGGCGATAGCAGTGGCTAGTTGACAGATGCCTCTATCTCAGTATATATAAGTTACTCTATATGGCTGGAACTAGCAGAAGCCGGATCTACCAACCCACGAGTTTTTTTATTTGTTATGAGGTCCGACGACATCCGACGTCGAGAACAATTCTCGTGCTTGTGTATTGACCCAAATTCGATATAACTATATCGCAAAAACATTTTTTTTTTCGGTCAATTGTGGCAGACGAGCAAACGTATCACCTGATGGTAAGCTATTGCCGCCGCCCATGGACACCTGCGTTAACAGTGGAGTCACAAGTTCGCTGCCAACCTTTAAATTATTATACATTGCGGCGAAGGTGGCTAATCATATTTTACGATCAGCCACTTACGCAGGATAAAATTATTATTTACAAGTGCACTCTCTATTCCCTTGCCCTCATAATCCGATGGGACACCAGTGCGAAACGGAGGGATCGGGCAGCTCCAACGGCTTAACGTGCTTTCCGAGGCACGGGGGTTCAAGACCGCCTACTTTCAGACTCCGGGCTGACATTGAGATTTTCTTAGAGGTGACGGGTAGGGCAGACTAACGACGCCAATTGCGTACACGAAAAAAATTTCGCTTACAAAAACGGACCCAACATTTGTGCATGGTAATTTAATAAATAGTATAAGTGTTTGCCGAGAGATTGTATTCCGAAATTGTCTAAATTAGATCCGGTTTAGTGGATTAAAATTAAAATTGGCGTCACTAGTCTGCCCTACCCGTCACCTTAACAGAAAAACTCAGGTACAAATTTTGGGCCGGCCCGGGGATCGAACTCGGGACTCACAATAAAGTATCCGGCAACATAGCATAGCAAACCCACTGGAACAAATTCCAGTCTGATTTATAGTGACGTCTACATCGCACTTCCATTCCAGATACCTCGCCAACTCTGGAAGTGTTCACAGATTGTCCGGATATTGTTATATGATAGTTGTTTTGTTTGTAGCAAGTTTCGTAGCAAAGATTAGGTGACGCATGAGTGATTTGTTAAATAAAGATAGGCTTGTAAAGCGATAGACAAAGTAAATTAGAAAAATAGATAACAGCTGTAGAATAAGTGAAGACTGTTTTCTTCGTTTTTTACATAAAAATATCACAAGTGAAAGTACTCTCCAAATTACTGTTTAAAGCCTGATTTTTTTTTCTTTTAAATAAATATTTCACAACATCACATACATTGATCTGACTCCGAGATAGGTAGCTTAAGCACCTGTGTTACGGATATCAGAATCAACAGTGGGATTACAAATATATACATATAATACTTTTCTTTTGTAAATACATACTTATAATACATAGCAAACACCCAGACCAATACAAACAAACATGTTCATGCACACAAATGTTTGTACTGTGCGGGGATCGAACCCGCAACCCTTGTATCAGAGGTAGCGTTCACTACCACTGTTCCAATCGGCTCGTCTTACTATTACTTAATTATTATACTCATATTGTGTAATAAGTAAAGTATCCAGCCTATAAACTGTCCCACTGCTGGGCAAAGGCCTCCATTATAGAAATCAAGTTATCGCTACTATGGTGGGATTAAGCTTAAGGTGACGGGTAGGGCACACTAGCGGTCTAGTGGTTTAAGCACCGGGCCGTGATCTCGGGGTCCTGGGTTCGACTCCCGGGTCGAGCGAAAAGTATGTTTCAAATTCGTGGGAAGTCTTGACCCGGGAGTCGAACCCAGGACCCCGAGACCACGGCCCGGTGCTTAAACCACTAGACCAACGGGGCGTTTTCACGTATATTGTGTATTTTTTTAAATAAAGTGTTATATGACCACCACTGTTCTGTGTATATAGAAACAGTAGTGGTTATAATTTAAAGACACCACTCTATATTCAGGGAAACAGACGAACTTTTTATGCTTCGTTCTCCGTCAGTGATTGATGGAGCTGTGATCTATACACACCTGATCTGAACAGTATTCGAAGAAATGTTAAGATTGAAGTTCTCATTTTCAGATAGGCATACATTTTAATCCACCTTGTGGGGGGCCTGCCACGGCTGCGACTTCCTGTACTGTGGCCTCCACTCGAGGATCTTTCCGCCCCAACGGCCGTCTGTTCTCCTCGCTATGTGCCCTGCCCATTGCCACTTGAGGCATGCAATCCTTTGGGCTATGTCTGTAACCTTAGTTCTCCTGCGCATCTCATCATTTCTGATACGACGACGATCTGGTGAAGATCGCGGGAATCCATTGGATGCGGGCGGCACAGGACCGATCTGTGTGGAGAACATTGGGGGAGGCCTATGTCCAGCAGTGGACGTCTATTGGCTGAAATGATGATGATGATGATGATGATACATTTTAATGCTATTTGCTGTCATTATGCTGTTTAGATCGGCTGGGTCAGCTGGGTGTGCGTGTGTGTATAACGATTTGAATCGTATCCATTAACCCCTTGGATAGCCATCATCAGGTCTCAGCTCGATCAATTCGTGACGCAGAATAAAGCCTTCAAAATTCGTCTGTTTTTTGTTTTTATGGAAATAGAGTGCTGTGTTTAACTATGTGGCCATCTCAGTATCTATCTGTTGTCCTCAGCATCAAGAGAAACAGCCTTCACACATGCTGTCACTGCAGCTGGCACGTCTCTCTGCATATCGCGGGCCTGCCGGGACGGGCGGTTGTCCAGCTGCGGGTGCAGCCGAGCTGCGAGGCCCAAGAACCTGCGCTCGGAGTGGGTGTGGGCCGGGTGTGGTGATGACCTGCACTATGGATACACGTAAGCCACTCTAATTTGTATTAATGTAGTCACTGCAGCCGGCGCGTCATTCTGCATAGTGCGGGCCTGGCGTGACAGGCGGTTGTCCAGCTGCGGGTACAGCCGAGCTGCGAGGCCCAAGAACCTGCGCTCGGAGTGGGTGTGGGCCGGGTGTGATTATGACCTTCACTATGGTGCCTTAAGTGGACGCCTTTAATGACGCTATCGCTGCAGCTGGTGCGTCACTCTGTGTATCGCGGGCCTTTAACTTGTATTCGGGCCTCGAGTTGAAAGGTGTCTTCGTGTGGGGCCTATCTAAGCTATGAAAGGTGCATTTAATCATAATCCCAAGGGGAGGACCTATAT
Organism: Marasmia exigua; assembly: GCA_019059595.1. Classification (NCBI taxonomy): domain Eukaryota; kingdom Metazoa; phylum Arthropoda; class Insecta; order Lepidoptera; family Crambidae; genus Marasmia; species Marasmia exigua. The sequence goes on from CM032485.1 coordinate 8,303,520, forward strand.
TAGTTGTCTTTTCTATATCTACTTAGAGAATATTTAATACAATTAAGAGTCGCGTGCGAGGCATCGGTCACCCTCGAGGAAGATATGACTCATGACTTCATTTAACCACGCGGCACCATAAAGCTAAGAAAGGTGTCTATGATCCCAATCCAAGGGGAAGGCCTATTTTAGTTGTATTCTCTACATCTACTTAGAGAATATTTAATACAATTAAGTGTCGCGTGCGAAGCATTGGTCACCCTCGAGGAAGATATGACTACTGACTTTATTCAAGCACGCTTATAGACGATTGGTGTTTATACGGCGACTGTCTCACTCTCAGTTACATTATTTGAAGTATAAGTCAAAATAATAATACATGTTACAACCTTGTGGCTCCACACCGTTGTTACCTGAAAGGTGAGGGCGAACTCTCTCTACGTTATTATACCCTAGTACTCCAGGTGAGGAGAGCGACAAGGTAAAGTGTGGAATGCAAATTAATTATAAATATAATTAGTAACGTACCTAGTGTGGATGATCTGGATTTTACAAAAAGCCAGTCATGATGTAGGTAGAAAGCATGTACATGCACTATTTAAAGCGCGCGTTTTCTATTTCCGTGGGTAGGTACCTCATTTTAAGTGAAATCTAAAGGGACCATTTGAATCAATGCAGTGCCCGTTTTTGTATTGGCTCCGATATCCGCAGGTTACTAATATACATATAAGGTTACCTTTGACTACCTTTGTGTGTGTTCAGCGAGAAGATGCCAGAAAATCGGGAAAGCTATGAGTTTTTATAACAGATTCTCGATGCAATTAAGTTAAATCTTTATTTTACCAACATCACAAGTAAAATAATCGTATTTCTAGTGAACCAACAACGCTTATAGAATATCTTTGATGTGTGCGTTACAACATATAACAAATGTTGCTGTCCTACACTAGGACTAGAACTTCTACATTAAACTCCAATCGAGTTATGCGATCCTTGTACATCCTACTATACTTTCCACTACAACTACAATATCCTAGAAGTGAAAGTACTAGTACAATTCTATAATATACCGCTCCCAGCCTTCTGCTCTCCTAGGCGGAGATTATTATTTTATTTAAATACGTCTCCCGGGCTCGAAGGTTCGGCCGGGGAAGCTCACAATCTCCACCCGTATTATGGGCGCCTGGTACTTTTCCCCCACTTTATCGAAATTTTCCCCGCGGAAAACTCGATTTGTATAAAAAACCACATTACCTGGGGACGTGAAGGCCTTTCTTTCTATTGTTTTTATCAGATAACCTATTTCGGTGGTGAGAAAAATCTAAATAAGTAATAAGAAAATTGTTGGTGCCATTTATTGATTTACGAAAATTTTCACTGTGAAAACGATTCGTGGATCTCAAAACCCACTCCAAATGTATGTTCCTTATTATTAACAATTAATTATCATTAGTCAACTTATTGGTGAATCAATAAGAAAAGAAAGGTAAACAACAAACTCGTGGGTATTTTTTCACCTGAAGGTTTGTTTTGGAGCCAGGTAGAACTTACCTGTTTCACGGCGCACCTGAGTACTAGGAGTCCAACGGTTACCTGAAGTTAAACTCTCTACCTGTGCGCGCCACCTTCACACACACCTGCACTCTCACAGCATACATCTAAATCGTTAAGATCCCTATTTTCTGCTTCAAGCAAGACAAGAACATCACCTAGTTATCTCTCTTTCGCACACAAAGCTTTAAGTTTTTCCAACACGGACACAACCATGAACCTGAATAAATACATTGATATTTCCCTGTGTGAAATACAACCCTGGTTTATCCGTTGTTAAAAATGGAATTATCTTCTTTCTCACTCGAACCTATGTAGCTTACCTATTCAGCTACGTGAATGAACATGTGAAAATGAAACGATTAGGTTGTTGACTTCTCTCTTGCTCCCATTGCTGAAGCTTTCAGTATCAATGATGTGTGCGTATTCTGACTGAAATTTTGCATGCTTTTCCACCAAAAACTTTCCTTCTCGCTTCATCCTGCTGAAATTGCAATAGACAGGTAACCGATGCCCAACGTTACATAGAAGTGTGCGAATTCTACCTGTAAACGGTTTTCACGTGGGAAGGTGCATTTTACTCTACCATTCTTCTTATCCCCTAGTACTCAGGTGAGAAGTAAGACAGGTAAAAATTTTACCTGTTTTTCTCAACCGCGAAAAATATCTACCGGTAAAATATACCTTGCCTCGTAATTATAACTAGTAGGTAATATCAAAATTATTGTAATTAATAAGACTGCTAATTATATAAGAGTTTGTACAGTATGCTTGTATGTAGTAAAAAATATGGTAGTTAGTTTAACTATAGGGGTTACTTATAATATCATTTATTTAAGTAACCCCTATAATAATAACTTATTAAAATATAAGTGATTGATTTCGAATGCTTTAAAATGTTTCCGAACGGGCTAAAAGTGTTATTACAATAATTATCTTTAACAAGAAAACAGTGTTTTTACATAGACACACTTTTAAATTACGACAAAAACAAAAACGCAAAATTAATGAGAGCTGTCAGTAGATCTTCACGGGTGTCAAAGCATGGCTAAAGACAGGTCGGCTACCAGGCTCCCATAGGCTATGCGGAGGCGATATCAAAGGCCGACACTTTCAGGACGAAATCCCAGTAACACGGTACAGGAAATGCAGCCTCCTTAAAAATATGATACACCGTTAAATTTTGAAAATTTTAACAATATAAGATCAACTACTAAAAATACTCAGAAATTTAAGAAAATTAATTTCAGAATTCTTAAACAGATATTTATGGAGAAAAAAAATGTAATCCTCCTGTGAGGTCATCACTTGGCATGACAAATTAATAACGCTTTTGCTCTTTTTTTTTAATATGTGAGCTGGCAGACGAGCAGACGGATCACCTGATGGTAAGCAATTCCGCCGCCCATGGACACCCGCAACACCAGTGGAGTCACAAGTGCGCTGCCAACCTTTTCCCCTTCCCCCCATTGGGCCTCCGGGAACCTCACTCACACGGCGAAACACAGCGCTGCTTCACGCCGGTCTTCTGTGAGGCAGTGGTATCACTCCGGTCGAGCCGGCCCATTCATGCCTAAGCGTGGCTCTCCCACATTTGATTTCACATGCTCACGTTGATTTTAAAAATAACACAAAATCTATGATCATAAAAAAATAATGACAGTGACAGTAACTTAAAGTCGCCTAAACTTTTATATTGGACATATAGCACCGACGTCGCAATACGTTGAGCCTCAGGGCTATTTCACTTCCGGCATATTAATTAATAATTTAAAAAAGAAATACTTTAATAGAAGCACACATTCCTTCACATTCATAACTAAAAAATATGGGTTAACTTTTTCATTCTTTATTTGAAAGGCGTATAAAAATCATTTTTTTTTATCATATTGTCCATTTTAAAAAGTTAAAATGATTATTGCGACGGGTCCGGGGCGGTGATGTTGCCAGTGTAATATAACGGACTTATACGGGTTACAAAATAATGCAAAGTTTTTCTTCAATTTGCAATCCCCGTAGCACCTCGTAGACCGTAGCCGCATCGTAGCGCCCCGAAGCGCCGCCGTAGCCGTAGCGGCGCCGTAGTCCGACCTCTGCCTCAGCTTTGCCCCCCTAGTACGTTTTCACGTTCTGAAAGGGTTAGCCTTCCTGAAAACGTTACCGGATGAGGGTTGAGAGTGTTTTCATAACATTAGGGGTATAATCAAAATGATAACTTGATATTTTCATGAACGACTTCTTTGAGAACTGAGGCAAGGGCTTTATAATATTCTATTTTTGCTACTTCTTGTTTCTACACAGTTTTTTTAGTGTTGTCTGGGGATTAGTTATTCGTTCATATAATACTGCCAATAAAGTTAGTGTAACGTTTTGATTTCTTATTTTCAAGCCTATCCTTGAAAATAGATAAAGTAGTGTATGAGACTGCGTAAAAAATTGAAATACTATGAAACGCTTGTGATTTAATAAACCTTATTATGTGGCAGTCGACTAACCGAAGTTTGCCCCATGACTAATGAATGCTCCATCTAAATAAAAATAACAATTTAGATGCATACATTTCAAAATTTACTACCAAACCATTTAGTCGTAATTACTTTCGGCCTTTCGTTAAATATCGAGAAAGGCTGCCTGCATTTATTGAATACCTCTTTAGAATCTATGCGATCCGTACACATTTTCACGTAAGAAAAGGGTGAAGGCCTTTTGAAAGCCCCTGAAAGCGTGAACGTGAAAACTTTTCAGCTTTCCGTAAATGCTGCTTTGATTTAATTACATGACTTATTTGGTAGGTACAAAGGGTATGTGATGCACTATATACACAAAACTAATGGATGAACGAGATTTGTTTGACGTTTTCTATTAATTTGAAATTTTCATGAAAACAATAACTTACAACTTACAAATACAATAAATTGCGATAAAAACTAGCTGTTAATCAGTAGGCACATTAGACCGACCCATAGTAGAAGATTTTTTATAAGTAAATTCCTGAGTGAAGAAAAATTCAACCACCTGTATTTTTCATGACACGTCGAATGCTACCAGGGATCCATAAGACAACACTCGTGTGACGCAATAACCAACACATTGAAACGTTTTCATTTTCCACTAAATTGCAAGAAGTTTCCAAGAAAATCAGGAGCGTTAAGCAAAACAAATGGAAAACCGTTTTAGTTTATCATCGTTTTAAGGCACATTTTCACAAAAACATGGAATTTTCTGCATATTTCGAGCTGATGCTACCAGGGTAGCAAAGAAACGAAAAGTACTTAAAAGGCGAAGCGAGTACGGAGCAGCGTTCCCCCGACTCCGTCATCGTATCAACTCCCTCCCTCACCATGACAACGCAAAATCGCTCTTTCGCTACAAAACGTCACACTTTTGAGGCTGGCCAACCAGGACAACATAACGTGGTAGTAGTTTACAACATTACGCGCTTTTCCCGAATGGCCCACCCGAAGACGTTCCCAAGGAATAATAGAGATGGGAAAAACAGGGAAAGAAGATTCGGCCTTTCTAAGACGAGGCTTTGTAAAAATCCATGCCTTGGATACTAGGAGCCTATAACATGGAAGTAGGTTTGAAAAACGTTGGACAAAATGCAAACAAAAAAGCTAATGCGCCGCTTTTCTATGTGCGCAGTAAACACATAAAATGGGCGGGGCTTCGGACACACACAAAGACATGAAGGGTAAAAAGCTTTTCCATAGGGTGGAGCTTTTTAAGTTTTTTAGGAATACTTTAAAAAAGCTTTTCCGATTTGTCTGTTTGAATTTTCTGCACTAGGAACGCATGACCAAAAGGAGGTAGAATATGTTAGGAATGCGCTCGAGAATCCTCGAGGTCTAAAGAAACCCCTTCGTAAAGGAGATTTTCCCGCATTCGAGTATTTTTCTTACCAGGGGAACATGAACCAGCGAAGGCTTTAAGGAATGCGTGGAATGCTGCCAAGGATTCCAGAGAAAGCTTTTATTTTGGTACGATATTTAGGTATTAATAACAGTAGTAACAAGCGAAGTGATTTTAATTCAATATGAGAGCAATACGGTATTTGACTTTTTTATTTTTGATATCAAAAGAGTTCTCAATGATAGAAACATTCGTTGAAAGAATTACTTGATTCTCATTTAAACTACCTGAGATATCAAAACTTTAAAATCACATTATTTTGGGCAAACCCAAAACGCTCCATACAAATGGCTACTGAGAAGTGACGTCACAAACAAGAATTGTGTATGCATTTCATTTGAGTTTTCTATGATAGCTAGCTATATCAAAAGTTTCATTTATTTATGTCAATGGTTCTATTATAACAGTTGGAGCAAATTGTATGGGTATTATTTCAATGGAAGAATTTTTTTTTAATATTTTCATACTTTTGAAATGCACTTGCCCATGAATCTTTGAATGACCATAAAACCGGCTAGACGTTATATTTTTAATTGAGAATTTTGCTATAGGCATGTGCCTATAGCAAAATTCTCAAATAAATATAGCTAAATATGTATTTAGCTATATTTTGACAAAATATTTATATATTGTAAAATCTCGAGCCTAGTCAAACACTCTATTATACCCCTGTTGTGTAGGTATGTGGTTCGTTATCATCATCACAGATATTATAATAGTCATAATTAAATATTTAAAATATGTCGCCTGAAAAAAGTTCTAAACCCTTATTATTCTAATGTAGTATTTTCATAAGTTTATTATCCATACTAATATTAGAAATGTGAAACTGTGTGTATCTGTCGGTTTGTCCGTCTTTCACGGCTAAACGGAGTGACGGATTGAAGTTATTTATTTATAAACACATTAATTTCAAACTTCGAATCCCAATAACATCTTTTAAATACCTATTTTGAATTCTATTTTGAAAATAGAGCCGGCCAGTGTCTGTGTTTTTATATTGCGTTCCATTTCATGCGTATTTTGGTGATTTGAAAGAGCAAAAGCTAGCTTTCTTTTTAATTTTGGTAATAACTAGGTACCTACTTACAAAATATCAATAAGTACATTTACTGGGTAAGGTAATATTTTTAATTGTTTTTAACGTTTATATACAAACATTTAAGTTCAATTTAACTATATAAAACGAAAATAAAGATAATGTTTTTTTAATATAAACAAGTCCGGGATCCGAAGCGATAGCATTGAATGGCAAAATTAGCAAAGCTTTATGCTGATGAGTATTGGTAGATCAAATTAAATAAGAACAAGAATTAAATACCAACATCACATGTCTATTCTGTGCTTTACCAGTCTTCCAAATCCTGACGATGCCCGGATAACCCGGGTTTAGCGGGTTAAGAATGCTTAAATCCGTTATAGTGTACCAGGCACACATAAGACTGAAGGGGTTGTTAATCCTCCCTCCGGTTTTTGCCGGTTCAAACTGCGTCGACTTCAATGTGAATAAAGAGGCAGAGTATATTCATTTATAAATAAAAAGATACCGCGTATGTTCTTTATTTAAAAATTAAAGTAACTCTAATAACAAACTCTAAATAAGTTGAAAATACAATAAACATTCAAACGACGATTTTCACACACACGTGAATTGAACAAATCCTGGAAAAAACTAGCAATCATAATCACTACCCTATGCTAATACGAACAAAGTGGTTTATCGCTTGCAAAAAACAGACTACGAAATGCTACGGGTCGATGTCGTTCGTAGCGGGTGGGCGTAGCAAAGGGGTGTGGAAAATGTTATTTGTTCCTTTCTGACGCTGTAGTCTCTTTCGCTCCTTGGGGAAAGTTTTCAGCGGTACCAGGAGCCCAGCGTTTCCATAGCAACGGGATGGTTAAGGGTGTGATGTGAAAAGCTCTCAATTGACTTAAACTTTACTGTGCCGATAACGTATAGTTTGTTAACTTTTGTAAACTACCTACATTGTATTTTTTTTGTACTATAAGAATGTTGTTTACATAAATTATTATAAGAAATGGTTGTATAACTATGGTGCGAATAAACACTTTATTATTATTATAATTTTTTGCGTTATGGAGTTTTAAATGTTCTTGATGATTAAACATTTTTTTAAATTTTAGATATACTTTGTTACTATGTATAAATTAAAATTCAATGAAATATTACATTATGGCATAAGTATGTACAACTAAACTAATTAGTATTAAGTATAAATTAGTATAAAGTATAAACGTTAAAAGTATGGCCGTGTGGTCCCCGGCAGAGTAGAATAGGCCACCTTCACTCTTACCGAGGTGTCGTAAAAGGCGACTAAGGTAAAGCTGCTGGCATGATCATCAGCACACAGAGAAGGAAAACTCGGCATTTATATCAAAACTCTCGCCAACCCGTCTGCCAAGCGTGGTGAGTATGGCAATTACCACTCATGTGATTGAGGGAGGCCCGTGCCCCAGCAGTGGGGCCTTAAATGGGCTGATGATGAATTAGTATAAAGTGTAGTTGTATCCCGGTTATAGATATATTTTATTCATGCACCATTTACTTTTTTAACCATCTTTGACTCTTCTTTCTACTGATGAAAACAATTTTTTTTTATCGCCAGGGAAGTCTTATTCAAAATACATTTATTTATTTGCATTTTAACTACCATACAATATAATGTAGGTATTTCATAAACATTAAGTTGCACCCTGTTAGGACACTACAAACATAAAGAACCTTTTGTATTCAATTACTATCTTAAAGGGTTTTTATAGCCAATGCTACAATGTTACCTCTGACTGCTATCTTTCAGTTGACGGTTTTTTTTATTATAAGACGCTTTGTTATTAGGGAAAATCATTTCTCAACCAATTTTCTAAGGAACGTGTCTCTTTAATCACTTGACATTGGCAGAGTTGTCTTGTAAGAGCAACAGCAAGCCATAAAAAAAAAATAGGGAATTTTTTTTGATTCCGTTTATATAATGACCACGAACACTCTCACTGCCGCACTCAGAGACGTCAATTAAGCTAAATGTCACTTACTTAATTATGGAAAGTCTTTATGCGTATTGAAATAAGTGTCAATTTTTCTTAACAATTAAAGTTAATTTGACGTCTCTGAGTGCGGCAGTAAGATGGTTAAAAAAGATCACTGTGTGGACCTATAAATGCGACGATCTAACAGTTGAAAATTCAAAGTAACGTATTTTGCTCCTATCCAGATTTACCGAGGGTTTCGTAGACATCCGAGAGCGGGAGAGGAAGGTGAAACGTGGCAGCCGCGAGCAAGGCCGCCAACTGATGAACCGCCATAACAACGAAGCCGGAAGACGGGTGAGAATGATCTGATCATCATCTCAGTAAGCCATATTGAGCCAGCCACTAGTCTTGGCCAGTTGATGCGAGCAGATGAACCGGCTTAACAACGAAGCCGGAAGACGGGTGAGAATGATCCGATAATCATTGCAGTAAGACATATTGAGCCAGCCACTAGTCTTAGCCACTAGATGCGAGCAGAGCCGATAGCTGATGAACCGGCATAACAACAAAGCCGGTAGACAGGTGAGAATCATCTGATCATCATTTACAGTAGGTATAAGCCATATTGAGCCAACCACTAGTCTCGGCCAGTGGATGCGAGCAGACGAACCGGCATAACAACGAAGCCGAAATACAGGTGATAGTGACTGATCTGATCAACATTTAGAGTAAGCCATATTGAGTCAGCCAATATCTAGTCTTAGCCACTAAACAGTGACCGCCTGTCAATCTTCTACTTTCAAATCTAAGTAATGTGTATATACTGGTGTCGCGGGTGTCCATGGGCGGCGGCAATCGCTTACCATCAAGTGATCCGTCTGCTCGTCTGCCACCTATCACATAAAAAAAATGTATTGTTTCCAGGCCGTGATAAAGAAGTCGCGAGTGACGTGCAAGTGCCACGGCGTCTCCGGATCCTGCAGCCTCATCACTTGCTGGCAGCAGCTGCCCACTTTCAGAGAAGTCGGTGAGTTTTACGAGTCTTTGGAGCCGCGGTCCCAAACGTCGGAGTGTTATATTACTAATCTGTTTCATCAGCAGCCATTTGTGTAGGTGCGGAGATCGAACTCGCGACCCTCATGTTTCAACCGGCACTTGAACCATTGCGTCCGTTTCACTCAAGCCTAGACCTGTCACATACAAGTTATCAGTATTTAATAGTATCATATTATTATTTATTCATTTGTATTCTCATTAGGTACGTACTTACGTAGGTATATCTTCGTTATTATTATATATTTTATTCCCCATAACTATGTATAACACAGTAGGTATTATTACACACACTTATTATATGTATTTATACCGTCCGTGCGTCATAGCAATCAGGGCTCACATAATACCAGCGCCATGGCCTACAGGAAGGTACCTACCCCTTCCTTAAGTCGTGGCTTTAGCTGAGTGAGCTCCTTTTTGTATGCACCGCGACACGCCTGGACACACTGTAGGTATATATTGCCCGCCTTAAATATTTTAACTTGTAGGATTTTTTTTTGTTTATTTACCTTTGTTTTGTTCTTACTGGTATAACATCAGAAGTTTTTTTTTTTTGTTCTTCATTTTTAATCATGTGTGTCGTGTGTGTTTAACAAATAAATGTTTTTTATCTTTAATCTTTATCTTATATTGTTTCTTAATGGGTAATTTGGGATCACTTCCTGTCTACCATGAGGGGCTCCCACAAACATTCGAGGAATGCGTAGCATGCCCACGCAATACTTTGAGAGACGATAATATACTTAGTACGATAGAGGGAGCTCTTCAGTTTTCATACATATTCCTTACGATACGCATACGCTATGATTCTTCGAACAGTTCGTGTTAACCCTCCTGGTGGCAATAACGAAACCGTCTCGTAACGAATGGGAATATAAATTCGCATCCCAAGGAGACACACGGCGCGTGTGAAAGAGAGGGGAACCCCGATACGGTTGTAACGTAACGTCCCGTAAGTTTTAGGCGCTCGACATTGAAACAGTTTGATCCTAAGTCGTCATTTCGATTTTTTATTATACATTATTTTACCCAAGGAAGGCGAAAACAAGGTGGTAGAATATGACCACGTGTCAAATTCTCGTGCACTCGACATTGAAATCGAATTTAGAGATTTCATACATTTGTCTCTGGGTGGCTCAAAGTCACCCAGAGAGCAATGGAGAGGGCTATGCTCGGAGTCTCCCTGCGTGATCGTATCAGAATGATGAGATCCGCAGGAGAACTAAGGTCACAGACGTAGCCCAAAGGATTGCATGCCTCAAATGGCAATGGGCAGGGCACATAGCGAGGAGAACAGACGGCCGTTGGGGCGGAAAGGTCCTCGAGTGGAGGCCACGTACAGGAAGTCGCAGCCGTGGCAGGCCTCCTACAAGGTGGACCGACGATCTGGTGAAGATCGCGGGAATCCATTGGATGCGGGAGGCACAGGACCGATCTGTGTGGAGAACATTGGGGGAGGCCTATGTCCAGCAGTGGACATTTATTGGCTGAAATGATGATGATGATGATGATACATTTGTCCATACAAATCTCTCACTCGACTTCAATGTCGAGTGCTTGAGAATAGGCCCTCAGTAACGTAAAAAAGCAGCATTATAATAAACCTTATATCTTAAACTTATTTATAATCATATTTTATGAAGATATTCATTAATTTCCTAAAGGGCCAATATTTCACAATAAACTTATTAAGTCGGAGTTTTTAAGAAAAAGAAACCAAGAGCCAAGTTTTGTTACTGTAGTACTATTTTATCTATTTGTGACACTTTACTACGTCAAAATAATAACGTTGAGCCTGGGAGAGCCCAGCTTCGTCATGAATTGTCAGGGCCGACGGGGTTACCACAGCCTCGAAAGAAAACTTAACGAAGCAGCTCTTTGCGCTGTACTCGTATTTTGCTGAATTAGTGAATGTAGATTGCCAATTTTTTGGGATGGTGATTTTAAAGGTTGACAGCACACTTTGTGTTCTTGGGCGGCGACATTGCTTAACATCCTCCCTGATGAATCCTCGACTCGTCGGATTACAAAAATATAATTAATTTTGATAGATAAGTCTTAAAAATTCAATTTGTGCAATAGATTTTAGTATCGTCATACCTAATTAATTAAATGCTATGAAATCGCGCTCTTGGCGCATGCACTACCGTGCCCCGAGCAATATTATTTATGACCCTTATTATTGAGGTACAATCGTTTACGAGCTTCCAAAGTGACGGTCAAGATATTAGAAAGAATGGTTTTCTTTTTATTACAGATTAGATTTTATTATAGTTTAACATTTTCTAAAATTACGGGTTTTTATAGGTGGCCCATAACCATAGTTATCAGCTTCTTGCAGGTATATTAAATGCAATTCAAGTCAAATTTCAGATCATTTTAAGTCAAATACTTTACTTAGCTTTTAATTTATTTTAAATAAGTGAGTAGGTAAGTAGGTAAATTAGGAGGAGAGTTAAAAACAAAATGAGTCAAGCTTAAGTGCCTAAAATGCTCAGATATTTTTTGGTTGGTTTGAACCTATAAGGTGTGAACGCTAAGATAATTTTCATGCTGACTACATGGCTGACTCTAGATTTTTTGTAAATTAAAAAATTAAAATATCCCCTGGCGGATTGTCTTCCAAACCAGACAGAGGGCGCTCATTTTGTGTTCGGATATACTCCGACCGGAAGTTAACGATAGCCCATTATGGCGCTGTCAGATTTGGCGCCCAGATTAATCCCATATTATTATCCGGCTAGTTTTAATTGTTCAACCCATGTTTAATGACTGTGATTAGTTAAATGGCGTTGTCATATCAAGGTGTCCGTCTATTGTTACTTTGAAAAGGGTATTAATGGAGTCCATTTTGAACCGTTATTGTTAAAAGGCAGTTGAAAGAGTGTCTGACAGTGGCAAAAAAGTAATTAATAGGTGTAGAAGGAGGGTAGGATTAGTTTATAGCCGCCTTCACAAAAGGAGGTTCTCAATTCGACTAGTATATTTTTTTTTATGTTCGCCGATTACTTTGCCATTTATGAACCGATTTAGATGGTATTTTTTTAGTTGGAAAGTAGATAGTCCCGGAGTGGTATCATGATAAGGATATCATGATCTGATGATGGGAACCTGGAAAATTTGGGGGAACCCTCAAATTTTATAGTTTTTGTATCTTTTTCAAAGCCGCACCAGTATTTACGCCTGCTTGTATTAATTTTGTGGCTGTGTTGAGGATTGAAGGTCAACTCCTCAACGGTAACGAGTCAAAGGATAACTCTCTCATTCAATACTGTACTCACAATTTGTTAGTTATTTAGCGGGGGTGGGGACAGGGGAGAGGGGGCTGCCAAATAATGAGACACTAAAAAAACCGCCTTCAAAAACGCCTTCACGAACTAAAAAATGTAAAACAATATTTTTAACACTTCAAATAATACACACTCGAGAAAAAGTGTAACCGAAGTCGGCAGTTAAAAATATTATTGTACATTTTTTACTTCGTGGTTTTTGAAGGCGGTTTTTATTTCGTAGATTTTTTTAATAAAATATAATTATCATGACCATTGCTTGCTTTATAAAAGGCTTACTTTTATAAAATAATAATAGGTATGGTCGGTTACTGCATACGTTTAATTTATATTTTAACTAACGAATAAACGGTTTAGTACCAATAGCTACTGTACTTTTTTTACCCAAATATATTTCTTCAATTACCAATCTGAATATATTCACTATACACTTAACATGCCACTTCATTACACTTTTTGGACACAATACAAAACACTAATTTGTATTTATTAAACATCTAATACGCCATCTTACGGGTGGTCTACAAATCAACGCCCCCAGCTCATAAAAGCACGAGTTTTGTAATATTTATTGTGAAAAAATGCTAATACACCTTTATTACGGTACCAAGATACAGTAAAAATGCAAACAGTATAATAACATCAAACATTTGTCACATATGTATAAGGGCGCGTCCCATTAGGCGAAATGTGAGTGGCTGACCGTTTGCTTCCAGTTTGGCTCCCTATCATCATCATCAGCCTATTTAAGTCCCCACTGCTGGGGCACGGGCCTCCCTCAATCACATGAGGGGTAATTGCCATACTCACCACGCTTGGCAGACGGGTTGGCGAGGGTTTTGATATAAATGCAGAGTTTTCCTTCTCTGGGTGCTGATGCTCATGCCAGCAGCTTTACCTTAGTCGTCTTTTACGACACCTCGGTAAGAGTGGCTCCCTATATTATAATATAAAATAAAGTGTCCAAACAGCAACACTTTGTTCTTGCGAGCGACAATGTCAGCTGCTCACTGTTCGTCTAATAGGGACACGCCCTAAATATGCGACTTGCAACCAATGCAAGCAATCCAAGCTAATTTAAATTAAATACCTATACTTCATAAATTTATATGTAAATTGACCTATAGTACGATAATAATTCACTATAAAAACCATATTCGTGAGGAGTTTTGCTGGTTAAGTGTAAGGAAAATTGTTTGGAATATAACATAAGCTAAACGTAGTCACATCTCTGTAATGTATTTCATTGTAACCGAAGTCCTAATTAAGGAAATATATTGGTATTAAATTAAATGGCTTTATTAGAGACGACAGTTCAGTGCGCATGGCATGTAATTATCATAAACATTAGAAGTCATTAAAGTTTATGACGATTTTAAAGAAATATAAATAAAAGCGTTTTTAACTAGCCAAGGTTTACATTTTAACGAACTTTCGTTGTCAATATAAGTTTGAGGTGCGGTCTATTATGTTTTCAATGTATTTCTTTTACATTATGCAAAGCTGATATACAAATACGTCCACATTTCTTTTAGAGCCCAAAAGCAATTTCTACGTCACACTCCAGTAAAGAGTATCAGTTTTAATTAAGCAAAAAAAGCCTTCGTTTTGAAAACTAGTGGAGGATATCTGTACAAAGATGGAAGAACGATTTCTTTTTATTCTTTGACTTAGGCATGTATAAACGGAGTCAATTTTAAGTTAACTCCCTGCAGTGCAAAAATAGGACTTGTGTCTTAGACAACAAGGAGAACTCCATGTGAGGCCGTGGTCACTTAAGTGTATTAACTAAAGTTAATTAATTTTACTACAGGTGATTACCTAAAGGACAAGTACGAAGGTGCCACGGAGGTGAAAGTGTCTCGCAGAGGCAAGCTACGTCTCAGCAACCCTCACTATACCCTGCCTACAGCACAGGACTTGGTCTATTTGGAGGAGTCGCCTAATTATTGTGTCAAGAATGACTCTTTCGTAAGTAATTGATTTACATTTCTTTTTGCCATAAATCAAAACCATTAATAATTAGATCAAATAAAAATTTAAACTAATGGAAAATCATGATAATGAATATAAAAAAAACGCAATACAAGAAAATCGTGTTACATAAGTTACACAACGCAGATGCGTGTTGATGAAGATGCAAACTATGTAACATGATGGTGCAGATGCATTCGTCCCAAGCAGATGTCACATCCATGGGCAGTAAGTCATAAGTGATCATAGCTGTTGTGATCACTTACCGTTAGGTGACCAGCTTACTCGTTTGCCTTCATTTTCCATAAAGGTACTTTAAGTAAGTACCTAAGTAAGTAATTATGTACACATTTATTGAACACATACAAGAATTACAAGGATAGGACATAGCTAACATTAAACAGATTATTTTTCACAAGATTATTTTAATATTTTCACTATGTATTTCAATATTATAATACTTAACCCACTTAACTTGACCCATTTAAGACCAATTGTACCTACCACCTCTAATTGTGCAAATAAATATATTTCATTTCATTAAGATGATCCTATTTGCTCAGATTGTCGCTATAGTTTGAGACTTGAAAGGTTAGACTTCAATATGTTTTAGCCAAAAGTAAATACTTAGGTAGCTTATTATTGATGATCAACGCTTTTCAGGGCTCCCTAGGAACCTCAGGGCGCGAGTGCAACCGAACCTCAGCTGGCGTGGACGGGTGTGCATTGCTCTGCTGCGGCCGAGGATACAACACCAAGAAGATCGCCGTCAAAGAACGCTGCGGCTGCAAGTTCCACTGGTGCTGCCGCGTTGAGTGCAATACATGCATCAGGACTATCGAAGTGTACACTTGTAAATAGGAAAACTTGTTTCTAACCATGGAGGAAATCTATTCTCTTCCATAGATAGATACTTGGGTAGGTCTTTCCGAGATGCCAATAGAGATAGCGTTTCGCATTCTGTCTATCCATAACACAATGTTATTATCCGTAATGTAATGATACCTATGAAAAATGACCATTTAGGAATAGGCACATTTACTATTGACCACGCGTAAGTAAAACTGTTATAGCACTTGATGAAGCTTAAAATTTTCCTTAAAATATTCTCGATTCTAAGTTAGCAAAATGAAAAAAAAATACTTACAATTTTATTTGCTAGCTCAGCATCGAGAATATCGGCGCTTTTGACCATACATTTAGATCAAAATATCATTTGTATTGTGAATCCACCATGTTGTAAATTATCGGTGTGCCAAATATCTTGATATTAATTCAGTCATCTTACGTTCTTGGTTCTTGAGTAGTAATCATAAAACTATTAAAAGAATATATAAATATAATGAAAAATGCCATACTATTAAATACATTTCAATTCTTGCCAATCTTATTAAAGTTTACTCTGTAAAAAGTAATATGAAATTATAAAATAATTACCTATATGTTAAGGCTGTCAGCCGAAAATACAATGCAAGAAGCATACAGCAAAATACAATGAAAGAAGAAAGTTCAGTTACCTACTTAAAAAAAAATTAAGGATGCAAGCGTTATGAAAAAAATGTACTATTAAGATGAAGGATGTGCCCCACTAACGACACCAATCGATTTAAATTGTTAGCTACTAAACCGGATCTATTTTAAAAATTTCGGAGCGGCAGTCGCTAAACAAACATTTATACTATTTATTTAATAATTGTGCACTACTTATTGTAATCTGTTTTTGCACTCGAAATTAAGATTACCGCCATAAGCTAAGTATAAGAATGAAATAAATAATAAGTAGAAGTGTTTTGAGTTTTCCGAGAAATTGCAGCTTCGAAAAAAGATATCTAGTTTAGTTTCTAACAATTTAAATCCATTGGCGTCGCTAGTGTGCCCTACCCGTCGCCTTAAATAGACAACCTGTTTATTTTTAAGAATTAAATAAATAATTTATATAATTTTCACATGTAAATTAAACAATATATTCCCTACCATTTTGTTTGCTGACTGTACTTTTGACTAGGTATTTATTTAGTTGTTATTAAAATTACTCGTCTTTGCATTTCAGAGGAAATATTCTTGCTAAGTGTAAAGAGAGATCATAGTTTATAATTAGAAATGTAGCTAACTATAATTAATTTATTATTCTAATGATTTGAATTACTTAAGTACATTACCTTGAGGGTAATTATATTTACTTGTCAATACAGGTCAAATAAATATTTGTTTTAATTTGCTTTTGGTAGAGAGAAATAAATAAATAGGAATGTACCAAAAATGTTTTTTGTAAATTGTTAAATATCAAAGAGGCTACCTTTATCCATAATATAGAATGTGAGAAATAGTAGATGTTAAACTGTGCTCCCTAGGACAGGGAAATTCTTTAGAACATGTATCCTGTAATCTGAACATTATTAACAACAATTTTGTTGTGTACAGCTTTACCACGTTTATAAGTTATCATCGGCTAAATTCGCCTACGCAGAAGAGCAAGTTAAATCCGATTGATTACGATTGCGAAAGCAGTTGAAATACAGACTTTATTGCGTTAAGTTAAGATTAAATACAATAAATCCAGAGAGGAATGCTATCTCCCTCTTAACCGCACTCGCACCGAACATGGCGCTGACGCATCAACCAATAATTTATGGCGCGCGTAAATGGAGCGTTGTGATTGGTTAAGATTTTGCCGCAGTTTTCGAAAATAAGACTTCTGAGCAGGTAAAATGGTGTAACTTATAAAATTGGTAAAACTGTACCTAAGTATAAAACTTCCCTCTTGTTTTTATGTAATAGTCTGTAGTTAAATAATTGAAGGTATAATACTCGTATATTCACACAAGAAAGGATTTATAAAGATTTATCAACCATCGCGAATAAAATGCTACATCTATTTATAACATTCCTAAAGAACTCTTGTCTATACCTTTGAGTAGTGTACCTATTCGCTAGCCAGTATCTGCAACGTGTACAATCAAATAATTTTCCGGTGAATGCAGCATAGGGGATAATCGTTCGCACCCGCAGCGGGGTGGGAAAAACTAAGCCCTGTGCTCACGCATAGCAAAGTGCTAATGACTTCGTCATCTATTGCTACACGCAAAGACTCGCGGTACACGTATACGGTAAACATAGATAAACATCATTTATTTCTCATTGTCTAATATTACATGTCATTGAGACTCCCTATAAAATAATCAGCCGTGTGGTCCCGGCAGAGTAGAATAGGCCACCCTCACTCTTACCGAGGTGTCGTAAAAGGCGACTAAGGTAAAGCTGCTGGCATGATCTTCAGCACCCAGAGAAGGAAAACTCTGCATTTATATCAAAACCCTCGCCAACCCGTTTGCCAAGCGTGGTGAGTATGGCAATGGCAGGCTCATGTGATTGAGGGAGGCCCGTGCCCCAGCAGTGGGGACTTAAATGGGCTGATGATGATGATGATGATAAAATAAAAGATTCTTGTATTCATTATTAATGAATAAAATACTTTACCTTCTGTCTCGAGTCTTTGCGTAAAGAAACACATTGATTCGTTATTCTAATAAATTATTATCTAGTTTTAGCCCAAAAAGGCAATATTACCCCTAATGAGCTAAACTACTATTCAGTCAGTGAGATGTATTGATAATAAAATGTAACGGAAATATGTATATTAAATCAATCCTAAAATAAAATATTATTGAGAAGGTAAAAAGGAGTTTCAGTTACCTACTCGTATAATTAACACGTTAACTGTGCAGCTATTATGAGAGAAACTTCCCCATAAGTGCAAATGCAATTGTATTTTTTAATTGCATTAGGTATAAACATAATAATAATAAATCATTGATTTTAATTTTTGGCTCCTCCTTCAAATAAAAAAAAAATTGTCCACTGGCCCACTCGTGGGTCATGCACGTATCATCTCGTAACTTCATGCCCCATCCGTGTGGTATGCACGTATGACGGCTTTTGCATACTCTTAGTTCTATATTATACGGTATTATCTATGGTTTCCATAGCCAAAACACTTTACAGGAAGTGGAATTTGTCATGTATCAATGTGACAGTGTCAATTTCGGATTATAATAATTAGTAACATGAAGTTATGTAGATTTATGGCGTTTTTAACCTTAGAGAAGACCTGAATATAGATCGAGCATTTGGCAAAATTACTGGTCAATAATGTTATATCGACGTGTCTCTCTTATACACTTGACATTGGCGGAGTCACACGCGCGGCCGTAGTCGTGCGCGGGATAACACCATTAAAAAAAAATGAAGTTAGAATTTTTGCTACAAATTTTAGTCAATGATGGCCGTTCACCGGCAGAAGCAGCCCAAAAAACAAAAAAGACGGATAAGGAGGGTCTAAAGTTTTAATATTTCCCATTAAAATATATTTTTCTTCTCCTCTTTTTTGTTTTTTTTAGTCCCCCAAAATTAAGTCATTTTTGATAATGGCGTACCGGCAACCCTATTGAAAAAGTTTGTCCGGTTTTTGCGTAATATTTATTTTTAGATCATTGATCACACGTGGAAATCGATAAAAGTAGTTAAACTTTACACGTGTTTGAGGTTATGAGCCTCTAAATTTGGGAACAACTCATGGCCCATCCGTGGGACATGCACGTACGATGAGCAAATTGATATGCCCCATCGATGAGGCATACACAGTTAACGTGTTATAGTAAAAAGTTATCAGCCTATAAATAGCCCACTGCAGGGCAAAGGTTTCCATCATAATATAAATCGAATCATCACCACTATGATGCGATTAGCCTTAATCTCGAGTATTTGATTATATATAATCAGTCTCGAGCTATGTTCAAAAAATTTGAAGCATACTTTTTGCTCGACCCGGGAATCGAACCCAGGACTCCGAGATCACGGCCAGGTACTTAAAACATTATACCAATAATTATTTCACAAAAATTCTGCATAGGTAAAACATTATATTATAACATTATATATTCTTCTGGAATTAATAGGTGTTATAAATCAATATTTTTCCTTACACAAAATGTCCAAACGAATCGTGGAACCATGGACACCCGCGACACCAATGGAGTCACAAGTGCGCACGTGCGCTACCAAGTTTTTAACTCAACACCCCCCCCCCCCTTTCGCCGGATTGGGCCTCTGGTACCCTCACTCACACAGCGAAACATTTCTCAGTGCTGCTTCACGCCGGTTTTCTGTGAGGCCGAGGTATCACTCTGGTCGAGCCGGTCCATTCCGAAGCGTGGCACTTCAACGGTCAAATTACTATTATTATACGTTGTGTATTTGTATGTTACACACGAACCAAAGACTCGTGGCGGTCACTGTCCTATTCTTAGAGTAAGATAATAAATAGTCTGGTCATATTTAATTTATACTGAATGAAAAACTCTATTGTCTGCCACGAGTCTTTGTGTTTAGTATAACTGAAACGTTCGCCGACAGTACCTACATAAAAAATAATTATTATTTTTCGTTACACTTATTCACGAGGCTTGTCTGGATACTTAAAGTAAAAGGAATATTTTAAACTAAAAAGAGGTTTATGATTATATAAAACGAACATTTTATAAAAATATCCGAACATGTTTTGTAATCTGTGGCAAAGCGGAAGTGCACCAAAAAACTGTGTTCTGCCGCCATGTTAACATTTTGACAGATTTTTTTGTCAAGTAAATCAGTTTGCTTGTACATTTTATTGTTGTTTACTTTTCGCTTAAGATTCCTTCAAAATTAAGTGTTATCCCACAAATTGTTCCGTAGTATGGGCAAGCCGTCGAGCACGAGGTTAACTGTTAGTTACTCACCAAATTTTTAGTTTTAAAATTCCTTTCAACAGGTAAAAAGTTTACAATTTAAGCATGCACTGGACTTGGACGGTGTAAGGCAGTGCATGGCTTTATTTACGCCACAATATTTATTACTGTACTAACTGTCCACAAGCTTATAACTGAGTTCTGATGTTTGATCGTGTTTTGATGTTATTTTACCTAATGATGTTTTCTCTCCATTTGATTCCATTTCCTGCTTATTTTCTTGTATAATATTGTAAGATAATCACAAAAGATGAATTCCTTAATAAGAAACGGCTGATCCTCTAATTCCGTAGGAATACTCTTTTTTATTTTTGAAGGTCTTTAAATCTGGGTCAAAATATCTACTATGGTAACATTTTGTCATGGAAGAGCAGATATTATTTAAGGACAGCAAACAAATCATACATTAAAAACCTTAATACAATCTTCTAAGAATCCAGATGATCATTAATCATATTATCATCCTGTGCTCATCTGCTTTTATACCCACTTCTTTAAAAAAACATGGTCTCGCTCACTCTAGTTCTAAAAAAATGTTGGGTTTGGTGGTTCATAATTTAAAAACAGTGTAGCTAACTCTCACTCATCAATCTATTTGACCAGTGTCCTTCCATGTGATTAAACCTCAGGATTTTGATAGATAAAAAAATTCAGTGAGTTACTAATCTACTTACTACTGCGGGAGCTTACACTAAACATTGGGGGTGTGTGGTTTGTGTGTGTTGTGATGTGTTATATTTTGGTGCATTTTTTTAATTTTAAGGTTGTATTTTGAAAAACAAGATTTTTCATATTTTAAAAACTTTGTTGTAATATAATTTTGCTTGAATGCTATTGATATAAAAATGAAATGCTGATTATGGAGATAGTTTGATTATACTAACACCACCAAGTGATTTATATTGATTGTGGTGAATAACAATAATAATAATAATATATTTTCTTTATTTAAGTAACTAGGACTCACAAAATAAAATCTTAAAATCTAATTTAGCACATTTAAATCATCAATCAATTACATTTTTTTTCATCATCATCAGCCCATTTAAGTCCCCACTGCTGGGGCACGGACCTCCCTCAATCACATGAGGGGTAATTGCCACTCACCACG
The DNA here is from genome assembly GCA_019059595.1 of Marasmia exigua. Lineage (NCBI taxonomy): Eukaryota > Metazoa > Arthropoda > Insecta > Lepidoptera > Crambidae > Marasmia > Marasmia exigua. The sequence goes on from CM032485.1 coordinate 8,325,164, forward strand.
CTTGGCAGACGGGTTGGCGAGGGTTTTGATTTAATGCAGAGTTTTCCTTCTCTGGGTGCTACTGATCATGCCAGCAGCTTTACCTTAGTCGCCTTTTACGACACCTCGGTAAGAGCGAGGGTGGCCTATTCTACTCTGCCGGGGACCACACGGCATTTTTCATAAGAGACATTATTTTTAAAGTATATATTTGTTGCTCACTTTTTAAAAAAATGTCTTATCCGCCACAATTAATATAAATCACTTGGCGGCGCTAGTAACGTCGGAGTATCGCCTTAAACAAGTATTTCCCACTTTTGGAATTGAAAATTAGTTTATTTTATTTATATAAAATGTGTCTTTAAAATGGAATTACAATATTTTGCAGGACAAAGAATCATCAACTAAAATGTCAGGCATTAGTAAAACTGAGAGAAAAGGGAGAAAAACACGTAGGAGAACAAAAAGAAAAATTGAGAAGTTATTCTCGCAGCTCAGAAGTGATAAAAACATTACAATTGACTCTTCTGTAAATAGCACTGTGATCTTGCTTGATGATACGATACCAGAAATTAATGATGCTAGTCCTAATAGAAAGCGTAAACATTCCGATCTTTCTCTTCATGCTGAACAAAGAAAATGTATGAAGACTGAAAATTCTGTAACAGATGATGTTGTGCTTATAAATGACACAAAACCTAGCAGTTCCAATAGCAATTTGATTAATATCAGCGCAGACACTAATGCTACAAAAAGTTCGGTATATATAACGCCAAAAAAACTTCCCGCTCCAATAAATTGCTCTACTCCTCTTAACTCTACAAGAGACATCAACCAGGACTCATTCCTTACTATTGATCTAACGACGGAATCAAATAAAACCAACACCAAACCTCAATTTAACACAGTCATTGATTTGGAAAATCCTCGTGATGAGACACAAGACTGTACTTTCGTTTCTATGAGCAATGCAAGTTCAATGAGTGGGGATTCTGATGTCACAGTAGTGAGGAATAATTCTACAAAGAAAATGAATAAATTAGTAAGTGGTATCGATAAGATGAACTCTTCAGAGAAGGGTCGATTATTAGAGTTTATAGCTGAAAAAATTTTTACTGGATGCAGAGCACCTGAGAGGATTATAAATAGAATGAATAGTACGAAGGTTAGTATTTTTATATTCCACCTAGTCAGAGTCTCATTACTTACGAATATTGTTGCTGGTTTTACTCGTACACATATATAACAAATAATTGTCCCAGCTTTTTATTAAACAGGTCATTGTCAAATTGTGGGCAGGCTCTGCTACTTTTTGTATAAAGTCTAGCTATAGTTACGGTGCTCATGTCATCCCGTTCCAACACGCAATGCTAAAAGGGGCTGGCAGGATTTTTGTTCCTGGCCCATCCTTAGTTCACGATTTGTAATAAGGGGGGATAAGTTTTGAATTTTAGTTTATTATTGAAACAATGTTAATTGGACTAATTTCCATGAAATAAATTAATCAAACTAGGTAAATAATGACCCAATACATTTTAAAATATTTTTTTTACTTATAAATTACTTTTATCATTCCAGGGCCTGCTCCAAAATCAAAACGAAACAGACTCATTTATAAAGGAAGTAATACTAGGTGAAAAACCCTCGAGGAACTCAATCGGCAGCAACATTTATAACCCTGGAATGGATAAGACGAATAAGACAGGACTTAGAATGGTGGTTATAGATGGTAGCAATGTAGCTATGGAGTGAGTATAATACTAATAGGCTGACCTGTCTGCTGATGAATCGACAATAATTGAAAATGTGGTTTGACCATTCAAACCGAGTTGGATAAGAGCGCGCCATCCTTAGGCGTCGTGGTTCGAATCCTAACATGGACCTCTGGATTTTTCAAATCTACGTGCATACCATTAGCTCGGCGGTGAGGGACAACATCGTGAGGAAACCTGCATTTATCACAGAGTTACAATTGTAGATACCTACAATAATTGAAATAATGATTTTGATCATGTGACCTAGTTGGTCTGGTTTCTCCTGACTAAGGGTTGTGACGGTCAGACGGCAGTCGCTTCATTGTAATTACCAGACTTCCCGAACCCTAGATCACTGTCCAAGTGTACCTTGGTCTCCGAAGCGACACCTTTGGACGTAACTGAGAATTTATACTAGAAATTATCGAAGGAGGAAGAGATCAACTTGTGCGGGACAGAAATCCTCATCATCATCATTTCAACCAATAGACGTCCACTGCTGGACATAGGCCTCCCCCAATGTTCTCTACACAGATCGGTCCTGTGTCTCCCGCATCTTCAATGGATTCTCGAGATCTTCACCAGATCGTCGGTCCACCTTGTAGGAGGCCTGCCACGGCTGCGTGGCAGGCCTGAGGAAATCCTCATCACTTATATTAATTTCTGTTATAGTGGTACCTATTATTTTAAAGTAAATGTCCCAAAAGTGAAGCCCAATAGTTAGAAACAAGATTTTGCAAATCTCGTTGGACATAGGCCACTTACTGTATTTCTACAGAGTAGGCTTATGTTATGGTGGTATAGAGTAGGTTCAGAGGTGGACATTTCTATGCCTAGGTCAGGTGAAGGAAAACATCGTGTTTTATTTTACATGTATTTGATCAGCGTGGGAAGTGTTGAGAACTAAAGGCCTACAACGAAACTTTAAATCCCTGTCCCTTAATATTTTGATAAGACAGGCATTATGGGACGGCTTCGTTGTTGGCCCTCGGCTCCAATTGTGCCAAGAAAGTGGTTTTTCATTCCGCATAATTAGATTACTCGAAAAAGGTACGAGTATTGTGGGTATCCCTTTCCAGAAATTTATTTTGAAAGTCATCTATCAGCTTCGGTTGTATTTTACTCCTGAACTCCATTGATCGATAACGCAGTGGCTAGAGATTTGCACGAAGCAACGGCTGTGCTTCAGGTTTCGGGTTCGATTCCCGAGTCGGGCCATACAGATTGTAGTAACACAATGTGTCTGTCTGTTTGTGTCTGAGTTTTTCAGGCAATTAATAGTAATTGTCAGTCTTAGCCCGGAGTCTGGAAGTTGGCGGGCTTGTACCTCCCTGCCTCGTAAAGCATGCTAAGCCTTGGTTCTGCTTCAGAACTTCATTTGAATCATGGGGGGTAGCTATGCTTTAGCATGAATGGGCCGGCTCAACCGGAGTGATACTGTCGAAGTAGGATTGTATAATCCGCCGTATTAGATTACGGCTAGCTGCTATCAAATACAGAGCCGTTGTGAAATGCTATATTGAATCGCTATTCAACGATTAGCCAGATTAAATGCGGCTGAATAAAAACGTTATTCAACACGGCTAGCCATAATGTAATAAAACGAACGATTAGCCGCGACTTTTACAGATTTTAGTTCCGATTCTTAACACTCGTGGCGTTGCTTAACATAACAACGAAAATGGCGTTGGATACAAATTGAAAATGTGTTGCTATATTGCAAAGTTATGAATGAATTAAACAAAAAAAACATATCAAATATGTCGTTGTTTATAAACAATCTGCAGGTGCAATTAAAGAATTTCTATTCTTTTCAATGTAGTGCAGATCCTAAAATAAGGATTATACCCAATGGCCACCACATAATGGTCACCACTGGTGGTCGTTGACACATTTTTTTAGTTTAAGTCGGCTACCAGTGGTGGCCGTTGGGAATTAAAAAATGGATTATTCCCAACGGCCACCACTGGTGGTCGTTGACACAACTATCGACATATGACCGATTTTAAGAGCTAGTAAGTAGTACGATGTAGCTAAATGTAAGCCGTCTTATTGAAATATGACAATCCGGCTAGTCGTTGAACCGCCGCATTTCAAATTGGCCCTGTTTTTGGTAACAACTAGCCCTAAAGTAATAAATATACAATCCGACTGCGACAATACCATGCCCTCATAGAAATCCGGCGTAAAACAGGTCCAATACAGGTGTACAGGGAGATTAAAGATTGTCAGCGCACTTGTGACTCCACTGTAAATACCTATGTACCTCGGTCACATAAAAAATGTGTGTCAAAAATTACTGATAAAACTTTTTTTGATAAATCAACCTCCATACCATATTTCTCAGCCTTTGGCGTTGATATAATCCTTCTTTACCTGTTTTCACCCATCAATGGTTGTAGGCTTCTCTAAGCCTCTCTAGATCCCAGGTCTTACCCAATATATTGCCAAGTTCCTTGGAAAATAAATATGTGATCATTATGCGGTAATGAAAATAAAGTTTAAGACTTTTTTGGCAGAATTTATTTATAAGTCTTCATTTCTCACTCTGCTCAAAGAAGTAGCTTAGTATGTACAGACAGCCACACATCAATGTATCAAATCTCATATACAAATCTCACAGAAAACCGGCGTGAAGCAGCACTGTGCTGTTTCGCTGCGCGAGTAAGGGTACCGGAGGTTTTTAAAGGAGGCTTGTGACTCCACGCTTACCAGCAGGCGATCCGTCTGTTCGTCTTCTATTTCTTAATGTCAAACCTGTGTAGTTCAATATCAATTAAGGAAATTTGACAGATCGTGCTGGTAGATTAATAATAATAATAAATATTTCACAACATCACATACATTGATCTGACTCCGAGATAGGTAGCTCAAGCACCTGTGTTGCGGATATCAGAATCAACAGCGGAATGTATACATATAATACTTTTCTTTTGTAAATACATACTTATAATGTGGGAGAGCCACGCTTAGGCATGAATGGGCCGGCTCGACCGGAGTGATACCACTGCCTCACAGAAGACCGGCGTGAAGCAGCGCCTGCGCTGTGTTTCGCCGTGTGAGTAAGGTTACCGGAGGCCCAATCGGGTGGGAAGGGGAAAAGGTTGGCAGCACACTTGTGACTCCACTGGTGTTGCGGGTGTTCATGGGCGGCGGAATTGCTTACCATCAGGTGATCCGTCTGCTCGTCTGCCACCTCTCATATAAAAAAAAATAATAATAATAATACATACAAACACCCAGACCAATACAAACAGACATGTCCATACACACAAATGTTTGTACTGTGCGGGGATCGAACCCGCAACCCTTGGACCAAAAGCAGCGTTCACTACCACTGTTCCAAACGGGTCGTCGATTTAATCGAAAAGATTGGTGTTGCTGTCTGTGCAACAACGGCAGAAATAGCTGCACATATTTCACAACTTATTGCTCTTATTTCGTAGCAATAAGAGTTGAAGTGCTACCAAAAGTGTGTATCGTTTTTTGCTGTTGACTGTAATACAGGATGCCAAACATCAAGTTACCATTATCTGTGAAATTTCGTCAATTGTTATTGAATCGAACGTTTTTGGCATTGAGGTGAGAATCGAATGAAAAAAATTTACAGTTTTTCATAGAGATACAACGATACGGCTATTACGATTACCAATACGAATGACGATTACATCGTAATGGCCAATACGATAACGAATTACGATACGAATGCGTTACGATATTTGTTCAATACCATTTTGATGAATTTATTGGATCAAGCTTTGTTGTATGTTATTGTAAGACTATGTAAACATACGTAACAACACCAATCAACGTTTAAAATCACGAATAAACAACAATGTTTGTCAATTAATGAAAGGGAAGGCAAAGGAAAATAAACATAATCTAATCTCATTCCCGCTTAAAACTGTTAATGTCAAAAGTGACGAATGCGTTCAGAAATTGACGCGTCATGCGTTTTGTTTCACCCGAAACGGTAAAAATATCGTATCGTAATATTTACGATAACGAATGATCGGTTAAGTTTACGATAATCGCCGATATACGATTATCGTATCGGTATCGTTGCATCTCTAGTTTTGTATACTTACTTTGATGTATGGCTGTACGTACAATGGTATGTATGTTGGCTTATCCAAATCTATCAAATTGTTTTAACCAATTCTCAACTTAATGGCAAACACATTAAAGTGTAACTGTAAGGGCCAACCGCACATAGCCACTGTAGAACATCCAGTAACAAAAAATCGAGTGGCATTCGATTGGACGGCTGCCGCAAGCAGAAGGTATAAAATCCATAGACACGCACCCTAAACAGACTGTGCCTTTTCATAGAAAGCCATAATTTAAAAAACCGCGCGAAACGTTATACTGGGGTGACGTGCTTTCTTTACCGCATCTGTATAGAATCTGCGTCAAAGAAAAAGTCACAGAGTGTAAAAGAGATCCCGATTGGATCTCTTTTACACTCTGTGACTTTTTTTTTCCAAAATTGGCACATTCTGTTTTTTATTTCCATGATGAAATCAAATATGATACCAAAATAATCGTTAATATTTTGCAAGCAAATCAACACTTTATTATAAATAAATAAATAAATATTTCACAACATCACATACATTGATCTAACTCCGAGATAGGTAGCTCAAGCACCTGTGTTACGGATATCAGAATCAACAGTGGGATTACAAATATATACCTACATATAATACTTTTTCTTTTGTAAATACATACTTATAATACATATGAAACACCCAGACCAATACAAACAAACATGTTCATGCACACAAATGTTTGTACTGTGCGGGGATCGAACCCGCAACCCTTGGACCAAAGGTAGCGTTCACTACCACTGTTCCAAACGGGTCGTCAAACCGGGTCGGGTCGGGTTATACAAGTTGCTATTTTTTTTTCTATATTTACTTCATTATTTTTCTTCTCACCTGGTTGGTAAGTGGCGATAGGGCCAGGCAAGGCTTACGTCCTGCCTAATAACATATAGCGCGAACGTGTTATATCTGTTAAGGTGTTACTAACAATATTTGGGTATTTCATTTGGAAAGGGTACTTTCAGTTAAGACCCTTCCCTTCTGATTCATATGGTCTCAAAGCATTTTTCACATTATAAGTTTACTTTAAAATAAGTACACTTCAACGAAGTAAAATTTAAGTCAATACTCATATTTCTTATATTTTAATACAAACTTCTAATTTTAACATTATTCTTGAGCATCATCATCATCATCATCATCAGCCCATTTAAGTCCCCACTGCAGGGGCACAGGGCCTCCCTCATTCACATGAGGGGTAATTGCCATACTCACCACGCTTGGCAGACGGGTTGGCGAGGGTTTTGATATAAATGCAGAGTTTTCCTTCTCTGGGTGCTGATGATCATGCCAGCAAGCTTTACCTTAGTCGCCTTTTACGACACCTCGGTAAGAATGAGGGTGGCCTATTCTACTCTGCCGGGGACCACACGGCGTATTCTTGAGCATATATGAATCATACAGAAGGAACCGGAAGTCCTGAACCCGGACAAATAGCCTGTAATAATGTCATTGACTATGGAAAATCCTCCGCCCCGAGGAATGTCCGAATGTTCTCACATGTATGTTCCGCGACTCTAAATAAAGATACGAGCTACATATATTATGATTTATTTTAGTTTCTTTTTGGAAATTTCCCTTTTTTGTTTATGTTCAGTATGTCTAAAACAATTTCACTTCCAGACATGGCAAAGGCAGAGTGTTTTCCGTGAAAGGACTGAAAATATGCATTGATTTTTTCCTGAAGAGAGGTCACGTGGTCAAAGCCTTCGTGCCTAGATTCAGGTAAACAAAAATGACATATTTTTTTTTAGTAAACTTTAACTTAATCTATTCCAGATTTTAGGAGACTTGATTATCTACTTTTTGTACCCTTCCAAAGGTTTGTATCAAATTTAATTATGATTAGTTTGATTTATTAATATATTTGGAGAAATTCCAGATCTATATCTGGCTGGCTGGAACTGTCTGGAATGTAGTCTGGATTTCTTTGAAGTGAATCCATGGATGTGAACTTAAATGTATTTATGCCAATTTTATGGTAAGCTGCGGTAAGCGCATTTTGCCAAAAAAGAACTAAACAGTTATATGTTCAAATAGCACCTAATTTGATCTGTTATATTTAGCTTCCTTTCGGATTATCGGAATTAAAGTGTTTATGCGTTTTTTGGCAAAACAAAAATATGCTAAAACGTCACAGATGATAGGTTTAATTTACTTTCATTTCAGTGTGTATCGGTTACATCCCTTTAAAACCACCAGTTTTATCATGACAATCATCGTATTCGGAGCGATATTGTCTAATTGACAAAGCTCCTTAAATAAAGAAAAAAAATCATCGTATTAAGGCGACGGGTAGAGGGCCACCCGTACTAGGGAGGGTTAGGGAACTAGCGACATCAAACGATTTAAATTGTTAGCTACTAAACCGGATCTATGTTAAACTATTTCGGAGCGGGAGTCTCTAAGCAAACATTTATACTATTAATTTAATAATGCGGTACATGAATATTTTTTTTTATTTTTGCAATCAAAAGACCTCTCAATGATAGAAACATCGTTGAAAAAATCACTTGATTCTCATTTAAACCACCTGAGATATCACAACTTTAAAATCACATTATTTTGGGCAAACCCAAAACGCTCCCTACAAATGGCTACTAAGATGTGACGTCACACCTAATTATTTTGTATGCATTTCATTTGAATTTTGTATGGTAGCTATATCAAATGTTTCGTTTATGTCAATGGTTCTATTATAATAATTGGTGCAAATTGTATGGGTTATTTAATGGTATAATTATTTTTTAATAATTTCATAGTTTTAAAATGGACTTGCCCATGAATCTTTGAATGACCATAAAACCGGCTAGACGTAATATTTTTAATTGAGAATTTTTGCTATTGGCACATACCTATTGACCTATATTTTGATAAAATATTTATCTTTTGTAAAACCTTGAGCTTAGTCATATACCCTATTGTGCACTACATTTTGATCTGTTTTTGCACTTGAAAATTGGATTAACGCCGTAAGTGGCCATTTTTGGCGGTTAGTTCAAATTTCGAGTACAAAAGCAGACCCAAAAGCTAAGTATAAGTATTAAATAAATAGATATCCGGTTTAGTCGCTAACAATTTAAATCCCTAGTGTGCCCTACCCGTCACCTAAACTCAAAAAAAAATATTAGTTTTTAGACCATATGAAACGTAACTTTTTTGACATTTTTAAAATTAATCGATTTTTTTTCGACTCCACACAAAATGAGCACGTGATTTGTCGAACAACTTTGTTTAAAAAGTTGAATATTTTTTATGCGAATTTCCAACATCCGTAGAACTAACTTTGTTCAGAATAGTTGGTAGAAGAGATGGTTAAAGTGATGTTACTGTATTTGTATACAAACATTATGTTTCCATTACCAACTATAATAAAGTTATCTTATGAAAAAGGACCTATCTATAGGGAAAGGCCGGCATAGCATCTGCTGTAGTTCTGGTTTAAGAATGTCCATTGACCGTGGCGACTCGCTGACTTGTTTGCTTCCCTTTCCGATAAAAAAGTATACCTATTTAATCTATCTGTAGTCCGTAAAATATAGCTTTATTAGAATGACAGATGTCACTTAACCTTTATTTCAATGATAGATACTCTTTATTACACAACATACAAAACCTAGTCTTAGGAATCACTTTTTTAAATAATGTACAGTCAAGAACAAAGAGGTTCGTCAGTTTTCAAATTGATTCGTTTGATAGTGTGCATTACCCCAGCCAGAAAGTGTGGATTTTCGTAATTTTGAGTATGCTGATAATTAGATAAGAATTTGAAATAAATAAAATGCGAATTTAAAAATTTGAAATACCTATAGTTTTTAAGTTATTTCTTAAAAACAGTTCTGGCTGGCTTAACGTTCCTCCAGCCAGATGTTTTCTTATTAATGAATATTTTGTAAAAAAAAGTATGAATGAATTTGAAATAAATGAAATGCCAATTTAAAAATTTGAAATACCTATAGTTTGTTAGTTATTCAAAATCCGGCTGGTGTAACGTTTGGCCGATAGCTGGATCTCTGAAATGGTAAGATGTGGTTTTGTAATTTTTTTTTAACGAAGTCTTACTGAATTTGAAATAATTTGAAATGCAAAAAAAACTACAATAAAATGCATCGTTTTGGAGATATTTGACTAAATAGAAATACGCTTTAATAGCTCCTAGCTCTTCCAATTGGAGGTGTAACGACTTGGTTTAAACGTTATTTGGTAGTTCTTGACTGCCTTTTAATGATACTGAGATTTTGTTTATGTCCTATAAGTAAAAACAAAGATATCATGAAAATTGAAATCATTGCGACCACGATGCGTAGCTTCATATTAACCAACCGATTAACTGAGTGTTATTGTAAGTGTGGTCACTGAATCTTATACCAGTAATTAGATAAACTCTTCCATTATATAGCTACGCAATTTCATCCTTTGAAATTTGGTAATTAATGAGATAATCAAGAAAAATACAAATAAGTGTGGTGTGTATGATAATTCGACCAAGTTTAGATGGTCACAAAAAAGCGGCCGTTCGATACTGTGGGCCAACCTATTAAATTTAACCGGATAACCAATAAGTAGAATTATAAGTTTTGTACAGGTGAGTACACAAATGGTAAGTGTTGTGTTTTTTTATTGTATCAACCGTACGTACACAATCTTATAGTTTTTAAATTAAAATTTATTTCATTCCCGGGTCGAGTAAAGGTATGTTACAAATTTTTAAGCTTTAGGCAAACGTGGTGATTAAGCCTAATCTCATCTCAAGCCCAATCCTAACTTAATCTCAAATACTAATATTCAAACACTTACTCCATGAAATAAACATAGGCTAATCTAAGACTTCATAAAATTGGAAATTCATTTGTAGGATTGAGAGAAAATCCTTTAACAAAAATCTTAAAAAATCTTTTACTCATTTAATTTTAAGCTTAAATAGCTTAAAATTAAATTAATTACAGAATTTAGTTTGTCTGTTTTTAACTTAGTATACCTACATTGTTTATAGGTAAAGTATAAACAACCTTACAGCCAAGTATCTACCTCAATATAGAAAATATCCATACTTTCTGGCTCGGGTGATGCACACCGTTTGATATGCTATGAGGACTTATTACTTTTCGTAAATTTGTCAGAGTAATACCTATTGCACAGAAAACTATGCTTAACAGTTAGATAAGATAGTAGCAACATTGATTCCTTTTGATGTAAAAGAAAATTTAAAGAAGGTTGGCAAATCTTTTTAAAACGGTATGTAGGTATAACTGATTCTTGCCGTGCAAGCGAAAATTTACCTTAAGGTGACGAACCTTTTTATTCTCTGTACCACACCCTGGTTATAATAGCACCTACAGTCTAGATTGTCGTAAGTTGAGAAGCGAGTTATTCCCAATACAAGTGTCTATCGATACTTAAAGGGAAAACTCAATTTTTTTGTTTTCTCAAAAAGGACTGATAAAATAAAGGAAATTATAATTTTATTTTTTTAAAAGCTAGATATACAGAGATACAATGTACAATTTAGGCGATCTTATCGCTGGGAGCGATCTATACCAGACAACCTTAACATTAAATAGAAGAGGGGATGGTGGTGCAATCCTTCTGATAATAAACAACATTTGATTTGATTATTAATTAATTGATAATAAACTTAATGATATTTTCATGTGACACCAACGGCTGTCATTCTAATCGAGCTACGTTATACGGACTATAAACTCAGTTTTTTTGTTATATGTGGACCAAAGTGACAGATGCAAATGTCATGTTCCCATAAAATTTTAATCTGTCAAAGGGGGTCAAAATGTACGGAAGTGATACATTGACATTCTGTCAGTTAGACCACATAATTAAATAAATCGGAGTATAATCTTTTTATTCCCGCGACCACAAAATATGCTCAATTTTACAAAATTACCAATGGCAAATAAACTAAACCCCTTTGAATGGGAACTATCACGTACAAAAAAGATCCGCTAGATGGTGTACAGACAGCCACTACATTATTACGACAATATGTCAAATTTCCTCACTTGATAATGAACCAAATGTGTTTGACATTAAGGTGAGAGTCGATTGGAAGAAATTTGACAGTTTTGTGTACTATGATGTGTGGCTTCACCTACTATAAGACCGAGGTCTATCTACAAGGTGATGTAGATAGGTGGCAGACGAGCATTCGAGCAGATGGATCACCTGATAGTAAGCGATTGCCGCCGTCCATAATGGGATTCGTGATTGGTTATTTTTGAACGTGATGTCAAAATTATAATTTGGTGAACGAAACAATCAGTTAAGTGACGGCTTTTCAGTTAAGTGACGGGTAGGGCACACTAGCGACTCCAATTGATTTAAATTGTTAACCACTAAACCGAATATCTTTTTAAAAATTTCGAAGCTCCAGCCTCTCGGAAAGCACTTATAGAATTTATTTCATACTCTCCTTACAAAAAAATACAAATACAAAATAATTTTATTTCTCATATTCATTCTCATACATGTTTTGAAAAGCCCCAGTAAGTAATAAAATACTTGAGTTGGAGCTATCTCGCTCTTACCCATTACATTTAACGTGTATGTGATTTAAATCTAAAGTTACTAAAAATGGAGCTAAAAATTAACTCTACCTAAATTTTTGGTCTGCTTTTGCACTCAAAAACCGCCAAAAACGTCCACTTATGGTGTTAATCCAAATTTCCAGTTCAAAAACAGATCAAATAGTAGTGCACATTTATTAAATAGATGGTATAAATGTTAGCTTACAGTCCGGAGCTCCGGAATTGTTTAAAATAGATCCGGTTTAGTAGCTAACAATTTAAATTGATTGTCGTCGCTAGTATGGGGTATCGGTCCCCTTAAACCTCAGTCCAACATTACGCCATCTAGTGGATTTTTCACACGAGACAGCTCCTATTAAGAGGTACTTTGAGAGGCTTATTTTGTGGGCGTCGCGGTCCCCAGGTGCAAGTACGGCAAGAGCACAGACCCTCGGATGCTGGATGACCTGGAACGCTGCGGGCTGGTGGTCTACACGCCGTCCAGGGAGATACAGGGCAGAATGATCACGTCCTACGATGACAGGTCAGTGTAATCACGACATAGAAGGCGACCAGTGTATTTCTGCCATGGGCGTAGCCAGCTACGGACTTGGGGTGAGGCAGCCACTGGCTCAGTGTGGGGCAGCAGTGTAAAATAATAGGTTATTAATTATTTGGACTAAACTGACAGATGTCAATGTGTCATCGCCATACATTTTTGCTACTTTTGACAGACGCAAATGTATAGGAACTTGACATTTGCATCTGTCAGTTTAGTCCACATTATTTAAAATCAGAGTAGGTACATAAAGCACGCTCTTTGTTTTGATCGCAATTTTTTTTGTGTCGACTGATGTCATTCAGAAACATATTTCAGAAACCATAGTAAATATGAATTATCATTCTTATAGAAATAATAGCTTTGTCATTAGTTCAATAATAATATGTACAACCTGTGCGGATAAAGAATGGCGGCGCATCTATTCACTTCTCGCTCGCACACCCACGAGTGCGAGTATAGACGCAAATAGTGTGCGAACGAGAAGTGAATAGATGCGCCGCCATTTCTGATCCCATTCTTTATCCGCACAGGTTGTACACAACTAATAATGAGTAACAAGTTCTTTTATAATAATCTTAAACATTATTTACTTTAAAAAACATCAATTAACTTTTTTATTATGTTTCATAATTTAACTTTTACTTTTCCATTGCGTAGGTAATACGAGTTTCTCATTCAACATTATATGTAAGTGTATAGGTACCTATTATAGTAGTGCCACCCCTCATAAGTGAGTGACACCCGACCACCAATGTAAATTAAGACCTCCCCCAGCTATAGTTGGTTCAATATAGCTTGATACACGGGCGGAATAGCAGAACAGAGTAATACGTAAGAAAGAGACTAACGTGAAAAGTATATAGATTTTGACATCTGTCACCCGTATCAAGCTAGAATTAACAAGGTATATATGACGTGCAGAGCCTACAGGTGGCACCACCATCTCTGTGGAGTGACAGAACTTTGAATAGACTACTAAGTTCAAATGAATGGCACCAGTTGGCACCACCATCGATGTGCACGTTCCTTATACCTAGAAGCCTATCGGGCTCCAATGGGAGCAGCCAACACAACTCTAATTAGGTACTTACTGGTTGCATTTCAGGTACATAGTCCAATGCGCAGCCGAGTTCGACGGCGTGATCGTTTCAGGGGACAATTACCGAGACCTCCTACAAGAAAACGCACGGTGGCGGTTCGTCATTGAGAATAGATTGCTGCCTTTCACCTGGGTGCAAGATATGATCATGTTCCCCAAAGACCCCTTGGGTAGGAACGGACCAACACTCGATGCGTTTCTAAGGCACCCTATAACTACAACAGGGTCGACTTAGAAATGCAGCTAGCTGTTACCCCTAGTAATGTATAGAGAGGGCCACATCATTGGGTTATACACCTATCTATTTTAAATGTACTGATGAAACAATCATTTTTCCCATTAGACCATAGGGTCTGATTTAAAAAAATCACCATCCCATACAAAGTACATCAGCATATTGTTGCTATTTGTATGGAAAGGTGCTTTTTTTCATATTTCACCCTATTCCTTAGAGAAAAGTGCTAGTTATCATGAGTGTGTTCTGTTAAAGTTTCTAATACGGTTAAAAATAAAGCACATTTCATAATTTTAATTTATTTTCATTTGATTCTCACCTTAATGTCAAACAATATTAAGGTGTCAATCTGATATAGAAATTTTAGTAACTCGAGGTGTGGCTGTCCCAGTACTGTTAAGTGTTTTTTTTTTTCATAATACCAAAGGAATTGTGTGACAAATTTGTTTTAAATCCTATATTAGGTGTGAAATTATTCCAGCCAATAAAATAGCGGGCTAACTTACTAAATATATGAAGAGAAAATTAAATTATGTATTACCTTAATTGTCATCTGTATGGTAGATAGTATTTTTAAATATGCGAACTGAACAGCCAGATGCAAATGGGTCATAGGTACACATTTTTTTGCACGTCTTGTGGATTTATGTGGCTCAAAAATATCAAAAAATCTAGGCTTTAAATAAGATTTTTATCACATATTTTACGACTAACCAAAAATAATATAGCTAACGTTTTAAAAAAATCATTGGTTCTTTCATTATGTAGTCCACAGAAGAGACAGGAAGTTAAAAAAAATGAGTTTGACCCAAATGTCATGTTCCCATACTTTTTGATGTTTTGCATCTGTCAAAAGGAGCAAAAATGAAATGGACACATTCACATCTGTCAGTTTAGTCCGCATACTTAATTAACTATCTCCACCTTATTATAAATCGCGATCTTTAATATTACCGAACTAAAGCTCATGTTTAACCCGTTCCAACACATCATCATCATCATCAGCCTATCGCAGTCCACTGCTGGACGTAGGCCTCTCCAATTGTTCGCCACTGTGATCTATCCATGGCTTCTCGCATCCAGCTCTTGCCAGCCATCCTGCGCAGTTCGTCCTCCAATCGGATTCGTTTCATAATGTAGTCCACAGAAGAGACAGGAAGTAAAAAAATGAGTTTGACCCAAATGATTTTTTGCATCTGTCAAAAGTAGCAAAAATGAAATGGACACATTCACATCTGTCAGTTTAGTCCGCATACTTAATTAACAATCTCCACCCTATTATATATCGCGATCTTTAATATTACCGAACTAAAGCTCATGTTAACCCGTTCCAACACGTAACATTAAAACCAAGAATATTGTTCCAGGACTATCCTTAGTTCGCGATTTGTAATAAGGAGGCCTGAGTTTTATTATAATTTCATTGTAAATATAATTTTATTATTTAACATTTTCGGAGTACAAAATATTTTTTTTTAACTTAAATCATATTAATTTTTGTAACTGAGTTACAAATTATTATATGTTTTGTGTTTCGTTGGTTCCGTGCAAATTAGCAAAAAAATCATTTTATTATTTCTCTTTCTAATTATGTAATTTTGTTTTATATTTCTTAAACTGCGATATTTTTTAGTCTGGTAACAGTTCAACTTGCTCACTAAAATTAGGTTCAGTATAAATGTATTATTTTTGTTGTAAAAATGCCTACTTCAATACGATACTAAATTAGTGTTTAATACAAAGTTTGTAATAAGAGAATTAAGTAATTCATTCACTAAAAATTGAGTTTAATTCCATTTATTTAGGAAAAATTAATTCTCATAGTAGGTATTCAAAAGGTTGTTAATTACAATAAATGTAAATTAAATTATTCTACTTTACATAAAGAAGGATTTGAAATTGAATTGAATCATCATGATGATGATTCTACTTAAGTATTCTACACCTTTATACATACTTTTTAATTATTTTATTTCTAAACACAAATGAACGAAATATTAAGGTGAATTAATGGCATTAACTATCTTTTGAATTATATATATTTTTTAATATTTGCAGCGCACACTTATCTCAACCTACCACTATCTCGATCAATGAACTCAATTATGTTGATCATAAAGTTTGAAAAAATATTGAGCGATTTCAACATATTCGGGTACCTAGGTTGATATTTCGGCATGTGTGCTGATATAAATAGCAAATATGGGAAACAGCAGAATATGGCAAGTAACAGAATTATGTGTGGGCGTATCTAAATATTCCATAAGTTTGTGAAGTGTATAAATTAGAAAGAATAACGTACATGGGTAGATTTGTGATATATTCTATAAGTTCTCGTTGAATGCTCTGGACTGAAATTTCTTCCTAAATGAGAGCCAGATCCAAATGACTACTCTTTTTTCGAAATTTTGTTATAGTATGTTTATTTTTTTGTAAAATAAAAATGTTTATAATTACATACATACATCTTTTCTTCACTATCTTTTTTCAGGTTGATACCACAAAATAAAAAGGCCAGACATTGATATTGAAGAGTCCGTTGACCTACGCGTATGGAGTACCTATATTATAATATTGTCTCTCCCGCACATGATGTACCTACACGTTCCGTATAGTTTGTCTTATCACACGCCGAAATCAATGTACAGTCGCGTGCAATGAAATGTAAACACCTAGAGTCTTAGGAAAGGCGGATACAAATTCGAATGAGTTTGTATGTTATTCCCGCTGTCCACCCTCTGCTAGTCTACCCCGGGTGGACAGTGAAACAATTGTTTAAAAAATCCCTCTGTCCACCCCCTCTTCAAACCGAGACGGAGGCCATCCCCTGTCCACAGCGGGATTTTTTAAATACTCATTTCGATATCCACCACCCGGGTGGACTGCGGGACTTAACCCTTTATTAGTGCACGTGACTACACTCTACGCGCTCATGTAAGTGTGCGTAGCTAGCACGCTCACACGGGCGCGTAAAGTTCGAGAACTAAACTATTTACATTATTTTAAATCGCGATCTTAAGTTATTACCGTACTAAAGCTCATAACATACCGTTCCAACACGCAATGTTAAAAGGGTCTGGCACGAATTTTGTTCTGGGACTATCCTTAGTTCGCGATTAGTAATGAGTGGGTTTATAATACATTCAACATTCCGTGTTGAAACGGAATGTTGAGCTTTAGTACGGATAGTAACTTAAAATCGTGTTTTGTAAATAGTGGCTAGGGATTAGAATACTCGCTACGTCAGTGATTGAAAGATACCGTTTCTTTTTGCAAGTTTTTATTAAGTAGATCATCATAATTCGATTATTCACATTAAATATCAGAATTATTACTCGAAATGATTTTCGTGTTTACAAAGATACATTATTGCAGTTTTATTTCACTTTTAAAATAAAAAATAGTACAAAATAACATGTTAACGTCTAAAGAACTTAAATAATGACGAGTCGCATCTAACGCGTCATTATCAAAATCCGACCTGAATAAAATTCTGTATTTCTACTATAGTCGGATTTTTAATAAGACAAAGTGATTTGACAGATGCAAATGTCAAGTCCCCATACATTTTGACATTTAGTATTTTGCAAAATATGGGAATGACACATTGACATCTCTCAAATCACTTGGTCTAATTAAAAATCCGACTAGTTATTTATTTTAAGCATAAATATTTGTGATAGCAGATAATTGTGACAAAAGACATACAAAAACAAATAATTAACCATTCTTTACAATAACCAAAATATTGATGCATAACAAAAAACAACATGCTTTTCAAAAACTATCAACAAAACAACTTTTACAAAGTTTAGGTACATCTTTAAAACCAAGATCAGTATAACAACTTATAAATTAATAAAATAGCATAAATACATAATTGATCTAAAAATATTATTTTATTTCTACATCTTTATGCATCTTAGTAGAAAAACAGCATTAACTATTTAGCTTATTAGAATCTTAACAATATTTCTGTAATCCTAAAAGTGCACTTATAATAAATCAATTGGCATTTATCATAACTATAAAGCGTGTAAAAAATATAGTTGCTTCTTTTTGGACATACGGACAAAATTCTAATGGCAATAATCTAACAGAATTTAAATTGTAAAACCCCTTTTAAATTTCAATAATACTTAATCAAATATAAAAACGAATGTTAAGTTAAACATACAGATAATTTTATTTAAATTGAAAATTTATAAAATGCATGCACCATTCCATAACTTAAAATATATTTTTATACGATTAATTTTTCAAGACAATTTACGTATGTTATTTGTTTGTAAAATTAAATGACTAAATGGGAGTCTCAAGTAAAGTTACTGCACACATTATATGAAGATAACTTATGCAACCTTATCTTAATCTCACTTTCCTTATCCACAAGCTCATAGCTTATATTCGCAGTCTTATAAAATCAGAGATATTGCGGATATTCGACAAAAAGTTACCTAGCGAGAAGTTTCGGGAAAACCTCGTGTCATCATTCGTGGGTACACCCACGAATGATCACAATATTAGCATTGTTGTATGTAATCATGTCATTCACAAATGACAAATATTACAATCGAAATTGTACTCTGCCGTGTGGCTCCCCGGCAGAGTGAATAGGCATAGGCCACCCTCACTCTTACCGAGGAGTCGTAAAAGGCGACTAAGGTAAAGCTGCTGGCATGATCATCAGCACCCAGAGAAGGAAAACTCTGCATTTATATCAAAACCCTCGCCAACCCGTCTGCCAAGCGTGGTGAGTATGGCAATTACCCCTCATGTGATTGAGGGAGGCCCGTGCCCCAGCAGTGGGGACTTAAATGGGCTGACGATGATGATGATGACAATCGAAATAGATTAAAATAAATCGTGCATAACTAAATTAGCTAATTTTAGTCAAAAGATTTGCCAGACATAAGCTAAAAGGACTTGGCTTAATTTGTTCGTCATTTTTAGTAAAAAATTATAACAAAGCTTATATTTTATTGACTTAAATGTTTCTTAGTTTAAACTATTTTAAGATCAATGTAATCTTAAATTAAGCTGGGTAAGATTTTTTTTTAATTTGTAGGAAGATTCATAATAGTTTTGGCACTACTCCTAATAGCATTATATTCAGCGGAATTTGAATAAGATACTTATACATTTTTATTTATTGCATTACAGATAGGTAAGTTAAGTATCTACATTATAAAGATAAGAAAGTTGTGTAGACTGAATCCAGTTCATAGAATCAAAGAATAAATAAGATTTTCTTAAACATTATTTACCTCAAAATAGTATTATTATCAATTTTGAAAGTCCAAAAATATTGAATTCTTTAATTACAATTTTAAGCTTGAGATTGCCTGTTATTTGATTTTTAATATTTTTTCGTATAAGTACCAAATAATGATAGAGGTATGTTTTTAAAATATTTGTAACGAATAATTTCAAAAAGTACTGGACCGATTGTGAGTTTTTTTTCACCAGTAGAAACTTACGTTATCCCTTAGTAACATTGGGCTATATTATCATGACCGCGCGGATAACTTTGCTGGCCGAAAGCTACACAATATTGATATACCAATGAAGAGATTTAAAAGAGATTTTCATTTATCATCTTAATATTTTTTTATACCCAATCCAACATCTGATTAGTGTAAAAAAGTTCAACAAGAGCATCAATAAATTGAAAGTTGAAACAAGGCAAGAGAGGGATCATCAAAATATCGATTTTCTATTCAAAATAGTTTGTATCACCTCCCTTGCGCGATAAAATACGTCCTAGATGATAAACTTTGATAATAATAGATACATCATTCAAATTAAAATGTAAACTGCCTAGAGATCGATCGAATATTTTGAGATTAATCGAAAATATTCGGGACATCACTATTACACATTTGGTAAGGAAAACTAAGTACAGGCAGGGCCAAATAAGTCTAGCGGTGACCTTCGAGTGCGCAGAAACCATTTCCAGTAGCAAGATATTTTACAAGTGCGCAAACTATCAGCTAACGCTACACTTACGAGGCGCGGCATGTAGCAAGAGACATATTTTTACGTATTCACAAGTAAATATTAATTAAATGAATACAAACAAAACATAATACATAAAATTGAATGATTCACATCGATTTTAACTAAATATCTGTTACTTCAAATGTAATAGTAACTATTAAAATAACATTATATTTACCACAGAAATAAATATCTCTGTAGTGTTTTTACCTCATTAATTACTATGAGATCTTTGAATACTTAACTGTTGACATAGTCTGTGATTATAAGGGAAGAAATAACAAATTGGATTTAACTATACGCTCGGTTTCCTCATGGTATGATGGTATTATATTTTATTAATAATTTCCAATACATTTTTACCATGGTACCTTGTGGTTTGGAAGCATCTACCTATATACATATAAGGTATTTCACGCAAAGTTGTATGCTTCCAGCTAGTTTCCATAGCCATTTTTTTAAATAAATTTTGGTTACATTTTAAAATAATGCGGGTCAATACATTTTTTTGACCAAATTATATTATAATAGCAATTTTAATAAGGACAATACATTCTGATAAAAAAATGGCAATTGTCTGGAAATAACTGGAAACGTAAAACATTGAAAATAAATTACGCAGAGCTCATTCTAAACTACAAAAAAAGAGACAGACAGACAGATGGTCATAGACTATCTTAACATATCTAATCCTAAGTTTGTCTAAGTTTAGCACTAGACCGGTTTTACATAAATCCCCAAAATTCAGCACCTTTTTATTCCTTTTAAGTTTAAAACGATTTTAATAAGCTAAATTACATTCTACGCCACCAAAGCAGTCTCGGGATAGGCGCCACTGCTGTCACTTCAACATACAAATTTGACCTTTATTTGTATAGGCACAAGGAACCCAAAAAATTTAGTTCCATATTTTGCGTAGGCTTCTTTCGTGGCGCGGACTCTAGGAGAGATTACCTAACATTTTTATATTTTTGCTTTTTTTGTATTCAGTGACTTAAATGTTGATTTGAGTTCTAAAGATGGTTACAATTCTAAAATAGCGCTTATTTCAAATGTACCGGTAAATAACATTTTTACTTTTAACTTTCATAGACTTTTGTCTATTAAATTCAGATAGTCCTACATTACTGGGGCTATCGCGTGTTAAACATTCACTAGATGGCGTGTTGTTGTACTGAGGTCCAACTTTAACAGCATTGGTTGTTTCGTTCGTCAAATCGTAATTTTGACATATCACGTTCAAAAATAACCAATCACCTTGTAGACGGACCTGTCCTTTAACTTTTACTAGACCTGGCAAAAATGTATCTTTCTTAAGTTTGGATCATTTGCATCTAGAACAGTGAGAAGAGTCGTTTCGCTAGATACGCTTCATTTGGAACATCGACTCTCAGATAGATTCAAAATGACAGATGTCAATTGACCCTAATATAAATGAAAATAAGGTTTATTATTTTACCAAGTTTCATACATACCATAGATTTTTATTACTATGGTCCTAAAGATCATTTTTCTGTGATACTAATGGCTGTCATTTCAATCAAGGTTATCTCTACCTATATCTTTCCCCGCGAGACACGTTCCATGTGATGCCGACATAACCGACTCACTCGCTATCAGTGATCATCTGTGTCAGTGGAACACAGTGAGTCAATGAGCGAGTTGACCGATTGAACAATTCCGATCTAGAGATCCGTATGATACATTCGGAGCAAGCATTCGTGATTCGGATTAGTGTATCATCTATCTGAAGCATTTCAGTAAAGAGTCACACACGCCTACCTAGTACGCCATCTTGCGGAGAATGAGGGCGGGCTCCCAATAAGATTTCGTAATTTTGCTTGCAAATGGATGCTATTTTTTGGACATGATATTTATAGAAAAACATCGAAAATTATGTTGGTTGTATTACATCGTCGTCATCTTTAGACAACCTATCCAGCTTAAGTTGTTCCAACTGCAACTGCCGCCTTATAGAGCCCAACTGAGTCAATATATTAACGTTCTTACCTTCATCGTTTGGCATGGACTTCAATATATTCTTCTGCACCACTGGAACCTTCCACTTATCGTCTACCTTTCTCATGGCGTCGCTCAAATCCGGGCCACTCTCGACCCTATCCGATTGGCTTACGGGCGAATGTCGCAAAACAGGAATCGGCAACGAATCCATAGACTCTTGGGGTATTAAAGATTTTCTCTCTTTAGGGATCGGCTTGACTCGATCCGTCTTCACTTTTGGCAGATCATGTACTAGAGCTCTCTCTACCCTGTCTTCCACATTACTGACACTCTCCAATTCTTGATCTTTATTTTTGAATTCGAAAGCTTTAAAATTCAAATTCCTCCTCAAATACCCATCGACGTCATAATTAGGAGAGAATATGGAATCTTCCGGAATGTTCGTCGAGAATGGTTTTCGGTCGGTCTCCTTCGATCTCTCCTGCAGGAGAGAGCTCTCCTTGTTTCTCTCCTGGAGGAGAGAGCTGTCCTTGGTCCGGTCGGTGAAGTAGGCGCTCCCCGTGAACCTATCCTTTGAGAGAGGGGGTTGGTCGTTCCTCTCCTGGAGGTAGTTGTAGTAGTAGGGTAGTTTGGTGTCGGAGTGTGTGCGCGGCGCGTGTGTGTGTGCGTGCGTGTGTGTTGCGCGGAGGAGTGTCAGTTGTTGGTTGTCGATGTCCTTCTGTAGTTCCTTACGCTTTTTGTCGTATTCTATGTTGTCTTCTTTTATCTGAAAAATAAATGTAATTAAATGACAAATGTACCTAAACTCAGATTTTTAATTATGCAAACTAAACGGACAGATTTTAATGTGTCATTCCCATATATTGTTGCTACTTTTGACAGATGCAACAAAAATGTATGAGAACTCGAGAAGTTTGCATAGATAGAGATAGATACTCTTTATTGCACAACATACAAAATTTAAAAGCTTGGTACACAGAGATAATAATGGTTGTAATTTGTCAGTTTAGTTCGAATAAAGAAAATCAAGAGTATATATATTTTTTTGAAATTATGTTATAGGAATGGGACGTGGTCGCTTAATTAACAGAGTATAGTTTAACCTTTTTGGTCGAACAGAAAAACCTTCTCATATTATGTATAGGAACCCTAAAAATAATATTTATTTTCATTTATTATGAATATTTCGTTAAAAAAACATTATAAAATATAAGGATTGTTTGATCTGTCAAAAACGCTCCATTTAGCAACATGGCGACGAATCATTCGAGTGACGTCAACCTTTTGTAAACAAGTAGGAAATTCGATAGCTCACGATAAATTTGATAGATGATTAGCGTCCCGCATAGATGGTGTCGAGTCTGTTTCTTGTTTTGCTTACAAAAGGCTGACGTCAAAGTAAAGAAAGCCAATCAAAACCGTTTATGGTTCATGGTGGTTCCAAGAACAAAACAAATTAATTTTATTCTGCTTTTTTGCTGAAAATTTCCAATATTTTTTATGTGTTTTATTGTTAATTCCTTTTTAAAGTATAAACTGCGCGGATGACTATAAATAAGTCTTTATTTTTCATACTGTCAAATAGCCTATTAATCTATACTATTAATAAAGAGGTAACGCCTCGGTGGTTGACTGACAGACTAACTGATTGACTGACTGGTCTATCAACGCACAACCGAAACTACTCGACTAAAAAGAAGGGGTTTTTAAAAATGCCACCCCTAAAGGGGTGAAAGGGGGTTTAATGATAGTATGAAAGTCTGTCATTTTTGATGTTAAAGATTTGAAAATTCGGATTAAGCTTATTTATCAAAAATAAAATTTGACCACTTTTGGTTTTTTTTAATTCAACCCCCAAAGGGTTGGAATGGGGATAAACACATTGTATGGAAGATTAGTCATTTTTAAAGCTAGAGTCATGCTAATTGGTATTTGGGCTCATCATACAAGTTTAAGAAAAGTGATTTAGAATAGAATAGAATAGAATAGAATAAGCATTTATTTGGTAAACACATCACATGATTTTTACAGAAAAGAGAAAAATAATAACAAGGTAAAAACACTTTCCGTGATATGTTACCAAAATGGTTGCCACTCAGCAGTATGTCACGGCGCCGGAACGCCATGACGCTGGTATTCTGTGGGAACCAATTGACCATTTTTTTTTGTTCAACCCCCAACGGAGTAAAATGGGGGTTGAAACGTTGTATGGGAGATTCGTCATGTTAGTTTATGATTTGAACAATTAAGTAACAATATATGAAATTTAATTTTATGATTTGAAGTACTTATTAATTAGTTATCTATGTTTAATTTAAATTTTACACGTCAAAGTTGGCAGGACATGTTGAAACTAAAAAAAATTGTACCAACCCATATTATGCTCTGTTGTAATATGTCTTTACACATGTTTTGGTAAATAAATATCTTTTATCTTTTTATCTTTTGTCATATTTAATGCTAGAAGCGTGAAAATTGTATTTGCACTGTTCACACAAAATTAATATCAGTACTTTCAGCATATTTTATATTCAACCCCCTAACAAGGGTGAACGGGGGTTAAAACGTCGTATGGAAGTTATTTAAGCTAGGTACCTTATAATATACAAAATTTTATTCATTTTTACACACAATGTCAAATTGACTTTTTTTTTTCACTTTTTATTGCCTTGGCTGTTTATTCAATAGCTAGCTGTGTCATTTATCATTGTGCGATCAGAACAGATTGCAAATCACTGTTATTATTATTATTTGGTAGGAATGCAATCTGTTCGATTGGATGGTGCAAATACGAATATTATTATATCTACCACATTATCTATTAAATGTACGTGTATAAGTATATATTTTTATTAATTTATCTACACCACACGATCACACTCGCTCGCAAACAGGTCCCGCCAGAATACCAGCGCTGCTGCGGCAATGCATATATTGTAGTAGCAGCTAATGCTGAGGTCGGGACCTGGTTGACCACACTATCCACATTTCTTTGTTCCTCTTCTGTGTAAAATTTATGTTTTTTAAACCGTGTACCAACTGTTATAACTTTGTTTCCTGTGTATTGTGATGGTCAATAAATGTATTTTCTTTCTTTCTTTCTGTTGTATACTAGGAGGTAGCTGAGATTTGTGTGACAGATAGGCCGGGGCGCAGGACCCGCCAGTCTCGAAATAAACGTGATCCTCCAAAGTATTTTCAAATTCGCAGAATCGCGACAGCTGTTTTAGTTCTGCTACATATTGTGCCACGCTCTCACCTACCCGCTGTCGCCGCTGACGAAATTTATACCTCTCCGCCATTTGAGACGGCTTTGGCTGCAGATGGTCGCCGACAATTTTTACCACTGCCTCAAATGAAAGGGACGATGGTGCCTTGGGACTTGTTAAATTCACTATAAGTTCATATGTTTTATCACCTACGGTCGCGATCAACGTTGGCAATTGCATTTCCGGCTTTATGTTATTCACCATAAAGTACATTTTTATTCGATCACAATATGTCGACCAATTTCCATCGTCTAATTTAAATTCGGATATCTTTCCGATAGACATGTTCGGCGTTTTCACGAATAACGTCTATTTTGCACGCAAAATCACAATAACACTCGATTTAATTACCGGTCGTCGCCAGTTGGAATGTATTTGAAAGGAAACGAACGTCTGCGGAGGATCACGTTTATTTCGAGACTGGCGGGTCCTGCGCCCCGGCCTGTCTGTCACACAAATCTCAGCTACCTCCTAGTATACAACACTTTCAAGTTAGGTTATTTTTAAAGCTAGAATCATCAAATCGTCGTCAAATAGCCTATCGTAAAATGCAAGTGACTCACAGCTCGCTCGGCGCGCCGCCGCCGCTGCAGCTCGCAGTCCTGCGCGGCGCGCAGCATGCGCAACTGCTCCTCCAGGCGCCGCATCTCCGCCTGCTCTAACATCCTAACAACATCCGAACAACAGACATCCATCATAATCTAAGGAAAATGGCATGAGTGCAGTGGCGTAGCGTAGTGGGGGCGGCAGGGGCGGCAAAATTTCACAATAAATAATAAAAATATTTGAACCATTTCATATTTTTAACGCAACTACAAAGGACCGATTGAAAAGAGCATGGAATTTTTCATTACTTATTCTGTAACGGATAATCCCCTTTCTTTGAATGATATTTTGTAGGGACTGCGATTTTTTTATTAAAAATTTATTTGCGTTTTATATTCAATTCTCCAATATTTAATTTTGTCAATCTGACGATCGACAGCTGTACCTAATCTGCGGTGATAGGTCAATACCTATCACCGCAGACTAGGTACAGCTGTACAATTACAGTTGAGCTCACATCAAGCTATACACTCGCAGTTCAAGTTTCGATCTTATGCGTTTGTTAATAAGAATGGTGCAAAGTCCAAAGTGGTTATAGGTTGACGCGTTCTTGAGTGTACCTGTTATAAAAATGTATCAATGTATAATAAAGATGATTGTAAAACTTAGATAAACTTTTTTATTTAAATGTATGTTATGTAATGTATAGTAAACATTAAATTGAAATATCTAAATAAGAGGGCGGCAAAATTGTCTTCCGCCCCGGGCGGCCGACACCCACGCTACGCCGCTGCATGAGTGTATGTTTTTATTATTTGATAGAAATGGGGTGAGCCCTGCGTCTCATAGCCACTGCGACCAGTAGATGATCTATTGTGGCAGCCCCGTAACCTATTACAGCACCTCATGTAGCTCCAGTTCCAGGATAAACCCGAGAATGGAGCTGATGGGGGAGCTCTTGATCTCGTCAGCTGAGATCATGTGTGCTCCCAGGTGCCGGCTTCTGCAGCGGTGCAGCGCTATGCACTCGCCGAGGACGTGGATAATCGTTTCCTCGTCCTCGCGACAGACCCTGCAGATTTTGGTATCTGTAAGGCCCATGTTGTGCAGGTGCTTGTTTAATTTGCAGTGCCCTGTGAGGGTCCGAGTGAGTGCCCTAACATGTCCTCTACTCAGTTTTGTTATTTCTACAGCTCGTCTCTGATCGAACGCCTGTATGTATGTTGAGTGTGTGAGTGTATGTTGGTCGTTCTTCTTTTTTATCGACAATGAGCCGTCCTCAGCATAGAATTATAACAAGACTAGAATGATAGTTTCCTTACTGCTGTCACTTCTAATTTGAAGTACAAAGTTGGTTTTTCAAGTTGGTACTACGTACTGTTATATCCGATATTAGTTAATAAGAATTGCTTCATCATCAGCCCATTTAAGTCCCCACTGCTGGGGCACGGGCCTCCCTAATTAATTGCCATACTCACCACGCTTGGCAGACGGGTTGGCGAGGGATAACTATCATAATTTGCTTCGCCAGTAGTCGGGTAATGACATCATGTATGGTGTAGCGGTCAACTAAGCGCACTATACAGTGTATTTTTTTTTATGTGATAGGTGGCAGACGAGCAGACGGATCACCTGATGGTAAACGTTTGCCGCCGCCCATGGACACCCGCGACACCAGTAGTCACAAGTGCGCTGTCAAATTCTAAACCCCCTTGCCACCGGATTGGGACCCCTATCCCCTCACTCACGCAGCGAAACATATCAGTGTTGCTTCACGCCGGTTTTTTGCCACTCCGGTCAAGCCACTTCATTCATGCCGAAGCGAGGCTCTCCCACTTTGATGCGTGTAGATTAACTACTAAACATTATTGCTGCAAATACTATTACAGCAATGAGCGCTAGCTGTAATGGCACCACACTGCGTGTAGATTGAAACATCTGTCATAGATGTACAGTCCGATCACGGTTATTTGACACGTGGCAAAAGTCGGAACTAATGCTGTTTTGACGTTTTCGCACATTTTTTTTGGCTGCTACTGTATCTTGCGACACTAGTTTAATTCTGCCAATGTCGAGTGATTAAAGACACACGTTATATTTTGTTTGAGATATTGACCGGTGTGACAAGGGAAGGAAATTCATTCAGAGTCTAATAACGATAAAAAATAATGATGTATTCAACAATATAAGTGAATATACACCATTATTATTTATCGTTTACATCCCGAATACCTCATTAGTCATCGTGAATGAAGTCCATTGCGCATATTAGATCTATTGATCTAATCGAAATAATCGAAAAAAAAACAGCTGTTCCATAGAAAATAGAATATCCACTATGCAATTATGTCTGGGATTCAAGTGCTATGTTTGGAGTTAACTCTGACCGGATGGCGCAATTGGTAGTGACCCTGCCTCTTACGCCAAAGGTCGTGGGTTCGATCCCCACCCTGGACAAACATTCGTACGATGAACACTTGTGTTTGTTCTGTGTCTGGGTGTAATATATGTATTTAAGTATATATTTGTGTTCTCTGTTGTCTGATATCTGTAACACAAGTGCTTAAGCTACTTAGTACGGAATCAGGTCAACGTATGAGATGTTGTGAGAATTATTATTTGTGAGAATTGAGCTGACGCCGTCTGTACCTATTGTAGCATATGTGACTCACTTTTCTCTGGTCTTCCTCTCCTCACGGATGCGTTGTTGCTCCAGGATTTGATTCTTCAGCTCCTGCTGGTAGAACTGCCGTCGAGCCGCCGCTTCCTGTAAATGTAAGTATTTTGGTTAAATTACCTCTTTTTTTTATATGAGTGGTGGCAGACGAGCAGACGGATCACCTGATGGTAAGCAATTCCGCCACCCATGGACACCCGCAACACCAGTGGAGTCACAAGTGCGCTGCCAACCCTTTCCCCTTCCTCCCCATTGGGCCTCCGGTAACCTCACTCACACGGCGAAACACAGCGCAGGCGCTGCTTCACGCCGGTCTTCTGTGAGGCAGTGGTATCACTCCGATCGAGCCGGACCATTCATGCCTAAGCGTGGCTCTCCCACATTTAAAACGCTCTCTACGGTATCTGCTACGGTATCAACTCAGCCAAAATCTTTCACATAACTACTCTCGCAAGGTAAATGCTCCTTATACTAAACGCAAAGACTCGTGGCATGCGAAGCGATAAAACGTGCGAAATGAATTATGCATCATTTTCACAAAACTTTTACATCATTTTGTCACTCTCACTTGGACTATTTTAATAAATTTTCTTTTTGATAAGATAGATAAGATAAGAAACAATTTATTGACCACAACACATTATACAAGACTAAAGCAAATTGTAATGGTAATTATTATAATATATTTAAGATTTGGCCGTGTGGTCCGCGGCAGAGTAGAATAGGCCACCCTCACTCTTACCGAGGTGTCGTAAAAGGCGACTAAGGTAAAGCTGCTGGCATGATCATCAGCACCCAGAGAAGGAAAACTCTGCATTTATATCAAAACCCTCGCCAACCCGTCTGCCAAGCGTGGTGAGTATGGCAATTACCCCTCATGTGATTGAGGGAGGCCCGTGCCCCAGCAGTGGGGACTTAAATGGGCTGATGATGATGATGATGATAGGTAACTCCAAAATATTAAAATGATATTAAAAAAAAAACAAAAAATACGAGTTTGCTGATTTTGTTTTTTTTTTGTGTTTGTGTTTAATGTAACTGATGTTCATATTGTGAAGTGATGTCCAATAACACTAAAATCTCTTTCTTTCTTCCTTTCATCTTTATATTCATGAATGACGTCACACAGACACAGATATGCTCGTTGTTTGTAAGTAAGTAAAATCTTTATTGTAAAATTGTTGTTGTACAAAAAATACAGATCGTACAAATAGCATGGTTCGCACCATGCCTGCCTAACCTAAACAGGTGCAACATGGTTGCACCTGTTTAGGCATACAATAGTCAAACATAATTTATGAAATTGATTTTAATAAAACTCAATGGACATGGATTCCATTACTAATTAATTTAATAGTATAAAAGGAAATGGATTATATTTTAATTGAAATATTTAATGTCAAATTTTAACTATATGGTCAAGATAATGTCAAATGGTAAAAATAATAATAATAATACTAATAAACATGACAATACTATATACATGACAATGCAAAAGGCCGCTATCCAGAACACGTGTCGTATTGTTCGTAAGTTCCTGCAGGACGATGCAAATCATATGAACCCAATAACAGAAGCTGCGGCTCACTTGGCCTAGGTCCGTGAATCCAGTATGAACACCAAAATGTTTTAACAACCATTATGAGACAAAAAATGTTTACAAAAAATAATACTAATAAAATAATTAATACGTATTGCAATATGTTAGTAAAAAAATAATTATTAATGTGTATTTGCTCCGAAATACTCCTCTAAGTATGCGAGCGATCATCGATTACAATAGATTTAAAGTGAGATATTTTAACGCATTTCGTATTATCGATAGTTCAATAATTCGCGCGAGCCATCCCTATTGCAAAGGATGGAGCGATGGTGTTTTCGAAACGCGCCTACCATACGGGGAGTCGTGGTTCGAATCCAGCATGCACCTTTGGCACTGTCTGGACATGATTGAATATAGTTTCGTTTTTTTTTTCCTTTTGTTTTATTTTTATGTATTTTTAATTGTTTTATGTTTTGTTTTCTGTTTGTGCCAAATTGTGTTCTGTTTACAATTGCTATATGTTCTGTGTAGTGATGTCTATAATAATAAATATTTTCTTTCTTTCTTTTTTTTCTTTCTTTCACCTATGAATTTTTAAAATCTATCATAGTTCTCTACCTCGGCGGTAAGAGAAATATCGTGACGAAACCTGCACATTTCAGATAGTTTTCAGACGTATAACCATGATTCAGTTGGTCTGGTTCCCGTGTTAATGGGATGCGAAGGTCGTCAGACGGCAGTCGCTTCATTGTAAGTACCAGACTCTACAAATCGTGAATCATGGTCCAAGCATCCAGGTAACCGGGAATTGCACGCTAAAATGAAGATCCTTATTGTAAAGGATTTATGGTACCAAATGTCTCGAGTCTTTGTGTTTAGTACAGTTACAAAGGAGGCCGAAAGGCACTATTTCTGCCACTCTCAATTTCATTTGTTAAACTACTTTGCACTGTTTTCCCTTATTACGAATACGATATTACTTTCCTCTACCCACAGGTTGTCTGGAAGAATCGCTACAAGCGATAAGACCGCCTTATTGTACGGTGTTGCTGTTGTATCATGCTTGTATTTTATTTTTGTGCAATAAAGAATATCTATCTATCTACAGCATTGCATGCTGCGTTCACTGATGAGATGAAAGTTACCTTCTAGACCTGGATAAAATCGTACATTCAAAAGATTGGAACATTTGCATCTGAATCAGTGCAAAGATGCGGAATAGTAAAACGCTTCATTTGAATCATTCGGAACATTAACTCTCAGATATATCCGTGATTAATTGATTTTGTTACGAATGAACAAGCGATCCTCTTCTGCTGTGCCATGTAATATAGCTATCTCTTTTCACCGCGTAATACATGGAAAGACGGTTACCGATTTACCCCGAACAGCCCACAGCTTACTATTTCGCTCTGAATTCGAACCATTCCGTTCAATCGGATCATTCGACTCACTCTAATTATTTCTCTCATTCAGTTCATTCGGATCATTCGGCTTATCCGTATCAGTGAGCGAGAGTACTACCGGATACCGATTGATCACGAGATCCTTTTAAGTCGAATGATACATTAGCATTCGTTCGGAGAAAATTTAGAGATTCGGAACAGTGTATCATTTGGCTGAGTCGAATCACTGAGTCGTTTCAGTAAAGAGTCTTAATAGACGTGTGTGCGTGTGTGCGTGTGCGTGCGCGTGTGCGTGTGCGTGTGCGCGTGTGCGTGTGCGTGTGCGTGTGCGTGTGCGTGTGCGTGTGCGTGTGCGCGTGCGCGTGTGCGTGTGCGTGTGCGCGTGTGCGTGTGCGTGTGCGTGTGCGTGTGCGTGTGCGTGTGCGTGTGCGCGTGCGCGTGTGCGTGTGCGTGTGCGTGTGCGTGTGCGTGTGCGTGGGCGTGTGCGTGTGCGTGTGCGTGTGCGTGGGCGTGTGCGTGTGCGTGTGCGTGTGCGTGTGCGTGTGCGTGTGCGTGTGCGTGTGCGTGTGTGTGTGTGTGTGTAACCCTTTGTTCTCTGTACCTTCTCCGCCTGCACGTTCCTCTGCTGTATGACGTCGGCGTCGAAGATGGAAGGCATGTACGAGTGACGCAGGTCTGACGTCAGCTTCTCGCGGTTGGACTTGCGGACCAGGGACGAACACCTCTCTAGAAAACACAGGTCAAATCAAAGTTTAATTAAATAAACAAAGCAAGAAACAGTCAATGGTGTAAAAAAAAAGTAAAGTAAAGTATCAGCCTATAAACTGTCCCACTGCAGGGCAAAGGCCTCCATCATAGAAATCAAGTCATCGCTACTATGATGGGATTAGGCTTAATCACCACGCTTGCCAAATGCGGATTGGTGATCACAAACCCGAGCTATGTTCGAAAAATTCGAACATAGCTCGTCACTTGTACATTCAATGGTGTACAAGTGACGAAAATCTTTTTGAAAGGTCAGATTAAATTGGAGATCATTTTGTTTCAAAAGCAAAAAAATATATAATAATATCTTGTTTTTTAACGTGATATGGAGAAGACGAGCAGACGGATCACCTAATGGTAATCGATTTCCACCGCCCATCCGCGACATCAGCGGAGTCACAAGTGCGCTGCCAACCTTTAAACCCCCTCTTTCCCCCGGATTGGGCCTCCGGTACCCTCACTCACACAGCAAAACACAGCACAGTGCTTCTTCACGAGGCTTTTCTGCGAGGGCCATTCATGAGGAAGCGTGACTATCCCACGGTCAAATATATAGACGCAGGGACCTGATGTAGCTTCCACACTTGCCATCATAATCCCCATAGCTTCCTTCTGTCCTTCGGCTTTTCCTTCCACTTTCACTTAAAATTAATTAAGTTTTTCACACTAAATAGTTTCTAGAAGTACCAGGACGACAGAAACCAACAGGAGCTAAACTGAAACTTGTACTTACTTTAGATACGGATTTTAAATTGCTATGATCTTAATCCATCCACATACCATCAAAATCCCCATAGCTCCCTTTTGTCCTTCGGCTTTTCCTTCCACTTTCACTTAAAATTAATTAATTTTTTCACACTAAATAGTTTCTAGAAGTACCAGGACGACAGAAACCAACAGGAGCTAAACTGAAACTTCTACTTACTTTAGATACTGATTTTAATTTGCTATGGTCTTAGTCCATCCACATACCATCAAAGTCCCCATAGCTCCTCCGCCTCTCTGTCTGCTTGTCCTTCCACTTGTCCTGCAGCCACGACGCGGGCTGGACGGGCCGGTCCGCGCCGTCCGCCACTGTATGCGGGGACAGCTCTCTTTCCGCCTGGGTCAGTTGGCTCTTCGTTGGAGACAGTGATAACTGAAGCGGGTGACAATTAGTCAGTCAGTCTCCTACCTATCCTTCGTTTTTGGTAATGTGTCTGTCCAACCAATAAATTATATCTATCTTTATTTTTATGAAACATCGTCTATTAAATGAAACATAAAAACCATATGACTATTTAACTAGGTATAAAATTAGTTATTTAAAGCATAATGTAGGTAATGATATATGTGGTTGTGTTTAATTATCCTATAATCATGTACGTATATATGCTTATGCATAGCCATGCATAAGCATGTATACGTGCGTGATATACCTATATATCTAGCCAGATATATAGGTATTATTTTCTATAAGTCGTTGTAGTCTTGATAGCACTACCTTCTTTACACCAAGGTTATATTTCTCTGTAAAAGTAATATAATACATTGTTAGTACTTAAGAACTGTGTAAAGCATCCACGAGAGCTACTGCCGACAAACTGTTCTGCAGTTTGGCAGATTTTGTAATAAGTACTGTATTTGTATTAAATAAATAAATTAAAAAAATAATAAATAAAAATGAAAACAATCAAACGCCCGGCACAGTTACGTATCACGAAAACCAAACACATAAGATTACCAGGTCGAGGAACTACCAGCGCAACCAGTATAGGGGACATGCAGTAACTATAGGTGGCGCCACTTAATATTGACTCAAGGACAAATTTATCTTACTACTATAGTCCATTCAGTATCTGACGGTGAATTAGGACAGTTCTATTTTGACATTAAAAGTGAGACGCTCCTTTTAAAGCAAACCGATATTTTTAAGAATCGAGAATATTTTCTTTAGAAGTCTAATCGACTTTTTATTTGTTTGGTTTTTAATTTAAATCAACTTTTTGTCTATGAATTTGAACTATCTGTAAATATATTTAATAATATACATCTTATTAATCTGAAAAATAACAACACTCGCTTGACGTGTCGGAACCACCTTCGTCACCAAAAGAAATTAATAGTTCCTGGTCCCTAATGAAATTTATACGGACATATTTTGCACAGGACAATAATCTTGATTCCATGGTAAGATAGTCGCCATACCGATACTGATTTATTGCGATTGTTTGTGTCAATCCATATGAGCAAAGATTCCGATTAGCGAATTGCATAATAATTCATACGATTTTTTTTTTCAAATTTTATTGGTAATAATTATTTTAAGTTCTTGTTCAGATCAATTCAGAAAGTTTAATAATTGTTATTTGGAACAATAATAAATAAATAATAAATATTTCACAACATCACATACATTGATCTGATTCCGAGATAGGTAGCTCTAGCACTTGTGTTACGGATATCAGAATCAACAGTGGGATTACAATTATATACATATAATACTTTTCTTTTGTAAATACATACTTATAAAATATAGATAACACCCAGACCAATACAAACAGATATGTTCATGCTCACAAATGTTTACACTGTGCGCGGATCAAACCCGCAATCCTTGAACCAGAGGCAGCGTTCACTACCACTGTTCCAAACGGGTCGTCAAATGAAACAAAAAGTTAATGATTTTTACAACTTAATATATTTATTTGTGGAAAGCTGGACAAGAAACGTTTGAACTGTCCTATTCACCTTCAAATACTGAAGGGACTTTAAGTTCAAATGGATAGCACCAGCTGGCACTACCGTCTATGTGGACTGACATCACTTTATATTGACTACTAAGTTCAAATGAAGGGCACCAGTTGGCGACACCGTCGATGCGCATGGTCCCCATAGTGCATCTTAAAATGCAACAAATCCCCTTTAGCGTGGGTCGTAAGGACCATACCCTGCCCTTTTTTGACATCGATTTACATTAAAATTTATATACTTTCATATTTATGGGTCTCTGAATAACTTCAGTATGTTTGTATGAAAATTAGGTCCTGAGTCAATTTGGTTGCTCGCGTATAAATGTCATTTAATACTCACCCTAAACATGTCTGAATCGTCCGTCTGTACGGCAACAGAGAGTGGAGTTGTTCTACAATCCACTTGAACGGCAGAGTCCACTTTGCTGAAATATAAAAAAGTGTGAGTGTAACCTTGCATCGACGTGACGCCCTATCAAATATTATCCTCTCCATCTTAACGTGTAATACCCAGTTTCGTCCACCCAGCTGTCGTTTCGGAGACCGGGGTATGCTTGGACAATGATTCGGGAAGTCTGGTAAGGTCTAGGTAGGTCCCAAGTTCGATTCCCGCCGGAGCGAGTCAATTTAGAAAACAATATTATCTACGTTAACTCTCGATATAATACCTACTCATAATATAAGAGATGCCCTAGTTTGAGAATAGACGGTCAGTGTAAACAGTCTCTAACGCATTTATTTATAAAAATGTAACCTATTATGAGAGAAAATAAAGTATTCATTGATTTATTATTTATTTATTTACTAGATACGAGTACTAGACAAAACACAAATCAGACACAATAGAAAATTGAGTACGATCTCACGGAGAAATTGGAGTCGTTGGAGTCGCGAAGAGATTTTGGCTCTCTTTGCCTCTTCTATAGGCTCTTCCATGGAGAGTGCTCTTTGGAGCTGTTTAATATCATACCAGGGTCACCACTGTACAATCGCACGACTAGACGCCGCGGCAAACTTCACCAATACTACCTGGAATCAATCCCTTCCAGAACTCTTCGTTTCCAGCGCTTTTTTCCAGCCGCGGTGTTCCCTGATCGCTATGACATGTCCTTTTTTAAACGAGGTTTGAAAATAGTTCTTCTCTCACGGTAGGCAGCGGCATGACTGTGCTCCGGCATTGTTGATGTCTATGAGCGGCGGTTACCGTTTACCATCAGATGGGCCGCAAGCTCGTCTACCTACTATAAGCAATAATAAAAAAAAAAAAAACCAAAGAGACAGCGGGCTACTGTCTTTTTGGGACTCAATTATTCTATTAGTTCTAAAGCGCACTAACAGATGGCGCTAGGTGTCGATTATAAAGTGTAAGTGGTCTTTTCGAGCTACTTTTTGTAGGCCTTAGCGTTGTCTATAAGACTTATCAACAAATACCAACCTTATTATAGATGTAAATTATAGATGATTCATTGACTTAAACTTACTTACCTAAAAGACAACGCCCCATCATAGTTCTCACTAGCTCTCCGCCTCTCCGGACTTCGTCTCTCCACCTCTCTCCGTCTCTCCACCTCTCTCCGCCTCTCCTCGCGTTGCCTCTCTCTCTCCTCCCGCTCTCTCTCCCTCTCCTCACGTTCCCTCTCTCTCTCCTCGCGTTCCCTCTCCCTCTCTCTTTCTTCCTGCTCTCGCTCTTTCTCTTCGCGCTCGCGTCGGTCTTTTTCTGCTTGTTCTTTGGCTTCTTGTTTCTTTTTGGCTTGCTAAAAGGAGAATGAAACATTTATAAAAAAGATTTTACTAGCCAAATATACACAGCTGCCTGATCATTTCTAGGACAAAATCTCGTATACGTTCACCACAATTGATAAATACGCTAAAGCAGTATCGACACTCGCAATTTTCGACAAAAAGATACATAAGGGTTGTCCTCTTATTTTTGTAAAATATTATTCTTACTTTTCCACATTAGCAGGAAGTTTAAAAAATTAATTCCCCCATAACAAAATTATCCCATCCCCACCACCCCAAAATCGTCTTCTTGGTCTATTGGTTTCAGCACCGAGCCGTGATCTCCGTGGTCCTGGGTGCAACAAGGATCATTTGGTGCGTGTTTGAAATTAGAACTAATTATATATATTTCATAACAAATAAGCAGAATACTAGCATACTAAATTCATAGCCTACCGACTATTCGTAAAGCAAGGCCGACAACCCTGAATTTCGTTCCAACATTGTACTCCGATGGGACGTTAGAATCCGTGTAAAGTGTGCGTCTGTGTGTATGCGATGCGTCATTTCGAGCGTTTGTTCGTAGTGTCCATACTGCTTTAGCTATATATATCTACTGTGCGTTAACTGTCTACCCGTACAGCTCTACCACGTTTGTAAGTTACATCGCCAAAATTCGTCTACGCAGAAGAGCAAATTAAATCCGATTTTTTACGATTACGAAAGCAGTTGAAATACAGACTTTATTGCGTTACATTAAGATTCATCATCATCAGCAACCCACACTCGTCCACTGCTGGACATAGGTCTCCCCTAATGCACGCCACTGCTCCCGATTTTCGGCCACTCTCATCCAGCCCACACCAGCCAGCCTTCGAATGTCATCATCCCATCTTGTCGCAGGGCGTCCTACACTACGCTTACCGAGTCGCGGTCTCCACTCAAGGACTTTACGGCTCCAACGGCTGTCAGTTCTGCGGCTAATATGACCAGCCCACTGCCACTTCAGTTTGCTAATTCGGTGGGCTATGTCGGTGACTCTGGTTCTCTGTCGGATTACATCATTTCTGATGCGGTCCTTCAGAGATACTCCGAGCATAGCCCTTTCCATAGCTCTTTGAGCGACTTTGAACCGGTGGACTAGTCCAGCCGTGAGTGTCCACGTTAAACATTAAGATTAAATACAATAAATCCAGAGAGGAATGCTATCTCTCTCTCTTAACCGCACTCGCATCAAACATGGCGCTGACGTATCAACCAATAAGAGATTGCAACTTCTGGCGCTCGTAAATGGAGCGTTGTGATTGGTTTTTGTCGCAGTTTTCAAAATAAGACTTCTACGCGCAAGTAATTTTTTTGTAACTTATAAAATTGGTAAAACTGTACCTACTTAGCAGACGCATTAACTGCGAATTGTAGAAAGCATTTTGACCTTAAAGGTAAGAAAAAAATCACACTAAAAGTAACGGATATGAAACCATTAACACTGCACGCGAGTCATTTTATAGCGCGAAATGCGCGAATTACCGTACCCTGTTTACACGTGAGCAGCTGTTAAAGGTTAATGGTGCTTAATTATATATTTTGTACTTTTATATCAAACCTGGTGGCTTAATTTATAGCCGTCCCGTAACGAACGAGAATATACCTGTCGCATCCAAATAAAAGAGACACACAGCGCGTGTGAAAGAGAGGGAAACTCCGACTCAGTCGTAACGTCTGCTTTGAATTAGGCCCTCAGATCTTTTAGTGCTTCTAATCGTATGAAAATTAAAGCAGTATATAAAGATCTTATTGGACAGATATTTTGGTCTACTAAGGTCTATTAGATATTAGATAATATTATTATCCTTTTTATTGCATCAGACTCTTGATATCATTAGCCAGATAAATAAATACCTACTTGCTTGATATGATCGATTAGGTTTAGTCTCACAAAAGCTGGTCCTTCGCACCAGATTTTTGGTCCTTCGAGCCAGATATTATTACACTCGCCTGGGCAAGGATCTCCAGGTACCTATTGCTGCTACCCTTTTCTTCTCAACGTGTGCCTCCTCTACTCATCTCCCCCAGACCGAGCACCGGGTCTTCGTACTTAGTACTTTAGATATCAACGGATATCTAGTCTTTAGATAAACATGGTCGTATACATCAGACTTTTGATATAATATCTTAAGCCAGATAAGTAGATCCTACTAACCTGATATCTATTTGTTCCAGATCTTTAGTCTCACAAAAGCTGGTCCTACACCAGATCTCGGCCCTTCGCACCAGATTTTGGTCTTTTGAGCCGGATATTTTTTTATTGTTTATGGGCTGACGCTAAGACAATGAGATCTGGGAAGTTACGCGTTTACCTGGAGGATGCCTGTTCGCTCTTGCCACTCAGATGATCAAGATCAAGAACTCTTTTGATCAAGTTATTCCCGGTACTGCTGCTGGTATCCTCCTCAGGGTGTTTTCCTCCGCTCGTACTCCACCAGACCTGATGGTAAGCAATTCCGCCGCCTATGGACACCCGCAAGACCAGTGGCGTCGCAAGTGCGCTGCCAACCTTTTCCCCTTCCCCCCCATTGGGCCTCCGGTAACCTCACTCACACGGCGAAACACAGCGCAGGCGCTGCCTCACGCTTGATATCTTTGGTCTCACGAAAACTGGTCCTTCACACCAGATTGTTGGTCCTTCGAGCCGTATATTACCCACTCACCTGGTCAAGGTACTCCCGATACTGCTGCTGGCGTATCCTCCTCAGCGTGTTCCTTCTCCGCTCGTACTCCCCCAGGCCGAGAAGGACGTCGCCGGAGGTCCTCTCGCCCCGGACCAGCGGGTTGTTCGGGGAGTACTCGCCCGCCTTCAACATCACGGGGAGGCCTAGGTAGCGCTGGAAAAGGAAACGTTCAATGGTGAGAAAGACGGAAGTTTATGGTGTTCTTTCACTTTCATTTTAGAATGGGTCTCGACTGCTACAATTTTTAAGTGTCGGGTTTGATGATTTTTTATTTTCATTTATTATTTTAGTTACTTTTTAGACGAGCAGACGGATCACCTGATGGTAAGCGGTTGCTGCCGCCCATAGACACCCGCGACACCAGTGGAGTCAAAAGTGCGCTGCCAACCTTTTCCCCAGATTGGGCCTCCGGTACCCTCACTCACGCAGTGAAACACAGCACAGTGCTGCTTCACGCCGGTTTTCTGCAAGACCGTGGTATCACTCCGGTCTAGCTGACCAATTCATGCCTAAGCGTGGCTCTCCCACGGTCCACGTTCATTTTTAATGCTAGTTGTGACATACAAGCAAGCGGATCACCGATGGTTGTAATCAACTCCGCGCACAAAAATCTGCGAAATCAAAGAGATCGCTAATCCGTTGCCGGTCTTTTAAAAAGGAGTACAGTTGCGGGGGAAAAGGGGGTTTAAAGGTTGGCAGCGCACTTGTGACTCCACTGGTTTCGCGGGTGTCCATGGGTGGCGGCAATCGCTCACCATCAGATGATCCGTCTGCTCGTCTGCCACCTATCACATAAAAATAACACTCTTTTGTTCAAGGTCCCTAAGTCGCAGCGGTCAAGAAATACTCTTTCAGCCAAACCTTTCCACAGAACTGAGGTACATAGTAGAAAGTTCCGCGAGTTTTTAAATTCCGATAGAACTATACTAGTTCCGGTAACAAAGCCTCCTTAACATCATTAATCTATTTTACCATGTCTTCTACTTCTAGTATGCCATATCAACAAAAAAATACTTATATAAATTAAAATTGTAACATGACTATCTTATGTAATTTTAACTATGACTGTAACATAAAAATATTAACTAAAATCTATTGTAACTTTTATATATATTTTTATTTGATTATTTATTCATTCAAAATAAAATAAAGCAATTTATAAATTGCCACAAATATTGTAGTGCCAAAACAGGGCCCGTGTCAACACTGACAGCACTTTAATTTAAGACCTAGATTTGATCTAAGCTTTACCTACATAAAACAATAAAGATTATGAATATAATTTTAAGTAGGTACCAATTCAAAAAATGTAGAAAATACATAAATATAAATAAGATAAAAAATAAAAATAGTCTTTATTCTACCACAAAACATGTTTACAATCATCAAATTATAGTTTATATCAAGCATTAATTATTTATATTTCATTTAATTTTATTAATTTCACTATATAATTTTATTATTATAAATGTTATTTATTTTAATTTATTTATATATTATGCAATTAACATTTTGCGAAAGTCGCCTCTTTGGCCTTAGGCCTCCCCCAGCTTCCTCGAGTTGTCTCTATCTCAAACATTTCTTCTCCAGTCTGGTCCGCCTGTTTCCCTGAATATATCTTCCCATCGCTTTTTTTGATCTACCTCTACCTCTTTGTGTTCCTCTTGGTATCCATTCTGTTAATTTCCTAGTCCATCTATTATCTGCCATTCCACATACATGACCTGCCCATGTCCATTTGATACTTCTTATACGTACAAAATACATACGGGCCATTATTTTTAAGCGAAGGTAAATTGTATTTTTTAATAATCAACCTTTTTATTTATTTATTTATTTATTTTATTTAAGGAAACATACAGCTTTTTATATATTTCATTATTAAACTAAGTTATAATAGATATTACATTAGCCTTCACAGTTTCCAAAGTTAAGTTGTACACAATACAATTCTGGTAAGACAGACACCTAATTCGGTAAAATTAAAAATAAAACAATATAATACTGGGTAGGTATATACTTAAAAATTTTGAAACACCATGGTAAAGCTTACATTACTCGTGCATTGATCTAAGAAGACTTTTCCATAAATGCACATCAAAATGTCATTGTCTTAAAGATCTCTGCTGCTATTGCTTTCTAAATTGACCAAAGACAATGCAGAATTATAAATTGCGGGTCAAAGACCTATATCTGAGCCGAGGCATGTATTTTTCATGTAATTTGTTAGGTTGTTATGTACAAATGAGATCTGCTCATTGTTTCATGTTCATTCAAATTATGGTTGATGTATCCGACATTGTAATCTTCAAGATTCTAAGAGACCAGAGGACATATAACTATACCGTCCCGTTCATCGGAACGTTTCATTCTACCGCCGGTATCGACCGGTGGTAGAATGAAACGGCATTACTTACGTTTTTTTTATTCGTAATACACACAGGTAAGGCAAGTTGCCTCATGTCACCATTTATAAAAATAACTTTAAATTCAAATATTATTCCGTACAAGGGTTCGAAATATATAAACTTCAATAAATATAAATAAGGGATTGCCTTAAACCCGTTATAGCTTTACTTTTTTTTCTCTTGATTGAAAACGACCGTCCGCCATAGGTTCTACGTCACCATTATTGTAAACAACAAAACGTCAAACGCCAGTTTCAGGTTATTCGTGCCTCTTTCATGTACAGTCACGCTTATAGTTTACAATAACAGTGACGACACTAGCACTGATAACTAATAGACGATCATGGCGGACGTCTTTTATGGCTGTATAGCGAAAATATAATTAAAAATGTACTAAAGCAACTAAGCACCTCTCGCTTAAAAAAAACTTTTTTTTATGGCGTGATATAACCGTAATAAACCGTTCTATCAAATAAAAAATAGTGGCAACTAGCCTATTGGTAAAATACAAGCTAAAAACACAGTAAACATAAGCGCTAGATTGTAGTCTAAAGACTCGTACACAAAGCAACACAATAACATTAAAAAAACTAAAAAAGATAGTAAGTACAATCTGGTTCAAAACTGCACTTTAATTTACTTCATCGTCATCGTCGTCGTCGTCAGCCCATTTAAGTCCCCACTGCTGGGGCACGGGCCTCCCTCAATCACATGAGGGGTAATTGCCATACTCACCACGCTTGGCAGACGGGTTGGCGAGGGTTTTGATATAGATGCAGAGTTTTCCTTCTCTGGGTGCTGATGATCATGCCAGCAGCTTGACCTTAGTCGCCTTTTACGACATCCTCGGTAAGAGTGAGGGTGGCCTATTCTACTCTGCCGGGGACCACACGGCTCCTTATTTACACGGCACGGCTTATTTTACTTACTTTGTTTATATACGATTGTAATGTGTTGTGTGCATATTATAAATAAAATAAAATAAGTACTAGTGTCATTATGACTTGATAACAATATTAATACCTAACTTGTTAGTATACCTATTCAATGTATTCACATATAATGTGTGTAATTACATTTATATTACACTTACCTAAATAAAAATAGTTATAAATAATTCTTTAATGTATGACGATTTGTAAGAGCTGTATAAGACCGCCTTATTGTACTGTCTGTTGTTGTTGTATCATACATGTTTGTTTTAGTGCAATAAAGAATATCTATCTATCTATACAAATAATATTTGAATTTGAGTTTATACCACTTGCATCAAAAATAAAAGATACGCACGTCGCGTATAAAAAAGAAGCAGGTATAAAGATTCGGTTGAGCGAATTCAGTTTCGTTGTAGTCCCTCAGTAACGCATCTTCTGTTTTTAGAATAAACCAACAAGGCGCTGAAAATATTTCTCCCATATAAAATAATCATGTTGGTTTAATAGTGCACAAAACAATACGGAAACTAAATTGTAGGCCAAAGCCCGAAACGAAAGCAGAAGGCGGTGCGCCAATACTGGCACATGCAAATTGCTATGCATATCGACTTGAACCGCCGCATCCTAGTATAAAAGTTAACACAGTGAAGCAAACTGCACATCGAAATAGAAAAAATATATATCGTCAAAAAGTGCATGCATTAGTCGATGCCTGAGGAATGCTTCTAAAGGATAGAAGACGAACCCGTAATCCTTAGGACCTGATAGAAGGGACAGACACAAAAAGGCTTGGCTTGGCGTCCTAAAATATGTTTGCCATGTGTTCCTACAACCTCACTACTATAG
This sequence comes from Marasmia exigua, assembly GCA_019059595.1. Lineage (NCBI taxonomy): Eukaryota > Metazoa > Arthropoda > Insecta > Lepidoptera > Crambidae > Marasmia > Marasmia exigua. The sequence goes on from CM032485.1 coordinate 8,368,960, forward strand.
ATACCAAAGACCTTGCGAAGTTGCGGTGTAATAGAAAAGCGGACCCCGGGCGCCGATGCGACGGTTTTGGATAACACGCTAAGATGGAGAAGAAGAATCCTTGCAGTGCGGGGCCTTAACAAAAAAAGAGGCCAGACAACCTCTGCTTTCTATTAAAATGAACTGCTAACATTTTCCTGTACACGTCCTGGAAATATGCAAGTCCCATAAGATGGTACCCATTATTCACACAAGAAAAATTGACTAGAAAAATTGGCGGCAAACATGCACTTATTATGCCAAACGTCAAAGATTGCATCGACTACGCTACAGTTTAATCAGATTAAAGTGGAGTTCCCTCACCTCGATTTATAACACTGTGAGCTCTAATTGTCGCATGCCACACAGTCATTAATCACACATCACACGCCGATTAACGACTTAATTAATTGATACAAGCGTTGTGTGTGGACGCAATTATGTTGTGGGAAAACTCTTTGATGAGATATTCCCAAGAAATATATTGTTTTAAACTTTCATTGTCACTAACATTAGAATAGTTATTAACGGGACATCTACCATGTACCTTATTTTTGAGATTCCGATATTTCGGACTGTTGCAAGCGCCATGTTCACGGAGGAACTGAAGTTTTTGCGGGTAAGATGTTCCTGGCAGACAAATCGGTCTACCAAAAACAAGTACATGGTAGACATCTCGTAAATAACTGTTCTAATGTTAGTGACCATGAAAGTTTAAAACTGTCTGGTATTAGGCGGTCTTATCGCTCCCAGCGATAAGATCTATGTATACCTAGCTTTCAAGTTTTGTGTCTTGTGCAATAAAGACTATTTATCTATCTATCTACTTTCACCAAATGAACTATACTTTATACAATTCACTTTTGATATAATGTAGTTTATTTATAAGCTGATTATGTTATGGACTAATACTTTCTTCATCTTTTGACTAAATTATGTATCGTCTAACAGTTCACGTTTTCCATATTAACATACTTCCATATTAATTACAACCATGTCTTCAAAACAAATGAATGTTAAATTATGTAAAAGGGTAAATCTTTGGATTGTAGGTCACCAGGTCTGGTGTAACTGATAAGGAATTAATTTTAAATGACTTGGTTTTCATTTAATGAATGAATTACAATACAAAGATTTACCCTTTTACATCATTTAACATTCATTTGTTTTATTCTATAAACTATTAACTCGGTGTAAGCAGCAGAAAGTAGAAAGGCTAAAAAATATTAATACCGTTAACTTATAAGCACGACACCACGTCCAATAAATTTTTGCGATGTTTTGTAAGCTTTCGATAATGTATTTAACACTAAAGTTAATTAATCTATTCAAAATATTTTAGGAGGTAGTTATATCTCATCCATCACATAGTCTTAACACACTTAATGCTTATTTTTTAAAATGTATTTCTGAAGTACCTTAAATACACACAGGGGCTCCATACTAGGTCCATTTTTGTTCCTTTTTACATTCTTTCATTATTTTTGAAAAATGTGATAATGAATAACTTAACACAAATGAAAAATATTTCTAATCAAAGACATCATTTCAGAGAATGTCTAGCTGCACACTTTATAAGTAACGCCTTTTCAATACATTTTCTACGGTGCAAAAAGTGAACGCACGCAATCTGCGAATGATGTTTGCAGATTCCCAAGACACATTGTTTTTTAAGATTCCTAGGTGTCGATTGGTTTTATGGCTATATTAGTTACTGCTTACTTAGTGTTTATTGCATATTTATACGAACGATGTATATGTATGTTGTACTCGTAGTAATTTATGTGAACATTACAAGTGGTATTTGGAGCAAATATACGTAACCGTCTTATTAACCAGTATTGTAAAATAGCTATGCACTTTATACCAATGTAGATTGATACTTTTACAAGACTTATAAAAGTATAATTGAAAGCAAAAGTATCTATAATTTAATTAGAATAGTTTTCTCAGCTATTCAAGAAACGCTTTTGAAAACACGAGTATCTACGTAAGTTATTATAAAGCCATTTTAATGACAAACAAAGAAAAAATATTGTGATGATAAAGTAAAAATTTAATTGATGCTTTTGTTCCATTCTTTTCAAAAATATGTGCCAGGGTCGGATTCTATAGGAAAAGGCCCCGATTCCTTGCTTCTTTATGCAAAAGAGATTAAAAATTTAACAAGAATGATCTAGCAATTCGCGCGTTACAAATAATAGCTGTTATCAAACAACCTTGTAAGGGCTCCGACATAAAAATTAATGATGCTGAAACGTGGCTCTTCTGTCGACAACAATAGGTCATGGTTGTGGTCTCCGGAAGTCAAACCAATATATATGCCAATATATTGCAAATGTCTAGCTATGAATGGCGGGATGCAGCGTTAACATAAATCGGACGATATTGGTTTGGTTATTTATTATACACCGTGCTTTTTTATTATATTACTCACTTATCGAGAGGGCATTATATGTATGTATTGTTGAATTTAATCCTAGATTACCTACATTTAAAAATAAACTACGCATACTATTGTCTAATTATAATTAATAATAAGATGAAATCTCTATGATTCACTTGTCGACTGGCCCAGCGGCGCTATTGGTAATGAATAGAATAGAATAAGCATTTATTTGGTAAACACATCACATGATTTTTACAGAAAAGAGAAAAATGACTTTGACTTTGACTTACTAAATATTTACATGCCAACACATTAGGCGAAACATGTGAATCTATTTTTAAGAATTTTACTGTTAACATCATTTAATGTACCGTATTTCGAGTGAATAAACTGAATTGAATTGAATCAACAGTAGGATTACTAATATACACATGATAATACTTTTCTTTTGTAAATAAATACTTATAATACATAGAAAACACAAAGACCAATACAAACAGCCATGTTCATGCACACAAATGTTTGTACTGTGAGGGGATCGAACCCGCAACCCTTGGACCAAAGGCAGCGTTCACTACCACTGTTCCAAACGGGTCGTCGAATCGGTAATATACGCAATGCAAGCAAGTTTGTTATTTGGTTCTCCAAATAATAAACTAACTCACGAAAAGCTTTCATACAATCAGTATTGGATCAATTACGCAACTGTTTTAATATCTTCAAGCGTAGTTTTAGTTGTCTGAGCATGACCACCTACTAAGGCTCATCATCGCTCTTTCACCCTTTAAACTCAAATAACTTAATTAATACCTTCAGTTTGAGGTCCAAACACTACACAGGCATCCAAATCACAATTGACTGTCAAAAAATATTTGTCCTCATTTTTTAAAATTTTCACCAGATCTAAAACTTCGTCAACTTCAGAAACACTATTACTATCAAAACCGTCAACATTCAAGGCAGTATAAGTTCGAATGTCGACTGTGCTGTCTCCATCACAGTTACCGGCTAACTGCCGGGCCACACGCGATGCCTTCGAAGGAGCTCGATTGCCGGAAAAATCATACTAATTTATTACTAATTCATTGGAAAAACCTTATCAAAGATTCGGTGCGGTGGTTTTTCACGTTTTATAATTACAACGTCTTCGAATGGGTTTAAATATTTCAATTGCTGTTTACTGTGCACAACTTTTTGTGTATATCCTATATTGTCATCCTTTTCAGCGTAATGTGCATCGATTGCGTTGTGGGTTCGATTCCCGCTCTGTTAAATATTATTGAGATTAACACTTATGTTTGTTTGACCAGTTTCTGGGTGTCTATTTTAGTTTAAATTTGTGGTTCCTGCAATAATTTTGATACCCATAACACAAATACTTTTAATCTAGTTATTTTGGGGATAGATCAATATATGCTATCTGAGCTTAAGCCTAAGCCGTGTGGTCCCCGGCAGAGTAGAATAGGCCACCCTCACTCTTACCGAGGTGTCGTAAAAGGCGACTAAGGTAAAGCTGCTGGCATGATCATCAGCACCCAGAGAAGGAAAACTCTGCATTTATATCAAAACCCTCGCCAACCCGTCTGCCAAGCGTGGTGAGTATGGCAATTACCCCTCATGTGATTGAGGGAGGCCCGTGCCCCAGCAGTGGGGACTTAAATGGGCTGATGATGATGATGATGCTATCTGATATTTATTCACATTGGGTTATGTTCCTTGTATCGATTGGGAACCAAAATGTATTATATTTTAACTTATTATTATATTCTAGATGCTATAAAATTTACTTGATATTTTTTTTTATTCTATCAACAAAGATTAAAGAAAAAGTACCGCTTGAACGGAATGTCGATTTCTACTGAAAACGAAGAATTACCAGTTTCATTTTATAGTCAAGCATGAAAAAGCAAAGCGCAAACTAAAATAACACAGTATTTATATCTTACCGTGATAATAACTGTAATAATAAAATAATTGAGTTTTCTTTAGATAAAATTAGTAGTACTTATGTCTCTATCAAACCTCAAAAGTAACTAGTTAGAAGCACGCGATGTTTTAGCTCTAAAATATAATAAGGAAAAGAACAGAATAGTTTTATTTATACACAACGAATAAATACCTAACATAATAAATACCTTTGAAGAAAAGTATTCCGTTTCAAACCTCCAACATGTTCAGAACAGCTGACTATTTACACTTTCAGACCAAATCCACCGAGAAAATATTTATGATTCACATTTTCACTTCTAACGTGTATCACTTGTGCACCCTTTAGTTTATATTAAGTTTACTTAATGATTATGAATAATTTAATGGAAAAAGATAAATTGCTCTTAATTTCGTCATAATCGAATATTGTCAACATCTAAATTTAACCAGACGTGGAATACATTGATACAGTGTGAGTCTTTATAAAAACAAGAAACTATACAACTGATAATTATTAAAAATCATAAAAAATACAAATATTTTTTTTTCTTGTCCTTCATTTTGATAAGTACACCTTATGAAAACTCCGTTGGCCGTGTGGTCCCCGGCAGAGTAGAATAGGCCACCCTCACTCTTACCGAGGTGTCGTAAAAGGCGACTAAGGTAAAGCTGCTGGCATGATCATCAGCACCCAGAGAAGGAAAACTCTGCATTTATATCAAAACCCTCGCCAACCCGTCTGCCAAGCGTGGTGAGTATGGCAATTACCCCTCATGTGATTGAGGGAGGCTCGGGCCCCAGCAGTGGGGACTTAAATGGGCTGATGATGATGATGATGATGAAAACTCACTCTGTATACCGCAACTAGGTATGAGCTAACTAAAAACTGTTTCCTGATTTCGTTAAGGTCACAAAGACTGTTCAAGCTGAACATCTGAATTTACCCAAATGACAACTTGACAAGTGATTCATTAAGGTAATCAAGTTCTAACAATTTACCACATTGTCTCACAATTTCATAATATCTTCACAAAATGTTTTAATATTTAAAGACATAACTGTAGAAGACTGGTCTATACCAGAGCTAGCAGCTAACTGTAAGCCAACATGCGATGCCTCATGAAAATGGTGTTCAGGGTGTGTTCTATCGCTTTTCGCGAACTGTCTTTAGGGTGGCATAATGGGAAAGGCAATATAGACAGATAGCATTATTTTCGTCCTTAAATTGCGACTATTAGAGGCATATTTAAACAGTATAAAAGTTTGCAAGCCAAAAAGAGAATTGTCAGGTACTAATGGAAGAGTGTTTTGAGAGATTTCATAAATATTTACAAAACACATCACAGAATTGAGAAGTAGCAGACTAGAAATATGGATAAGTAAATAAATAAACTACTGAACAGAATAATAAATATGTCACTCACCACAACATGACGTAAGAAAAGCAAAATAAGACGAAATATTTATACTTTACATGGAGTAGGACTAGAATATGTACGATATATTGAGATCGTAAACCTGTCGTAAAACTTTAGATGGAAAATGTCAACCCGCTTCCACTTTAGACACTTTAGATCCTCCTCAGACGTCTTCAGGGCGATTCTTAAGTGGAACCGTCATGTGGAATATTTATTTTCCACTTAAACCTACATTCTACATATCTCAAACTTCAACGTCTAAGGAAATCTTACAAGTGAGCATAATAGTTTTTTTTTTAGATTTTTGCGTTGCATTATAACTATAATGTATCAATACGGGGATTAACACGATATTTATTATGTGAAACAACATTGTGTACTCACATATTTGGCTCGACGTTTCGGCTACGTTACAGCAGCCGTGGTCATCCACCACTCATGACCACGGCTGCTGTAACGTAGCCGAAACGTCGTAGCCGAAATCCCCGTATTGATACATTAAAGTGAGCATAAGTGCCACATCCTTTAATTACACCTTATTATTCGTATTATGCTACTAAAATTACAAAACACTTGTTATGTGTGTAGGATATACTGTTTATCTTTTTTGGGCATCTTCCTGTATTTAGACATCGGTATACAGTTGTGAAATGAGCATATTAGGTACGTCTCAGCAGCATTCCGTGGTGCTGGTGATTAAGCCTAATCCCATCATAGTAGCAATGACTTGATTTCTAATGATGGAGGCCTTTGCCCTGCAGTGGGACAGTAAGTAGGCTGTTACTACTACAGCACCATTGAAGTTTTATTTTTATCTCACAATTTGTTACCTATGTGTACTTATAATGCGTAGTACACTTTATATCAATTGTTTTTATGTGTTCCTATGTGTTTGAAAGTTATCCACATTCATTTTCTGTGATTAAACTACTAAGAAAAGGCATTACAATTACTAAAAATATTTTGCCTTTGCTTTTGTCAAGCAAATCTCGGAAAAATAAAGCCTTCACTTACTATCAGCTTTTATATTCTGTTTCTACGTTTGGCTCATATTTCTCAACCACAGCTATATTTCTTCGATGTTAACAATAAAGCAATAAAAGTTTGTCAGAGGTTTAATTTCAGTATTTGGCGATTCGCAAATGATGGAGGGTCACGCAACGTGCCCGATATAGGCCACGAGGAGTGTGCGAGTGACGTAAGCAGATTGCTTAGGCGATAACCTATATAATGTTATAGGTGGCACCTATATGCTAGCAAACCAAAAACAAAAGGCACATTTGTAACTTATTTATACCAATACAAAACATATTAATAATTGGTTACTTACTCATACATTACTAAAGTCAATGTTACAACAAGGACGTTTAGTTTCAGCCAAATATTAAGGTAATTTAAAGGTTAATTTTAAGGTCTAATGACGTACATGATGCATTATTCAGAATTAAAATTATTTTCCCAACTTTTGTGTCTGATTAATTACATTTATGTAGTTTCCTGGCTTTTCTTAAAGTTGTGAAAGTATACAACGAGCAGGACGTAAAAATCATCAAAATTAGTATGATTTACTTGCATTTGGAAGCAATTGAATTAGTATCTTAATATTGGATCTGACAATTGCTTCTGAATCAGTCTACCATTGATATAAAGATGATATAAAATCCAACCTATATAGACCAACTATTTTCCGGCTACTCTTATCAAGCCTATGCATATTGTTATAATTATTGATTTCTTTATCTGGTATCCTTCATAAGTGATACTCGGCTTTGCGTATTTGTACAATGGGAGGAGTGCCGCAGGGAGCCATACTGGGTGCGGTCGGGCGGAGCCAATATTAACGCAAAACATTAGGCGAATTAGATCATAATGTGGCTATTTGCACGAATAGGAAATTAGGCTAATATTGGCCTCATTTTGAACACGCATTGTATGAAATTAAAACAAGTGTTAGAAGAAATATGGTAATAAGAAAGGAATGAGTTTTTGCGGTTTACCACAGGTGGTGTATTAGCCAATGTACACTCACTCTAAAATACAAAATATCGTAAACTCTTGGTTTGGCATAATAATTTGATAAAGCACTTGTTCTCCTTTTTTAACCGACTTCAAAAAAAAAGAGGAGATTCTCAATTCGACATGTGAATTTTTTTTGTTTGTTCCGATTTAGATTATTCCTTTTTAATTAGAAAGTAGATAGTCCCGGATTGGTACCATGATAAGGATAGCAGGATCTGATGATGGAATCCCGGATAAATTGAGAGGAACCCTCAAATTTTAAAGGCACATGTAATGTTTATGTATCTTATTTCAAAACTGCACCAGTATTTACGCCTGATTGTATTAATTTTGTGGCTCTGCTGATGATGGAAGGTCAACTCCTCAACGGTAAGGAGTAAAAGGATAATTCTTTCAATACTGTACTTACGAGTACTCTCGAGAAGAAGTGTTACCAAATTCGGCGCCTATTACTATCTTGTAATTGAATACAACATTATTTTCAACAACACTATTAAGGCGCTTTTTTTTCCCTGAAAATTTTTTCGTGATGCGTGTCTCTTCCACGAACCTTTGATTAGATTATTTAAGGCGATGGGTAGCCCTAACTAGCGACACCAATCGATTTTAATTGTTAGCTAATAAACCGGATCTATTTGAAACAATTTCGGGATTACAACCTCTCGGCAAACACTTATACTATTTATCAAATAACCATGCACAAATTTTGGGTCCAACGCGTACGCGAAAAATTGTATACCGCCAAAAGCGGCCATTTTTAGCGTGAATCAATTTTTCGCATACAAAAACGGACCCAACATTTGTGCATGGTTATTTAATAAATAGTTGCCGAGAGGTTGTAACCCGAAATAGTTTAAAATAGATTCGGTTTAGTAGCTAAAAATCAAAATCGATTGGCGTTGCTAGTGTGCCCTACCCGTCACCTTAACGTAAACATATATGAGAAAAATTTACCCGGCATCAGTTACACAATGGCCCCGACTTTCCTCGCGTCGCGTCGTAACACTTCGAGCTAACAATGAACAGACAAACATTTCCCCCGTATTCTTTGCATATTGTTTGTTCGTTACGCAAATATCGCTGCCTGGGGGTCTAATTTCAAGTTACCACGTACGATCGTTCGATCGAGCCGACAGTCAACCAATTGTAGTTTAGTTTGGCAATTTGAAATACCATCGTATGGGACACTTTCGTACGGATCCGACCATAGACTCTCGTGAATGAATGATATTCGCGATGATAGTGTCGCCGAAAGACCCACATCAAATAAAACCAATTGAATTGATTTTATTTATAATTTACAATATTTTTTTTAAAGAATAAAAGATATTTGACTTTTTAAATTAAAGGACTATTGTTTAATGTGTTTGAAAGAAAGATTTTAAATAATAAAAACATTAAAATGTTAAAATATTTTTAAAAATCTGACAGCTTGCTATTTTTCTACATCATAGCCCATATAGTTATCTGTGGCCATCTGTGAAACATTAGAAAAAAACTTGTAAATTACCTATTGACATAAGTATGTACGTACGATAAATATATCTCAATACATAATTTAAAATATTGTAAAATGGTTTGAAAGCGTATGTACATTAGTATTATGCTTATATACAAGTTCTATAGTTATCTAAAGACTCTACTTTCTTAAGTAAAATCAAGTATAAGTTAGGTTAGTCGCATAATCCTACCTAAATAAGTTTATTTGTTATTAATTTTACTCTGCCGGGGACCACTCGGCCACGGAGTAGAATAGGCCATCCTCACTCTTACCGAGGTGTCGTAAAAGACCAATAAGGTAAAGCTGCTGGCATGATCATCAGCACCCAGACATGGAAAACTCTGCATTTATATCAAAACCCTCGCCAACCCGTCTGCCAAGCGTGGTTAGTATGGCAATTACCCCTCATGTGATTGAGGAAGGCCCGTGCCCCAGCAGTGGGGACTTAAATGGGCTGATGATGATGATTATTCCAATTTACACTTTAGAAAGAACAACTTTGAAACATCATTTCTATAATTTAACCATTTGTAATTAAATATTTCAGTAAACAAGACATCAAAGTTCTCCATTGGACCAAACTGTAATAGAAAGCTGAGCTAGAATGACTGTGAGAGGAGAATGAGTTGAACAAAGTGAACATCTCACCGGAGGTAATCAAAATAACAAAAAGTTATTTAACTGAATCTATAATATCTGTGCTATAACTAATTTCCTTACTGAAAGAAAAAACATTAAGATAAAGATAATATAATTGTTTGAAACATGTATACAAAAGTGTAATCCTTATAAATAAATATTTCACAACATCACATACATTGGTCTGACTCCGAGATAGGTACCTCAAGCACCTGTGTTACGGATATCAGAATCAACAGTGGGATTACAAATATATGCATATAATACTTTTCTTTGATAAATACAACTTATAATACATAGAAAACACCCAGACCAATACAAATAGACATGTTCATGCACACAAATGTTTGTACTGTGCGGGGATTGAACCCGCAACCCTTGGAACAAAGGCAGCATTCACTACCGTTCCAAATGGGTTGTCAAATCCTTGCTGTGTTATTCTTGGTTGGTGGTCCAGAACCATGATTTTGGAGGCCAGCGTACTGTGAGCCAAGATCGAGGATTTGGCGAGTCTGGCAATTAGCATGAAGGGACTGCCGTCTGACCTTAACAACCCTTAGACGGGGGAACCACACCAAATTAATCATAGTTACATGTTACAGAAACTTATTCAAGTAATCTTAAGTGCATATGGAGCTCGTTGGTAGAAATATGCATTTGAGTTTATTTTTTACATTATTTCCAATCTAAAATTAAATAGCTTGTTTTTATTTACTTAATAAGTATGATTGTAATCGAAATACCAATGTACCAACAGTTTTTTGTATGAGAGAGCAATAAAAATACTTTTATTATTAGGTATTTATTTATTTTATTTAAAACTCCTTTATGATTATTGCAGAATATCTACCAGCATTGCACAGATCTCCGCTAGAAGAAACATACCCAGTTCCAGTACTCCGGACTTCATTGCTAAACGAAGTTAATTATTTGCTGAAAATAGTTTGTTATAATTCAACTGATAAGTACCTATGGACAAGCATCATTCAGTCATCATTTATTATGTAAATAAAGTAAAGTATCAGCTTAATTATTCCCTTTGTAGGGCTAAGACCCCCATCATAGAAATCAAGTCATCGCTACTATGATGGGATTAGGCTTAATCATCACTCTTGCCAAATGCGGATTAGTGATCACAAACCCGAACTATGTTCGGAAAATTCAAAACATACCTTTGCTCGACCCGGGAATCGAACCCATGACCCCGAGATCATGGCCACAGGGCCATCGTCAGAACCGTCTTAAACCATTAGACGATGGGGCGTTGTTTTATTTGTAAATAGTTAAAGGTTATTAATTAATACTAAGTGGGTGTGTGAAGATAGATAGACATCCTTTATTGCACAGAAAGAATACAAAATATGTGTGTGTACATAGTTTCTTCTTAAAATAGGATAACATTATTGTATCTTTTATTATTTATTTTAATAAATGATTCCATCACATGTACTTTGTTGTTTTTTTCATTCCTTATGTACTGCTCTCCTGTTAAATAGTATGTTAATCGCATGAGTGTTAACAGGGCTTTTGGAACAGTGGTAGTGAACGATGGCTTTGGTTCAAGGGTTGCTGGTTCGATCCCCATACAGTACAAACATTTGTGTGCATGTACATGTCTGTTTGTATTGGTCTGGGTGTTTTCTATGTATTAGTATGTTTTTACAAAAGAAAAGTATTATATGTATATATTTGTAATCCCACTGTGGACTATGATATCCGTAACACAGGTGCTTGAGCTACCTATCTCGGAGTCAGATCAATGTACATATGTGATGTTGTGAAATATTCTATGGGATATATTGAAATTCACTAACTAATAGTGGAGCAAATGTATTAAACCAGTTAAACATAAGTTTAACTGGTTGGTACTGTGTAATCTTTAATGGATATCCAAAATTACCCCAAAATTGTAAAATTTATAAGTAGATAACTAGGTACTTAAATAGTTATGTAGGAACCTAGCACAAAGGTAAGTAGGTAGTATACCTACTTTTTAAGGAAAGAGAAAACTTATTACGTATACTTGTAATGTAGACAAAGTAGGAACTTAGGCAAAATTATTGCCTCTTGTAATACATAATTTAGGCTTGCAAATGGTTAAAACCCTCAAAATGTATTTCACTTTGTACTTTGGTGGATTAATACCTAATTGAGTCAAAAGCCTATATAAATAATACCTAAATAAACCATCAAAAGTTTCAAACTTTTGAACTGATAAGATTAAGTTTGAAGAATACAATGTACTTAGTCGCAGAAAAAGACTAATTACTTAGTGAATCTAGTTTATCTATAAGAAGCCTACACCACTAGGTAGGTACTTAGTATACTTACTTACTTAAATCTGCTTAAATCATTGAACTATACCATACATATTCTCACTGGCATAAATCTACAAAAATTCTCAGTAAGTAGGTAAATAGGCACTTAATGTAAATTAATTTACATATTTAAACGTAAGTACTGAGATTCATACATTAACACTTTGATTAAGCATTAAAAGTACCTAAGTACTCTATGTATTCATAATCATCTATATAGGTATAGCAATTTTAACATTTTATACCAAGAAACTCCGCTTTAAACTAATCTTTATTGATATGTAAGTCATTGGACCTTATTTACAAAGACATAAAGATCCTTTTTTAATACACCATAAATCCATTCAACCGAACCAAAACACCTTTCGAGCTATCGTGAATTTTGACATAAAGACGCGAGACAAGAAATGTCAAATTCGATAGTTTGGTTGAGCATTGGTGTCTTCAAATTAGGGTTTGAGGCGAGATGTGTCAAAAGAGTTTCGGTTGAGTTCAACCGACGCAATGTTCACTTCAAATTAGGAAACGTCGTCAAATACGTTTGGTTGAGTCTCAAAGTTAACTTCAAATTAGACCCCCTGGGTATAACTAGATTATGTGGGTACGCATTATTGTATAAAACCGTGTGAAAGCCACACTTCGGCATAAACAGTGTGACAAGGTCGCAGAGAGATCGGGCGCAGGACCAACGGCTCATAGTGCTTTCCGAGGCAAGGGAGTACGGCCGCCATGTTCCAGACTCCGGGCTGACACAAAGAATTTCTTCACGAAAACTTTGGTACACATTTTTGGTCCGACCTGAGGGTCGAACCAGAACACTCTTGCGCAGCCGTCGCTTTAAAGTGCGACCTACTAAAAGAAACCGTGTACAACGTAGGGCTGCTCGAATTGTCGGTGACTTGACTTTCTCTAGTCGACTTGATCCTCTAGCATTGCGGCGGGACATAGCTTCCCTCAGCATTCTATACCCCATATATCATGGGGAGTGCTCTGAAGAACTGTTTGATTTACTCCCTGCAGCCGAATTCTTACATCAAACCACTCGCAAGCGATTGTCATTCCATCCTCATCATCTCGATGGATGGCGGTCTAATACTGTGCGTTTTTCCCGTAACTTTTTTTTTATATGAGAGGTGGCAGACGAGCAGACGGATCACCTGATGGTAAGCAATTCCACTGCCCATGGACACCCGCAACACCAGTGGAGTCACAAGTGCGCTGCCAAGCTTTTCCCCTTCCCCCATTGGGCCTCCGGTAACCTCACTCACACGGCGAAACACAGCGCAGGCGCTACTTCACGCCGGTCTTCTGTGAGGCAGTGGTATCACTCCGGTCGAGCCGGCCCATTCATGCCAAAGCGTGGCTCTCCAACATTTAAACCTTTCTACCACGTACTTTCTACCACCATCTTTCGACTACCATTTAAAACTTTCTACCATGTACCTCAGTTCTGTGGAACGGTTTGGCTGCAGGAGTATTTCCGGACGGCTACGACTTAGGGACCTTCAAGAGAAGAGCGTAGTCTTTCTTAAAAAGGCCGGCAACACATTAGCGATCTCTCAGATTTCGCGCATGTTCATGGGCGGCGATGATTACTTTCCATCAGGTGACTCGCTTGCTCGTTTGTCCGCCTCTAGCATAAAAAAAGTTAACCACTGCGCTACCGAGGAGGCAGTCACCATTAGGTACACACGGCTTCACGTCGAGTTATCCTTGTTGGACTTTGGGCCGTCCTATGTCTGAGACACACATTTTATTTTTGCACTGAGGCGGGGTTCCTTAATTTGACGTCGTCTGTACATTGTAAACAGTATCTCATCCGTCGATATGCCATGAACAGTTAAACACGATCGCCCCGTTTCTCTTTCTTGCCGCGTAATTATGCGCTAATGGCAACGTTTGTTTTTGCCATATAAATAAAAGGGTTGTAGTAGAAGGTTGAAAATTGAGGATTGTATGTATTTTTGTATGTTGTATCATAAAAAAGAGAAATTAAAAATTGTGTCTAAAAATAAAAATAAAAATTTAGGGGTGGAATACCCTAACATTTAGGGGGATGAAAAAATAGATGTTGGCCGAATTCTCATAGATACCGGATAATAAGCACAAAAAATGTCATCAAAATCGGTCAAGCAGTTTCGGAGGAGTATGGCAAACGAAAACTGTGAAACGACAGAATTTTATAATATTAGATAATAATCTCAATGTAGGTGTAGGTGGTTTGTAAGCTGTTTGTTTTGTTATGTATTTATTTTAGTAATAGCTTGTAATTAGTGAATTTGTTCTATTGTATTTTGACTGTATTATTTATTTAACTATTATATTCGTCTATTTTTTGTTTTGCATTTATTTTATAATTTACGTTGACATGTAATTTTCTGTGGAAACTTTCGAACACGATCTTGTGGCGTAAGAGGCAGGGTCACTACCAATTGCGCCATCCGGTCAGTCAACAGATGCTTTATACATTAGTGACGGGAATCATACTACCACTCGATTGACTCGAGTTGTTGAAAAGAAAGAAAAGAAGGAAACTATTTATTGACCACAACACATAATACATATAAAAACGGTCCAGACCATAAAAGTTGCGGCCAACCAGGCTCAGCCTCAGCATAGGCTGCAACTGCCGCAAGCAACAGCTGCAGCGCTGGTTTTCAGGCTAGACCTTGGGTGAACTATTGCCTTAAAAGAAATATAAGTATTAACATGAAATACAACAAAATTGACAGATAAGTACAAAAATGAAAAGAGATGGCGTGATGATTTTGACCACTTCTCGGGCAATTGGCAAACCATCGCCACAAATAGAGTCTAATGGCGGCTTTTAGGGGAGGCCTTTGACCAGCAGTGGGACGACGCAGGCTAATAATAAAAAAAAGTACAAAAATATCTGAAGTTGTCTGAATCTGAAGTTGTACACCGTTATTTTTTTATCGCGAATAAGACCATCTAGCATGTGTTAAAACAACAAAATAAGCGAAAAAAATGTTCCATACAAAATTTCATCTCCACCCGGCGATAATGTATGGAACTGAGCTGAGCTGATTTTATGACGGTTATTTTGTTGATCTAACATGCAAAATGGACTTTATTCATGATAACTATTATGAGGATTTTGGGATGTAAACGATAAAAAGAATACGGTTTATATTTAATCGCCTATTCTCTAAAAAAAACAAGTCGTACAACAGCAGGAGTGGTGATAAGTACTATAACATCTATCTTTCGCTTACATTAAACCTCTTTTTGATTTAATGTAAAATCTTTCGTTGAATGCAAAAATATTATTTATGTATTTGTTATTTTTTGTATTAAAATACGTTTAATTTAATTCCGTTCATCTGTTGTCATGTATACTTGATCCTAATTGAGTGTGGTCCCCGGCAGAGTAGAATAGGCCACCCTCTCTCTTACCGAGGTATCGTAAAAGGCGACTAAGGTAAAGCTGCTGGCATGATCATCAGCACCCAGAGGAGGAAAACTCTGCATTTATATCAAAACCTTCGCCAACCCGTCTGTCAAGCGTGGTGAGTATGGCAATTAACCCCTCATGTGATTGAGGGAGGCCCGTGCCCCAGCAATGGGGACTTAAATGGGCTGACGACGAATTGAGTAAAACAATATTCAAACACATTACCTGTTCACACATTAAAATATCCGATCTCCACTCAAAAGCACATCACCCACGCTAACTAACTACCACTCACTTTCACTATGTTCAAATTCAATTCATCACAATTGGTTGACGTAAAGCGCATGTTCAAAAACAAACACAGTTTACTCAACAACAAAAACACGAGAGGTGGCGAACGACAATGTTTTGTCGCAAAACATGTCGTTGCCGCGGCGTGAGTCGCTCCGGAATACCGGATCGCTGGCGAATCTCTGACTCCTACGCAATGATGAACGCCTGGTACTGGCGGACGAAAACTTCAAATAATTTAAATACTTGTGACTCCACTGGTGTCGCGGGTGTCCATGGGCGGCGGCAATCGCTTACCATCAGGTGATCAATCTGCTCGTCTGCCACCTATCACATAAAAATACTTCTTAAATTAAAAATATATTATACAAAAAAGTCTAACGAATCTGGGGAAATGTAGCGATTTGATGAGTACCTACATATTAGCAGAACGCTCAGTTGCAGAAACGATGAAAGAAAGAAATCGGCATTAGTTAAAGGGACATTACGGTTTTCTCTTCAAATTAAGAACGTTTATTAGAGCTTAACGATCGTTTTAACTGGTCCTAAATATTTTTTTTCTCACTTGTTAATTCGATATATATCACTAAATCATTGTTTTATTTTTGAATGGTTTTTTCATATCAAATCCCGAGAATTGGGCTCTAGATATTTTAAATCGCACGCCTACATACACATTAACAAATAACTGTGATAAAAAACCACACATAAATTAAAATTTGAAGCTGCTGTGGTATTTATGTGGGCACCAAGTTTGTTTGAAATGATTAATAATGTAGATTTTTGCGTAGGACACTATTCTTTTATTTCAAAATCAAAATCAAAAATGTCTTTATTCAATTTAAGTCCATACAGAACATTTATGAATGTCAAATATTATGTAATCTACAGCTGATTCGGAATGTCAATTTCTACCGAGAAGAATTAGCAAGAAACTCAGTAGTTACTCTTTTCAAATAATATGGTAATTACAATATTCATTCTTATACAAATTATGATTACAGTGACAGTATGATATACAATGCTTATAATCAATATCGTTAAGATAAATCGTCAAAGAAAAAGTATGAAATGAATTATACATTAGAGGACAAGCGAAGAGATCAACATGTCCAAGAATCCTTATCATTCAAATATTTGACATTCATAAATGTTCTGTACGGACTTAAATTGAATAAAGACATTTTTGAATTAGCTAACCCTAAAGAAAGCAGATGCGATAGTTCCATTGAGCATTGTGAACGTAAACCTGGTTGACCTCAACCTTCGAATGCTCGTGTATTTTGGTAACAATTCATTGCGTAAATTAGTTCATAGAATGACTTCCAAAGTTCCGCAAAGAAACTGAAAATTGTTTGGTGTGACGTACGTAGGATGAAAGAGGTTATCGACCTTTCAGGGTCTTTTTATCGAGAATTTGATTTCGTTGGAAGGACTGTGTTAATGTCGCGATTGAATATGGCACTTAAGACAAATTTAGGGGGGTTTGAGTCATTCGGGGAACAATATAGAACATTTTTTTATGTGATGCTGGCATACGAGCAGAATGATCACCTGATGGTAAGCGATTGCCGCCGCCCATGGACACTCGCGACGCCAGTGAAGTCACAAGTGCGCTGCCAACCTTTAAATCCGCCATTCCCCCGGATTGGGCTTCCGGTATCCTCACTCACGCAGCCAAACACAGCACAGCGCTGCTTCACGCCGGTTTTCTGTGAGGCCGTGGTATCACTCCGGTCGAGCCGGCCCATTCATGCCGAAGCGTGGCTCTCCCACGGTTAAATTATTTCGTTGTAAGGAAAAGGAAGAGAAAGGAAGGAAAGAAGAAGGCGACCTTTCAGGGTAGAACACTGCGGAGGGATGAATAACAATATAATCATCGTCAGCCCATTTAAGTCCCCACTGATGGGGCACGGACCTCCCTCAATCACAGAGGGGTAATTGCCATACTCACCACGCTTGGCAGACGGGTTGGCGAGGGTTTAGATATAAATGCAGAGTTTTCCTTCTCTGGGTGCTGATGATCATGCCAGCAGCTTTACCTTAGTCGCCTTTTACGACACCTCGGTAAGAGTGAGGGTGGCCTATTCTAGTCTGCCGGGGACCACACGGCAATATAATATTTCACAACATTTCTATAACAATATAATATTTGTCTACCGACCAACTGCTTAAGCAGTTTGGCAGACTCTGAAGTGTGAATATTTTTTGTAAACAGTAGTAGTAAAGTAGCCTATATACTGTCCCATTGCAGGGCAAAGGCCTCCATCATAGAAATCATCTTATCGCTACTATGATGGGATTAGGCTTAATCACCACGCTTGCCTAATGTGAATTACAAACTCGAGCCATGTTCAGAAAATTCGAAACATAGGTACTTTGCTCGATCCTGGAATCGAAGCCAGGATCCCGAGATCACAGCCCGGTACTTGATATCATGATATCAAGTACCGGGCCGTGATATCCTATCAATCATAGGCTGATACTTACTTAGTTACTGGCGAGCTTCATCTAAAAATAGTGGCATTATTACCATTTATGAATGGTATATCCTATTGTGTCTCTCCCTCACACGTCCCGTATAGTCTGTCTCTATCTCACGCCGAACTACACCGATCACGTATACTATGTATGTATGTATGCAGGCAGCATTCTGATATAAATTTTGTGCTTCAGACATTCTGGCATGGAATAATAAAGATACTTGCTATCATAGGTCAATTTAAATACGCCCATGGAAACATTAGCGCAAAGTGAGTAAAAAAGATGAGTTTATCATTGTCAATGCCAAATCAACTAAGGAGCAATAAACTAGTGTTCTTATGCGCCCACGCAACTAGATTGATACAGATAGCATGATATGGCGAAGCGCTGATTCTTATTATCCCTAAATATCAGTTAGACCGATTTGATGCCTTGCAGAGACGAGCTGTCCGAGTGGTTGGGGATCCCGATCTCACCGACAAATTAGAGTCGTTAGAGTCTTTGCCTCTTCTATAGGCTCTTTCATGGAGAGTGCTCTGAAGAGCTGTTTAATATCATACCAGGGTCACCATCTTACAATCGCACGAGTAGACGACGTGGTTATCTGGAACCAAGCCCTTCTAGAACGCTCCGTTTCCAGCGCTCATTTTTCCCACGCTCGTGCAAACTTTGGATATGAGCTTCCAGCCGCGGTGTTCCCTGATCGTTATGACATGTCCTTTTTTAAACGAGGTTTGAAAAGAGTTCTTCTTTCACGGTACACAGCGGCATGACTGTGCTCCGGCATTGTTGTTGTCTATGAGCGGCGGTTGCCATTTACCACCCACACACACACACACACGCACAGTCACACGCACGCACGCACACGCGCGCACGCATAGGCACGCACACGCACACCCACACCTACACCCACACCCACACCCACACCCACACCCACACCCACACCCACACCCACACCCACACCCACACCCACACCCACACCCACACCCACACCCACACCCACACCAACACCAACACCAACACCAACACCAACACCCACACCAACACCATCACCCAAACCCACACTCAAAATCACACCCACACCCACACCTACACCCACACCCACACCCAAACCCACACCCACAACCACATCCACAACCACATCTACTCCCACACGCACACCCACACCAACACCCACACCCACACCCACACCCACACCCACACCCACACCCACACCCACATCTACAACCACACCCACACCCACATCCACACCGAGCATGCACCTCGGGATTTTTTTAAATCTATTTTCTACCATTATAATCCATTCAGTAATTAAGGTGAATAGGACAGACAAACGAAACGTTTAACGTTTCGTTTCATGCATCCATCCTTCTACAAATAAAAATATTAAGTTGTAAAAATCATTAACTTTTTTGTGTTCCTTTTCTTCCAAAATAACAAGTATTAATCCTTTTAAATTAATCTGAACAAGAACTTGAAATAGTTATTACCAATAAAATTTGTAAAAAATATCTTATGAATTGCATAATGCGCTAATCGGATTTTTGCTCATAGGGATTGTCACAAACAATCACAATAAATCAGTACCTAATCGGTATGGCGACCATCTTACCAACGAATCACGATTTTTCTCTCGTGCAATATGTCCGCATAAATTGCATTAGGGATCAAGAATTAGTATTTTTTTTTTTTGGTGACGAAGGTAGTTCCGACAAGTCAGGCGATTTTTGTTATTTTTCAGATGAATAAGAAGCTTATTTGTGATATATGAGCCGTGTGGCCGGCAGAGTAGAATAGGCCACCCTCACTCTTACCGAGGTGTCGTAAAAGGCGACTAAGGTAAAGCTGCTGGCATGATCATCAGCACCCAGAGAAGGAAAACTCTGCATTTATATCAAAACCCCCGCCAACCCGTCTGCCAAGCGTGGTGAGTATGGCAATTATCCCTCATGTGATTGAGGGAGGCCCGTGGCCCAGCAGTGGGGACTTAAATGGGCTGATGATGATGATGATGATTGTGATATATTGCATATGTACCACCAAGAATATTTACATCATCATCATCATCATCATCATCAGCCTATCGCAGTCCACTGCTGGACGTAGGCCTCTCCAATTGTTCGCCACTGTGATCTTTCCATGGCTTCTCGCATCCAGCTCTTGCCAGCCATCCCGCGCAGATCGTCCTCCCACCTAGCCAGAGGGCGCCCTACATTACGTTTGCCAAGACGCGGTCTCCACTCCAGAACTCGTTTACCCCATCGGTTGTCGGTTCTGCGGCTAATATTTACATATTATATTCCATATCCAGATAGTTTAAATTCATAAATAAAATGTTGTTTAAAAATCAAACAAATAAAAAGTCGATTAGATTCCTAAAAAAGTTCAGACGGCAACTTCATTGTAACAAACAGACTCACCTAATCCTGGATCATGGTCTCATCGTACCCTGGACTCAGAAGGGACGGTTTAATTTTGTACGCCACTGGGAATGACGCGCTGATGATTGATGTCTTAAAAGTTTATCGTATAATTCTCCTACTTCATGTGTAGCTGATATTTTTTTTCTGAACCCGGAATCATCCGGACTTCGGCGCAACAAGTTTTGCACTATCGAGGTTGTCAATTTGGATTCCTTCAAACGAAGCGTGAAGAAGCATCTCGCGGGCCGGTAATTGCAACGTGGGCTCTTTTCTTGCTTAGCATCAGGCCGAGGAAAGCCAATATACTGTGTCACTATAAAAAAATGTGAAACATTGCAAAACACTTACCCTTATGTATCTCTCTAGATCAGCGGGTATCTCCTCCTGCTCTTGCGCGGTAGCGTCGTCTCTTTCTTTCTTCGCTTCTGTACTTGTGGCATTGTAGTCGCACAGGTCTCTTCTTTCCGAGAAGCTCACAGACCGTCTGGGCTTGGCTGATGAGGGATCAGCTCGGCGCTGGACATCTTCGACCTTCGAATAGAATTTAATGCTTCTTTAAATAGTGTTCAAACTTTTATGATAAATAAAAAATAATAGGAGCCGGATATAACAAAAGGTGCCCACGAGGCTGGCCATATTTGACCGTGGGAGAGCCAACCTTCGGTATGAAGGGGTCATTCATACCGAAGGTTGGCTCTCCCAGGCCCACAGAAAATCGGCGTGAAGCAGCATTGTGCTGTATTTCGCTGCGTGAGTGAGGGTACCAGAGGTTTAAAAGGTGGCAGAGCCCTAGTGACTCCACTGGTGCCGCGGGTGTAAATGGGCGGCTGCAATCGCTTACCATCGGGTGATCCGCCTGCTCGTCTTCCGCGTATTACATAAAAATAACAGCCAAAACACGAAAAACCGTTGGGCGAGAACCACGCTTCTGCTTGAATGGGCCGGCGGAAAGATCGTGTTAGAAACTCTCGCATACGTGGCAGCCTTCATGTCGGTAAAATAGACATAGCTAGAGTGAATAGGCTACTTTTGGGTACGCTCGCTCCATCGTAGGGTTTCTCTCAACTTTACAGTTCACACACATACACACTCACTCACTGTCACACACACTTACACACACATTCACACACTCACACACACTTCACACATATCGCCATAATTTATACCTATAACTAAGATTTAGATTTTTTTTTAATTAATATCATATTCATACTCAAGTAAGTGTGAAGCCAAGAGCAAACCCATCTTCAATTTAAAAACAAATAAGAAACAGCAGAAAAACTGCAAGAGAGTCGTATGCGCATACGGCCATGTTCTACGGAACTCACCATCAGCTCGCATACCATCAGGTAATCCGTCTGCTCAGCTGCCCCCTATCTCATAAAAAAAACTCCGATTCCTACCTAGAGATCGAATGTCTGGACAAGCCTTCACCGAAAGATCCCGGTAGGTAGACCCGAAAGTGTTTGGCTTATGCGTCTGGGATCTTAGGCTCCAGAAGGAAGAAGGCTCTTGGGACGCAAACGGGAAATAACGCTAAAATTATGATGATGATGACGGCTCTATCCGACAAGCTCATGATTGATCATATATGAACAGTTATCATCAGGTAAAAAATGTAAACAATATGCATCCGAGGGCTTTGCCCCTTTACGTCTGCATAACGCCACAAGGAATATCTCCAGCGCAAAGTGGACCAATTATTCACGCCAAAAGCTTATTGACCGTGGAGCGACCGGTATTGACTTTCGATGTCACTTCCATTTCATGTGTAGGTACATATGTATGTACTACATACATATGTACTTAGGATCAATACCAATAGGCTAGTTGGCACTATTTTTATAGAACGGTTCATTACGATTATATTACGCCATAAAAAATATGGTTTTTTTTTGAAGCACAGTTCCTAATATATTTTAAATTTCAAATTATATTTTCGCTATACAGCTATAAAAACCGTCTGCCATGATAATCTATTAATTATCTGTGCCGTGAGCGTGACGTCACTGTTATTGTAAGCAATACGCGTAACTGCAACTGGCGTTTTGACGTTTTGTTGCTCGCAATCACAATAATGGTGACGTAGAACAATGGCGGACGGGGTTTTCAATCAAAAGAAAAAAAAAGTATAACGGGTTTAAGTTGAATTTTTACAAACATCAATCCCTTATTTATATTTATTGAAGTTTATATATTTCGGGCCCTTGTTTAAAATAATATGTGAATTAAAAGTTACTTTTATAAATGGTGACCTGAGACAACTTGCCTATTGATTGATTGATGTGCGTATGATCAATAAAAATTGATTCCGAAAAATAGCCGTTATCGTTTGTCCAGTGTCTGGGTGTTTTAGTCCACAAACTAGTAAGATAATCATAAATATAAGTTGACTATAAACAAAAAAAATATAATACAAATAAAAAAAATGTGTTTAAATATTATTTTTGTAATTTCTCTGTTGTCTGTTATCGGGAAAACAAGCGCTTAATCTACTTATTACAGAACTAGATCAATGTATGAGATCTGATACCAATAAAAAAAAGGTTGATTATCATGCTTTTTGTAAGTCCTGCTGTGGTCCAGATATATGTTCACCGTAAAATTAAATAAGTATCACATTAACAGAAAGGACAGTTACAGGTTATTAAATCGATTTATAAATGTTTTATTTACTAACATAACGTGACTATCATTCATACAATCTTAATCGGGTTCGACATGTTTACTGTAAGCAAATTTATTCCATTTAGTGCATTAGCAACACGTAAGTATGCTGCGATCCTATTTACTCCCACCCACACAGCGAAACACAACGCCGGTTTTCTGTGAGGCCGTGGTATCACTCCAGTCGAGCCGGTCCATTCAATGACGGAGTATATCTCCCACTGTCAAGATGTACCGTGGCCACATGTTGGGTTACTGGTCTTAGGACTGGGCGAGGAAACCCGTGATAGAAATCATGTCTGCATAACCCCTACGTTTTTTGAATACGTTTGAATGCATTTCATTGATTAATTATGATTTAAAATTAAGAATATTTAGAATTACGGTAGGCAATTCTTAGTGGCCGGAGTCTGGAAGTTGGCGGTCTTGTGACCCTCGTGACTCGGTGTTAATCCTGCGCCCGATCCCTCTCCGGTCGTGTCACAGTAGTGTCCCATCGGAATATGAGGGTAAAGAGGCACTTGTGTTTGAGCACACACTTGAGCACTATTATATATCCTGCATACGTGGCCGATCGTTGAAATTGGCCGCCGTAGCCGTAATCGGTTGGAGGATACTATGATTTTTCATATGACAGAAATCTAATACTAACCCAACAACTCGTCATTTATGAGCTACGATTTACGGAGTAGCTTCCAAAATCTATCAATATTTATGTCATACGTGTTAGGCAAGGACTAATATAAACAGACTAGACATGGCCATCTTAAGGCAAGAGTGAACCGGGACCTTCTAGGCAAACGCGTATCATCGTCGTCGCTTTCCATCATGGAGCATTTGTCAAAAAAACTTTGTTTTTGATGACTCGAAGAACATGCCGCCAGCTCAGAAAGCGCCGATAGTCGGCCGGGTAGTGTAGGACTCTCCCCTTGGGTGCTCCCAGGGGCTACGAATTCAAAACTCCAATGCCTTTTCCGACCATTGCCCGGATAATTGCGAACGGAACACGGGGCCTATGATCCTCGAGGGATCTCGCCGCGAACCGTTCGGTCAGGGCAAAGAGGCGCGCCAGCACGGTCTCTCGCCAGCACTCCTGTCCAAATTGTCAAAAAAAAATACTTGGGTAACCCAAACTACATCATTTGGCTCAACCACAGTCCAATAAAAGCCTATAAAAATAATCTTGTATAGCAACTGCACTTGAAATTGGCTAAGTCTCAAAGTCGCAATACATGGAAGCTGGAAGGTCGAACGGCAGCCTTCGAACTGAACAATGTGCAAGGCCGTACAAACAAACTTTATGGGTGAAGCATTGCCAGAAAACTTGCCATTAGGTTTAACAGAGCGTTTGGTGCCAAAATTACTCAGGTTATACGTACATCTTTGAGTTCTATTCCTTATTCAAAGATGTGCACCCATATACAATACCATAGACTTAGATCTGTAAACTCCGTGTAATAAAGTCTATCTACTATAATCAGTGATCGAATTAGGTGTAATTTAGGGTCAACAACCTCAAACAATACATTAGTATGGATACGACCGCTTGGATTGCAAGATTACGGAAATGTATAAATTTAATGGAATGTAAAAAAATAAAACAAGTATTTAAGTAATTTAAATGTTACATTAAGTAACAACTCTTATCGAAATGTTCATCCATATGTAAGCGCGGCTGGCGCGTCCATGTTAAGATTTCATCAAAAATTGTACACCTAAATCCGATCACTGACTAAAATATATCAAAATTCAAAAGTACTTTATTTGCATAGGCTTATATACAGCTCTTACAAATCGTCACACATGAAAAATATAAATTATATCTATGTATATTATACATGTAATTAAACATTTAAGTCGATACAAAAAATATACTAAGAAATGAATGAATATAATGTGATTCTACCACCGGAATCGGAAAGTTGATTCTGACGAGAAGATCCGGCAAGAAACCGAACGAGAGGTATCCGAACGAGAGGCACAAATATAAAGACACAGAAAGTCGGCTACCTACATCGCGTGCTTAACAGGCTACGCACACTCACACATTCATGCGCGTGGACATTGATCATCATCCTACTGCCCTTTTCCCAGGTTATCTGGGGTCGGTGCAGTATGTCTTCCTTTTCCATACATCCCTGTCATTCGTCATCGAATCATCCACTCACATGGGAAAACTCCCATCATGTCATTCTTCACACAATCTATCCATCTCTTTTTCGGCCGTCCTCTGTTCCTCCACCCACTTATTATACTCGTCACTCTTTTGGTTACATGTTCTTCCCATCTTCTCATTACCTCATTACATTGCGTGTGGACATTGATCTTGGATCTATTTTTCGGCTATACTATAATAAATACGGCTATAGTAAAAAAAGAGTCTGTGGTATGTAATTAAACCAAATAAAAAATTTAAATAAAACCTGGTTCAAGCGCAAAAAAAAAAATCCGTTGACCGTGGGATAGCCACGCTTTGGCATGAATGGGCCGGCTCGACCGGAATGATACCACGGCTTCACAGAAAACCGGAGTGAAGCAGCATTGTGCTGTGTTTCACTGCGTGAGTGAGGGTACCGGAGGCCCAATCCGGGGGAAAGGGGTGTTTAAAGGTTGGCAACGCCCTTGTGACTCCACTGGTATCGCGGGTGTCCATGGGCGGCGGCAATCGCCTACCATCAGGTGATCCGTCATGTTAATATGAAATATTTAACTATCCGACAACCCTCGGACCGATTTCTTTTTATTTACTAGAAACTTAAACAGATACATGGAAGTACTCCGACGTCTGGGCAGCATTCGGTCCAAACCCTGGCTATGTCCTTTCAACCTAAAAAACTAAACGGCTAAAAAAGGTACTAAAAACATTAAGAAAGTTGACGCCAAGCAATAAACCTTGGCTCACTTGGACGTCTCAGAAATCGCCCATAAAAGCCCCCAGACATGAAGTCACGCACTTAATGGAAATAACCAGCGATAACCCAGAGATAACGCTAATGTCCTTAGGACAGACGCGTCAAATACTACAACAGGACAATTATCTATATTGACGTGGTACTTGAACTTCTGGTCAAACTAAAGTTTGGTAGTATATCTACATTTTTATTTTTTTTATGCAGAAAGCCACACATCCATGTATATGTCGTGGCCATATCTTAGATTTGCTCGCTTCAAAAAATGCGCGATGGTTTGGATGGTCGCATTTCACAATGAAAGAAAGAAAGAAAGAAAAAAAGAAAATATTTATTATTATAGACATCACAACACAGAACATATAGCAAATGTAAACAGAACACAATTTGGCACAAACAGAAAACAAAACATAAAACAAGTAAAAATACATAAAAATAAAACAAAAGGAAAAAAAAAACAAATCTATATATTTAATCATGTGCTAAATGAATATTATAAATAAATATTATATATATTATAAATAATGAATATTATAATAGTGCCAATGTGGCAATTTAATTTGATAAGATCATTAATCATTAACGTTTCACGATTTAGTCCTCCATGTTTGATTCAAGTCGTACTTGCTCCGCAAGTAGGCTGTTTTTGCTGGACACCCAATAAATGATTGTCCAGCAAAAACAGCCTACTTGCGGAGCAAGTACGACTTGAATCAAACATGGAGATTAGATATTTTTTGCTGACCCGCTAAATATTCCATTTTAGAAATATTTGTGACAAAATTTAATTTCTCGACGGCTACGAAAATTGTCTAAGGCTACGACCTATGAATCTTCAATAGTAGAGCGTACTCTTTTTTAAAAAAGCCGGCAACACATTAGCGGTCTCACTGATTTCGCGGATGTTCATGGGCGGCATTGCTTACTTTTCGACTCGCTTGCTCGTTTGTCTGTAGCAAAAAAAAAAGAAATAACGTCAGCGGCGACCTTCTTACACGTAAACAACGGGCTTCAGCGCCTCTTTCGGTAATTAATGTAACTATTAACGATATTTATTTATTGTATTACCAATATAAGACACAGTGTTCAGTACAATAAAAATCACAACAATAAAATTTAAATAACTAACTGTTCTTCTACTTATAGGTCATCTTGATGTAACATTACAAACGAACAAAAAATAGCAAAATATAATAATATGATCAATAATCTATCTTAATCATTCCATGAAATAGTCCCGCGTTTAGTTGCCCATATCAAAAAAACCGGCCAAGTGCGAGTCGGACTCGCCCATGAAGGGTTCCGTAGCAGCAAGTAAGATATAAGGTAAATTGCGGTTTACGGTTTATAACGTATTAAAAAAAAACTACTTACTAGATCTAGTCCAAACCAATTTTCGTTGTTAATTTTCATGATTATGTACATCATATATTTTTTTTAGTTTTATAATTCATTTATTATAGAAGTTAGAGGGGGGGGGGGGGGGCACAATTATACACTTTGGGAGCGTCTCTTGTGAAAAGTATTGTTTTTAGAAAAAAATGATGTTAAAAACCTCAACATCATTTTTAAAGACCTATCCATAGATACCCCATACGTATAGGTTTTTATGAAAAAAAAATTGAATTTCAGTTTCAAGTACGGAGATCCCCCCAATTTTTTTATTTTTTCTCCTATTTTTATGTAAAAATCGTAATGCGGTTAACCAAATACATCTAATTACCAAGTTTCAATCGTCCAATACTCCCAAAAGGAGGAAATCAATCCTCCTTATAACCTTCCTCCTTGTAACCTAACAATAGGGTTACCCTATCGATGGGCTTAACTCTGAAAAGGGGTTTTCCGGTCCCTGAGCCTGAAGTTAGAATCCGGAAATACAGCGACTGATTTCATGTTACAGTTTTGTCGTGCGAGGCAGAAAATTTCCTGAGAAACTCACAGTGGACCTTTTAAGCTGTTATTAAATATTTAGATGATTAATAATACATATTTCGACCCCTCAACAACCGGTCATTATAATAACCGACCGTGAAAACCACTTATAATCCCATCAGGCAAACACGTTACGTATTTTCGTAATCTGGACTCTCGATCGGCGACCTACATTAGGTTAAATTTCACGGGACCTTGGGCGTTTATCGCTTCACTCCTTGGTGTAATGGGGGGGTTTCTTAGAGCTTTGTCGGCGCAAAAAAAGTTGGTAATTTTTTTTGGCGCAGTGTAATTGGCATTTTATCCACTTTGTCTTAAGGTGACGGTTAGGGCACACTAGCGACACCAATCGATTTTAATTTTTAGTTACTAAAACGGGTCTATTTTATCAATTTCGGGGTTACAACCTCTCGGCAAACACTTATACTATTTATTAAATAACTATGTGCAAAACATCCTTCCAGTCAAACAATCTGGCTTCAGGAAAAGTCGCAGTACTGCTACAGCTCTCATGGACGTCGTGGATGATATACTGGCAGCACAAAATGTTGGCGAAGGTACTATCTTGGTGTTGTTGGACTATTCGCGTGCTTTTGATACTATCAACTCCACAATTCTTCTGTCTAAATTGAGATATTACGGTTTCGATGATTTGGCAATCCAATGGTTCGATAGTTATCTGTCTGAGCGCAAACAATATGTAGAAACTCAAAATGACAATGGGTCCATGTCACGGTCTTGCACAACCTAAGTCACAAAAGGAGTTCCTCAAGGATCGATACTAGGACCAATACTCTTCGTGTTATATACCGCCGATATCATTACCAACATAAAAAGCTGCAACTACCATTTGTACGCGGACGATCTCCAACTCTACATCTCGTTTAAACCTGAATTAACTGATGCAGCTGTGGATAATCTAAATAAAGATCTTGACCGTGTTAGCCAGTGGAGCGATCAAAATAATTTGGTATTGAATCCTCACAAGTCAAAATACATGATTTTTGGTTCGAAAAACGTGTTGGATAAAATAACTGTTCAAAACCCACAAGTGAGCATGATGGGGGAGCTCCTGGAACACGTATCTCAAGCACGAAGCCTTGGCCTTGTCATGGAAGGAGGGCTGAAATTCGAGGGGCACGTACTGGAGATCACGCGGAATTGTTTTTACAGGCTAAAAATTCTCTACCGCGTACGTGATTACGTAGATGTAGAGACTCGGATTAAGCTGTGTGAATCGCTTGTTCTGTCGAAGTTAAACTACGCTATCACTGTTTTTGGAGGATGTCTGCTAGATCGTACAAAAAAGCTTATTCAACGTATTCAAAATGCTTGTGCGCGCTATTGTTTCCCAGTTCCCCGACGTTCCCGTATAACGCCATTTTTAAATAAAAACAATTTACTTAATATGTCCGCTCGCTACACACTTCACTTTGCATCCTTACTTTTTGATGTCATCATAAAGGAAGAACCACCCTATCTATACCACAAGTTAAAGTTCACTCAATGCAAGATGCGTATTGCCCCACGCCTAAGGTGTCCACAGCACAGCACGGCTGCGTTTCGTGGCAGCTTTCGTTACGCTGCCACTAAATGTTGGAACAACCTGCCGCCGCCGATCAGAAATTCACAGTCTGCTTTCTCCTTTAAACGTCATCTAAGGAAATTTCTGTTCGACGAGAAAGTAGCTATGACGTAAGCGCAGCCGTGCTGTACTATACTATACAACATCCACACTCTCTTTCATACACACCTTCTATCACACACACCAACACTGACGTAACGTAACGTAACTACGCGCATACACACGCACGCCCGCACTCACACTCACACGCACAGGATACTTTATATGGATTTCGATTTCGATGTACTTTTATTATTACTATTTGAATGTTTGCATCTTTATGTGTCTTTTTTTTCATATAAATTGTATAAGCCGGTGATTCTCTCCCGGTGATTCTACCTCAATGGTTCCCACAGAATACCAGCGTCATGGTAAGCAGCTGAGTGGTAACCATTTTGGTAACACGTCACGGCAAAGTGTCTCTTTCTTTTATATTTTCTTGTACTATGTTTGTGATGTGTTTACCAAATAAAATTTTATTCATTCATTCATTCATTCAAATGTTGGGTCCGTTTTTGTACGCGAAAAATTGATTCACGCCAAAAGCGGCCACTTTTGGCGGTAATCCAAAATTCGAGTGCAAAAGCAGACCAAACAGTTAACTATAAATATTAAATAAATAGTATAGGTGTTTGCCGAGAGGTTGTAACCCCGAAATTGTTTAAAATAGATCCGGTTTAGTGTCGCGGGTGTCCATGGGCGGCGAGGTCGCTCCACGAAGCGTCCCAGGAAACCTCTGTGCTCCTGGGTAGAGCTGGGCTGGCTTCTATTTTCAGCCGACCTATCATGTACCATCACATACAACAGTCCGAAAGAGTCCAAGTTTCCAAAAATATGGTTACCTAATTGCTGTATGAAGTTCATACTTCATACCTACACATAAAATATTCTGTAGCTAACAAACAATGGACTCCACATTACTGAAAATTCCATAACATTCCAGTTGAAGTGGAGCAATGTTCTGTTAATGTCAAATCAATATGTCTTGGCATTTACACTTCATATTTGCTGACGGTCATAAATAACATAGCAGCGCTAGACCATAATTAAACGAACATGTGTATTGTGTATGCATGCCTTAAGTCATCTAGGTCTCGGGTTGTGGACTTTAGATAGATAGATAGATATTCTTTATTGCACAAAAATAAAATACAAGCATTATACAACAGCAACAGACAGTACAATAAGGCGGTCTTATCGCTTGTAGCGATTTCTTCCAGACAACCTTTGGGTAGAGGAAAGAAATATCGTATTTGTAATAAGGGAAGGCAGTGCAAAGAAGTTTACTGAATAAAACATAATTCTGTATTGGGCATTGCAAAGCAAAATTGGAGTAAGAAAGCATTTATTTTTCCATACACTAGTATGTACAAGTGATTTTAACTCAAAAATTTTAGGGGCTTATAAATGCTGTTAAGTGGCATAATATAACTTTTTTTTTTACTTTATGGCGGACAAACGAGTAGATGGCTCACCTCATGGTAAGTGATTGCTGCCCATGTAACTACACTTTTGGTAGCAAAGTTAGAGACAAGTCTAGGAGCATTGTTACCGACTCCTTAGGAGGCGTAAACGCTCATCAGTATTAGAAGTGTTTTTTAGTTTCGAAAATCGAGGTGTCATGGAATTTCATTATCGTTTGTTTGTGTGTTGATAAGTGTCAAAAATGTAAACACTAGAAAATTACTACAAATATATTTATTTGAGTCAAGTTATAATTTTGGTTATTATTTACAATAAAAGACCACTTGAAAACAGATGGGGTAAGTGATTGCTGCCGCCCATGTAACTACACTTTTAGTAGCAAAG
Organism: Marasmia exigua; assembly: GCA_019059595.1. Lineage (NCBI taxonomy): Eukaryota > Metazoa > Arthropoda > Insecta > Lepidoptera > Crambidae > Marasmia > Marasmia exigua. The sequence goes on from CM032485.1 coordinate 8,400,745, forward strand.
TTAGAGACAAGTCTAAAAGCGACTTGATGAGCTTGTAAACCTGTCTTTTAACCCTTAACCAGACAACTAGACATCATTGATTTCATTGGTTTTCAACCTTAATTCATCTGCTTAGAGTTCAAAATTTGGTGGACCCTTATGGATTCCCGCCTGGTTAAACATTAAGCCTTAATGTTAAGCCTGTTATTCTGTATGGTTCTCCTCCAGCTGCCTAGAGAGGATGAGGATCCTCATGATGCAGTAGCAAGGATTTAAAAGGGATCAAGCATCAAAATAATATATAATAATAATAAAGCCCTTTATTCAGTATAAGAGTTAAGTTACATAGGATTTTAAATTTTTCATAATTTCTATATTATGTCTCTTAACACTATGTGCCTATCGGCAAAGGCCTCCTCCAACGCTTTCCATTGCACTCTGTCCTGTGCGACTCGTCTCCAATTTGGACCAGGCCAAGTGCCAAAGATCCATCAAAATAATAAGACTATGGATATGATAGTCTGAAATTTTTAATTTGAGTAAGACTTTTAAAATAACCAAATAAAAGATTTTTTTTTCTAGTTTAATTCATAATAAAACTCAGCCTAAGGGGAAAAGTTAACAATCTTTAAAAGATTTGATCTGAACATTCTAATTCATTTTTAAACAACTTCAAAAAAAAAGAGGTCCTCAATTCAACATGTATATTTTTTTTTATTGAGAATTTTATATTAAATAGCCCTGATGCAGTAATAGAACTTAAAAGAAAAGAAAAATGTGCAATGTAAAGTTGTTTACTTACCTGATAAAAGTTTCAGCAAGTAAATACTTTTCTATGAGAACGGTACTAATTTAGACCGCAGAATGCAGCGTGATTAAGTAAATTGACCACTTTCAAGTATTTTCAGTAAATACCATAGATTAACCGGCGGAATTAAGGGAATTATTTACAAAACAGCGAATTACGGCGTGCTACAACACGAACGGGCGCTGCGTGCAGTTGAATCGATACCGCAAACCCGACTACGACATAAAATCGATACGGGTCTCCGCAATCTTGAATCAACAAGTTTCCACCATGCATATAGGTTAAAAAGTTACTCACGCCGCTGGTCTCTGGAGAAGAAAGCCCAAGGAATGTTTTCTCCTTATTGATCTCGAGTCTTTTCACTGCAATTAGCCTTTCTAAATCCACCGCGGATAACATTGTGGAGTAAATAAACAATGCAATGCAAGGGAAACTTTAGAACGCGGGAAAATAAACTGGCTTCAAACAATTCAACAAGGGAACTTCGCGAGTAAAAGAATTCTTTTATTTATAAATGATTGGAATTTTTATTTATCTCCTCAAAGCAAAATCATCCAAAACTGCGAACAAAAACAAACAAAAAATCACCAGTAAGTTCAAAATTTTGACACTGCTGGCTGAGGCTGACAGCTGACAGACAAATGAACTGTCAATTGTTTGTTGACATAACCTTTTTTATTATTAAGCTAAAGAAATAATTAATTATTCCATTTTTATCCAACATACGATGGTCGATGAGACTCAACTACTTGTAAAAATATTAAGTATTCCTTTGTCTAAAATTATGAAAAAGAAACATCCTGAAATAGGGATGTATGTAATGTGATAGTTGATATCGAGAAAACTCGGTGATTTCATCAAACTGTAATGGGTCGCCCGAAAAAAGAAGGCACATCGACTTGAGGTATTGGCGATAGCGGTGTTCACAACGACTATATATTGCCATCATAATATAACGTTATGGCACAACGAAATGGGCACAACTGCTGCCTGATTTCGGAAAAGCCCGCACGAAAAGAAGAAGAAGAGTTTATACGTATTTAGGATAGTGGACTTTTGTATCGTCTTGTATAGGTATAATTTCTGATAAGTCGAGAGTTCTTAATGTATGTATGTATGTAGTTTCTCTGGAATTGTTTTATGATTTGTGTTTATAAATACAATAAGAGTTAATTAGGTATAATTATGTAATAGGGTTTATCCTGTATAATTATATTAATTAAATAAATAAATGTAAATCTTGTGTATTTGGTACTGCGATATCTATTAGGTAAACTATTTTCTTTTGCTTGTCGATCAGAGTTATATTAGGTATATAAATTGTTGTGTACTGTTCTATTCGACAATATTGCTCTGTCGTAGTATATCTTATAACTGTTGCTCTCCAGCACTGGCTTCGGGTTGTATTGGTAGTATGGTAAGGGCTTTCCAGAGATTAGCTTGTGTTTGGTAGATAATTTTCTGTTTGAGTAAGATTAGGGTAAGTACTGGTTATATGTTGTATTGTTTTTGATTGTCTATTTCACTTTCTACACTTATACAGGATGTATCTGTGAAGATTTACATCCCTTTAATTATAAGAAAATTATATATATATATATATATATATATATATATATATATATAGAAACCATGTGTTCCATCGATACCCGCCGCATTTCAGTTCTTCATTTTCCATGTAACCCTCTCTATGTCTTCTCAACTTATATCATCAAACTCCATCTCATAAAATATACTCTCATTTACTTTCTTTTCTTATAATTAAAATGTTAGTTAATTTTATAAGTAAGCAACTAAGTAAAGTCTGTTGATTATTGTTAAGAGGGTTTAAAAATTTTGTTAGTAATTCCTATTTTTAATAATATTTTTGAACTAAACGAATTTCCTGTTACCATGATGTACACGGCAGTGGCGCCATCATTTATTTTCACGACTTTATTCAATAAAGTTTATTGACAGAGTATATAACGTTTGAGTATATAGTCTCCTATATATTTTATGATATATGTATATAACATTTATATACTCAAAGTATATAACTGTTGTAAAGTGTTGCTCTATGCTTCTTGCCCCATTCCCCTCACAAATCCATCCATCCACCTTTCGTTTTTATCGATAATAAGATATATAACCTCAGTCAGTCAGCATGTATGTGTACCTCCCTAAGATCTACAACTGTCAATCCATCATCTGTTTGCTGTCAAATCTGTCAATATTATAAAACTGTGGCTCCTTCCTTCGTGTGCGACCCTTTTATTAGACTCAAAATTAAACAGAATACTTAAAGCACGTTCTTTAAATTACTATAATAATCGATTTACGACCACCCTCTATATATCTTTTAATAAATTTTATACAGGCTAACTATTGTAGAACATTTGTACCTAGTAGGTACTTGTGAAAAGTTAGCAGCTAAACTTTTGAAATTAAAAGTACAGAACTACAATGAATACTGATTATGAGGGTAAAATAGCCGAGCTTAAAAGTAAAATTAAGAGTTTCCCTGACTTTCCTAAAAAGGGAATCTTGTTCTGGTAAGCATTTCATTTTAATTTTTCTAGTCATAACCTACACTTTTAATTATTAATAATTATTTATAATTTTACTAAGTACTTACATAGTAGATTTATTGAATTTATTCATTAGTACCATGAACTTAAGTCTGCCTTTGCCTTGGTGCTTAATTTTATTGAAACTAAATCGTAAAAACTTACATACCGATGGTTTAGATCAAATACAATCTACCTTCAGGTCTAATCGACTTCAAAATTGAAGTTTCAGCCTACCTCATTATGTTCAAATTTACGAACCCAAATAAAATAGGTTGGTTCTTGGTTCTTAAACATCGATATCTTACTTATCTTGAGTGGGTTATCTAAGTTCATCAATATTCAAGGAAAATCTCTGTAGATTATACTTCGCAAAATGATTTCCGCCTACTACATTATTAACTTTTTTCTTTTAATAGTTATTTGTTTGATAATGATAAATAATATTTCCGATTCAGACATTAATCTTAGAGTCCACACCATGAAAGAATTCCAGCAGAAAAACATAACTAAATTTTAAGATTCCTGGTGTCTAAGGCATAATGCTCAAATTTTAATATTGATGGTGACTTAAATGGCCTTTTCATGGGACATCTTTCATGGAGCAGACTTTAATCACAAATTTCCACCTTAGTGCGAGGCCCCCTTGAGCAGAAGTCGATCAAACCAAGGCCTTACTTAAACTACTGTTCATCATCAGCCCATTTAAGTCCCCACTGCTGGGGCACGGGCCTCCCTCAATCACATGAGAGCTGCTGGCATGATCATCAGCACCCAGAGAAGGAAAACTCTGCATTTATATCAAAACCCTCGCCAACCTGTCTGCCAAGCGTGGTGAGTATGGCAATTACCCCTCATGTGATTTAGGGAGGCCCGTGCCCCAGCAGTGGGGACTTAAATAGGCTTATGATGATGACAAATGAGCGTGTGTAACAGTAGCTTTAGCCCATCCCTAGCTGCTACAACTTAAAAATTAGTAAATACTTACTAAATCCTGTTTATTATCTGTTTGACTAATAAAAAGAAGACCAAAATTTGGTAGGAACTAATAAAACCTATCCTCATCTTATCGTGCAGTTCCCGGTTGGTTGCATCCAAAGCAGTCGCTTTGGAGCCCAGGGCATGCTTAGACCATGATTCAGAATTGGGGTAGTCTGATAATTACAATGAAGCGACTGCCGTCTGAACTTCGCAACCCTTACAGGGGAACCAGACCAAATGAATCATGATTACACATTTCAGAATCTACCTGAAATGTGCAAGTAAAACAAGGCTGGCAACACATAGCGATCTCTCTAATTCCGTGGTTATTCATAGGTGGCGTTGATTACTTTCCATCAGGTGACTCCTTGCTTGTTAGTCGCCTCTAACATTAAAAAACAAGTTTTTATAGAAAATTAACAGCATGTCCTAGTGTAACTAAAGATCATCTTGAGGAAAAATAGTTAACTTCCTTAGGTCAAGTATCTTAATACATATTTATTAACAGCTGTGTTGCTCGATTGTACAAAACAATTTAATTTGTCATTCCAGGGATATATTTTCTGCAATCTCCGATGGGCCGACATGCAGCCTCCTTCAGAGCTTAATGGTGCAGACTGTTCAGAAAATATTCCCACAGGTGCAGTTCTGTTTCTAGATTAACAACTTATACTAGCATTATTCCTCCTTGTGCTTAATACTATTTCTATACTGGGTACAAGTTACACATACATAATTTGTTCATGGTTATACTGACTGCCTCATTGGCGTAGTGGGTAGTGCGTCGCACTTTTAAACTAGCTAGCTAAATGGCGGCTGCATTTGAGACCTGGGACGTTCGATCCTCGGTTGTTTGTACGAGTACCACTGCTGTCTTGTAAGCCGTATGGTCCTGCGCTTGATCCCTCTTGAGTCACACTGGTGTCCCATTTGTCCCGGAATATGAGTGTACTTGTCTCGCAAACACTTGTGCACTATAATATGTCCTGCGTCATTGCCTGATCGCTGAGATTGACCGCTATAAGCGAAATATCGGTTTGGAGGACATTAAAAGGTGTACCTAATAATACATTTGATAATATTAAGGTATAACAAATTCACTTTGTATGGCTAGATTGGCGTCAGAAGTATGTAAACCTCATTTCAAGAGAGTTTATAAGCTATGATGCGCAAAAAGAGCGCATCAATATTGGAGTACTTCCACTTTGCCCCGTCAAGACGCCCCACTGATGGGGTAGAGTGGAATGCATTACAATTCGTAGTGGAATCTGCCCACTAAATCAATTTAGATTCGTCTGCTTTAAAATTAGATGTATTCTGCCCCACTAGGATCGGCACTTTAGAGCGTCTGTGGGTTTACTCATTATTGTAATATTTGTCTATTTGAGTTCAAATATTTTATTTAAAATTCTGTTTTTAAGTTATATTTATGAGTATTTCCACCCACCTACACTCTAAAGTGCCAAAGTAAAGTGTAAAGTGTACTTTTAGCAATTATGGAAATTATTGTAATTTGTAGGAAGTATTTATTATTGTAGTAATTAATATTGGACTAATTACATAACTTTGTCTCAAAAAATTGTTAATACTTTCCTTAAAGTATCTGTTGCTCACTTTTAAAAAAAAGTATCTTATTAATCTTACTAAATAAATGTTATATATTAATTCATTCTTATTCGCCACAATCAATAATTATAAATCACTTGGCGACATCTAGTATCGTCACCTTAAAACATTCATCATCATCATCATAGCCTATCGCAGTCCACTGCTGGACGTAGGCCTCTCCAATTGGTCGCCACCGTGATCTATCCATGGCTTCTCGCATCCAGCTCTTGCCAGCCATCCTGCGCAGATCGTCCCTCCACCTAGCCAGAGGGCGCCCTACATTACGTTTGCCATGACGCGGTCTCCACTCTAGAACTCGTTTACCCAATCGGTTATCGGTTCTGCGGCTAATATGGCTAGCCCACTGCCACTTAAGCTGGCTAATCCGGTGAGCAATTTCGATGACTTTGGTTCTCTGCCAGATCACCTCATTTCGGATTCGATCTCGGAGAGAGAAGCCGAGCCTGGCTCGTTGCAACAACATTCAATTTATTTGAATTTCAGGTTGAAGCGATAGTTGGTTTGGAGTCCCGAGGGTTCCTGTTCTCCTTCGCGTTGGCAGCGGAGCTGGGCGTCGCCTGCATTCCGGTGAGGAAGAAAGGAAAGCTGCCTGGAGATGTGGTCTCTTACAAATATGATTTGGAGTATGGATCGGTAAGTAATAAAAGAATGGACAAAACATCATATACATTGTTTGACTATTTATTTTATATGGGCCAGCTTAACCAAAGTAATGATACGACATCATATAAAACTGGCGTGAAGCAGCGACTGCGTTGTGTTTCACGCGTGCGGAAAGGTATCGGAAGCCCAATCCGGGGATAGGGGAGCTTAAAGTTTGGCAGTACAATTGTGACTCCACTGGAGTTTCCATGGGTGGCCGGCAATCGCTTACCATCAGGTGGTTCGTATGCTCGTCTCGTGCTTGCGTGGAATTACTTTGGTCGAGCCGAAGCGTGGCTCTCCAGCGGTTGAACGTCCCTTTTTTCATTTTGACGGGTAGGGCACATTAGCGATGCCACTATTTAATTAAATACTTATTCTTAACTTAAAACTTACTTAACTTGAAGAGCTTATTCCTCCCTTAAGAGCCGGCAACGTATCTGTGATGCCCCGTGTGTCGCAGATGTCCATGGGCGGCAGTAATCACTTACCATCAGGTAAGCCGTCTACTCGTTCATCCGCTATAATGTAAAAAAAATCTTAACTTTCGGTTTAACTCACAAAGAGGTTTAACGCCAAAAGCGGTTACTTATAGGTGTTACCAATAAGTAGTGCATAATAATGAGTAATAATAATTTATATACAACCTGTGCGATAAAGAATGGGATCAGAAATGGCGGCGCATCTATTCACTTCTCGCTCGCACACTATTTGCGTCTATACTCGCACCACATGAGTGCGAGTATAGACTTCGTACACACACTACACACAGGTTGTATTTGCCGAGAGGCTGGTGCTCTGATTTAGTAAGTAAGAAGGCCAGCAACACATTAGCGATCTCTCTGATTTCGCGGATGTTCATGGGCGGCGTTGATCACTTACCTTCAGGTGACTCGCTAGCTCGTTTGTCCGCCTCTAGCATAAAAAAAACTAATCAATCGGCGTCACTAGTGTGCCCGTCGCCGATCCGATCCGAGTCTTGACTTCCGAAACGAGAGCACCACCATTTTGGTCAATCCGTTTTTTTATGTGATAGGTGGCAGACGAGCAGACGGATCGACGTATGGTAAGCGATTGCCCGCCCATGGACACCCGCGACACCAGTGGTGTCACAAGTGCGCTGCCAACCTTTAAACCCCCCTTTCCCCCGGATTGGGCATCCGGTATTTCAGCCAATAGACGTCCACTGCCGGACATAGGCCTCCCCCAATGTTCTCCACACAGATCGGTCCTGCGCCGCTCGCATCCAATGGAATCCCGCGATCTTCACCAGATCGTCGGTCCACCTTGTGGGGGGCCTGCCTATTACTGTATATCGTAATGAATTATCCTTTCTTTCCAGGACATTCTAGAAATCCAGAAATCGATCCGTCCCGGTCTAAAGTGCCTCATAGTAGACGACCTCATCGCCACGGGGGGTTCCGTGGGCGCGGCCGTGGAGCTGCTGAAGGCGGCCGGCGCTTCGGTAGCCGGCTGCCTCGCGGTCATCGAACTGACTTACTTGGACGGACGGAAGAACGTCCAGGCAGGTGTGCCGGTACATTCCTTGATTCAATACGATTCGTAATTTAAAGTCTTTTTTTTGATTTTAATATGGCTCTATCAGAAGACAATTTGCCAATGTCAAGTAACTTATTGAGAATAAGTAGGTTGTCAACAGTCAAAGTCACAGTCATTTAATAAAACGCCGGTGTTTTACGTTTTATCGACCTACGGATTCAGCGGATATCACTGTAAAAGCAATCGCGGGTTTTAAGATTAGGTCCAAGCAAGTTGTCACGAGACAACTCACTCGACACACAATAGCAGTGTTAAAAACGATACAATCCAACGATTCTTACTATTAGGATCACTTTGCGGCACTTCACTGCACAAATAAACACCAAATTTAAAACCTTTGAATTGCATCAGCCCACGCGGCTTGGTTTTTGTTTTTAATCGTCGAATTTTTAATTAGACGAAGTAAACTGACAGATATCAATGTGTCATTTCCGTACATTTGCAAAAAGTAAAATGTCAAAATGTATGGGGATTTGACATTTCCAACTGTCAAATCACTTAAAAATCCGACTTTAGTGGTATTGTGCTGCTTATAATGTCGTTAAGTATCAAAACCAAATTTGTAGAAAACGGAATTAAGGTGACGAGTAGGACATACTAGCGACGCCAATTGATTTAAATTGTCTGCAACTAAACCGAATATATTTTTAACAATATCGAAATTTGAACATCTCGAAAAGAACTTATACTATTTATTCAATACTTATAATTAACTTTTTGATCTGCTTCCTACTGACTCGGAATATGAATTACCGCCAAAAACGGCCACTTATGGCGTTAATCCAAATTTCGAGTGCAAAAGGAAATCAAAAGGGAGTGCACAATAGTAAATAGTATAAAAGTTAATGTTTTTTTCTTTTTTTTTGCTTAGAGACTGCCGTTCCGAAATTGTTTAAAATAGATCAGGTTTAGTAGCTAATCGATTGGTGTCGCTAGTTATCACCCGGGCGACGGGAGGGCCAACTAGCGACGCCAATCGATTTTAATTTTTTATATTTTCTAAAATTTTGTATAAAGATTTTTTGTTTCAAACGTCAAAACTGCTCTATAACACCGTTTTAGCTAACTAAGGTTTATTGAACGTATATGAATTAAGCCCTTCGTATACAGGTTAGCAGAGTTTCCGAAGGTATTGTTAAAAATAGATCTGGTTTAGTACTAAATTTAAATCAAATTAAAGAGCATGATCAGACAAGAAGTTGCCGTTTTAAAAGAAAAGAGTTTACGATTGTGGGCAGAAATTTAAAGTAATTGCATTTAACTATAATCATCATCATCATCATCATCAGCCCATTTAAGTCCCCACTGCTGGGGCACGGGCCTCCCTCAATCACATGAGGGGTAATTGCCATACTCACCACGCTTGGCAGACGGGTTGGCGAGGGTTTTGATATAAATGCAGAGTTTTCCTTCTCTGGGTGCTGATGATCATGCCAGCAGGCTTTACCTTAGTCGCCTTTTACGACACCTCGGTAAGAGTGAGGGTGGCCTATTCTACTCTGCCGGGGACCACACGGTCAATTAACTATAATATATACTGTGTAATCACGCAAAGAATGACCTACTTTTTAGAAATTAAAATGATAAAAAAATTTGGGAAAGATGGTTGGTTAGATTTAGCATTTTTTCTGATTTGGATTGTATTAAAAGTCAAAATTTACCGATTGTTGGTTAACGGTATTAAAGCTGGAGAACGGCAGGGGTTTACTTTTCACAAAATAATTATTTTTGACGTAGTGACGGGACTGATATATTTTACAAAAAGTCACACCTCATAAATATTTACCGCATTTATCATAGGAAATGCTCTCAGGAACAGTTCGATCTAAGATTTTGACTTCCTGCAGTTGGATGTTTTATCAAAGCTGTCCTCGTCATATACCGTCGTAAAAGAACCCTTATTTTAACTGAGATGGCTCAAAGTTACATACTGTTATAATAAGATAAAAATATATATTTTTAATACTTACCTCGATCATGTCACAATGAGTTTACAGGAAGTATGGTAAAGGTGTAAGTTACATCTCTTTCACCACCTACCTCTTCTACCAACCATGCTTCAGTCGGTCACGTGACTAGTGCATAATTATTGTATGAGAATGGGAAGTCAAAAAAAATGATCGATGAATTCCCAAAAGTCGTGGAAAACCGTTGATTAGAATTCGAATGGTTGGTCGAAGTGATAGTTAAGGTGACTACCCGTCACCTTACACTAGCGACGCCAATCGATTTTAATTTTTTGCTACTTTACTTACCACTTTTGGCGTGAATCAATTTTTCGCGTACAAAAACGGACCCAACATTTGTGCATGGTTATGGTTGTAACCCCGAAATTGTTGAAAATAGATCCGGTTTAGTAGCTAAAAATTGGAATCGATTGGCGTCGCTAGTGTGCCCTACCCATCACCTTAAAGGGATGTAACTGTTTACCGATACACCCCGTATATAGTCACGAAAAGGTATTTATGTAGTTCGTTAATTTTACCTTCATATACTGTCTTATTTTTATTTACACAATTAGTATGTATAGTATATTACAATTTTATTGTTTAATATTAAAATAAGAGTACAAGAACATTAGCCCTAAAGTTAGTAGTATTTTTTATTCCTTATTTTATATATTTTATTTAAAAAAAACATAAAAGTGAGATTTGTGGTGCCTTATTTAAATAATTAGAACCTTATTTAATTAATTAAGACCAAAGATTTGGTGGTATCTGAAAATGGTCTTAAAATGTTTTTTTTTTATGAATATTTTCATGTTTTGTATAAATATTTCCACTAGGTGTGATAAGTTACTAGGAAAAACATTCAGATCATTATGTTGATCGCGCATAATAATTGTTTAAGAAGTTATACACAGTAATTTACATCATAACACATGCTATGTATAATGTGAAAAGATACCTCAATTTTAGTATGTAATAGTTTGTCGAAAATGTTCCATTCCAATACAGGTTGTTCTATTTGTTAAATGTTTATACCAACTTATACAATAAAACATATTTTTAATTCGATTGTTTTCTTTAATGACTTCACTATCCCATCGATAAGTAAAAAACATTGTATTAATTCATGATCCTCATATAAAACATTTTGATTATTATTATTATCACGATTTTTATAGACATTTAATATAATTATGGCATAACTATTTAATATAATTATGGCATTACAATTTCGCGTTAATATTCTTATTATAACTATTATTAAAAGTATACACACAACCAAATTAATTAAATTACAACACGACATCAGCGTCCTTTCGGACGCATACATTTAGAAGGAATAAAAAATGGGCACATACTAAGATAGCTGTGAATCGCAGACGCTGCATTCTCAAATGGTGCATAGAATCTTTTGAATTATAATATTAGAAGACATTTTATTAACTAAACTTATTGAACAGATATCACAGGGTTTGGTTTAGAAGTAGTGGAGTTTTGGTTCTGTTCCCCAAAAATACGAGGTACAGTCTTAAACTTATCTCCTTCGGTTTGGGAGACTTTGGGTTCTGTATCTCTTTTATTTTGAGATTTAGTAGTTGGAGAAGCAGTGGTGGTTGTGACTTGCGTGGAGTAAGGAAGTGGTCGGTACTGAACTCCTAAACTTGGCGGCACTCTCTTTAAACCGTCATTTTTAGAAAAAGGTTGTTCCGTGCTCGAAGACTGATCTTTTCTATTAGTGTCTTGTTTTTCATTGCTATCGACGTCTCTTGCGAATCTATCTTTCTCATCCAGATTTGCAGTTACAACTCTTTGGTATCCCGGAGGAGGTACAAAAAGAGGACGAGGCCTGGAGTTTGCATTGTCTTCATTTTTAGTTTCTGTCGTCTTATCTTGAGTAGGAGCTGATTGTGTAGCTACAGTTTTGGGGTTACTGCTAGCTTTTCCATCAGCTTTAGAACTAACATCATGATTATGTTCGGTGTCCCTAGCGTCCCTTTTATCTTCATTGGTATTTTCTGGTTTCTTTGTAGATGTGGAAAAAGCTTTGCCATCAAATGAACTGATTTTGGGATTCGCAGGGTAAGTTCTGCTGGTTCCTACTTTTGGTGTCGTATTGTCACTGTCATCAGCATCTCTCGCGTTACGTTTTCCATTGTTCGAAATATCTGGTTTGCTTGTTGTGGAGACAGATTGAATAGTAGGTCTGTTAAATGTATTTTCTCTTGGAATCAATGCTGGGTGCTGCGGGTAAGACTTATTGTTATTTGCATCAGATTTAACTTTGGAATTATTTTCATGGTCTGTATCCCGCGCGTCTCTTTTACCTTCATTATCAGGTTTGCTTGTAGATGTGGAAAAACTTTTGACACCAACTTGAGATGTTGATTCAAAACTACTTCTTGGGACTGATGGATACGTCCAGTTATTTCCCACATTCGCTTTAGGTGTTGTGTTAGCACTTCCACTATTCGTATCGTCTTCTGTATCTCTAGAATCACGTTTACCTGCATTTAAATTATCTGGTTTGTTGGTTGATACAGATTGTGAAGTAGGTTTGTTAAATGTACTTAATCTCGGTACCAGTGCTGGCTGTTGGGTAGAAATATTTCCTTCTTCATTTGTCTTTTCAATTTCGGTATCTCTTGCTACTCTTTTACCTTCATGATCTGGTTTTTTTGTAGTAGAAGCGGAAAAGGATTTTTCATCAATCAGCGCTGGATGGAGTCTGCTATTTCCAACATTAGTATTACGATTTGTGTTTTGATCTTCGTTTTTCGTTTCGTGATCCGTGTCTCTTGCATCTCTTTTGCTTTCATCTTTGACATTAACGATAGGTGCTGAACCAAGGGTCATTTTGGGGTGAGTTGGGAAAGCTCTGCTATTGGGTAGATCAGCCTTAGGTGTTGTATAATCATTGCCATTTTTCTTATTGTTTTCTTCAGCGTCTCTCGCGTTACGTTGACCATCGTTTGTATGGTCTGGTTTGTTTGTAGATACAGATTGAGGTGTAGGTTTGTTGAGGGAACTTTGTCTTGATATCAATGATGGACGGTGAGTGAATGCTTTGACATTTCCTGCTTCATCTTGGTTTTCATCGGTTTTCTTTTGACTGCTTTGATTTTCCTCTGGTATTTCAGGGTTGAAAGCTTCTCTTGCATGCCTGATTGGTTCAGTTATTGGTACATGGAATGTTTGGGGTCTATTTCCTACAAATGGTACTGGTCCACTGCTCTGCTTCTGTTCATCCACATGAACAGAATCATCGTTAGTAGTTTTTGTATCATGATTTACATTGGTGTCCGTAGATGAAGAAGTTGGATTATTTTTGCTAGCAGAATCTTGTTTCTTCGGTTCATCATCAACGGCTCGTGGAAAGCTAGTAAGTTTGTTGCGATCTTCTGCAGGATTACGTTGTACCCTAGTCTGGTCAAGATTAGGTACATCTTTGACACCCGATTTGAATTTGTCTTCAGGAATCGAATAAACTTCAATTTGGAAATCATATCCTCTCAGCACAGTCGGGCTCTTCAGTTCTAGAGTGACGTTTCTCTGTCCCACTCCTCCATCGACTACCTTCACATCTCCATCCTTGTCAGGTCTTCGGTCTGTGATGACGACGCGGCTGATGACTTCGGCGTCAGTGGTAGTGATGGTGACATTTTCTGTCTGTCTCCATATAGTTGGGCTTGCATGACGGTTTTCGTCGTAAATCTTCCTGCCTTCAGTGTTAGTTCCTACTATTACATCGTGGCTACTAACGAAGGATATTATAGTTAGTAATATCAGAGGTTTAAACATGTTTGGGTGTTTCGGGTCGACTGGCAAATGTCGCAGAATTAAAAGCTTATATAGAACGGGAGGATTAAGGAAAATTTTGCGTGAGTAATATTATGTGAGTAACATAAGTAAAGTATTTTTTTTATTAAAGCATGATAAATTAACGACTTCTTACTTACAGGAAAATTTTGATGGTAACTTTTAGGTGTACAGTCGGAGACAACCAAGAAGGTAACTTGGTAAGTTTTAACTTTTTTCAACTACATCTCATTAATTAACTTATTGCGGAAAGTGTTTTTAGTAGTAAAGTTGGTACCTAGGTACAGTCGGTTTGGATTTCTAGGCACCTTTTTCACAATATGATTCGTTAGGATATTTTTTTATAAAAAGACGGTGGCAAACAAGCTGCTCGCCTGATGGTAAGCGACTACCACAGTCTATGGACTTTTAATACATGTTGCCGACTCTTTCAACTCTTTTTTTGAAGAATCTCTCACTCTGTTATATTCAGAGACCATAGCAAGATTTAACAGGGGAAGGGAATCTTTCGTAATCTTTTCCCACGGGGTTTACTACGCCAAAGGTTATTGCACTTACCTATGCCGCTCATTTATTAAACAATAATATTTGATTCAAATTCTAGTCTTGCTCGATCTATTAAATTGTAATTTTAACTGTATTTCCCTAAGGAAGTAAGATGTAATACCTATATGTTTTAATTTTTGAGAATTTAATTTACATACTTTTCATTGGATACTACTCGGATTAATCAGAAATCATCACCTATTTTTCAAATGATGAAGAAAGTTCGAATTTCAAATTCTATTTCTACTTATTAGAATAAAAAGACACCTTCGCAAAACTTTCAACCTAAAAATCCTGCTAACTGTACCTCTCTACGTGACGGCAATCTATTCAATCTACGTCGCGCGCCGCATCAGAAGTAGCAACTCCTGCGCACGCCGAGGGAGGATAAACCCGCGGAAACACGTACGCGGGCAATGTCAATGTCGATTACGATGTTATGACAACCTTTAGATAACGCACTACGGAAATTATAACGAAATTGTTGGGGTGAGTCATATTTATTTACATGGTGGATGTAGCGAAATTTTTAAGTGTTCGCGCTATGGCCCCTTGTCCAATCCCCTATTCATTAATAACATCTTAAAATTTATTCTTGAAGAACTAACGAGGCCCTCATGTCCATGCCATACCATGGGATTAAAATACTAGATATGATTTAAGCGGTAGATGGCGCCCATAACTTATTTTTAAGACTATTGTCGAACTGTGGGTAATACAACCAACAATTTCTCGAATGCAAATAAAAAGAAAACAAATTCAAAAACAACAAAACATTTATCAACAACATCAAACACAAACCATCACTTGCAGTAGTCCGGCTTGGAGCAAGGACACTTCTCGGGGATCTGCAGCCCCTTGGCCATCTGCTTCATGAATGGGTGCACCTCGTCACTGAAGAATGGGCTGAGGACAGAAAATATCCATTTTCTGTATAGGTGTGTACGTTTATCAAAATCAAAATACCTACCTTTGTTCCAATTTATGTCCATACAAAATATTTATGAATGTCAAATATTATGTACCTAATCTTCCGCTTATTCGGAATGTCTAATTTCTACCGAGAAGGATCAGCAAGAAACTCAGTAGCTACTCTTTTCATATGGTAATTTTCATTTTTAATATAATCATCATCATCATCATCATCAGCCCATTTAAGTCCCCACTGCTGGGGCACGGAATCACATGAGGGGTAATTGCCATACTCACCACGCTTGGCAGACGGGTTGGCGAGGGTTTTGATATAAATGCAGAGTTTTCCATCTCTGGGTGCTGATGATCATGCCAGCAGCTTTACCTTAGTCGCCTTTTACGACACCTCGGTAAGAGTGAGGGTGGCCTATTCTACTCTGCCTACCGGCCTAATATAATGCAATATTCCTTCTTGTAAAAATTATGATTACAATGACAGTATGACAAACAATGCTTATAATCAGTGTCGTTTAGATATCCAAATCCTCATTTAACAGCGTGCGGGGATCGAACCCGCAACCCTTGCCCCAGAGGCACCATTCACTACCAATCGTCCATTCCCTCCGACATTAGGCCTGTTATGTTTGAGTCATTAAGATAATGTAGTAGATAGGCTTATGATCCATCTCTTCATTTTTATGTGATAAGTGACAAATGAGCAGACAGAACACCTGATAATAAGCGATAGTCGCCCATGGTTTAAGACCGGCGTGAAGCAGCGCCTGCGCTGTGTTTCGCCGTGTGAGTAAGGTTACCGGAGACCCAATCGGGTGGGAAGGGGAAAAGGTTGGCAGCACACTTGTGACTCCACTGGTGTTGCGGGTGTTCATGGGCGGCGGAATTGCTTACCATCAGGTGATCCGTCTGCTCGTCTGCCACCTCTCATATAAAAAAAAAAAAAAAAAATGGGCACGAGACACAAGTGCGATGGCCTCCTTTAAAACGCCCTGCCCCCCGGATTGGGCCTCCGGTACACTCACTCGGCGAAACTCAGCGCAAGTTATTATGGGCCGGCTTGAGCGGAGTGATACCACGTTTAGGCCGTGGGAGAGCCACGCTTCGGCATGAATGGGCCGGCTCGACAGGAGTGATACCACGGTCCTCACAGAACACCGGCGTAAATCAGCACTGTGCAGTGTTTCGCTGCGTGAGTGAGCGTACCGGAGGCCCAATCCGGGGGAAAGGGGGGTTCAAAGGTTGGCAGCGCACTTGTGACTCCACTGGTGTCGCGGGTGTCCATGGGCGGCGGCAATCGCTTATCATCAGGTGATCCGTCTGCTCGTCTGCCACCTATCACATAAAAAGAAAAGTGCTGCTTCACCTCGGTTTTCTGTGAGGCCGTGGAGTGCCTACTCTCCCCCAAGGTCAAAATCCTTTACAGACATTTATTAAATTGTACTAGAACTCCTAGGTACCAAATAAATCCATTACCCAACATACGCGATAGCGTCATCCGGTGTATGGACATGAATGAGAATAAGTATCTAGGTAAGTAAAAAAACCGCAGACAAACAACTTATTCACCATTTGAGGTAAATTTTATGTAAATTCATACTTTGATTTTATCCATACCTGCTTTAAAGAACTTTAATAATAATAATTTGGTTGTTGTCATATCACTTGTGACTCTACTGGTGTCGCGGGTGTCTATGGGCGGCCGCAATCGTTTACCATCAGGTGATCCGTCTGCTCGTCTGCCACCTATTACATAAAAAAATCAAGTGTAAGGTCCATTAATTACCTATACATCAACAGGTTTTCTGTTAAAAATAAGAAGGCACAAAAAATAGTAAGTAACGTGGTCTGCTCTCTGGTCATTTATACCTATCTATAAGAAATAATTTAATTAAATTTTGTTATAAATTATCTATGTATATAGATAGATAGATAGTATCTAAGAGTATCTGTTAGATACTCTTTATTGCACAACAAACAAAACTTAAAAGCTAGGTATACAGAGATACGATTTAGGCGGTCTTATCGCTGGGAGCGATCTCTACCAGACAACCTTCAGGTAAAGGGCATTAGATAGAAGAGGGGAGGGTCGTGCAAACCTTTTGATTTTGAACATTGATTAAGTAAATTTACAGTATAAATACATATATCTAGATAATAAATAAATAAACACGTTATCATACACTAATATATACGAATATATATTATTAGGTAGGTATGTATGTATTGTTTAGTATTATTTGTGTTATGTAATATTATTAATATATATTTCTGCCATTTTCAATTTCATTTGTTAAACTGCTTTGCACTGCCTTCCCCTATTACGAATACGATATTTCGATACGATATATGTAGACCTATTTTAAACCCTAACTATAATATAGATGTCACTAGTATTCAAATGCATAGATCTTAAAGGCATACATATATTAATTTAAGAAATAATATTTGAAAACAATTAAGTACCTAGTTATAAGTTTTGTTAATTACATTAAACTTAATCTATTTGCGCGCCTGCTGGCAGGCTGGATACCGTGTCCATGATACTTTTTATAACATCTTTGTATCAAATTGTGTATTAAGCAAATAAATAATGTTTCTGTTTCTGTTTCTTTCCTCTACCCAAAGAAATTTGATTGTCTGGAAGAAATCGCTACAAGCGATAAGACCGCCTTATTGTACTGTCTGTTGTTGTTGTATCATGCTTGTATCCCCTTTTTGTGCAATAAACAATATCTATCTATATATCTAAGTAGGTAAGTTTGAAAAAACAAACATAGCGCCAGCGCTTTGTTTCAGGCCAAATCCGAGGGGAAGGGGGGTATTATTTTAAAGGTTGCCAGAGCAGTTGCGACTCCAGTGAAACAATGGCTGTGCTCTAACCGTAGGTGAAACACGCTTAGGCATGAATGGGCCGACTCGACCGGAGTGATACCTACCTCGGCCTAAATGAAAACCTAAGTGAAGTCGCGTCTTTGCTGTGTTTCGCTGCGTGAGGATTTGATGGTTAGCAGCGCACTTGTAATTCCACTGGTGGTGCTGGTATCCATGGGCGGCGGCCATCATCAGACTGATCACCATCAGGTGATCAGTCTGATCATTTGCCAACTAAAAAAAACAGCTTTGTCCTAGGATTAAGACTACCCTGTCGGATTTCATTACTAAGAAAACTTTTAAAACATTCAAGAAATTAAACTAATGTTATTATTTTCTAATAAAAAAAAAACAACAGCTGTTACTTACCGACACAACATTCTCGAAATTTCTTGCTCGTACTCTTCGGCAGCCAGCTTGCCTTTCCGTATCTGATCCAACTCCTCTTGACGGGCCTTTTCCTGTATTAAAAAAGCAAACATAAATGTTATGTTTTGGCACTCCACCACTACTCAATCAATCCGTTTGACTTATTCACTTAATTAACGCTGTTAGGAATAACTGTGATCCTAGAATATAACCCTGGCGAGCAAAAAATTATAGTTGGCTTAAATTATCTTCTGGGCGTGATTCCTCATAAAATCTTATGATATTACTATTCTGATAGCTACATTAGCAATGGTTCTAGGATACTCCCCTGGATAACACCTATAGCTATTGACAAACCTTGAGCATCATGACATACTCGATCTAATCTTACAAGTTCCTTTGGTCTTATTTCCTCATGAATTCTTATGATATTTATATTCTATTCGGATTAACAATGGTTCCAGATTTCTTACCTGGAGAACACTTTTAGCTACTGAAAAAACATTAGGCATCATAATATACTCGATTTAATACAATTAATAAGTTGCTTTGGTTTCGTTTCCTCCTAAGTTTCTTATGATATTTATATTCTATTATAGGATTATGGTTCTAGGTTACTTCCCTAGAAAACATCTTTACGTTATGGCAGACAAACGAGCAGACGGCTCACCTGATGGTAAGTGAATTACCGCCGCCCATGGGCATCTGCGACGCACGGGGCATCACAGATGCGTTATCGGCGTAGATGGGTTAGAAATCTAAAACTATTGACATACCTTGAGTATCTTATTATACTCGATTTGGTCCAGCAAATTCCTCTGGTGCTGTTTTCTGGCCTGAGCATCCGTCAGCTCCTTGTGAGCGACCAGTTCTTGCAGTTGCCCGAACAGTTGTTTATGGTACTCGTCTTGTTCCGCTAGCTTCTGCTTGAGAACTTCACGGGCGTGCTCTCTATCCTTTATTTGGTCTATCATTGCTTTTCGGACAGTCCTATTTGATAAAGACAATAAATAAATAAAGCAAAGACAGAATAAACTTTTTTGAATTCGTGAACTCTTCTGAGCTCAAAACATTCGACTTTTCTTCTTCTCGTCCACAACAATAATATGTTGACTTGATAGAAAAACGTATTTTAGTAAGTAATTACAAAGTTTTTCACTTTTTATAAGTTACTACAGTGAGCTGTAGTTTCAATTCATTAAAAAGGTAGGCGCTTTTACGTCTTTAATGCAATTGAACGAAGTCTGCAAAATTTTTTGCTCAACTATAAATGACTTCATCATATTATGTTTAAAATTCATACCCTATTAGTCTTCTGCGCCCATCCCAAGTATTCGCATCGCTTCTTGTCTATCTTCTCTTGTCTTCTGCGCCCTTCTTCTTCGAACAAATGGTCCTCAGCAGATTCATATCTTAGCAACTCATTGCGAAGTTCAATCATCTTCCTGTTGCATTCATCTAGATCTCTCTGTAAATAACGATTTACGTTAAATACCTTACTAATCAGAAATTTTAGAAATCTGTGAAGGTATGACGATATTTCATAGACATTGATTTAAGTAGGCCGATGATGCAACGGTCCCTGGTCCTTGTCATCCTTGGTACCTTGGTCAACCCTCATTGTTGCAATATTGATCAAGAAACTTTCAAATATTGATACAAATTACGATATTTTAATCTTTCTTTGTTCCTCCTTTACGGGATAAGCTTCCTAGTTTCTATATATTTACCAAACTTGGTCCTCCAAGTTTGGTAAATATATTGGGATGGGAATGGGATGGAATAGATGGATGGAAATGACGGAATCATGTTAACACGTCCAGAATCATTATCTCATTTATTTTGTAATGTTTTGAATGGGAAGGGCAGACGACCTAGGATATTTCCCTGATGCACACCAGTCAGTAGTTGGATAAATAATAATATAATAATAATTCTCACAACATCTCATAGATTGACCTGATTCCGTACTAAGTAGCTTAAGCACTTGTGTTACTGATATCAGACAACAGAGGAACACAAATATATACTTAAATACATATATTACACCCAGACACTGAACAAACAAAAGTGTTCATCGCACGAATGTTTGTCCAGGGTGGGGATCGAACCCACGACCTTTAAATATACAAATATATATCTGATAAATCTGACAGATATTTGTCATTTTCTATGAAAGATATCATAGAAAATGTGTGTTTTTATCTGTAAGATACTATCATAAGCTTATGCAAGAGGGGCGAAAACAGACCTAAAGCTTACTAAAACGTTTCTTAACCTTAAAAGCAGCTTGCGTATTAGGGGGTATCTGCACTTCTAAATAAATTCTTACTCTTACCTCCT
Organism: Marasmia exigua; assembly: GCA_019059595.1. Classification (NCBI taxonomy): domain Eukaryota; kingdom Metazoa; phylum Arthropoda; class Insecta; order Lepidoptera; family Crambidae; genus Marasmia; species Marasmia exigua. Next base: position 8,421,717 of record CM032485.1, read on the forward strand.
TCCGTCTCCTTAATTCTTCCTTTGCAAACTGATCGGCCAGACCCTGTCCGGCCAGAGAGTCCCAAGTGTCCGAGATGAGTTGGTTTTCAGCCTTCTGCTTGGCGAAGACTTCTTGGCGTTCTTCGATCATCTTCTTCCTCTCTTTAGCTGTTTCTAAACGTTGTTCTGTGCGTTTGCGCTCAGCTAGGAGGATGAATGAAACAATATGAGAATTTTTATCACGGGGTGTGCTCTGTTTCGTCTACCTTCAGTAGCTAAATTCTTGCATCGTACATACCACACGCAACTTACTGATGTTCCATGCTCGACATTTAGGATGAATGATGTATTTCACAGAACTTTCTACAGTGGAACAGTTTAGCTGCAGCGTTTCCTGACGAACGTCCCAAGTTTTGATTAGGGATGATTAAGAGATGAGCGCACTCTTTTCTTAAAAGCCGACTGTTTAAAAGCTTTTGAACTTGCTGATATTTGTCGGCGCCTTCGGAATCCTATTTTGTTTTTCAATCTCCGATTATGAGAGTCACAATAATGTAAGCATTTTACTGAGAAGCTTACCTTCCTCTTCTTTCCTTATATCTTCGTCCCACATAATCCTAAACATATTGGCTTCTTGCTTCAGTTTCTCCCTGTCCCTCTCTCTGTATGGTGCGCTAGGAAAACTTTCTACAGATATACCTACATTTTGGATTAATTGTCATAACGGATCTGATAGACACTTACCTTCCTCTTCTTTCCTAATATCTTCGTCCCACTTAGCCCTTAACATCTTTGCTTCCTGCATCAGTTTCTCTCTATCTTTCTCTCTCTGTAAAGCGCGTTGTGCCAGCTCCCGGTCGGTGTACATCTTGGACTCGTTGTTTTTGCGGAGAAGGTCGATTTCGTCTTTTTCCATGCGAGCAGCCTGGTGTAATGAATAAGGTGGTTTTAATAATAGCTTGCATCAGGATGGACTGACGATTTGAGGAAGATAGCTGGTGTACGTTGGCGCTCTTTGGGGCGCCTAAGTACGTTTGATTGATTGAAGATTATGCGGCTCATTTCGGGGGTTCAGCTCGCAAACCCCTTGAAAATTACTCTCGGGAATTACTTATTAACCAAAGGATGATAATTGAAATCTGTCTTCGTGTTTTTAATTAAAGATTTTAGGTTAATTTTGCAGAGCATGATACAACATTTTATGGCAAACTGCCGCACTCAGAGACGTCAAATTAACTTTAATTGACACTTATTTCAATACGCACAAAGACTTTCCATAATTAAGTGAGTAAACATTTAGCTTAATTGACGTCTCTGAGTGCGGCATAAAGTGTTTATTCCTTATCTTTTCAACTATATTACCTCAGGAGTTGTTTACTGTCGAAAGTACGATATATGATCCAACAAGGTTTCGTAGCTAGAAATCAATCAATCATTTATCACATAATTTGGTTCTGGTTTAAAATTATCATACTTATAGACATATACTTGTCTATCCAGTGGATAATATTCTAAGTATGAGGGACTGGATAAAGAAATTTCCAATTTCATGGAACTCACTAAAGCTTCCGACTCTTTCATCGCGACTTCGTGCCACATCTTATCGAACTCCTTTTCTGCCAGTTTTATAGCTTCCTTCTCTTTAATTTGATACAGTTGGATCTCCTGCGCTTCTTTCGCACGCAGCTTCCAGATGCAAGGGAGTACGTGGGAGCTTCGTGAGCTGGATGAAGAGTGTAGTTCGTTAGTAGTGATAAGCTAAAGCGGACTTTATCTACATAATCATCATCATCAGCCCATTTAAGTGCACCCTACTGCTGGGGCACGGGCCTCCCTCAATCACATGAGGGGTAATTGCCATACTCACCACGCTTTGCAGACGGGTTGGCGAGGGTTTAGATATAAATGCAGAGTTTTTCTTCTCTGGGTGCTGATGATCATGCCAGCAGCTTTACCTTAGTCGCTTATTACGACACCTCGGTAAGAGTGAGTCTACATAATAACAACCGTCAATTTGTTTAGGTAAATACATATTTACACAGACAAGTACATACTTACTTTTCTGTGTAAAACAAAATGGAGAACGTCATATATGAACCTATAAGTTTACCCATAGTAAGTTGATGTATAATTACCGTTTTGTGGAAAGCATTCTGACCCCAGGCTAAAAGCTGAATTCGATGGTGACCCCCATACCTAGCTGTCCTGGAGCCCAATTCTCGTTCTCGGGATATTTTGAAAACACAGCACAGAGCTGCTTCACGCCGGTTCTTTGTGATGCCGTAGTACTAGTATTATAATATCTGTGGCCATAGTATCACTCCAGTGGAGCTGGCCCATACATGCCGAAGCGTGGCAAGCCTACGGTCAAATTGTATATAAGCCGATCTTTTCCACAAATCAGCCCAGGTCTGGAGGTCTACAGCAGAAATCACAGGTAATGTTTAACTTTAACAGTGGAGTGTATCTCACCTCGTGTTCCTTCTTCCTCTTGGCGATGAAGTACACCACCATCCTCCTGCCCTTTTCTCAGGTTATCTGGTGACGGCGCAGTATGCTGCCATCCGCTAGCTAAAAGGTCGTTATGCTATAGTCGCTGTGGCTTAGCGACCTTTTAGTCAGCGGACGGCAGCATGTCTTCCTTTTCCACACATCCCTGTCATTCGTCATTGAATCATCCACCCCTTTGATCATCATGTCATTCTTCACACAATGGATCTGTCACCAGAAAATAACAAGATCCGTAAGTTTATCAATTTACTAGGAAGTTTATAAACTTCCGTAGGATTCTAAACGGGAGATGAATTTTATTATTTTACGGCCACATTTTCGTAAATTTATCAATTTCCGACGTCACACGGTAAATTTATAAACCAACGGATATGTATCTATTCGTAAGATTTTATATAGTTCGACCAATCATAGAAACTCTTTTAAATATACGCATCTTTTAAATTACGTAAAATAACACACTGCTCTCTGAATGATCAATGTTCGTAGCGGAAATGGTAGTCCCATTCTTCTTCGAAAAACATTCGTCCGAAAATCAAAATCCTGAACGCGTTTTGTATAGTTATCACTACACTATCCATAATGTCCGCATATTCGAAATTTTATTATGCTTAGGTAATCGTCTTTAATTAAATATAAATATATAAATATTTCACAACATCACATACTTACATTGATCTAACTCCGAGATAGGTAGCTCAAGCACTTGTGTTACGGATATCAGAATCAACAGCGGAATTACAAATATATACATATAATACTTTTCTTTTGTAAATACATACTTATAATACATACAAACACCCAGACCAATACAAACAGACATGTTCATACACACAAATGTTTGTACTGTGCGGGGATCAAACCCGCAACCCTTGGATCAAAGGCAGCGTTCACTACCGCTGTTCCAAACGGGTCGTCAATTCAACGTTATAATGGTTTTGTGTTTTGATATTGGGCGCTATAATAATTAGATCCTTACCCTATTTTTTCTTGATACAAAGTCACATGTCCTAAATGTTATATTTTATCTTGTAAATTAGTCCCAATAGTGGTTTTTAACACGTTAGCTGCGGCACCAATTTTTGCATACTTTCCGTTCCTGCGGCACGAGGTTTAATCGGCCCGTACCGTGACCAGACGTTAGGGCGACAGGCGGTCTATTAGACCCCACCTCCTTTTACAACCTAAAATCCATTTTCTGGCGCGAAATCAAAGATAAATGAGAATTTTGGTCCTTATTGATATAGACAGTGAATTGATGAACCCTAATCCACCGTCGCCCCGGGATCGGATGGCTAGTTTAGGAATTATTAGGAAAACAAAATATGGGATCTAATACACCTCGTAACGCACTGACATAGGGCAAATTTTCGCTGCGATTAGTGATGGGAAAAATAATATCGACGTTTTTAAACTGTCTTAACTACGCAACGACTTGACCGATTTTGATCAATTATATCTCATTAGATCGTTTTAAGGGCAAAACCTGGCAAAACAACACAAAGCTATCAAATATTTAAATAATCTAAATTGTGCTTGAAGGCGCCATAAAGAAAAAAAAACCGGCCAAGTGCGAGTCGGACTCGCGCACGAAGCGTTCCATTCTATACCATTAAGAGGCACCTATTACAGACTTATTATTGGAAAATAATGGATTACGGTTTATGCATAAGGTTTATCTTTCTATTTGTATATGAAAATCTTAATGCGGTTCACAGAATAGAAAAAAAAGGCAACCAGAAGTAGAAAAGAAACTGTCCTATTTATTCTGCCTCGGGCTTTAAAAATACACTTATTAGAACTTGTATTAACATTAAAAAATCAGTATCAATATACTTTTTTTTATAAAAATCTCAATATATATGTACTTATTTATGAGTGTTTTTCATTGAAACAGGGTAGACAATAAGATTTTTTGCACTGAGTGCACTGAGTCAAAATCTTTTTAGATTTTTTATCAGCTTCACGAGATGGTAAAAATGTGCGTAGTTTTTGGTAACAACCAACACATCTTCTCCTTTTTTCACCCTTTTCGAGTATACTTAAGTAATCATATCTTACACTTACTTTAGGTACATACATAGCTACCAAGATAAGAAAAAACTAGGTACTTACTGAAGATTTTTTCATTAAAAACTTACCTGTTTTGGCTCTGTTTCTGGGTTTTTTTTAATTAACTTCTTCCGACATCGTTTAGACATGTTCGGCGCTGTAAAAGGACGTGCTCTCCAATCGACGTGATGCACAACACTAGTCGCGGGAAGCTCGCGTTGAGTGCGGTACGAGGTCAGGGGGTATATGGGACGTTTTAGCCTCGTTCCGCACTGCTTTAAAATTATATTAATTCAGTGCGGCACGAGGCCTAAGACATCCGGTACCAAGGTAGGTACACCACCGAGTCCGGAACCATTAGTGATCTCAAATATATATTTATCTCTTTCCTACACTGGACCAAACCAAAGTTATGCCATTCGCACGACAGAGAAATTCACTTTTTTGCTTGCCGCACCACAGGGAAGTTGCATTAGGGGTGGTTTAGGCCTCGCTTCGCACTTAACGTGTTAATAATATAGTTGGCCGCAAGGAAAGAGAAGTGACGCGTGACAGTCAACCAATCAGATCACGCGTAGCGTTTGGTCATTGCTTACTTATTATTTTACGAGTGAGCTCAGTAAGTTTGTCATTTTACGAAAATGTGGACGTAAAATAATACAATTTATCTCCCGTTTAGAATCCAACGAAAGTTTATAAACTTCCTAGTAAATTGATAAACTTACGGATCTTGTTATTTTCCGGTGACAGATCCATCTCTTTCCTCCCGTCCTCTGTTCCTCCACCCACATTTACACTCATAACTCTTATGGTTCCATGTTCTTTCCCCTCTTCTCATTACATATCAGGAAAGACGATCACTTGGCAAAGAAGTACGCCAGTCGTTCAATCTTATCCTGTCCTGACACACCACGGTACCAGGTATCAACTCAAGTCATTTGTCATTTCGAGGCCTGAAACAGAAATTTGACTCACAGTGGAGTGTCCTTGTATCTCTCCTCATGTTCTTTCTTCCGCTTGGCGATGAGGTGCGCGAGCCGGGCCTGCTTGTCCTGCCACGCCGCCTCGGCGCCGGCCTGGGCCTCCTCGACGAACTTGCGGATGTTGAGCTCCTCTTCGTGCGAGAAGAGTTCTATTAGCCTGCAAAGGAAATGGAAATCTTATTTTTTTTGTGAAGACCCATACGTTGATTACACTTTTAAAATAGCCGTATTATACTTAGTTTAATGAGCAGATTTCCAGTAGGTATTTATACATTTCCAAGTGACTTGCTAGATGGCGCAATCAGTTCCTGTAAATTTTAGGTGTGGTATGATATTTCACGTGGTCCCTAATCTACGGGGAAAATGAGAATGAGAAAATTACATTAAATTTTAATATTTTCTAGTCAATATGTATTTTTAGTGCTATGTACGGACATTTTAAATTACAGAGAATGATGCAAAATGAAACTTTATACATTATTTTACTTGTTTACTTTTTATCTCTATTTACTTATAGGTAAGATAAAATTAAATATGGCAGGACAGTAAATGGCATGATGATGGGTGGTTTTATCAAATATTTCCTAACCTATCATAGACAAATAAGGCACTTTAATTGATAGTGAGAGTAGCGTCATCTAGTGTTGCTTTTTGAAACCACCCGAAAATACCTGCGACAGCTTTAGACGCAAGTAACACTTTTAAAATAGCCGTATTATACTAATACGGCTATTTTAAGTGTTACTATACTTAGTGTAATTATTTGTTCCAAATAAATGTAAAAAAAACCTGTCAAGAGCGACAGCTTTAGACGCAACTTACACTTTTAAAATAGCCGTATCATACTAATACGGCTATTTTAAGTGTTACTATACTTAGTGTAATTATTTGTTCCAAATAAATGTAAAAAAAAACCTGTCAACAGCGACAACTTTAGACGCAACATAGACATAGATCGTGGAAGAGCCACGATTAGGCATATCTAAATAATAAAAATAATAATAAGTGCATAGGGATGTGACGACCCCATCGCCCGCTAGTGAGAGTTGGTTATTTTCGCTTATGAAAAACAACAAGTCTCATTAGTGCAATCAGTCTCCGCAGGACCTGAAACTCCCGGGGAAGCACCATCTCCCCCCCACCTCTAGCTTTAGCCTTTATTGGCCAGCCAGAGTGGGGCGCGCTATATGCTCGAAAGGGTGGGTACTCAGCCATAATATCGAGGAACGGCTAAACGGATTACCGGGATCCAGAAATCGGTGTTCACCTCTTTAGCTGACCGCGCCGAAGTTGCCGCCTTGCCGCCTAATATGGTAGCTGATTTTGGGATCCTGGTCACAAACTAAGGTTTTACCTTGTACTATGGAAACCAGAAACAACGACGGTACCACAAACACCCAGACCGTTGCGTCTCAATCGGCTCGCAAACCACTCCGCTAAACGGGTCGTCGAATGGGCCGGCTCGACGGGGGCACTGTGGTGTTTCGCTGCGTAAGTGAGGGTACCGGGGTAGGGGGCATAAAGGTTGACAGCACACTTGTGACTCCAGCGTACTGGTGTTGCGGTTGTTGTGTCCATGGGCGGCGGCAATCTCTAACCATCAGGTGATCTGTCTGATCGTCTGCCACCTTTGTCATAAAAAAATGCAGCTGGAATAAGGCCGAGCATCGCTGTGTCTTCTATGGCATCTACAGTGGGGAGTTTTCCGAGGAGCTGTTCGGCCTTATTATGTTGACTACTTCCTCAACATTCACCGTTCTCATCACCATAAAGTGTATGTTACAGAGAATAAAAATGTTCGTCACCGCTTGCACGGCAACAATCAGTAATACCAACATACCGTTTAAAAAAGATCTGCCAGCCTTCTTTAAAATTTCTTTACAAACAAATCTGAACTTTCATATCTAACGATTAAGCATAATATTCTGTGCAACAGGTATTCTAGCAAATTTACGAAAGCTAATAAGTGCTCATAATATATTAACCGCGGGAGAGCCAAGCTTCGGCATGAATGGGCCGGCTCGACCGGAGTGATACCACGGCCTCACAGAAAACCAGCGTGAAGCAGCACTGTGCTGTGTTTCGCTGCGTGAGTGAGGGTACCGGAGGCCCAATCCGGGGGGATAGGGGGGGTTTAAAGGTTGGCAGCGCACTTGTGACTCCACTGGTGTCGCGGGTGTCCATGGGCGGCGGCAATTGCTTACCATCAGGTGATCCGTCTGTTCGTTTGCCTACCTATTACATAAAAAAAAAAATCAAACGAATCAATTTGAAAACCGACGAATCTTTTCGTTCCTTGACTGTACATACCTCTTCCTCTTGCTTTGCAGGTCCGCTTCATAGGACTGCATGCACAGGTCAACGCGACGAGCTACGTTGTTGATCAAAGACCTGAAAAGTGGAGAAAAAGACATTTGTTGAGTTTTGTTATAAGCATCGTATCTCATACTGTCACTGTAATCATAATTTGAATAACAATGTAAATTGTAATTACCATATTGTTTGAAAAGAGTAACTACTGAGTTTCTTGCTGATTCTTCTCGGTAGAAAATAACATTCTGAATCAGCGGTAGATTGCGCTTAGGCATGAATGGGCCGGCTCGACCGGAGTGATACCACTGCCTCACAGAAGAACGGCGTGAAGCAGCGCCTGCGCTGTTTTTCGCCGTGTGAGTAAGGTTACCGGAGGCCCAATAGGGGGAAGGAGAAAAGGTTGGAATTGCTTACCATCAGGTGATCCATCTGCTCGTTTGCCACCTCTCATATAAAAAAAAATATTCAAAAGGGATTTGACATTCATAAATGTTCTGAATGGACTTAAATTGAATAAAGAGGTTTTTGATTTGATTTTGGTGCAATACGTTTCGTGGTTCGCGAGTACGTGTATGGTGACCCTCCTTCTCTTTTCTATGAATATTCGTATAATGCGTCAACAAAGTTGTAAAAACAAATTTTTGAAGAACTATAGCTTTATCGCCTCAAAGTCGACCTTCTTGTGGTCCGCGGGGCGAGGGGAGTGGAGTAAGCTTTTTTTTATATGAGAGGTAGCAGACGGATCACCTGATGGTAAACAAATCCGCCGCCCATGGACACCCGCAACACCAGTGGAGTCACAAGTGCGCTGCCAATCTTTCCCCCCCCCCCCCCCTCCCCTTCACTCACACGGCGAAACACAGCGCAGGCGCTGCTTCACGCCGGTCTTCTGTGAGGCAGTGGTATCATCACTCTGGTCGAGCCGGCCCATTCATGCCTAAGCGTGGCTCTCCCACATTTAATTTAACGCTTGGCGGCAATCGCTTACCATCAGGTGATCCGTCAGCTCGTCTGCCACCTGTTTTAAAAAAATAGCTGTTTCATCGCTCGCGTGCAACACCGATTATGCCGCCCCAGTAGTGATAGTGATAAAAAAAAATACATGAGACGCCACTCAATTTGTCGTCCCCTGGATCGTGCCGCCCTTGTGCGGTGCACGCCCTGCTCGTCCGTTTACGGCGGCCCTGATGGTGTCAGCTGTTAGTGGTTAACATCCGGGGCTGGATGTGGACGTGTCTGGGCGTACTGCGTCAGTCTAACCTGCGGTCGCATCTGATGAAGAAGTCGCTGCACTGCTGGTCCTTCAACTCCTTAAGCTTGTTCTCCGCGCCCTTCCGCTGCTCCTCCTCCAGGGTGCGGAGCTTCTTCACAAACCTCACGTAGCGGAAGGTCGAGTTGAGGACCCTGGAAGTCTGGGAGAGGATTTTGTTTAGTAAGTTTTCAGCAGACGCTTACAAACGCTAGGATGAAGAAGAATGAGCTTCAAGACAATCGCTTACCGTCAACTCGTCTCTCTCCAATCACATAAAAGAAGTATACGGATCACCTGATGGATACCCGTAACATTAGTGCGCTGCCAACCTTTAACCCCCGACATACCTACCTAATCAAAGCCTTAAAAAATATATCAATGTGATGAAGATAGATAGATAGATATTCTTTATTGCACAAAAATAAAATACAAGCATGATACAACGACAGCAACAGACAGTACAATAAGGCGGTCTTATCGCTTGTAGCGATTTCTTCCAGACAACCTTTGGGTAGAGGAAAGAAATATCGTATTCGTAATAAGGGAAGGCAGTGCAAAGTAGTTTAAAAATGAAATTGAGAATGGCAGAAATATACATATTTTATATATCAATAATAATAAGAAGGTAACTCAGTGGATAAGAACGCGCATTCCATACGGAAGGTCGTGAGTCGAATCCGAGCATGAACCTCGGGATTTTTGTCTGGTTGCGAAGGTCAGACGGCAGTTGTTTCCTTGTAATTACCAGATTGCCTGAATCCTGAATTATGGTCTAAGCGTACCCCGGGCTCCAGAGCGACAGCTTTGGACGCAACCGAGTATTAACATGCGAAGATGAGATAAGTGCCACTTACCACCGGGGTGGCGTGGATGGAAATAAAGGCCAGAAAATAACTTTTTTTTTATTTATTTATTATATAAAAATAAATTTAAAAATATTTTAAAATAATCACGCCTTTAAACCACCACTATGGTTTGTGATGGCGCGACCTGAGTCGACGTTAAAGTTAAGCAAAGTGCATAACGAACAATACCTACACAATTCCTACCTATTATACGTGCGGATAAAGAATGGGATTTTTTTGGCAGTCAGTACCCACGAGTGCGAGTATAGACGCAAATAGTGTGCGAGCGAGAAGTGAATAGATGCGCCGCCATTTCCGATCCCATTCTTTATCCGCAGAAGTAATACATACTTTATTCTATTAAGATTTAAGTAACTTACATAATAAACTTCTGGAGCTCCTCTGGGCCCTGGGCCATCTTTGGGCACCTTCTGGCGCGGCGCTTGCGGCGGCTGTGGGTACATCTTCTTTCCTTTTCTAATTACCCGTTACAACAGTTATTTTTGTCTCTTTACTGAAAAATCTCATATAAAATGTTGATCAAACGTGTACACATTTTGCATCCAGTGACATTTGACAGTAAATCGGACTGAGATCTAAAGTTTTTTTTGTATGTCAAAATCAAAATTGACTTTGTGGTAAGGTTTTATTAACATAAAATGCAAACTCTTTCAATGACCACCTAGATGGCTCAGTACGTTATACATGTAAGAGTATACCAAAAAGGTCTTTATTACAGAGTACTTTTTATGGTCTATAACGTTCCGCAGAGGGCTGCTGGCTGGCGCGGTTTTTGAATTTGTGTCAAGCGCGTTCGTGCGCCTATGAAAAAGAATAACCGTGTCACTCTTGGTCGTTTTTATCTAGTGTCAAAATGTGTTTTTATAATGTTAACCTGTTGTAATTCTCTATTTGTTTATTATATTGTGTTTAAGGTTTGCCTATCGTTTTATTATTAGACAGTCGGGCTGTAGGTAACAGCTACAATACATCATACCATACATCGTTATATAAACGCATATAGTCCTTTGAATAGGGATCTCAAAAGTTTCGATCACGGTTATTTGGCACGTGACAAAAGTTGGAGCTAATGCTGTTTTGCAATTTTCGCATAGAAAATACGTTGTACAACGCTCTCTTATCTGTGTCACTTAACCCGGAACCTTACAGACCAACCGCAATCAGAAGCCACTTGGGCTTCTGATTGTGGTCGGTCTGTAAGGTTCCGGGCTCGATGTATCTGGGATAGTTTTTGAGACGCCCCTAGGCTATTTCATCTAGTACAAGGGAATGCCCTAGAATATAGATGTATGAGGGAGACATAACTTTAGATCTCATTGTCAAAGTCAATTAAACTTATCTAAGGAGCTCAGTTTTGGTGGCTTATTATTTAACATACATCTAGCTATGCCTCATGGGCGTTTTGAAGAAATCAGACGTTTTCATACACACGTCACGTTCAATGTAAATTGCTGACCAAACCAACGCTCCGATTTAAATAATTAAACATGAATGAGTTGTCATGTTTCCTTTGGCAAACTACATAATAGCGAGGTTTCTAAACTAACCGATTTCTTCAATACATATCCAACGACAGCTATACAATATTGATTGAAATAAAACCAGATTCCTTAATTAAAGTTTTAATCAACAGTAAAGATCAACATCTTAAAAATAAGCTATTTACATACAGATCCAAATCAATGTAGGCAAACATACTTAGATATAAAACATATTGAACATGATTATGTAGTTCTAATCTACGCAACGCTAGCTATAAAAGTAATATAAAATACTAAAAAAACTCAAACGAAATATTTAATACAAGTACAATGACCAAAGATTTTTCTATAAAGTTATGAACTAATGATCGGGTCAGTAAATTATTATCAAATATAACTTAACTATAACTCTTAATTTGTACAACAAAAAAAATACCGTTATTTACGATAACAAATTCTTATGGCAACACCAAGTAGTACTTAAAACAATAGAACATGCACAATTTTATAAAAATTACAAAATTGTTACAAAAGAATCATTTTCAAAAATATAGAATTCACTTAAAACTAAACACGATTATAAAATTCAAAAAATCAACAAATATGGCACTATGATAACATGAATTGTGTTTATTTAGCATTTCGGGCCTAACTACCAGTAGACTTTAGTCTACAGCGTGACTTACAAAACTATGTTTGGTTCTCTCACAGTCATAATTTCTTAAAAACTAGATAAATTTTACACTTAGCTTTTTTACCTTTGTGTCCACAACAATATAAAAAAATGACGATAAAAAAAACATTCACAAATATACAATTAACAAAACTTTGCGACCAAGTAGAGAAAAAAAATAGGTATGCCCAACTTATTAAACAGAAGTAAATACATACACACTAAATATACCATGCTTTTAATCGTTCTATCAAGGGCATTTCATAACAACATGTAAAATAGAAAAAAAAAACCCTTTCCATACAAAAATACATGAGAAAGCGATTTTTTATTTCGATCAAGTTACTTAAAAGGTGACGGGTAGGGCACACTAGCGACCCCAATCGATTTTAATTTTTAGCTACTAAACTGGATCTATTTTAAATAATTTTTGGGTTACAACCTCTCGCCAAACACTTATACTATTTATTAAATAACCATGCACAAATGTTGGGTCCGTTTTTGTATGCGAAAAATTGATTACCGCCAAAAGCGGCCACTTTTAGCGTGAATCAATTTTTAGCGTACAAAAACGGAAGCAACATTCAAATCGATGCAAATCGATTGGCGTCGCTACCCGTCACCTTAAGCAAAGTATTGTTAGAAATTACCTGGAATAGTTTGTTAAACGGTTTTACAGTTTAGGCATCGAAATAGTTAAATAAACTCTAATATGTAAAAAAAATCATTGATATCTAATCGAATATAACTTTCATTCTAACAATCTCTCCGTATTTAGGAAACAGTACCTATACGAATAGCATAATGGTTATTCGATGATACCAAAATCTAAAAAATAAACTAAATTGTGAATAAAATTCACAGGATCTGATGAGATCAATTTGTAATATAACCTATTATTAGTAGGTAAATATCCTTTGGTAGTAACTTTAAGTTACAGAAGCCCACTTTTACACTAATCCCGTGCTAAACAAAATCCACTTTATTACAAAAAGCGATCTTGAATTAACCCCGTACTAAATCTCATGCCACCCCGTTCCAACACATGATGTTAAAAAGGGCTAGAGCGAGTTTAGTTCCGGTACTTTCCTTGCGTGCTTTTTGAATTAAGTGGGGATAACTAACCAAATATCAAATTCTTTTCATTATGTCTCGCTCCAACAAGACTTATTCAAGCTAAATTAGAGCAAGAAAACTAGTTTATTTAGTACGGGATATTTATTAACTTTCTGTGGACCCAATAAATATAAGATTCTTATAAGCATTCATAATTACATTATAGTAATTTCTTATCTGTCAATTTTAATAGGCGGATTATAGGTACAAAAATAAACTACTAAACTGAACCAAAAATAAGGCCTAATATCCACAATTGTCTGCACAAATGTGTGCGCAAACACTGGTGTACTTTCTATTTCCTAGCCCTTTAACTTCGATGGCACACTAGAGTGACCACCGAAGAATCTTACCGAAGGCTTTACGTGCTTTCCAAGAAGGTACACGACCGCTTACATCCAGACTTCGAGCTGTATTTTCTTGACAGAAAAATTAACCTAAGCTAAGGTACTTACTAAGCTTAACCTAATTAAAAACCCAGGTACTTCGACCTAACCTAACCTAAACACCCAAGTACTTGGATAAACCCAACTAAATACCAGGTACCTAGACTTAAATACTTAAAATCTAAATACTTGAACTTACCTGTCCTGAATCCCAAGTACTTAGATTTACTTAACCAACAACCCAAGTACTGGTACTTACCTAACCTAAGACACAGGTACTTGGACTTACCCACCAAAAAACCCCAGTACTTCGATTAACCTAACCAAAAACCCAAGTACTTCGATTAACCTAACCAAAAACCCAAGTACTTGGATTAACCTAACTTAAAATCCAAGTACTTGGATTAACCTAACCAACAACACAAGTACTTGACTTACCTAACATAAGACCCAGATATTTGCTCGACCCAACCAAAAACCCAAGTACATTGGATTAACTTAAACAACAACCCAAGTACTTAGACAAACCTAACCTACATCCCAAATAGGTACTTGAACTTACCTAACCAAAATTCAAGTTCTTGGACTTTCCTAACCATATCCAAAGTACTTGGATTAACATAACCAACATCCCAAGTACTTGGAATGACCTAACCAAAACCCAAATACTGGGACTAAACCATCAAATTATCCAGGTACTTGGATGAACCCAACCAAAACCCAAGTACTTGGACTAACCTGACAAACAATCCAAGTAGGTACTTGGACTAACCTAACCAAAAACACAAGAAGATGGAATTATCCTAAAAAAACTCAAGTAGTTGGACTAACCAAACCTTAAAACCCGGGTAACCGGGTATTTGGCCCGACCCGGGAATCGAACCCGAAACCCCAAGCCGTCGACTTGAGGCAGTCGAAAGATGCGTATGTTATGCATCTTGTAAACAGCGATCGTGTACATCAGGAAATGCATGATTTTACCGTTGTACGCACATTTACGCAACTTACAAATAATGAAAGTGCGTAAGATAAGATTAATATAAAATAAGTATATGTGGACAAAGGCCTTAATTTAAAGGTGTCTCCCAAGATTGGGCCTCCGGTACCCTCACTCACTCGGCGAAGCACAGCTTACGCTGCTTCACGCTGGTTTTCTGTGAGGCCGTGGTATCACTCCGGTGGAGCCGGCCCATTCATGCTCAAGCGTGGCTCTCCCACGGTAAAAGGTGGTTTATCAATATGAGTAGTAGTAATGATATAAATGTTTACCAATTCAAATATAAATCTTGTATAAAAAGTTTATAGTAACATATTCTTTTGATGACACAACTTCAAGGATAGTAAGAAAAAAATGAATATTTTATTCATTATTCATTTTAAAAAATCTCTAAGATACACAAAAACTTTTTTTATACTAGAGTCGACAAAAGAGCAAGCGAGTCACCTGATGGAAAGTAATCAACGCCGCCCATGAACATCCGCGAAATCAGAGAGATCGCTAATGCGTTGCCGGCCTTTTTTAAAACGAGTACACTCTTCTCTTGAAGGTCCCTAAGTCGTAGCCGTCCGGAAATACTCCTGCAGCCAAACCGGTCCACAGAACTGAGGTACATGGTACAAAATTCGCCTTATCATACAAATTGCATTCGTATTTCACAATATGAGATTTTTTTTATAATCCTTTTATTTAATTACCCTTAAAGTTGTGAGAAATCAAAATAAACACATATTTAGTCTAATATTAAGGTGACGGGTAGGGCACACTAGCGACGCCAATTTTAATTCTTAGCGACTAAACCGGATCTATTTTAAACTAATTTCGGGTTACAACCTCTCGGCAAATACTTATACTATTTAATAACATGCACGAATGTTGGGTCCGTTTTTGTACGCGTCAAATTTGATTCACGCCAAAAGTTTTGGCGTGAATAAATTTTTCGCATACGCGTTGGACCCAGCATTTTTGCATAGTTATTCAAAAAATAGGTTTAAGTGTTTGCCGAGAAATGTAACCCCGAAATTGTTTAAAATAGTACCGGGTTAGTCGCTAAAAATTAAATCGATTGGCGGTTTATTCGCTAGTGTGCCCTACCCGTCACCTTAAAGCGTACATACCACTAGTCAACAATCGTAATAAACACTACTATATGAACATCATCTAACTCCGGCCTACCCACTATCACCCTACTGGGCGATTTCGTCACCAACTCCCTATCTAACAGAACTAAGTTCATACTATTAGGTATCAAGTTCAAACTGGAAACATTGAGCCTGAAACAGTTTGCCTCGGTGTAGTAAGGCAGGTTGGGTGACAGGGGTTGTATCTCCCCGGACCAGGAGTGAGGCTCCCCGGTCAGTTTGTTGTAGAGGGTCATGTGGCCTACTCTGGGGATGGCGTCTGATGATAGCATCTGTGGAAGAATGGTGAAGTTGAATTTTTGTTCAATAAGATGCTTGTGGCGATTGGACTCCTGACCTGATCAATTCACCATACAAACAAAAAAAAAATGAAATCAAAATCGGTTCATCCGTTTGAGAGCTACGAAGCCACGGATAGAGAGACACACACACATACACACACACGCGCGCGCACGCACGCACATACACGCATACAGACTCACACACACACACACACACACACACACACACACACACACGCATACAGTCACATACACGCACACACACACACACACACACACACGCATACAGTCACATACACGCACACACTACACACACACATACAGTCACATACACCACACACACACACACGCATACAGTCACATACACGCACACACACACACACGCATACAGTCACATACACTACACGCACAGCACGCACGACACACACACACACACACACGCACGCATGCAGTCACATACATACACGCACACACACACACACACACACATACAGTCACATACACACACACACACACACGCATACAGTCACATACACGCACGCACAGCACACACACACACACACACACGCACGCATGCAGTCACATACATACATACACGCACACACACACACACGCGCACACAGTCACACACACACACACACACACACACACACACACACACACACACACACGCATACAGTCACATACACGCACACGCTCACACACACTGCTCGTGTGCCACCTATCATATAAAAAAAATGTAATCGATAAAAAATAAAGAGGTATAAGATCTACTTCACAAATACTTACAGAAAGTGTAGCCATGAAGCCGTCGGGAGGTTCATACTTGGCACTCAGTACGTAGAGAGCAGACTGCCACTCTATAACTTGGCTGAGCCATAGTTGTTGTCTCAGTAGACTGCCGAGGGTGTACGTGACGCTGCATTCGCTCCTATCTGGCCTGTATATTTGTGAAGAGTGGTCCTGGAAAAGCATTTTTTTGGTTGATTCAATTAAGGAATCGTTTAAAAACGATACGACAACGATCGTAAAAGATAGTTTTTTTTTATATGAGTGGTGGCAGACGAGCAGACGGATCACCTGATGGTAAGCAATTCCGCCGCCCATGGACACCCGCAACACCAGTGGAGTCACAAGTGCGCTGCCAACCTTTTCTCCCTTGCCCCCCATTGGGCCTCCGGTAACCTCACTCACACGGCGAAACACAGCGCAGGCGCTGCTTCACGCCGGTCTTCTGTGAGGCAGTATCACTCCGGTCGAGCCGGCCCATTCATGCCTAAGCGTGGCTCTCCCATCATTATATCTCACATAGTGTGACGATTTCAATACATATGACCAAGAATGGCAAGTAAAGGCATTGGGTATGGAGAAATGGAGAGACATTGTAGGAGGTCTTGGCCCTATAAACTAAAAAAAGGGCCGTGTAGTAACTTGTAAGTAGCAGCACTATCCTGTCTAAAATCAAATTCAAATTGATGGCACCAGTTTTCAGCACCATCTATGTGGTAGGTGCCGTTTGGTCCCCGGCAGAGTAGAATAGGCCACCCTCACTCTTACCGAGGTGTCGTAAAAGGCGACTAAGGTAAAGCTGCTGGCATGATCATTAGCACCCAGAGAAGGAAAACTCTGCATTTCAAAACCCTCGCCAACCCGTCTGCCAAGCGTGGTGAGTATGGCAATTACCCCTCATGTGATTGAGGGAGGCCCGTGCCCCAGCAGTGGGGACTTAAATGGGCTGACGATGATGTGGTAGGTATGTAACTGCCTCGGTGGCGCAGTGGTTAGTGGGTCGCACTTTAAACGACGGCTTCGCAAGAGGTCCGGGGGTTCGATCACCGGGTCGGTCCAAAAATTTGTACCTAAGTTTTCTGTTCTTAGTGTAATGTAAGGTAAGGTGGACTCCCTTTTCCGCACTTAGACTCTCTTTCGGTCCCTTGTACGTGGTCTGTTCTTAAGTGTCAGCCCGGAGTCTGGAAGTGGCGGTCTTGTACCCCCATGCCTCTGAAAGCATGTTAAGCCCTTGGCGTTGCACCCAACCCTCTCCGGTGGTGTCGCGCTGGGCAAATTTAATTCAAATTGATAGCACCAGTTGGCAGCACGGTCTAAGTGGTATGTATGTGGCAGTAACTATAGGTGGCAGCTCTAATATTGACTAACTGGGCAAATTAAATTTAAATTGATAGCACCAGTTGGTAGCACTCTCTACGTGGTATGTTATAATAATAATATAGCCTTTTATTCAGATCTTTTAAGTACTCTAGCTAATGTATCAAAATAAACACATGTTTAGTCTAATATTAAGGTGACGGGTAGGGCACACTAGCGCCGCCAATCGATTTTAATTCTTAGCTACTAAACCGGATCTATTTTAAACAATTTCGGGTTACAACCTCCCGGCAAATACTTATACTATTTAATAACATGCACAAATGTTGGGTCCGTTTTTGTTTGTAAAATTGATTCACGCCAAAAGTTTTGGCGTGAATAAATACTAGCACTCTCTATGTGGTATGTTATAATAATAATATAGCCTTTTATTCAGATCTTTTAAGTACTCCAGCTAATGTAGACTAGACATTTTGTAGTTTAAGCTTATGAGATGACGTTAATTTCATTGTCCTAAACCTATACGAAGGTCCTCAAATTAGTTCCCGAAAATGTTCCAAAAAAGGTTACTACCTTTTTAGTACGGTAGAGTTTGCTTACGCGCTCGGTTTGGCAGTTTCATGGAAGTAAGAATATCAATATCGGAAGTATACCTTGTCATATTATGTTATACACACCTTCCTAATGTGGTATTCCAATATAAACCTGGGTCCAGCCCAGGAACAAAGGATGCACTGCACCCGTAAATCCATTCCTATTCGCTCCATATAATCCTAAAATAAAAAATAGATTAGATGTAGACGTGTGTAACTCTATACTGAAACGACTCAGTGATCCGACTCAGCCAAATGATACATTGTTTCGAATCTCTAATGTTCGCTCCGAATGTATCATTCGACTCAAATGGATCTCGAGTTAGAGTTAAACGAATAATTCAAATGAGCTGAATGATCCGAGTGAACCGAATGATCTGAATGAGCGGAATGAGTTGAATGATCTGAGTAAGCTGAATGAATCGAATGAATCACGGATATATCTGAGAGTCGATGTTCCAAATGAAGCGTTTCACTGTTTTGCATCTCTGCACTGATCCACATGCAAATGTTCCAATCTTTTGAAAGATACGTTTTTGCTAGGTCTAATTCAATGACGACCCGTTTGGACCAGTGGTAGTAAATGCCGCCTCTGGTGAAAGGGTTGCGGGTTCGATTTTCGCACAATACAAAAACTTGTGTGCATGAACGTGTCTGATTGTATTAGTCTGGGAGATTTCTATGTATTATAAGTATCTATTAACAAAAGAAAAGTATTAAATGTATGTTGGTTCTGATATCCGTAAGACAGGTGCAGACACACATTGCTTACCATCAGGTGATCCGTCTGCTCGTCTGCCACCAATCACATAAAAAAAAAAATAGGTGCTTGGGCTACCTATCTCGGGGTCAGGTCAATGTATGTGATGTGAAATATTTATTTAAAAAAAAAGTTATACACATAACCAGATCACAGAGATATCCATCGTGATATATTTGTAGTTTTTCCAAAGCCTTATTCATATTAATATTATAAATGTGAAAGTGTGTCTGTCCGTTTGTAAGTCCTTCACAGCAAAACGGTGGCACGTACTGACGTGATTTTTTAAGTAGTGATAGTTACTTTTTGTCTCTTTCTAACGCGAGCAAAAGCTAAGCATCAATAAAGTATTTTTAGATCGAACAAATAAGCGTAAAAACAAATTGCTTTTAAATACATTGACATTTTTATGTGTATAAAATGATACTTACTCCATCTTGACTGATGATCTCTAAAGCGTCTTCTACCATCTCCGGGATGGTGGCTGAAGATCCTAAAGCTTGAGAATTTGATCGGTCTAATGATGAGCTTGAGGTGTTGAAATCTGAAACATTTGAATGTTACATAAATAAATATTTCCCATCATCACATACATTGATCTGACTCCGATATAGGTAGCTTGAGCTTGAGCACATGTGATATGTATATCAGAACCAACAGCGAAATTACAAATATACCTATACATATAATAACTGTGCTGTTTCGCTGCGTGAGTGAGGGTACCGGAGGCCGAATCTGGGGGAAAGGAGGATTAAAGGTTAGGCAGCTCACTTGTGACTCCACTGGTGTCGCGGGTGTCCATGGGCGGCGGCAATCGCTTACCATCAGGTGATCCGTCTGCTCGTCTGCCACCTATAACATAAAAAAAATACATAGAAAACACCCAGACCAATACAAACAGACATGTTCATGCACACAAATGTTTGTTGTGACTCCACTGGTGTCGCGGGTGTCCATGGGCGGCGGCAATCGCTTACCATCAGGTAAGCTCAATACCTGCGGAAAGGCTAATTAGACACACATAGTGGTGTGGTTGTGTAAATTACTAACACAATTTATGCAGATGATACATTGCGATGGTTTTTTTGTATTTACGTACAATATAATCGGCTGTGTCCTAGTTTAAGTTTACCTACGATAAATGTATGTTGGACTAGGATTACGGTGAAAATAAACAATATTATTATTATTAAAATCGCAGGTATACCCTCCGTGAACACCTGCTCGTCAGCCACAATCTTGATAAAAAAATCGAACAGCGGAATTACAAATATATACATTTGAAAGAAAGAAAGAAATAATATTTATTTAGTGACACAAATAAAGTAACAAAATAACAACACATTATTACATTTAATACTTTTCTTTGGTAAATATATACGTAAGTTTCCTTATTTAATAGAAATCGAAATAAAACATACCCTCCATAGAATCACCCCGAAAATCCCTCTTCGTTTGAAGTTCTTGGTCAGCCATTTTCAAAAACTCATTTATGCGGGGAATCACTTGTGGATCTAAGCTAGATTGGCTATCCCGCTCGCACGCTGTAACAGTTGGTATAACGTGTTTTAGGGTCACCGCCGCGTAATCACCCTTAGGGTCAAAAAAGCATTCTGACCCTAAAGGTAACGTTAAGGTAACAAGGGTAACAATTCGAAAGTAATACTGACATACATGATCGATTTTAATTTTTAGCTACTAAACTGGATCTATTTTAAACAATTTTGGGGTTACAACTTCTCAGCATGTTGCATACAGAAGTGTACTCTCTATTCCCTTATCCCAATATTTCGATGGGACACTACTGTGACACGACCGGAGAGGGATCGGTCGCAGGACCAACAGCTTAACGTGCTTTATGAGGCACGGGGGTGCAAGACTGCCAACTTCCAGACTCCGGGCTAACACTAAGAATTACTTACCGAAAACATAGGTACACATTTCTGGCCCGACCCGGGGATCGAACCCGGGACCTCTTGCGCAGCCGTCGCTTTATAGTGCGACCCACTAACCACTACGCCACCGAGGCAATCATGTATGCACGCGATGTAGGCAGCCGGCGTTCTGTGTTTATTTATTTGTTGGTAAAATAGATAGATATATATTCTTTATTGCATAAAAACAAAATATAAGTATGATACAACAACAACAGACAGTACAATATGGGAGAGGCAACTCCCTTAGGCGGTCTTATCGCTTGTAGCGATTTCATCCAGACAACCTTTTTTAAAGCAAAATGTTAGTAAATAAAGCGAGAAAAACTTACAGGAGACATAAGTATCGCTGGAGGTGACTGTGGAGGTCTGCGCCACCCTGCAAGCCATGCCCACACGTGCAAGCCAAGCCAAACATACTGCATCTTACTACAAGCACTCGCTACTTGTTGGAAATGGTTTAGGTTCCAATGGACAATAAAATAAATAAATAAAAAATAGTTTATTGCTCTCTTATTGCACAGTTTAGGTACATACAGTTTTAACAGTTTGTTTATACAGCAATATGTGGAGACAATTGGAAATAACTCAGCTTATGCTGGCATGAGCGGCTGGCACCCATTCAGCGCTGGTTTTCAGTTATTTCCACTTCTCTAAGGTCTTAGCGAGAAATTTTGATCTTGAGGGCTAAGAATTAAAATGCAGATGCAAATAGTTAAAAGTATTTTAAATAGGGTGAAAAAAAAACCTGATAATTAACAAAAAAAAACTAATTATGAGTGAATACGACACAAGATCATTTTCCAAAATGAAAAATACTGTTTCTAGATTAGATTCATAGAAATTTAAGAAAAACAATTTCAGAATTTTAAAACAGATATTTAAGGAGAAAATAATAAATGTAAAAATCCTCTTGTGACGTCATCACTCGGCACGACAAATTAATAACGCTTTTGCTCACGATAATTGACAAAAAAGGGTACTTTTTATTATAGGACCGACAACACACTACGTTGAGCCTCAGGACTACGTCACTTTCAGCATATTAATTGATATAAAAAAAAACATTTCCATGAAACACACATTTAATGAAAATTAAAAAATATGGGTCATATTTTTTTTCTTGCTTTATTTGAAAAGCGTATAAAAATGATATATTTTTTTGTCGTATTAATTTCGATGTCAACACGTAAAACATTATCACTCGACCTGTTTAGCGCAGTGGTTTGTGCGCCGATTGAGCGGTCGGATTTCCGCACCAGCACAAATGTTTGTTGATTACACGGATTTTTGTGTTGGGTCTGGGTATTTGTGGTACGGTCGTTGCTCCTGGTTTCCATAGTACAAGGATAAACCTTAGTTTGGGACCAGGACAATTATGTAAGTGATGTCGTCTCAATTTATTATTATTATATATTACTGAATCTGCTCACTGAAAAAATCGCCAAGAACTATGTGTGATGTGTTTTTTATTAATCATTATTTTTCAAACAGAAGTTTCCCTACAGAACTAAACCATTTCCAACACAAAGATATTTTGTAGTAAGATCAGTAATTTAAAATATTGCAAAGGTGCAAAAAGTACCTATACTCCTTTTGGTTTAGCATGATATGGGTGACAGATGTCAAAATCTATACATTTTTCACGTTTAGTCTCTTTCTAACGTGTGACTAACGTATAACTCTGTCCTGCTGTCACCGATATCATGATAAAGCGAAAAGACTATAAGGGGACGTTCAAGCATTACGTAAGCAGATTTATTACAGTTATTTACCCCCCACCCCCTTGTCAGCAAAAGTAAGCAAAACTATTACCCCCTCCCCCAATGCTAACGTAAACATTTTTAGATTTTTTGTCACAGCTCGGCAACCCGACTAACCATATGCATTTATTTGTAGGTAATTCCCCGAAAATACGTTTCGTTTTCAAGTATACAGAATGTGAGGGTTGCCATTTGTGTTAAAAAGAAAATAATTATCGATGACGCAATCATCATCTAGACTTCGCTACCCCATGTCATCCAAAATAAGCAAAGCTAAGACCCCCCCATAGTGCTTACATAATACTTGAACGTCCCCTAAGTGAAAATCGCACCCTTAGTAAAATACCGACCTAACTCAAAATTGTTGATATTTTTATAGCAATTCTTTGCAATTTATTCTTGAGTAGTCTTGAGTAAATAACGCGCTTCAAATTTCATCTCGTGTTCATATGTGAGTGTACCTTTAACTTAACTCAAAATTGTTGTTAGATGACCTTTCATCCCTGGATTTTAGCCGATACTATTTTCACTTAGCATCTATATTAAAATTTTGAGTTAGGTCGGTATTTTACTAAGGGTACGATATGCAAAAACCATAAAGAAAAAGTGAGATGTAAAGCACTGTGAAAAAGTAAATGCACGATTATACAGGCCACACAAAGCAGTAGAAGACTTGAAAAAAAAAAGTTAAAATAAATAAAATGCTAATACCAAATGAACAGAAACATACAAGTAATGCAGAAAAAATACTACTTTTACTGTTTTGTCGAATTTCTATGAACAAATATTGTGCGTATTTCTACCATTCTCTCGCCGGTGAACAAAAACCATCATGAGGAATCTTGCATTTTTCTGTCAAGTTTTGGTGTTTATACGTTGCGAAGGTCAGACGGCAGTGGCTTGTAATTACCAGACTCCCCAAGTCCTGCATCCGTGGTCCAAGTGTACCCGAGCTCGAAAGCGACGTTTTTGGGAATAAAACGGCGAAATGACGATGAAATTGTTCCATCGAATTGAGTTCGATTGTTTTGCAACTTAAGTGTAATTGAGTTTCCATTCCAATCTACACTAATATTATAAATGGAAAAGTGTCTGTCCGTTTCTCACAGCAAAACAGAGCGATGGTAGCTCAGTGGTTCAGAACGCGCCTTCCATACGGGGAGATTCAAATCCGAGCATGCACCTCTGGATTTTCAAACCTATGTGCGTATTTCTACCATTAACTCGGCGGCGAGAGAAAACATGGTGAGAAAACCTGCACGTTTCGGGTAGTTTCTGAAACGTGTGTTATAAATAACAATAAAATTTCACTTACGTAATCTACCATATTAAATTATTCAGCGCCATCTAGCGTCTTTGCGTGGAACTGGCTATTAGTACTACCAGATTGTCGATAACAACTCAGTAGCCAGTTCCTCGCACCGCCGCTAGATGTCGCACAAGTAAAACAGCACAGGGCCTGCGTGCCCGCCATATTTTTTCCATCACTTCTACTCTGTCTGTGACTACGACGAACGACTCGAATAAATTATTATCTTTATCTGAATATTCAACAGGTTATTTTCTCATCATCCCCAACTCCGCCCGCAAACAACGTATAACCATGATTCAGTTGGTCTGGTTTCCCTGTTAAAAGGGTTGCGAAGGGCGCTTCATTGGAATGACGCAACTAGGGAATAACAAGCTAAGATGAGGAATTGAAGGGATGGAGAGTGACATACACTCAAAGTGGCAAACAGAATTCCGCTAGCGAAAATAAATACTCACGGAGTAGCTATGAGCGGCGTACTGAACACGCAGCGAGTGGATGTGGTCGTGGCGATCTGAAGTAGCGGCTGGCTCACGAGGAACTGGTTCTTGAAGTTGTAGAGCCCCTCCAGCATGCTTGTGCTGCTGACGTTCGCTTTGGCCATCACTACTGGGTAGTTTAGAACTGGGAAACAATATACAAATATTAGTATTTTTTTCTATGTCCATAGTGGCCAGACGAACAGACGGATCACCTGATGGTAAGCGATTGCCGCCGCCCATGGACACCCCCAATCCCCCGGATTGGGCCTCCGGTACCCTCACTCACGCAGCGAAACACAGCACAGTGCTGCTTCACGCTGGCTTTCTATGAGGCCGTGGTATCACGCCGGTCAAGCCGGCCCATTCATGCCAAAGCGTGGCTCTCCCACAATAGATCAGTGACCTATTAATGCAAATGAAGACCTGAATTTAGAAAGGATTTTAGTTATTTTATTTGATGTGTTAAAAAGAAATCCCAATACTAACGAGTTCCCTCCTAGTAGATAATTTTAAGTGCCGGGATATCATTATTATATTTGCTCTACAAATTTTTAATGTGATAGGGTGGCAGACGAGCTTAAGGATAAGCTGATTGTAAACGATTAGCAAGATCAGTGGAGTCACATGTTTGCTACCAATCCTTAAACCCCCCATTCCCCCAGGATTGGGGCTCCTGTCCTGGGGCCTATTTTATAAAAAATATTGTAATCATAGATTATTGTCTGATTTTGCTTTACAAGACCACCAACTTCCAGGCTCCGGGCTGACACTGAAATAACCGGTCTGAAGCTGTACTTGTGCTGTCATTCAGCCCCGTGAGTGAGGGTACCGGAGTCCCAATCCCGGAAAAAAGATAGTTAAAAGATTGACAGCGCATT
This sequence comes from Marasmia exigua, assembly GCA_019059595.1. Taxonomy (NCBI): domain Eukaryota; kingdom Metazoa; phylum Arthropoda; class Insecta; order Lepidoptera; family Crambidae; genus Marasmia; species Marasmia exigua. Next base: position 8,447,574 of record CM032485.1, read on the forward strand.
TGTGACTTCACTTGTTTTGCAGTTGTCCTTGGGCGACGGAAATCGCTTACCATTAGGTGATCATCTGTTCATCTGAAACTTATTAAGCAAACAAAAAAATTTTTAAGTTAAAACAATAACTCACTTCTTTCCGATTCATCACTGACTTGTACATAAATAGGCTGCGTAACATCCCTCCCATGTACATCTTTAAGCCTGCTGAACACTTCGTTGATCCTCGGCAATCTCTCTTCTTGGTACCTCTCTTCTCTTTGGCAACTCACCCTCCTTTGCGACCTGACCTGCTCTGCCCTTATCTTCTTATGATAGTAGACCGAAGATTGATTCTCTTTATACAGATCATAGTTTCTATCCAACATTTCGTACCCTTGCCTTTGGTAACTCGGTTCAAATTCTGATACACCGGACATGTTCGGGTAATGTTGATTTGAAACATTTTCTTCTGCATTTGTATTCTTCTTTTGAGAGTTCAACAAGTCTTGCATCGTCACTTCTATATGACCATAACTTTGAGAACTTAATGGGACGTCCTTATTCAGAGATTTTTGTACTAAGGCGTTTATTTGGGACATTTTGCCGTCGCTTCTACGGAAACCGATGCTTTGAATATACTCGTAGCTTGCCTTTGGAGTCTCTTTGGTGGCAATGGGGTATATGCCACTTAGCATTCTTTGGCGTTTGCTAAGAGGTGGGTACATGTTCTGAAAAAAAAAAGTTTCCATAATGAAGCATATTTAGGAAAATAATCATGTCAAAAGTATCTTCACTTTTAAATAAGTTTATTTTTGCATTGAAAGAAATTCGTTGTTTTCCCTCTTGAAAACATCTTCCCCCTTATTATAATTACTACTCTGCAAATCCTATATCCTGGTGCAAGCATGACCTGGGCCCCAAAGCCAGTGCTTTGGATGCAACCGGGTACTCCAGGATAGGCACTGTGAGAAATGATGAAGAGTAGTATTTACATGGAATTGAACTAAACATACTTTGCTATACGTAGATATTTATGATGGAACAAATCGCTTGCTTAAAAATGAAAAGATGTAATTCAAAAACAACAACTTGTGGGAATTGACGTTTAAAGTTTTACACTTTTTCTGTGGTGTCTTTGATTGTTAATTATAAATTATAATAGTATGTTTTACGGTCGTAACTGCTTTAATTTTTTAATATTTAATAATAATAATTCTCACAACATCTCATACATTGACCTGATTCCGTACTAAGTAGCGTAAGCACTTGTGTTACAGATATCAGATAACAGAGGAACACAAATATATACTTAAATACATATATTACACCCAGACACTGAACATACACAAGTGTTCATTGCACGAATGTTTGTCTTGAATTTAATAATCTAATACATTTTATTTCTCACCATTCTATTTGTGACTGGAACTAACTGCCCTCTCAGTTGATTCGCCAACAACGCACTCTGGCTTTGTATTATATTCGGTTTCTGCCTCCGAACTATACACTTAGCTCGAGCACTCATTTGCGGGTACATCTCACCATGTCTGAATATATCTATTTTAGTCTCCTTCGGACTCTCAGGACTTTGGGCCTTAATTAAACTCATAACTGTGTCAGTTAAGGTTAATTTTGGCTTCATGCTGAAACTGCGGAGTACTCTATCGCTGGAACTCTTAGGTGAAGTATACGATCTCCTGATGAAAGGCCGCAGTAAGTTAGGCCGTGGGTACTTCATGACGGAGTGCCGGATGTCCGGACTGCATTGTATGACGATGTGGCCCGGGCGTTTGGGCGTGGTCACGATTGGAGGTGAAAGAGGACTGCTTGTTGAAGATATCTCTGCACCCTGTAAAAGCATGTATAAGGAGAACTTTTACTTATTTAACATTATTAGAATAAAATTATGATAAATATTTAAAAAAAGTATATGTGCCAGACATACTGATATCATCTAGTCTGAAAAGCATTCCTTGTACTATGAGCTGGTACCAGATGACGATGGCAGAGGCGTTTCTACGTAATCTAAATTCAACTCAATTTGTAAACATATTTTTTTCTAATTTAACCAACCGGGAATCGACCTCGGGATCTTAAGCGGTTGGACCTACAACACAGCACTGTGCTGCGTTTCTCTGGGTGAGTGATGGTACCGGAGAGCCAATCTTGGGGGAGGGGAAGAAGGGGTTTAAAGGTTGGCAGAGCACTTGTGACATTGTATCTGGTGTAGCAAGTGTCCTGCGAGCGACAATCGCTTATGGTGATCTATCTGCTCGTCTGCCATCTATCCCAAAGTAAAATAGAAAGCCTATTATTTAATTTGTATGAATAAGAAAATTTCCAAAAAATATTTTATAACTTCACAAATAAACTACTAACCTGTAAGTGTGTTCTTCTTTTTGCAAGGGGCCGCTTGCGGACCTTCGACATTTGCTGTCGCTCAAACTTCACTCTCTGCACGATACCTGCCACTTCTGCAGCTGTTTTGAACTTCTTCGCATGAATCAATTGGATTAAATATACTTTCTGAAATACACAAGTTGAAAGTTATTTTTGAAGATATAAAATCAATCAACAGCATGTGTCTGTCCACTGCTGAACATATGCTCCCTTGATCCTGAGCCACAGAGTGTGATTTCTTCATCATATCAGTATGTCATTCCCAGTTGCATTCAAAACATTAAACAGGAGAATGGGGAATAGGCATGGTTGGCTCATGTTTATTTGGTGGCAACACAGGAGACACATGCAAAGCACATGGGTGGCACATGTGCAGCATATGGGTAGCACATGTACAGCACATGGTTGGGACATGCAGAGCACATAGACGGCATATCAACATTTTAGAAACAAAACCCTCTAGGTATCTATAAAAAGGTATGAATAATAAATCTATTTACATTGTGTTAAAATTGTCAAATTCTACAAAAAAATAGATGGATGGTTCTTGAACATCAATATGCAGAGCACATGGCCTTCCTAGTGGTGGGATGCTTGCCTCTTTACCCAGATACTAAGGTAAATATAATATTGCACAATACGATACAATAGGCGAACTTAATGCCCAGAGGCATTCTCTACCAGTCAACCTGCATCAAGAATCATAAGAATCTGGGTCATGCAGAAAGAAAGAAAATTAATAGTTAATTAATTGAAATAAAACTAGATTTCACTAAAATTTAAATTTATAATGGGTTCCTTACTTTTGTCCCACCAATCTGGGTATAGGTACAGGATGTGGACGGGACATGGGTACAAGGGTGCCATGTGCTTTGTGTATGTGAGAGCACATCAACATGGATTGCTTGTAGAATATTATAATTTTATGTCTTGGTAAACATATACCTGTCGCCTTCCATAAACTCATTTCATTATTTTTCATCAAAATACTATAATGATATATATGTCATTGAAGCTAAAATTACATACCTGGTGCTGTGATTCAGTCTATATTAATTACGCATGAATAAAAACAATAATTTCATAATTTTGTAAGTACCTATTTACAGGAACATGGTAATTTTAATTTATTAAGATTTGAGACCACATTGCAGGTCAACAAACACGTGCTTTCTTAATCGACTTGATAAGTCTTACATATTACGTATTTTATGGCATAATCAACACAAATTGAATGAAAATAAGACATAATAACAGCCTAAAGGAAAACAGTAGGTACATAAGTAAATAAGTTTAAGTTTTAGTTACCTTTACGTTCGATGGTAAATTCAAAGATTTAGCCAGCTGCTGCAAATCTCTGTACGATCGTCCCTCCAGGTCTTCTAATGAAAATTTTGAGTCTCCCATGATTATTTCACTATTTTTCAAGAAATAAAGATTTGCCGGCCGGCTTTTGCAGCCACGTGCTTCAGAGTACGACGACCATTTGAGCAAGAAAGAAGGCAGACGGAATGAATGGGTAGTGCAAATGCTTTAGTTCTAATTACCCTCGTTAATAAAAACAAAAGCGCAATAGATCAAACTACCTCTAGAATAATTTTAGATAAAATTAACGCAACCGACAAGATTTCTAGTATTGATTCTGTTTTGTTTGTTTTTGTTTTTTTACAATTTCAAATCGGAAACTTTGACGTTTCGATTCGATTTTATTTGGTTTCATGTTCCATTTTTATTTGTATTTCTGTTATATTTTGATTTTATTCATAATTCAGTTTCAAACAAATTGCTTAGTAGCTGCAATATGTAAAAAAGAAGAAATAGATTATTTTTTGAGTTTTACAATCATACTTGATGAAAATCTTTCGGAAATAATTTCATGAAATATTACTCAAATGACTTTGAATAGGAGAAACGGAACGGAAGCGCTTAGGTATATACTTTCCCACTAGATGGCGTAAATAAAAGAGGATTTTACTTTTTTTTGGCATCAATAGATGGCAGTAGCTTATCGTAAAGCTTAAAAGGTTTTCGCTATGAAGAAATATTGTTTAAATTGTGTGTTTATTTTTTATTTGCATAGAAATCCTCCTTATCTTAACGTCTAATTTTCAGTTGCGTTCAAGGCTGTGGCTTCGGTGCCTGGGGTAGGACTATGATCCATGGATTTCTTAGACAGGGGAACCAGACCAAATAAAGGACCGAGGAGAAGGACGGTGAGAATTATTAATATCTCAAATATTGTAGGTACTTTTCCATAATTTTGAGAAACTAACCAAGACGCGCAGTTTTCCTAACGACTGTTTTCTCTCACCGTCGACCTAATGGTAGGTAAAAAAATGCTACCAACCTATAGATTTGAAAAATACACAGGTGCATGCTCGGATTCGAACTACAACCCCGTATGGATTGGAAGGCGCGTTCTTATGTACTGAGCTACCTATTTGCGTAGAAATATGTTAGTTTATGTGTTTTAAATTGTATCATACACTTATTAATAATCCATAATTTATAATTAGATATTTTAGTTCGTATTATTTGTCAAAGTAAGTAACTTAGGTATAAGACAATGAGGTAGGTACTTACAAGAAAATAAAATCAAGACCTTATTTTTCAACTATAATTTTATTTAAACTTAGCGTCTATTATTGGCAGTTGGATTGCATTTGCGTTGTGTACTTTCTTTGCATCTTCTATTTCCATAATTTTTCTAAACGGATGAACGGGATTAGTGCTAAAATAAAATATTAAAATTTAGATACGCTGGAAAATGAGCAAAAGAAATAAGTAATTTCTTAAATGGGAAAATTCAACGTACCTTTTCCTCGCAGAAGTTTGCTTGTAATTATTTTGCATGACGTCATTGAACATTTCAGACTTTTTGGTAAAAGGCCAATCTCTTTGCTCAATAGAACTTAATTCGCTTTCCTGTAAAAAATGTATAACTATTAAAATATTTTATATCGAGTGTGTATGTTATCTCTTACCTACTGTCAGATTTTTTTAAAATAACTGGCTGCAATACTATAAAAAAAATGTAGAAAGCCTTAAAAAAGAGAGAAAACATTTAATGACAATTATATTTTATTATAAGTCAAATGGCGATTTCTAAATTTTATTGTCGGAACTTTTAGTTTTTTTTTTGGAATTCATTCGATTGTTTGTTCGCCGGGTAATAGCTTTGAATAGGGAATCTCTTCTCAAAAGGTAATAGCAACAGAGAACCACGTGCCAAAGATTTGACATTAATTTGACATTGCAACACATCGGAAAACCTTTCTAAATTTGTCTCAAATTAGAGACAACCCTCTAATTTGAGGGCCTATTATTCACTTATTTTATATGGTCGAATGTATGAATCTGCAAATTCGACTTCAATATCGTGTGCACCTCTGGTTGTTCAGGCAGTTTCTAATAGTCTACCTGGTGCCACAGCTTGTCATCAGCGGGCATCTTGCGCATGCAGTTTCTATGGAAAATAGAATGTGCTGGAAAGACAAAATTTGCCAATATCTTACCAACAAGTTCCTCTCTAATCTGGCAGTTACTGTCGTCCACTGGCGTATCAGCTCATCTTGCGCTGTATCTCCTGGTACGCGGCACGGGAGACGCTACATCCGCTCAATCCGCTGTAATTTGCTACTCGAGACTCTTGCAATTCCTTCCTTCCTGGTACCTTCTCACTTACTCACTTGGGACACAGAACGAGTTCTGGAGTGTAGACTAGAGTGTAGTGTGTCTAGCACCCTCCCCTCTTTCCTCCAAGCCGAGCGAGATGTTTTACGAAAGGAACAGAGGGTAGTTAACGAGCTTCCTCGGGCTGTCCGCTAGCTACGCCATTGGGAGATAGAAGTAGGTACGAAGTTGCAGTTTCTAATATCTGACCAAATTCCTCTAATTATCTCTAATCTGGTCTTTTAAGCAGTTTCTGTAGTCCATACAGCTCCTGGTACCCGAGACTTGCAGTTCTTTCTTTTCCAGTACCTTCTCACTTACTAGACTGAGTTTCGCACCCTTTCCTCTTCCGCCCACGAAGCTAAGCGAGATCGAAAGGGGGGAAGGGAGGGTAGTTAACGAGTTTCCTCGGATGTCTGCTAGCTACGCTACTGGGAGAGAGAAAAATGAAGTCGCAGTTGCTAGTATCTTACCAAGTTCCTCTGATTCTCTCTAATCTGGTCTTTTAAACAGTTTCTGTAGTCCACCTGGCGCCGCAGTTCGTCATCAGCGGCGCGCCTATTGCGCTGCAACTCCTCGTACGCGGCGCGGGAGACGCGCTGCATCCGCTCACTCCTCTGTAGGCGAGCTTGCTCCACGTTAGCTTTTAGCTCTTGGAGGTGCTGCTGGTACTGCTGGAGGGCTTTCTGAAATGTATAAATAATAAATAAATGCTCCTGAAATTCTATAATCGTGGGATAGCCACGGTTTGTCATGTGAATAGGCTCGACCGGAGTGATACCACTGGCTTCACAGAAAACCGGCGTGAAGTAGCGTCTGCGCTGTTTCGCAGAGTGAATGAGGGTACAGGCCCAATTCGGGGAAGGAAAAGGTTAGCATCGCACTTGTGACTCCACTCCACTGTGTTATAGAAGTCAATTTGCGGCGGCAAATCGCTTAGGACTTATTGTGGGAACCTTGAGGAAGGCCTTTGCCCTGCAGTGGTGACGATGGTCCTTACCTCTTTATTCGTCTCTCTTTTACTTCTTCACCTGGCGGAGAAACTCGTCAGTCTTATCTTCTTCCTCCCGTTCCCCTTGGGTTATCTTGTCCGATTCATCTTCAAGCTCCTCCGCTATTCTTCTCCCACGGCTAAAGATTTAAGTTAAGTATGGTCCTTACCTCTTTATTCGTCTTCCTCTCATTCTCCAGCTGCCGAAGGAACTCATCAATCTTATCTTCTTACTTCCCGCTTCCACTTCTGCTGCGTTAGTTTTGTCGGCTTCATTTAAAAGCTTCTCCGCTGTCCTACTCTCACGGCTAAAGATTGAAGATATGTATGATCCTTACCTCTTTATTCGTCTTCCTCTCATTCTCCACCTGCCGGAGGAACTCGTCAGTTTTGTCTTCTTCCTCTCGCTTCCACTCCTGCGTTATCTTGTCGGCTTCTTCTTCTAGCTCATCCGCTGTTCTTCTCTCGCGGTTGAAGTTTTCTGTGAATATTTCTTTCTCCAATCTGAGGTTGAGCTGAATAAAGGAAGAGATTCTTTGGATTATTGTTTTATGAAGTTAATTTTACCACAACAAATGTAAAATTTTAAAAATGTAAAGTGTAACCGTGGAGCTACGCTTCGATATGAATGAGGCAGCATCGACCGGAGTGATACCGCGGCCTCTCGAAACCCGACATGGAGCAGCGCTTGCTCGTGTTTCGCCAAATGAGTGAGGGTAACAGAGGCCCAATCCAGGTGGAAGGGGAAAAGTATGGCAGCGCACTTGTGACTCAGTAATCATTTAGGTAAACCATTAAGTGATCCGTGCTTGTTTGTACATACCATCATTAAATCATATCCAGTGTTAGATGAAGTCCTTATTTTTGGGCAGGAGGTCAATTCTACCAATACAAAACGCTCGAGGTTCAGTTGCGTTGCGATACAGTTACGGTTCGTACGTAAAGTTGTTAGTAGAATTGGCCTCTTGGGCAATGTATGTGATGTTGTCTCAATTTTTTTGCCTTGATTATATAATAGTCTTGTGCCGGTCTTATCCAGCCAGACATATCGGATAGGTATCGTTTGGACACCGTTTTTTATGTCGCCTACCAGTACCAATAAGAAATGTGTAATTTACATAAATAAACCTTACCATCTGATTCCTCTTCTCCAACCTTTCCCTCCTCAGTTCCTCCATCGCAACTCTTATAGTATGATTATCTAGCTCCCTCTCTTTCACCCTCTCGCTCCTCAGCCGCGCCCCCCTCGCCTCGCGCCCCGCAATGAAGTTGCTCTTATTCGTCATTTGTTGCTCCTTCTTGCGTTTTATGGCTGTGGATAAAAACATCTTGTTTACAGCTGGTTAGGTGAATTGCTAATAGATGGCGTTGGTTTGCTAAAAATAATGCTTAGGTATAGAGTACGCATAAGTAGGCCGCCGGCCAGGCCCCTTTCTTAGAGGTCGAAGACCGCCCTAACAGCGCAGTGTCGGGAGGCCTTCTCTCCCAGAGGAGCGAAAACACCGCGCCAAGATATGGCGCGAGATGCAGCCCGGGTAAAGGGCTTACCCCGAAACCCGAACCGCACCAAGTGCGAAGATGACGTAGTTGTAGTAGAGTACGCACCACGAAAGAAGTCCCCGGGCCCGGACAAACACGGACGGAACTAATAAATAGTTTTAAGTCATTCAAATGTATGACGATTTGTAAGTGCTGTGTACAAGCCTATGCAAATAAAGAATATTTGACTATTGACTATTTCTTACGTACATAAACATAAAGCTCAGAATGTTGATGTTGACTTACTACTGCTACTACTAAACTGTTCGCTTACGGCCATGATACTGTACTTTTAAAAAATTTAACGATTAAAAAGAGAAGGCCTAATTGGCGAGTTTCTTGCCGGATCTTCTCGTCAGAATCAACTTTCCGATTCCGGTGGTAGAATCACATTACATTTATTCATTTCTTAGTATATTTTTTATATTGACATATATGTTTAATTACATGTATGATATATATAGTTATGATTTATATTTTTCATGTATGACGATTTGTAAGAGCTGTATATAAGCCTATGCAAATAAAGTTACTTTTGAATTTTGATTTTTTTTTTACTCAATCGCGTTTTTCACGGGACAGACGAGCAGACGGATCACCTGATGGTAAGCGATTGCCGCCGCCCATGGACATCCGCGACACCAGTGGAGTCACAAGTGCGCTGCCAACCTTTAATCGGGGGAAACCCCTTTCCCACCTCGAAAGGTGTTTTGGTTCGGTTGAATGGATTTATGGTGTATTAAAAAAGGATCTTTACGTCTTTGTAAATAAGGTCCAATGACTTACATATCAATAAAGATTAGTTTAAAGCGGAGTTTCTTGGTATAAAATGTTAAAATTGCTATACCTATATAGATGATTATGAATACATAGAGTACTTAGGTACTTTTAATGCTTAATCAAAGTTTTAATGTATGAATCTCAGTACTGTGAATCTCTCTCTCAGTGATGAAGTTGCTCTTTCTAATTGGCCATTTGTTGCTCTTTATGGATGCGCATAAAAATCTTCAAGACGACCCATTTGGAACAGTGGTAGTGAACGGCTGCCTTTGTTCCAAGGGTTGCGGGTTCGATCCCCGCACAGTACAAACATTCGTGTGCAGGAACATGTCTGTATTGGTCTGGGTGTTTTCTATGTATTATAAGTATGTATTTACAAAAGAAAAGTATTATATGCATATATTTGTAATCCCACTGTTGATTCTGATATCCGTAACACAGGTGCTCGAGCTACCTCGGAGTCAGATCAATGTATGTGATGTTGTGAAATATTTATTTACAAATATTTATTATAGTTATTTACAGATTTCTAGTTTTAGCGTCATAAGTGTAACTCAGATTAAGAATATTTTAAGGTGACGGGTAGGGCACACTAGCGACGCAAATCGATTTTAATTTTTAGCTACTAAACCGGATCTATTTTAAACAATTTCGGGGATACAACCTCTCGGCAAACACTTATTCTATTTTAATAAATAGAATAAGTGTTAGAATGATTATTTAATAATAACCATGCAAAAATGTTGGGTCCAACGCGTACGGGAAAAATTGATCCTCGCCAAAAGTGTCCGCTTTTGGGGTGAATCAATTTTTCGCGTACAAAAACCGACCCAACATTTGTGCATGGTTATTTTATAAATAGTATAAGCGTTTGCCGAGAGGTTGTAACCCCGAAATTGCTTAAAATAGATCCGGTTTATTAGCTAAAAATTAAAATCGATTGGCTTATACTTAGAATGTCAAGACGGTCATTTTCGCAATATCCCTACGAAAAAGTTTTTAGGTGTTAAAATGAAGTGAAATGGAATATGTTCTTCATCCTTGAATCCAATAATTTTAAAATAAAGATGTTTCATGTAATTTTGCTGACTCATTTTGAATAAAAAAAGTTTGTGTCCACCTCTTTTACCCCCAATGTTTTTTTAATGACATAGAGAGGCAAACAGATAGCGGTTCACCAGCTAGTACTTGTCACCGGCATCCATTGACATGTCGTCTGAACTAGTTGGCTTGTTCGGCTTTTTCGTTTAAGGTGACGGGTAGGGCACACTAGCGACGCAAATCGATTTTAATTTTTAGCTACTAAACCGGATCTATTTTAAACAATTTCGGGATACACCTCCTCGGGAAAACACTTATTCTATTTTAATAAATATGAATAAGTGTTAGAATGGTTATTTAATAATAACGGGAAAATTGATCTCGCCAAAAGTGTCCGCTTTTGGGGTGAATAAATTTTCGCGTACAAAACGACCCAACATTTGTGCATGGCTATTTTATAAATAGTATAAGTGTTTGCCGAGAGGTTGTAACCCCGAAATTGCTTAAAATATATCCGGTTTAGTAGCTAAAAATTAAAATCGATTGGCTTATACTTAGAATGTCAAGACGGTCATTTTCGCAATATCCCTAGAAAAAGTTTAGGTGTGTAAAATGAAGTGAAATGGGACTATGTTCTTCATCCTTGAATCCAATAATTTTAATAAAGATTGTTTCATGTAATTTTGCTGACTCATTTGAATAAAAAAAGTTTGTGTCCACCTCTTTTACCCCCATGTTTTTTTAATGAAATAGAGAGGCAAACGAGATAGCGGGTCACCAGCTAGTACGTGATCACCGCAGTCCATTGACATGATCGGCTGAACTAGTTGGATTGTTCGGCTTTTCGTTTAAGGTGACGGGTAGGGCACACTAGCGACGCAAATCGATTTTAATTTTTAGCTACTAAACCGGATCTATTTAAACAATTTAAGGGGTTACAACCTCTCGGAAAACACTTATACTATTTATTAAATAACCATGCACATATGTTGGGTCCGTTGTTGTACACAAAAATTGTCGCCGCTTTTGGCGGTAATCAATTTCTCGCGTACGCGTTGGACCCAACATTTTTGCATGGTTATTTAACACGTTAAGTGCGAAGCGAGGCCTAAATCACCCCTGATGCAACTTCTCTGTGGTGCGGCAAGCAAAAAAGTGAATTTCTCTGTCGTGCGAATGGCATAGCTTTGGTTTGGTCCAGTGTAGGAAAGAGATAAATATATATTTGAGATCACTAATGGTTCCGGACTCGGTGGTGTACCTACCTTGGTACCGGATGTCTTAGGCCTCGTGCCGCACTGAATTAATATAATTTTAATGCAGTGCGGAACGAGGCTAAAACGTCCCATATCCCCCCTGACCTCGTTCCGCACTCAACGCGAGCTTCCCGCGACCAGTGTTGTGCATCACGTCATATGGAGAGCACGTCCTTTTACAGCGCCGAACATGTCTAAACGATGTCGGAAGAAGTTAATTTTAAAAAACCCAGAAACAGAGCCAAAACAGGTAAGTTTTTAATGAAAAAATCTTCAGTAAGTACCTAGTTTTTTCTTATCTTGGCAGCTAGCCTCTTAATGGTATAGAATGGAACGCTTCGTGCGCGAGTCCGACTCGCACTTGGCCGGTTTATTTTCTTTATGGCGCTTTCAAGCACAATTTAGATTATTTAAAAAAAAATGTATCCTTTGATAGCTTTGTGTTGTTTTGCCAGGTTTTGCCCTTAAAAAGATCTAATGAGATATAATTGATCAAAATCGGTCAAGTCGTTGCGTAGTTAAGACAGTATAGAAACGTCGATATAATTTTTCCCATCACTAATCGCAGCGAAAATTTACCCTATTTCAGTGCGTTACGAGGTGTATAAGATCCCATATTTTGTTTTGCTAATAATTCCTAAACTAGCCATCAGATCCCGGGGCGACGGTGGATTAGGGTTCATCAATTCACTGTCTATATCAATAAGGACCAAAATTCTCATTTATCTTTGATTTCGCGCCAGAAAATGGATTTTAGTCTGTAAAAGGAGGTGGGGTCTAATAGACCGCGTGTCGCCCTAACGTCTGGTCACGGTACGGGCCGATTATACCTCGTGCCGCAGGAACGGAAAGTATGCAAAAATTGGTGCCGCAGCTAACGTGTTAATAAATTGTGTAGGTGTTTGCCGAAAGTTGTAACCCCGAAAATGTTTCGAATAGATCCGGTTTAGTAGCTAACAATTTAAATCGATTAGTGTCGGTAGTTAGGGCTACCAGTCGCCATAAAACCGCAAACATAGCTACAGTGAAGATTCTGCCAATGTTTGTGGGGATCGAAGTTTATTGAGAGAATTCTGAAATTTATAATCTTTTAGAGTATTGGATGCAGAATTCATATGTTTCAAGTCTGTAGTCAGAGGCGATCGTAAAGTCTATCTGAGAACCTATCCCAGGGGCATTTCGGCCGTTCTGACTGTATCTAGCCGGTTTACGACCAAATGGATGGATATAAGTAGTTACTTAAGGTGACGGGTAGGGCACACTAACGACGCCAAGCGATTTTAATTTTTAGCTACCAAACGGGATCTGTTTTAAACAATTTCGGGGTTACAACCTCTCGGCAAACACTTATACTATTTATTAAATAACCATGCAAAACATGTTGGCTCCAACGCGCACGCGAAAAAATTGTTTTCAAATTGTACGCGAAAACAATTTTTCGTGTATAAAAACGGACTCAACATTTGTGCATGATTATTTAATCAATAGTATAAGTGCTTGCTGAGGTTGTAAAATTGTTAAATGGGCTGATGATGATGAGGTTGTAACCCCGAAATTGTTTAAAATAGATCCAGTTTAGTAGCTAAAAATTAAAATCGATTGGCGTCGTTAGTGTGCCCTACCCGTCAGCTTAAGTTCGCTGGATATGGGTATCTCTTAGAGTATTTCGATCAAGTTCATATAGCTTCGTTCCAGGTTTGAGAATAGCGGAAAGATCATCATCACAGTGAATCGTTAGGTGGGGGGAAGGCCCCCCACCCAGGGTGACTTCTAGCGAGGTTTGGTTTGTCTAGGAGGACATGCTGGCCTCTCGCCTTTCGAGGCCAATAGTTTCGTACTGTCTCGTAGCCTACCCGACATGGCCGTTGATGGAAGTACCCCAAAGGTTTGTAGTAAGCCTCCCTTTTGGGAGCTTTCGAGGGGGAGAGCCCCACACTACTCTGCCTTCTGTCAGCGGGCGGGTGTGCATAAAGCTGCGCTGACCACCGGCGGTGACGTCGGCTTCTTCTGAGCCGGCGATATTTTCCTCCAGGATACCAACAAACAAAAGCTTTCTCTCATTCACCCCTTGAAGCTGGTTCGTCCGTGATGCCTAGGCTGGGTCCCCTAAGGGGTTGGCACAGTATGCCGGGTAGGGAGACTACAAGGAGTTTCACCCATTTACGCTCGAAGACCACCTTATTACCGTGGGAGAGCCACGCTTCGGCATGAATGGGCCGGCTCGACCGGAGTGTTACCACGGCCTCACAGAAAACCGGCGTGAAGCAGCACTGTGCTGTGTTTCGCTGCGTGAGTGAGGGTACCGGAGGCCCAATCTAGGGGAGAAAAAGGTTGGCAGCTCACTTGTGACTCCACTGGTGTTACAGATGTCTATGGGCGGCGGCAATCGCTTACCATCGGGTGATCCGCCTGCTCGTCTACCACCTATCATATAGAATAAGAACCTCCATGTGAGATTGCTCTTCTAGCACTTAAAATTTACTATAATGCTGTCTCTTTCATTCTGCTAATAATGAAGGTGTGCTACGGGCGTTTCTATTACCTTCTTCTTTATGTTTTCGTTTTTTATGAGATGAGTCCTACCTTCATAATGATCCTGCTCCATTTTTTCTTTCATCTTCTCCAGCCTGCGTCTCTCTCGCTCCCTCTCCTCCTTCAAGGCTTCTCTTCTCTTTCTATTGGCGCTTGCTATTTGCTCATCATAAGCTCTCCGACGATCTAGCATTTCCTGGTATCTTCTGTCTGCTTCCCTTCTTTCTAATCTTTCCTGTGAAAAAAAAAGACAGATATAAGAGTATATTGGTAAACAGTTACACGCTGAAGGGACTTCCAGTACTCCTACCCACTGTTTTGAACAAGATTTGTTCTACGGCTTTTGGAAATTCCTCGAAAAAATGTTTGACGCTCCAAATGTTTGATTGAGTATGCCAAATGACCAAGTCGTGCGAAGTTCACATCAAGAAAAATATTAATATAGTTGATATTTTTATAGCAATCTTTTGCAATTTATTCTTAAGTAATTACACATTTAAAAATTTCATTTAACTGGTGGTCAAATATTTGTAATAATATTTCCACTGGATATTGCAAATATACCTACAATATTGATGAGACTATCGACAGCTCATGTCGAATCAAGCACTTACAAATTTCGTCGACTTAGTAACGCGTTCAGTGGTCTACTTGGTAGAACATTCACGCGGATTGTGGAAGGTGTGGGTTCGAGTCCCGCCTGAACACGAGATGAAATTTTTAAGTGTGATATTTATTTAAGGCGACGGGTAGCCCTAACTAGCGACACCAATCGATTTATTTCAATTCGCAATTTCGGGGTTAGGTTAAAATAGATCCGGTTTAGTAGCTAAAAATTACAATCGATTGGCGTCCCTACCTGTGCCCAACCTGTCACCTTAAGAAAAATATTTATGAAATCTCGAAAAGGCTAAAACTCGCCCAAAATCTATGTTATCATTATTTGATGACCCGTTTGGATCAGTGGTTTGGAGCCTTTGGTGCAAGGGTTGCGGGTTCAATCCCCGCATAGTATAAACATTTTTGTGTATGAACATCTGTATGTAATTGTACTGGGCGTTTTCTATGTATTATAAGTATGTATTTACTCTGTCTCTATCTCTGTCTTTGTCTCTGTCTCTGTCTCTGTCTCTGTCTCTGTCTCTGTCTCTATCTCTGTCTATGGCATCGTAGTTCTCGAACAAATGAACCGATTGTGATTTTGTTTTTTTTGTTTGAAAGATGAATAAGAGGGGAGTGTTCTTACCCATGTTGGATAAAAATCGATCCAATATAGCCGCCGTCACAAAGATATGGATTGTATTATATAACACAACTCCCACAATATGGGTATCATATAAAAGGGCTTGAGTAGCAGAATATATTTATTGTGATAAATTTCAAATCCAAGATGGCCGCTGTCGGGGGTTTTTTAATTTTTAAATTTTCTTGCGTCCAATGCTGTCACTTCGGAGCCCGGGCTACGCTGGTACTACAGAATTAATGCTGGGACTATGGTCCAGGATTCGGGAACTCTGGTAATTAAATTTCCGCTTTACTAAAACGACAAATTATTAGAATAGGTACAGGCGGCCACACATCGGGTCGAATCTGTCGAAATTCCTCAATCTATATTGAACTGGACGCCCTATTGGTCCAGTGACCTTAAGTACCGGGCCATATGATCTCGGGGTCCTGGGTTCGATTCACGGGTCGAGCGAAAAGTATGTTTCGAGTTTTTCGAACATAGATCTTGTTTGTGATCACCAATCCGCATTAGGCAAGCGTGGTGATTAAGCCTAATCCCATCATAGTAGCGATGACTTGATTTCTATGTTGGAGGCCTTTGCCCTGCAGTGGGACAGTTTATAGGCTGATACTTTACTTCACTCGATATTGAACTGAACGTGGGTGAGAATCGTCTGAAGCACAGTAGAATTTATCTACTGTGTCTGAATAGTTTTAACATCATCATCATCATCAGCCCATTTAAGTCCCCACTGCTGGGGCACGGGCCTCCCTCAATCACATGAGGGGTAATTGCCATACTCACCACGCTTGGCAGACGGGTTGGCGAGGGTTTTGATATAAATGCAGAGTTTTCCTTCTCTGGGTGCTAAAGATCATACCAGCAGCTTTACCTTAGTCGCCTTTTACGACACCTCGGTAAGAGTGAGAGTGGCCTATTCTACTCTGCCGGGGACCACACGGCAAAGTTTTGACATACTTTGGTACAAAAATCAACACTAATAAACGCTAAAGTACCTAAGTGTATACCTAAATGAAAACTAGCATCTTGTTGAAGTTTTTCCACTCAAAATGGCCGCTGTCTGCATTGCCCGCTATTCAATTACAGTCAGCCGTTTTTAATTTAAACCTGAGCTAAACTACTCTCGTCGCTCGAGCAGTGTTGTCGGTTAATCGATTGTTTTCACCCTTAATAATCGAAAAATCGATTGTACTATCGATAGTATAGGTACTATCGATTAAATCGTTTTTCATTTTTGGTCGATATAAATAAATAAAAAAAATAAAAAAATATTTATTTATTACAACAACAACCACAGTATTAGGTACATTATACATATAGATATTTAATAGTTATTCAACCTATTAGAAAAGGCGATCCAAAGTTAATACTGTACTAATGCTAATGCTTTCCCGTTTGAGCAAGCAATAAATATAATATATTCGATTACAATCGATTAATCGATTATAATCGTTTCAGTTGACGATACTATCGATTTATATCGATTATGATTGATTGATCTTAATTATTTCTAGATATAATCGTCATTTATTCAGAAGATATCTAAGAAAATATAATAAAAGTGACGGCGGCCCTGAATGAGCATCAGACCATTCCCGATTCATCACTGATCTATCTGAGAGTTGATGTTCCAAAACGATTCAGATGAAGCATTTCACTGTTCCGCATCTCTGCACTGATCCAAATGCAAATGTTCCAATCTTTTGAAAGATACGTGATACGTTTTGCCAGGTCTAGTTCCTAAAGTCATTGTCATTTAACAGTAGTTAACCTATAGTTGGGCTAAAATAAAATGCCACATTTGACACTTCAACAAAACTCGTCAACATAACCTTGTCACAGCGGTCATTGAATTTATCAATCTTTCTAGTGTTAAAAAAACACAATGTCTTAACTTTTTAAAATTATGTTTGCATTTATTTATTTCAAGAAAGACAAAAAAAATAATTCACGATTTACTTTCTCTGTTAAAACTACTTATAACCTTATAAAAAAAATTTTAGAGTATTGAACGTGGGTACCTACAATGTTGTAGTGTCAACCCATTTTCTTTTTAAGCTCTAGAGATGTAGGTACCCTAAATAATCGAACGAATACAATATTAATCGTGTAGGAATATTCATGCATAAATTAAAAGCAACATTCTGATTAAAATAAAACATATTATTATCTTGTTTAAAAATATCTGGGATCGGTACCTACTTTCCTCTTTCTTTTCAATAATCTTGATTCTCATTTCTCCAAATAAAAGTAATAATAACTTATTTTCCATTATTATAGTATTCGATTCACGTTTGTTTGAAGTACATATCGATTTCTCACTTTGATCGAAGTTTTTTAGTAGGTCACCTCTCTATGAACCTAAAATTTAGAAATGTCAAATGTGGCTTATTAGCTTGGCTCGACTGTATGTAAAGTTACTATGATGTGCAAATGAAGCACACAATTTAATTTTCCTAATCTGATGTCGTGTCTCTTAGCCGCAGGATTAAAAAAAATGCAAAATATCTATTTAAGATTAGACTAAAACAATTACATTTGACGGTAGACCGTAGAAGTGTGTGTCTGGTTTGTTTATTTATTTTAAAGTGTAATTTCACAAGCAAACCGGCGTCGGCTGTTCATCATCATATTCAAAATACCTAGCTTTAATTGAATTTCTCTATCCTTGGAGCTTAGTTCTCCTATTCTCAGCGTGTATAATAATTCTCGGTTACGTTCAAAGCTGTCGCTAATCTTGTAAGAAATTAAAGCAAAATATGTAGGTATTTGGCCAGTAAAATCTACATTTAGTTCATTTTCAAGAAATATTTTATAGGTAATAGTTATTATAAATTTAACGTGGAGTTCAAATTATCCGCCATCGCTATTGTGTAAAATTTCAATGCGTTTTCATAACAAAAGAGACAATGGAATAATTATACAGAGATAATGATAATGTAAATGAGGTATAATAACGGGCCAAGAATGATGCCTTGAGGCATTCCCGTATTTGCCGAGATTAATGGCACACTCTACGTGATGCTTGTGGCATCACTCTAAGTGGGGATGACAACCATATCAAAAAAAAAGAAAAAAGGTGCATATCGGTAACTTTTTTCTTTTTTTTTCGTTGAGGAATGCCGCCACCCCGAAATGCAATGGGCCGACGTCGCTGTCTTTCGGTATGCATTTTCTCTCAAAGCAGGAGGGATATATCAAGCTCTCCTCAGGCGGGACCTTCTCCTACCGCGAAGCCGACCAGAGCCATACTGACTAAATCCTAGCGGTTTTCCCTCATTGCCCTTGAGTGGGGAGGAGTCATGGGTTCAAAAGGGCGTACCCTGAGCCATAAGCACCTTCTCATTCAGAACCGCATCGTCACTAATTATAGGACAAACTTCTTCGAGAAACTTGATCCTTGTCATTCCCAATGAAGACTTAAGGTGACACCATGACGATAATAGCGTCGCCAAGTGATTTATACATATTGATTATGGCAAATAAGAAACGTTTTTTTAAAAAGTCTGAAGTGAGAAACGAATACTTTAAGGATAGTATTAACAATTTTTTGAGAAAAACTTATGTAATAAATTCTTCCTGTAAGTAAGATTAATCTTGATAATTGCTAAAAGTGGCCACTATTAGCAATTGTAAATAAATAATAATAAATAAATAAATATTTCATAACATCACATACATTGATCTGACTCCGAGATAGGTAGCTCAAGCACCTGTGTTACGGATATCAGAATCAATAGTGGGATTACAAATATATACATATAATACTTTTCTTTTGTAAATACATACTTATAATACATAGCAAACACCCAGACCAATACAAACAAACATGTTCATGCACACAAATGTTTGTACTGTGCGGGGATCGAACCCGCAACCCTTGTATCAGAGGTAGCGTTCACTACCACTGTTCCAATCGGGTCGTCAATTGTGGATATTATTGTTGTTTCCTACCTTTACGCGATGCTCTTTTACCTCCTTTTTCCTTAAAAAAGAAAAGAACTTACTTTTTTCTTGACCTCATCCAATAAAACTTGGTGCCACATGGATTCTTTGTGCATCTCCTCTTGCTCCAAACATTTCTTGTCATACATTTGCATCTTCTGTATTTCTCTCAGTTGTTTCTCCTCTTTTCTTGTTCCTTGAATGCCTTTGGCTCTAAAAAAATGGTTAAATATTTATTTATGTGTTTTATTTAAAAATGTGTTATTTCCTAAAAACTATCAAGGTAACGACTAAGCCCCTTTATTTTAAAACAGGGTCCAACAATAGTTCCGGAACTCAACTTGTGCCCGCCTGTTTTAACATTGCGTATTGGAATGGGACGGCTTTAACTTTAGTCTGTGGATTTAGTAAGGTCACTTATAATGAGGTGGTTAATGTTCATCTGAACAAAGTGATCTTTAAGGCTTCGGCTTTTTTCTTTTGAAGTTCGGTCGGAACCCGAAAATTGTGTGATATGACTGCGATTCATAACAAAACACATTCCTATAGTTAGGTCAATATAAAAGGCCACATTTTCGGGGTTACTATCTCTCGGCAAACACCTGTACTATTTATTTAATACTTATAGTTAACTGCTGGGTCAGCTTTTGCACTCGAATTTTGGATTCCGCTAAAAGTGGCCGCTTTTGGCGTGAATCAATTTTTCGCGTACAAAAACGGACCCCACATTTGTGTATGGTTATTTAATAAATAGTATAAGTGTTTGTCGAGATTTTGCTACTAAACCGGATCTATTTTATACAATTTCAGGATTTAAATCTCTCGGCAAACACTTATACTATTTATTAAATAACCATGGATAAATGCTGGGTCCGTTTTTGTACGCGAAAAATTGATTCACGCCAAAAGTGGCCGCTTTTGGCGTGAATCAATATTTCGCGTACGCGTTAGACCCAACTTTTTTTCATGGTTATTTAATAAATAGTTTTTGTTTGCCGAGAGATTGTAACCCCGAAATTGTTTATTAAGATCAGGTTTAGTAGCTAAAAATTAAAATCGATTGGCTTCGCTAGTGTGCCCTACCCGTCTTACAAGTAAGTTTCTCGTTATTAGTATGTTATTACGAGGGTAGTAGACTCGTTGGTTCTACAATGGCTTGCTACATAATAGTGAAATGGTCTAGAACCACATAAATACACGTTACATAGGAAGAATCTTACATTTGCATAATATAGAGAATATCACAACATCACATACATTGATCTGACTCCGAGATAGGTAGCTCAAGCACCTGTGTTACGGATATCAGAATCAACAGTGGGATTACAAATATAAACATATAATACTTTTTTTTTGTAAATACATACTTATAATACATAGGAAACACCCAGACCGATACAAACAGACATGTTCATGCACACAAATGTTTGTACTGTGCGGGGATCGAACCCGCAACCCTTGGACCAAAGGCAGCGTTCAATACCACTGTTCCAAACGGGTCGTCATATATAAATTTATGATTGAAGTTTTATTTTCATTTTGTGTTTTGTATCAGTTTTGCACAAAAGAGATCATGTGCTACAAACGTGTACATATTCGTTGATAAAAAAGTCATGGAGTGGAAAAATAAAAAAATAATCAGAATGCATTAAATCCAAGGAGGTTATTATAATTTCGTGATTAAACCCTTAAATAGGCTGTATGTTCAGTAGACTGCAATATTGCTGATTATGATAATGACTTTGAGTAAAGGATAATGATGATCAATGCTATGACAGCAAAGTATTATACTACTCACATTTTTTCTCTTTCCAAAGCCTTTAAACACGCATCTATCTTCTGCTTCTCCAAATCTTCCAAATAATTCTTAATCTGTTCCTTCTTCTCTGTACAGTACCCACATTGCTCCATCTCCTGCTTAGCCGCTAATTCTTGTATGAACGCTTCTTCTTCTGCTTCTAGAAAGCGCTTTAGGTTTTCTCTCCTTTGTCACAGTCTTATTTCTTCTTCTTTGAACTTTTCTCTGACTTTCTCTTCAGTCCTATTTACAATTAGCCTGAAAATATTAAATAGTCAGTTCTGTGGAACGAATTGCCTGCGGAAGTATTTCCCGACGGCTGCAGCTTAGGGACCTTCAAGAGAAGCGAGTAAGCGATTGCCGCCACCTAAACACAACAGCATCAGTGGAGTCACAAGTTGATAACTTTTAAATTCCTTTTCTGGTACTCACTCAGTGAAATACCGTCCAGGTGATGCTTCACACCCTATTCATGTCTAGTGAAATACAGTCCAGGTGTTGCTTCACACCCTATTCATGTCTAGTGAAAAACAGTCCAGGTGATGCTTCACACCCTATTCATGTCTAGTGAAATACAGTCCTGGTGATGCTTCACACCCTATTCATGTCTAGTGAAATACAGTCCAGGTGTTGCTTCACACCCTATTCATGTCTAGTGAAAAACAGTCCAGGTGATGCTTCACACCCTATTCATGTCTAGTGAAATACAGTCCAGGTGATGCTTCACACCCTATTCATGTCTAGTGAAATACAGTCCTGGTGATGCTTCACACCCTAATCATGTTCAGTGAAATACTGTCCTGGTGATGCTTCACATCCTATTCATGTCTAGTGAAATACAGTCCAGGTGATGCTTCACACCCTATTCATGTCTAGTGAAATACAGTCCTGGTGATGCTTCACACCCTATTCATGTCTAGTGAAATACAGTCCTGGTGATGCTTCACACCCTATTCATGTCTAGTGAAATACAGTCCAGGTGATGCTTCACACCCTATTCATGTCTAGTGAAATACAGTCCAGGTGATGCTTCACACCCTATTCATGTCTAGTGAAATACAGTCCAGGTGATGCTTCACACCCTATTCATGTCTAGTGAAATACAGTCTAGGTGATGCTTCACACCCTATTCATGTCTAGTGAAATACAGTGCAGGTGATGCTTCACACCCTATTCATGTCTAGTGAAATACAGTCCAGGTGATGCTTCACACCCTATTCATGTCTAGTGAAATACAGTCCAGGTGATGCTTCACACCCTATTCATGTCTAGTGAAATACAGTCTAGGTGATGCATCACACCTTATTCGTGCCTAGTGAAATGCAGTCCAGGTGATGCTTCACACCCTATTCGTGTCTAGTGAAATACAGTCCAGGTGATGCTTCACACAATATTCGTGTCTAGTGAGGTACCGTCCAGGTGATGCTTCACACCCTATTCATGTCTAGTGAAATACAGTCCAGGTGATGCTTCACACCCTATTCATGTCTAGTGAAATACAGTCCAGGTGATGCATCACACCTTATTCGTGCCTAGTGAAATGCAGTCCAGGTGATGCTTCACACCCTATTCGTGTCTAGTGAAATACAGTCCAGGTGATGCTTCACACAATATTCGTGTCTAGTGAGGTACCGTCCAGGTGATGCTTCACACCCTATTCATGTCTAGTGAGGTACCGTCCAGGTGATGCTTCACACCCTATTCGTGTCTAGTGAAGTACAGTCCAGGTGATGCTTCACACCCTATTCATGTCTAGTGAAATACAGTCCAGATGATGCTTCACACCCTATTCGTGTCTAGTGAAATACAGTCCAGATGATGCTTCACACAATATTCGTGTCTAGTGAGGTACCGTCCAGGTGATGCTTCACACCCTATTCATGTCTAGTGAGGTACCGTCCAGGTGATGCTTCACACCCTATTCGTGTCTAGTGAAGTACAGTCCAGGTGATGCTTCACACCCTATTCATGTCTAGTGAAATACAGTCCAGATGATGCTTCACACCCTATTCATGTCTAGTGAAATACAGTCCAGTTGATGCTGCACACCCTAATCATGTTTAGTGAAATACAGTCCTGGTGATGCTTCACACCCCATTGTCTAAGCATGGCTCTTCGGTTCATGGCTAAAAAGTCATCCTTCATAGATTCAAGAAGAAAATTTGATTATTCGGTAAATTGGTTATTCTTTTTCGATCGAAAACTTTACACAAGTTACAGCTCATTTAAATGGAACTGATTGGAACACATGCGTGGTCCAAGTCAGGTTTGGTCCCTTGGTGGAGTTGATGCTCCAAATATTGCTGAGCCGTCGCCTGTTTGGCACAAACAGGGATATTATTATTGATGTTCTACTTTTCTTTCATTACTTATGTCTTTTTTTTTGTGCCAAATAAAGTTATCATTCATTCATTCGATTTAATACATACTTTTGTATATGGATCTTGTCGTAATCCACCACATCGCCGAGTGTTTTCATTTCTTCAATATCAGCTGTGGCCCCCATCTCCAATCTTTGCCTTTCCTGCAAGAACATCGCGTGCTTCATTAATTAGCTGGACCCTCTTTTATTTATTATCTTTTGATTCCAATAATGGGCCGTTACCTAACACCTCTCATAAATAAATCATAATGCTAACTATTTCTACCACTAGTTCAGCGATAAGGGAAAAAATAATAAGGAAACCTGCACGTTCGTTTCTGTAAATTTTCACAATAAATGGCAAAGTAATCGGCGAACAAGCAAAAGACAAAATTAAATACACGAGTCGAATTGAGATGCTCCTTTTTTTTTAAGTTGTACGTAGTAGGCCACATACAAATTACCTAAATATATGGTTTTTATATATCTTATTGTCTAGGAAAAACATTTTACAACCATATATAATGACATGTGGTTTACAACATTAAAATTGAATTTAAGTTGTGGTGCAAAAATTAGTAAAAAGTATGTTTTCTTGTATTGGCGTGCTATATATGGATAAATTAAGGGATAAAAGTCCGTGGATAAATATATGGTGTAACGTCAGATTTATAAAGAATGGCAGCACTATAAATTACATATAGTGAAACAATTGTCAAAAAAAATCCCGCTGTCCACCCCTTCTTGGTTGAAAGAGGGGGTGGATAGCGGGATTTTTTTTGACAATTGTTTCACTGTCCACCCGGGGTGCAAGCAGAGGGTGGACAGCGGGAACAAACCTAATAAAATTGGTCGAAACGGCGTATGCGTATATTTATCAGTTTTGTTCTTAGATTAATATAAAATAGCGGAAGATACGGCACGTCCCTTCAATTAGACAACTGAAAACGGGGTTGACACAAAACTATATGCTCACATACAGCTCTATGACACATTGGTTTAAATTGGAATCCAAAGACTAACCTATTTTTTGACATAAGTGTGAGTGAGTTAGGCATACTATGCGTAGCTACGCTTCAGATGTCGCATATTTCTCTCTTGCTCTGCAAAATGGTGACCAAAACATTAATGAATTTAGAAATATCATACACTTATGAGTGAAATGTGATTCCATGAGATTTGTTATTTCTTTTTAAATAATTTGTACAACGCGTAAAACAGTTTGGTACAAAGGCATTTTGGTAACCTTTAGTAAGCCCACTCAAAACAATAAAAGAATATTTGTGTGTGACACGACCGCTTGTCAGACCCGCCAGTTGGCGACTGCGTGTAATTAGGCGACGGGGACCTAATACGCGGTACACGCGGTTGAGACGAGTCACCTATCTACCGCTATTTTGATTTAATCTAAGGTTTTGTTATGATAAATAAAGAGAGAAAAAGAAAAGAAATACTTAAATAAATTGAGACAATAAGTATCACATACATTGTCCTGATCCCAAACCTGTGTCCAAACGAAGATTTTCGCTTGTTCTATGAAAACCAAAATTAACGAAGGTTACACAATCAACCAGACCAACCAAATATCTGTTCCATCAACAAACATTTGTATTGATGAGCGAATCGAACCCGAGACCCTTTGCGCTAAACGGGTCATCAATTATACTGAACCTATTTTCTAACAATAATCGAGTTGGTCTGGTTCACAGATCAGATAAATTAGGGTTTCACTTTTCGGCAATCGCTTCACTTTCCAAAATGTTTATGTGATAGGTGACAGACGAGTAGACGGATCACCTCATGGTAAGAGATTACCGCCGCCCATAGACACCAGCGACACTAGTGGAGTCACAAGTGCGCTGCCAACCTCTAATCCTCCCTTTCCCCCGGATTGGGCCTCCAGTACCCTGACTCACGCAGCGGAACAGCATAGTGTTGCTTCACGCCGGATTTCTGTGAGGCCGTGGTATCACTCCGGTCGAGCCGGCCCATTCATGCCGAAGCGTGGCTCTCCCACGGTCATCATCATCATCATCATCAGCCTATCGCAGTCCACTGTTGGACGTAGGCCTCTCCAATTGTTCGCCACTGTGATCTATCCATGGCTTCTCGCATCCAGCTCTTACCAGCCATCCTGCGCAGATCGTCCCCCCACCTAGCCAGAGGGCGCCCTACATTACGTTTGCCAAGACGCGGTCTCCACTCTAGAACTCGTTTACCCCATCGCTTGTCGGTTCTGCGGCTAATATGGCCAACCCACTGCCACTTAAGCTTGCTAATCCGGTGAGCAATGTCTATAGGTAGGCTCCCACGGTCGTTCTCCCACTAATTTAACTAAATTCTATTTATATAAATAAATAAATATTTCACAACATCACATACATTGATCTGACTCCGAGATAGGTAGCTCAAGCACCTGTGTTACAATCCCTAACCCTAACCAAAACCTGGTCGAAAACTACACAGCCGGGATTGGACCGTACCGCTAATTGCGCTCGCCGCGCTAGCCCTTCTCTGGTGTACGACCTACCAGGACACTCAGTAACGTAGTCGCCCGCGGAGTCGTATGCTAAGCAACCCACTCGCCAGTACTGGGTATGCTCACGTACTCCGAGGGCCCCATCAGTCGCCTCTTACGACAGGCCGGAAAACCTTGACGGTTTTCTAAACGCCCCTAGCCTAGGCTTGCCAGACCGCCGGGAAATCCGGGATTGTCCCGGAATTTTGCCTCTTGTCCCGTGTCCAGTAAATAGCCCTTATTGTCCCGGATTCCGAAAAATTATTATTTTTTAAACAAAATATACTGACCGCTGTCTGACTCTTTCATGTTTAAAATTTTTGATGATAGCGTCTTATTATTACTCTTTTTTTTCTTCAGTTTATTATTATTTAATTCGTTATTTTGTTTCCATTGTCTACGAAAGTTTAAATTTGCTAATTTAAGCGAAGTAGGTACTCAAATCTATAATAGTTTAACGTGTGGTTTACTACCACAGTACTTCATCTTAGAATTATAACTGGCGGTAAGTACCTTCTAATTACATACCTACTTTTAATAAATGTAGGTATTTAAATATAAATTACTTTTAAATGAATCCTTTGAAAAAAAAAAATTGCGATTGTAACCACGGCCCGACATTTTTCTAGAACTGTCTCGGATTTGATAAGTTACTATCTGGCAACCCTACCCTAGCCACAGGGCAATAGTTAGGTACCTATTCAGAGTTTAGGCCATCGGCGTAAAGTGGCTTGCCTGTCGGTATTTTACAGGCTGTACTTTGAAAGAAAGAAAGAAAATACATTTATTGACCATCACAACACAGAAAAAGTAAATATGTACAGTACAATAGGCATAACACAACACGATACAGGAGCCCAATTCTCGGGTTCGTGACATTTATTTTCGTACGATATATATCACTAAAACATAGTTATTTTGTATGGTTTTTTAAGTGATATCCGCCATGTTTACAAAATATCACGAGCACATTGGGCTCCTGATACAAAGAGAAGAGGCGATATAAGAATAGGTGGTGTGGTTTTGTGTTTTCAATCAGGTCCCGACCTCAGCATTTGCTGCTACGGCATTATCTGATTGTATAAGTAAATAAATAGCTAAAGTATTTACGTGTAATATATATTGAAAGATGTGTTCACTATGTGGGAGATATACAATTATATTGGTACATAGGTATATGACAAATTCGAGTTTTTTTTACTTCGGGGGTTCTGCTGCTGAGCTGCATGAGCTTATCCCGCCATCACTTTTCTACCATCGTGTAGGCAGACGAACCGCGGGTTACTATAATTTCTTAGTGATCCTTCCTCGATTGCGCTCAAAGCGCTTTTCCTCTTCCTTCGTGATGCGAAGGAAGAGGACTGCCAGGGAGTAAAACACCCTGCCTGCGTCTATTTTCCCGACTGACTACAACCATACATTTTTTAAAGCTAGAGTGAATAGGCTACTTCTGGATAAACTCGCTCCATCGTAGGCTTATTTTCAACTCTTAGAGTTCAGTGAAAAGTCAAGAGCAAGCCCTTCACCAATAAAAAAAGGTAAGTTACCCCAACCGTTATTAAAATGCTTCTAACTCAGTTAAGACAACACCGAGCAAACATGAAACCATTCCTAAACTTCGACAAACATAGTCTGCAATAATATAAAGTACCCTCAAACCGTATAAGTTTACGGAATCAAACAATCTCGTTAGTCTAGACCTCGTAAAAACGTTGATATATACCTCCACTGCCAAGATGGTAAACAGTAGATTATTCCAATACCTTACATATTTAATTGTCGATCCAATATTCTCTAGGGAAACTTCAAAGGCCCTCGAAAGTGGATCTTACGGTCTTCACAATAGGAGTAAAGGATTTCCGCATATCTAACTAATTATTTCCATGTCATATTCACAGTAACAATTATTAACCTAGTAAACAGTGAGTGTAACGTCTGTTTCAAAGGGCGTCTTAGTTAAGAAGGAGCTCGTAACTTCGGATAGTGGGTGTACTTGGAGTAAGAGATGAAATTTAACCCTTGGAGATTAAATGGTTGTTATTAATTAAGTCGTTCGTAAAGTTGATGGAATAAGTGGAGATATAGATGTCGCTTGTGGCAGTAATCTAACTAACGATACAAAGATTATGGATTAGGATATAAACACTTCTGTTTTTTCTGAGTCATATCGCATCTCATCATCATCAGCCCATTTAAGTCCCCACTGCTGGGGCACGGGCCTCCCTCAATCACAAGAGGCGTAATTGCACTACGCCTCATCACATCTGATTTTAGCATGTAATTTCCGGTTGCGTCGAAAGCTGTCGCTCTGAAACCCAGGGTACGCTTAGCCCATGATTCAGGAATTGGGGAGTCTGGTAATACATTGAAACGACTGCCGTCTGACCATTGCAACCTTTTTTCTAAGTCTAAGTGTTAATATAATATCCAGCTTAGTATTCGTATATGATAACTCCGTTATTTTTACTGTAGAAAGGTAAGCGTTTGACCATATTTTAACCTGATGGTAAGTGATGATATGGTCTAAGATGTAGCACGATTACCTAGAAGATACCTATTCACTCGCGGTTTGAAACCCCCAAATTGCAGCTTCTAGGGAACACCTCCTCAGGCAGCTGATTCCACTGTTTTGCAATATGAATAAGGAAACAGAATTCAAACCTCTTTGTGCGGACTTTTGGTATCTCTACCATGTATCGGTGTCAATTTAATTGCCCGTTAATTTTGATACCCATGACTTAAGTACTTAAGCCACATATTTTATTTATTTATTTAAAACTTTATTGCATACATGTTGATACATTATGCGAACTTAATGCCAAGAGGCATTCTGTACCAGTCAACCTTTGGGTCATGCAGAAAGTTAAGTGGTGCGGCGAAAAGAGAACTTGTATAGTTACTAGTAAGGAAAAAACTAATAATATAACTACATTATATACATACCTACATATATTCAAATACATATATTTGACGACCCGATTGGAACAGTGGTAGTGAACGCTGCCTCTGATACAAGGGTTGCGGGTTTCGATCCCCGCACAGTACAAACATTTGTGTGCATGAACATGTTTGTTTGTATTTGTCTGGGTGTTTGCTATGTATTATAAGTATGTATTTACAAAGAAAAGTATTATATGTATATATTTGTAATCCCACTGTTGATTCTGATATCCGTAACACAGGTGCTTGAGCTATCTATCTCGGAGTCAGATCAATGTATGTGATGTTGTGAAATATTTATTTATTTATTTATTATTTATTATATTATTTATAAGTACATTATAAATATAATATATAGCGGTAAACAAAAAAGTAAAATTCATAAGGAAAAAAATACTACTACTACTGTTACTTAAGTTTAGGTAAGGTAACAAAAATCTATTATTTAAGGTTCTGCTGTTTTACAGGTCACGTATCATCCAGATATGTTACCTGTAAAACAGCAGAGTTTATCTTTTTTTGTTCCCAGTTCTGGGTTACTGAAATCCTCATAATCCGTTCGACTTCCGGAATGTCGCCGAGCATCGCGATCTGTTTTTTTAGGAGTTACGTGATCTCATTAACAATTTCAAATTTATACAACATTTACCATCGCTGTATTCGAGTTATTAAGGCGACGGGTAGCCCTAACTAGCGAAACCAATCGATTTTAATTGTTAGCTACTAAACCGGATCTATTTTAAACAATTTCGGGGCTACAACCTCTCGGCAAACACTTATACTATTTATTAAATAACCATGCAAAAATGTTGGGTCCAACGCGTACGCGAAAAATAGATAACCGCCAAAAGCGGCCACTTTTAGCGTGAATCAATTTTTCGCATACAAAAACGGACCCAACTTTTGTGTTGGGTTATTTAATAAATAGTATAAGTGTTTGCCGAGAGGTTGTAACCCCGATATTGTTTAAAATAGATCCGGTTTAGTAGCTAAAAATTAAAATCGATTGGCGTCGCTAGTGTGCCCTACCTACCCGTCAACTTAAGCCGTAGGTCCTGCGTCCAATCCTTCTCCGGCCGTGTCACACTGGTGACCCAACTGATTATGAGATTATGGGAACAGAAAGTGCACTTATTTTTGCGTACACACTTGAGCAGTGTAATATATCCTGCGTCAGTAGATGGTTGAGAATGGCCGCCGTAACCATATTCGGTTGGAGGATGTTTTTATTAGAAAAGTTATCGCAGCACCGTATGTGCAAGCGCAACTTATATTTGCACACACTTGTGCATTCGTCTTGTGTTATAGGTTGACTGCCTCGGTGGCGCAGTGGTTAGTGGGTCGCACTTTAAAGCGACGGCTGCGCAAGAGGTCCCAGGTTCAATCCCCGAGTCGGGCCAAAAAAATTGTACCTCAGTTTTCGGTAAGAAATTCTTAGTGGCAGCCCGGAGTCTGGAAGTTGGCGGTCTTGTACCCCCGTGCCTCCGAAAGCACGTTAAGCTGTTGGTCCTGCGCCCGATCCCTCTCCGGTCGTGTCACAGTAGTGTCCCATCGGAATATGAGGGTAAGGGAATAGAGATTGCACTTGTGTTTGCGCACACACTAGAGCACTATAATATACCTGCGTACGTGGCTGGTTTGGCCGCCGTAGCCGTAATCGGTTGGAGGATATTATTATAGTTATAATATTATAGTTGGAGGATATATTAGGTTGATCGTTCTGGTCTACATTACGTGGCTAACGTACGTTTGCCACGTAATGTAGGGCGCCCTCTGGCTAGGTGGGGACGATCTTCGCAGGATGGCTGGCAAGAGCTGGATGCGAGAAGCCATGGATAGATCACAGTGGCGAACAATTGGAGAGGCCTACGTCCAGCAGTGGACTGCGATAGGCTGATGATAATGATGATGATGTTCTGGCCATAGATAAAGTACTTATTGCCCTACACCTCCATCAAGTGTCCTTTACCCAAAGGTTGCCTGGAAGAGATTGCTCATAGTAATAAGGCCGCCTTCGTTGTACATATCCTGTAATACCTAGTATTAAGTTTTCTTACTATACTCTGAGTGCAATAAAAGTATATTCATTCATTCATTCATTATTGATAGGAAGACATAGTGTTATTTTATACTTTTAGAAGCTGAATGGAAGCAAATGTACCATCAATTCAGATAACTTCTACTGTAAAAATTGTAGGTAGTTACTGTGCGAACTTATCTAACTTTTTTAAAGCGACTAAAAACTTCCAACGCCTCGAAGAATTTCTACCTTTAGAGCAAATTGCACCTTCCACGATCACAGGATCAAAGTAGAGGTGAAAATAAAGGAGGAAAAATTCGCTTGAAGTTTACAAATAACAATGAATTAGGTACTATAATGTTAGTAGGTACTTTAATATTCGAATAAATTCTAAATAAAATCATATCTACCATCGAATAATGTATACTACTTATATAGAGGTAAATCCTACAGACAGTGGCAATGCTTAAAGGTAATCCGAAAACGACGTGTGGTCCCGGCAACGCCGTGTGGTCCCGGCAGAGTAGAATAGGCCACCCCACTCTTACCGAGGTGTCGTAAAAGGCGACTAAGGTAAAGCTGCTGGCATGATCATCAGCACCCAGAGAAGGAAAACTCTGCATTTATATCAAAACCCTCGCCAACCCGTCTGCCAAGCGTGGTGAGTATGGCAATTACCACTCATGTGATTGAGGGAGGCCCGTGCCCCAGCAGTGGGGACTTAAATGGGCTGATGATGAATCCGAAAACACGAAACGCTTGCGCGATTTAATCGACAACTAGCGCCATCTATTGGTATAAAGTGTAACAAATACCCCGAAACGGAAGTGAGGGTGGGTACTAGTAAGTAATAATTTGGGCCCCATTAATTGTATGTTAGGAAGACATTTTTCCATTCCCCAAGGATCCTTTCCCCGAGGAACTTAATCGACATAAACTCAATAAAAAAAATAAGTGATCTTGAAATGCAGAGAAAGTGATCTTGTCTCCTCGCAAGATCTTGTCAAAAAGGATCTAATCAACGGACTTTTTGTCATTAAAAACACATCACATAAAAATATTGTCTGGAAACGAAACATTGTCACCGAAAACAAAACATTTTTTTCCATCAGCCGCCCTTCACAACGTCACATCTCCCGCGGGCAATCCACCATGCTACAGACCAAACACAAAAAAAACAATTGGGTAGTTTTACTCACCCTCCAAAACCTCAGTGGATGTCCAAAATAAACACCGTTCTGTTTAACTTTCAATTTTGTTAAGCCCATGTTGTACCGTGTCGGTTTCGTCTGTGAA
The DNA here is from genome assembly GCA_019059595.1 of Marasmia exigua. Classification (NCBI taxonomy): domain Eukaryota; kingdom Metazoa; phylum Arthropoda; class Insecta; order Lepidoptera; family Crambidae; genus Marasmia; species Marasmia exigua. The sequence continues at coordinate 8,479,886 of CM032485.1, forward strand.
CTCGTATATTTTATTAATAACCCCCGTCGCGTCAGAGTTGAGTTGTGACCGTATATCGATCCAACTTGTTGCTTTGGCAACGTTGTGGCAACGTTGACGTGGATTAAATAGAGCAGCGAGCCTAATATACTGCCTTGCGGTGCGCCGATATTTGTTTTATTCCGAGTGACGTTCAAAGAAATGCTGACGGGGCTTGTTGAAATTTGTGGGAGACTGCTTTGAGGTTGTTGCGATATTGTACTTGAGAGGAACAATCTAGATAATGGAAACCATAGTAACGCTCGGATCTGAGGAATATAAAATGGGTAGGTATTTCAATTTTCAATTAATAACTTAATTTTATATGCATTTAGATACACTATATTACACAAAGTTACAATATTGGCAGTGTTGGAGAAACATTGGTCCTTCGAGCCGGATCAATGTTAGTTTCCTAACGATTGGGGATGAAGATATCGCACATCAGGAACAACAAAGGCGTAACTCGAAAACACCACCTTACAGGAGAGCGAAAAAACGTTATTTTTTGTTTTACTGGATAAATGATAAATGGAATATATAAGTAGATATACATCATTATAAGCCTTTCAACATGTTTTTTTATTTCTGTATGACCAGCTTTCTAAATTAATAACTTAAAAATGACTTATCACAAAAAGAAACAATATATTTTTTAAATATATAGTTTCTAAGTACTTTTATACTTTGTGTGTATTTTAATGGTTTTTTGCTAAGGTTTTTTGTTAAAAAAATTCACATATAGTGCCGAATTATTATCTATTGATTCATCATCATCATCAGTCCATTTAAGTCCCCACTGCTGCGGCACGGGCCTCCCTCAATCACATGAGGGGTAATTGCCATACTCACCACGCTTGGCAGACGGGTTGGCGAGGGTTTTGATATAAATGCAGATTTTTCCTTCTCTGGGTGCTGATGATCATGCCAGCAGCTTTACCTTAGTCGCCTTTTACGACACCTCGGTAAGAGTGAGGGTGGCCTATTCTACTCTGCCGGGGACCACACGGCCTATTGCCGGGTGGATCTTCTATTTTGTATGGACCAGCTAATTTTTATTCACTATTTTGTTGATCTAACATGCTTACTTCACGATACCTATATTGATTAATGAAATAAAAAAAATCGCGTAAGTAGGTATACTTACTCCTTTGTTATATTTAGTGTGCTATATAAACAAAAAGCAGACTGCAGATTAAAAAGGGGCTGTACTCTGCCGGTTAATTCACAAGAAATAGGTAAGACTCGAAGACTAGTGTCGGTGATGGGGCTCCCGGCCAGTGTCCGATGTTGCGCCGTGGGGGTCATCGTCGCCGGCCGCTGTGACGTCACTCTTGCACTGCGTCCCGTACCCCTCCTCCCGCGCGCATGACGATGCTGCTTCAACAGGTGGTCTTATCACTTATCTCTTCCAGACAACCTCAGGCTAGAGGAAAAGTATATACAGGATGTATCTGTGAACACTACTAACCACAATCAACAAAATTTGTTCTATAACTTTATAGAAATTTGCATGAAAAAATTACAACTTTTCATACAAAGTCGGTCACGTGACTTGGCCATTTTGTATGGGGACTTCAAACTGAAACATTTTTCGATGAATTTCGAAAAGTCGTTGAACAAATGTTGTTCAGAATGGTTGGTAGAACACGTGGTCAAAGGGATGTAAATGTTTACAGATACACCTGTACATGTTAGAATAGAGGTGCTAATATACTGCCTTGTGGTACGCCTGTTTCTATTCTACTTTCATGACCGTGGGGGAGCCAAGCTTTGGCACGAATGGGCCACCTGGACCGGAGTGACACCTCACAGAAAACCGGCGTAAAGCAGCACTGTGCTGTGTATCGCTGCGTGAGTGAGGGTACCGGAGGTCCAATCCTACGAAAAGGGGGGTTTAAAGGTTGGCAGCGCATTCTGACTCCACTGGTGTCGCGGGTGTCCATGGGCGGCGGCAATCGCTTACCATCAGGTGAGCCGTCTGCTCGTCTGCCACATCTTCTTCTTCATCTTAGCGTGTAATTCCCGGTTGTATCCATAGCTGTCGCTTTGGAGCCCGGGGTACTCTTAGACCATGAATCAGGATTGGGGGGGGTCTGGTAATTACAATGAAGCGACTGCCGTCTGACCTTCGCAACCCTTTAACAGGGGAAACAGACCAACTGAATCATGGTTACACGTTTCAGAAACTTTGTCCGAAACGTGCAGGTTTCCTCACGATGTTTTCCCTCACCGCCGAGCAGATGGTAATGGTAGAAATGTGGCTCGTCTGCCACATATCACATATAAAAGTCTATTTCTACCATCAGCGCGGTGGTCAGGGAAAACCTCCAAGGTCAGGATTGTTTCTGAAACGTGTAACCATGATTCAGTTGGTCTGGTTCCCCTGTAAAGGGTTGCCAAGGGAAGGCGTACCCTGGGCTCCGAAGTAAAGGCTTTGAACGTAAACTGGGAATAGCAAGCTCAGATGAGACAGTGAGAAACAAGCTGACGGATCACCTGATGGTAAGCAATTGCCGCCGCCCCTGAACACCCGCGACACCAGTGGATTGGGCCTCCGGTACCCTCACTCACGCAGCAAAAGACAGTATTATGCTGTTTTACGCTGGCTTTCTGTGAAGCCGTGGTATGACTCCGGTCGAGCCGGCCCATTGATGCCGGAGCGTGGCTCTCCCACGGTAAGTACAATAAGGCGACTGCTGTCTGACCTTCGCAACCCTTTAACAGTGGAACCAGACCAACTGAATCATGGTTTTAGAAACTATCCGAAACGAGCACCTGACGATGTTTTCCCTTAATGAACTAGTGGTAGTATGCGCATATAGTCTCCTGTTAAACAAATGAGTTTAATAAAACGGATAAACATGACAAGATAAATACAGGAAGAATATTCTAATCCCCGTTTATTCTCGTTGAAGAGGATTAAATAAAACAGTGGATCTAATATACTGCCCGCTCCGGCATTTGCTCATCCAGACTGACGTGTTTAAAGAAATTCTCATAGAATTTTAGCTCGAAAATTCTGTTGTAAAGCAAACTAGAATAAGACGAGAGTAAACAGAATGAGCTCAGAAAGCTTAAGGTGACGGGTAGGGCACACTAGCGACGCAAATCGTTTTTAATTTTTAGCTACTAACCAGATCTATTTTAAACGATTTCGGGGTTACAATCTCTCGCCAAACACTTATACTATTTATTAAATAACTATGCACAGCACACATGGAGAGGGCTAGCTCGGAGTCTCCCTGCGTGATCGTATCAGAAATGATGAGATCCGCAGGAGAACTAAGGTCACAGACATAGCCCTAAGGATTGCATGCCTCAAGTGGCAATGGGCAGGGCACAAAGCGAGGATAACAGACGGCCGATGGGGCGGAAAGGTCCTCGAGTGGAGGCCACGTACAGGAAGTCGCAGCCGTGGCAGGCCCCCCACAAGGTGGACCGACGATCTGGTGAAGATCACGGGAATCCCTTGGATGCGGGCGGCACAGGACCGATCTGTGTGGAGAACATTGGGGGAGACCTATGTCCAGCAGTGGACGTCCATTGGCTGAAATAATGATATGCACAAATATTGGGTCTGTTGTTGTACGCGAAAAATTTATTCACGCCAAAAGCGGCCACTTTTGGAGGTAATCCAAAATTCGAGTGCAAAAGCAGACCAAACAGTTACCTATAAGTACTCAAATAAATAATACCTATAGGTGTTTGCCGAGACCTAACCCCGAAATTGTTTAAAATAGATTCGGTTTAGTAGCTAAAAATTAAAATCGCTTGGCGTCGCTAGTGTGCCCTACTCGTCACCTTAACAAAAAACACATTGAATCAACTTATTTAATTAATTATTTTTCGTTTTTATATTGTCCTGACCTTGATCTTCACTTGCCATAACTTAGTTTTAATATAACTTTCCCCTATCTCAAGCAATAACACTTTGTTTGCTTTAATTAAATTATTGCAAATGCACACGATGGACTTTAGAGCACTCTGATAGCAAAACTATAATCTTGTAATAATTATGATCGATGTTAACTGACGTGAAATATGTTACAATTTGATTAATTGTCGTAAGTTTTATCAACTAGCCACATTTTGAAAATTCAATTCGGCGCATTACCTCCATATACCTTGCCCCAGTGTGCGCTGGTACGACGCTTGCGGGGGATTCCGAACAGCATGCTGGCTGCGATTGCGGAAAGGTATGATTGCCCGTATATAAGCCATTGCTGCAAACTGCACATTGCGTATAGACACAGTAATGCACAAAATCTTAATTGATTGTGACATTGTTTTAATTTGTTAATATTTAATGTATGTAATGTAATCTAACGTAATGTACAACCTGTGCGGATAAAGAATGGGATATACTCGCACTCGTGGGGTGCGAGTATAGACGAAAATAGTGTGCGAGCGAGAAGTGAATAGATGCGCCGCCATTTCTGATCCCATTCTTTATCCACACTAATGATTTTTGTTTTTATTTAATTGTATTAGTTTATTTGTAATATCGCAATCAGTTTTAATGTATTGTCGTATTTTTATTAAAATCAGTAAAAATCTGTTGGTGCCGCCAGTGAACCTTAAAACGGTCCTTGATAATTCGAAGCGTGCTTGGTTTTATTAATTAGTTTATTCTAACAATAAGCCGACAGGGGTCGGAAACGATTGGCATCCGCCCAAAAACATTAGCCGTAATGAGTGCATCAGTTCACGCGCACCCTCGTCAGGAATGCAAGGATTCACAGGCAGTTGACGGTTAATTTAGTTCATGGGGTTGACCACTGCTGCATAGTGTAGAAGAGTTTGTAGTGAAGTCAACAAACTAAACTCCGTCATACTCCGTCATTTTATTTGAATTAATTTGACATCATGTAATAAAAGTATAAGAATAGAATATCCTCCCAAGAATGTATGGAACAGTTGACTTTTTTTTGCTATATCGTTGATCTAAAATGCTTAAAGGACTTTATTCTCGATGCCTAATAGGAGTTGTTCGGGATGTAAACGATAAAAAATATCGGTGTATAGTGATACAGTAGGGTAAGCAGGGGGAATAGCGCTCAGTGGGTAATAGCGCCCACCTCTGTAGCTCTGTCAAAACAGTACATAGCAACACGCCACGTTGTGTGGAGGGCGAGGGGAAGGGTCCTCGAACCTACAACGATGCGATCGGACAGTCAGCCCGCGTCATGCGACGGTGAAGTGCGTTTCTTTTTTGTAAGTCTAAAAGGCTGATCTTCAGTACTAATATGCTAATTTGTGATTATAGACTTGACCTTGTTAATATTTTGTTTAATTATAATATCTCTTGTTTGATATTTTCCAAGAAACATGTTTGGGCGTCATTAGCCCGGACCTCGAGGGGCATTACCCGATGTCAGGGGCAATGCCGCTCAAACATGATTTTTTAAAATGTATTTTTACTATTAATGGGTCTAAGATATAAGCTTCTGTAGTTAAATTGTTTAGTAATAGATAATTAAAGAATTTATTACGTTTCATAATTTTCATTTAAAATCATTAATTTAAAAAATACACATGTTTTTCCCTAAGTGAACGCCATTCCCCTCCTTACCCTACATAGGCTCGCCTCAGTCTGATAGTAAGTAAAAAGAGAGCTCACGTTGCAATGCAACGGGCGCGATGTCAGGCATCACTTCCGTTGGGACTGCCATACTGGCCCGCAAAATACTTCTTCACGTTCCGTTTAAAGAAATTCATATTGTAGGAAGGAGGAAATAGTCGGAAAGTCATACATGCGCCACCAATCTTCTCAGTAAACTGGCAAGAAGTGTAGGACGAACTCTTGTTTCAAAGGCCAAGACTATTTGGGCCGCGGTATTTTATTATAATTTGTTTGTCTATGGTGGGTAAATACTTAAATCAACAATTTCGTAATCTTATTACACTACACACAGAGCGTATCTGTGAACGGTACGGTCTTTGTACGGTCGCGGTCAAAATGTGTTTACCACCTTAAGGATCATAATATTCGCTTAGAAAATGTGAACTATTATTCGCTTATTTTGTTGATCTAACATGCTAAATGGAGTTTATTCATGATACCTATTATGAGGATTTCGGGATGCAAACTATAAAAAAGTAACGGTGTAGGTCGGTCACGTGACTTGGTTATGGGGATTGGGAAGTCAAATCCAGTAACAAATGTTATTCAGAATGGTTGTTAGAAAATGTGGTTAAAGGGATGTTAATGTTTTATCATCAGCCCATTTAAGTCCCCACTGCTGGGGCACGGGCCTCCCTCAATCACATGAGGGGTAATTGCCATACTCACCACGCTTGGCAAACGGGTTGGCGAGGGTTTTGATATAAATGCAGAGTTTTCCTTCTCTGGGTGCTGATGATCATGCCAGCAGCTTTACCTTAGTCGCCTTTTACGACACCACGGTAAGAGTGAGGGTGGCCTATTCTACTCTGCCAGGACCACACGGCTGCTAATGTTAATGTTTACAGATACACTATTGCGAATAAATTCTCACAATTCTCACAAAATCTCATACGTTGACCTGATTCCGTACTAAGTAGCTTAAGCACTTGTGTTACAGACATCAGACAACAGAGGAACACAAATATATACTTAAATACATATGTTACACCCAGACACCGAACAAACACAAGTGTTCATCGCACGAATGTTTGTCCAGGGTGGGGATCGAACCCACGACCTTTGGCGTAAGAGGCAGGGTCATTACCAATTGCGCCATCCGGTTAGAATGTGAGTAGGTACTTGAGTCGGTATGTGAAGTTTGTCTGGTAAGATGTTTTTCTGTAACAGATTTCCCTGTGCCTTCGGAAGGGCCGGCTGTAATCTTGCCTCTTTCATTAGCTAGTTGGGGTCGAAACGACTTAGCGCGGAAGAAGCTGCCGAGACAGACAACATGCGCGCCACATTCCCACTTATGAGTACTGCTAAATGAGATTTTGGTTATTTATGTACTCAGATTTTTTTTTAGTAAGTCCAGATCAGACCAATCTTTACCGGTGAGTAATCAATGTTAGGTTTAAGCATTTTTTTTATTTATTTGTTTGGACACCCAACAAGATCATATCTTAAAATATAAACTGTCAAGTACATGCATTAACTTAATCCAACCGATTACGACTACGGCGGCCAATCTCAACTATCAGCCATGTACGCAGGATATATTATAGTGCTCAAGTGTGTGCGCAAACACAAGTGCACGGTGGTACATGACCGCCAACTTCCAGACTCCGGGCTGCCACTACGAATTTCTTACCGAAAACTTAGGTACAAATTTTTGGCCCGACCCGGGGATCGAACCCGGGACCTCTTGCGCAGCCGTCGCTTTCAAGTGCGACTTACTAACCACTGCGCCTTACATGCATTAGTGCTGCCATAATAATTACAGGTTGTCTCGAAAAGCGTAAACAAAAGTAGTTCAGTCAACGGTATTAACAATGAAGCGACTGCCGTCTGACCTTCGCAAGCCTTTAACAGGGGAACCAGACCAATTTTTTACTGTATACCCGTTCAGAATCAATATTCAAATAAATGTCATCACCGTCAGCCCATTTAAGTCCCCACTGCTAGGGCACGGGCCTCCCTCAATCACATGAGGGGTAATTGCCATACTCACCACGCTTGGCAGACGGGTTGGCGAGGGTTTTGATATAAATGCAGAGTTTTCCTTCTCTGGGTGCTGATGATCATGCCAGCAGCTTTACCTTAGTCGCCCTTTACGACACCTCGGTAAGAGTGAGGGTGGCCTATTCTACTCTGCCGGGGACCACACGGCACAAATAAATGAATGAAATTAATGTACTTACCGCAAGTTTTGAGAAACTATCCGAATGGTGTAGGTTTCGTCAAGTGTTCGAATTAATTTGAAAAATCTAGACGTGCACGCTTGGATTCTTTGCCGGCCCATGTATTTCCAGAACTATACTATTATATACTTAATGTGGCAAGACGGCAGTTTACCACATGGGGCTTTCTAGGACATACGATGTCGCAATAATAGTATACGAATTTGTTTTATATTGTAAGAGGACGTCTTCCCTCAGGAACCTAACAACAGCAGGACACAGAAGGACACTAACCTGGTGGGTTTTCTGCTCTGCTGGCGAGGAGGTGTGCCGGGTCCGGTCACGGCTTAGTCTCGAGACGGTGATCACACAATTAACTTTCACAGTGTCAAACTCAGATAATAGTCTAAAACGTTAAATGATGCACCAAAATATACGATTTTACAGATTTAATGTTACGGCGATATCGGGAGCGCTCGCGCCGGCTCCACCGATCGATGCGAAGTGTATCCCTCTTGAACTGTCAAAAATGACAGTTCACTGCTAATGTTAATGCTCAAGAGGTTCAGTCCAGTTACAACGTATTATTCATAGCACTGGCTCCTAAGCTCAGGCTAATTTGGAAATAAATTAATAATAACGAAACACTTAACCTGGGCCTCTTAAAGGCAAGAGTGAATAGGCTTTTCACGGGCAAGCATGGTTCACTTTAGACCTCATATTCATTAAACATCAGGTGGGATTGCGGTCAAATGCTCAAGTCTGTCGTAACACATAAATATGTACGACCATTCCCATAAGGCCCGACGACCCGTTTGGATCAGTAGTGGTAGTGAACGCTGCCTCTGGTGCATGGGTTGCGGGTTCGATCCCCGCACAGTAAAAACATTTGTATCCATGAACATGTCTGTTTGTGTTGGTCTGGGTGTTTTCTATGTATTAAAAGTATATATTTACGAAAGAAAAGTAGGTATTACATGTATATATTTGTAATCCCACTGTTGATTCTGATATCCGTAACACAGGTGCTTGAGCTACCTATCTCGGAGTCAGATCAATGTATGTGATGTTGTGAAATATTTATTTCTTTATTTGTAATTCCGCTATTGTTTCTGATTTCCGTGACACAGGTGCTTGAGCTACCTATCTCGGAGTCAGATCTCAATGTATGCGATGTTGTGAAATATTTATAAGGCAGGCGCGTTCTTATCCACTGAGCTACCATCGCTCAACCTTAATCCAAAGGCAAGTAAGATGTCTCTACTCTACTGAGTAACGTAGGGCTAGGATTAACGGTTGAAGTCTAGACCTTGGTTTAGGGCGAATGTCAAATGAGTGTATGCTTCCTAAAGCCAGGAGAACAATGACCTGTCCTTAAACTTGATCATCCCTATCTATCGATAAGTCTGTCGATAGATTTCCTACGGGAATACCGAGAGTCTACCTCCTCACGTGGTAGGCTCTCTAACACGGCTTAGAAAATACCAATAATAATCACCCCCACACACGCCTTTCGAAAGAGCCCGTGATTCTGGAAGAAATGACAAAAATATATAATAATAATCAAATCAAAGAGCCCATAATAAAAAAATAATTGAAAATTTAAAAAACTCCCGACAAAAACAAATAAGTTATTCGTCATTTTCTGACGGCGGCCATCTTGAATTTGAAATTTGTCACAATAAATATATTCAGCTACTCAGGCCCTTTTATATGATACCCATATTGTGGGAGTTGTGTTAAAAAAATCCATATTTTTGTGACGGCAGCCATCTTGGATCGATTTTTTCCAACATAGCTAAGAACACACCCCCCTTATTCGTCTTTCTAATAAAAGAAACAAAATCAAAATCGGTTAATTTGTTCGGTACGATGCCATAGACAGACACACACACAGACACGTCAAACTTATAACACGCCGTAGTTTTTGCGTCGGGGGTTAAAAATAAGATAGTATAGTAACATTAGCGTTAGTAAATGCAGTATTTAATTATGCCCTGTTGGTTTAGTGGTTTAAGTACGAGGCCGTAATCTCAGGGTCCTGGGTTCGATTCCCGGATCGAGCAAAAAGTATGTTTCGAATTTTTCGAACATTGCTCGGGTTTGTGATCACCAATCCTAATGCCATCATAGTAGCGATGATTTGATTTCTATGATGGAAGCCTTTGCCATGCAGTGGGACAGTATATAGGCTGATACTTTTTTTATGGGTTCCAATAAGTTGGAATTCGAATTTGCAGCAAATGGATCGCCTGATAAAGCGATTGTCACCGGCCATAACTCCCCTGTACGTAACCAGTAGATCCATAAGAAGCTGTTCCCCCTCTTAAATGGCCCTCCGGTAGGTACACTCTCAATCGGTGTAACAAGTGCATATGCCTGCGTCTCACAGGAAACGTGAACCAGTACTGCTTTACGCTGTTTTTCTGTGAGGCCGGGGTATCACTCAGGTTGAGTGTGCGTGGCTCTCCCCCTAGATAACTCTCTTGTTACCTAATCGAATCACTAGGTATCACTTAGTTTAATTAAATTAGTCAATGTATAATTACTGTAATTTCCATGTCCTACTGCTTATCTGTTCAGATACGAATCAAATCCTCGGTGCAACTAATCAGGTAATTACCCAAAGAGGCAATATTGCGTGCATTCAGCGATAATGCAAGTTTCGTGCCTCTGGTACAGTCAATAAATGAAGGTTGTCTGGTAGAAATCGCTTCCAGCGATAAGACCTCCGGAATTGAACAAATACGTTTGCCTAGTGGCAATACAGAACGAACAACTAAAAAAACTATTTTTTAAGTTCCGTTTTTTTGTGCAATGAAGTATATCTTCAAGATGATCAAATACGATATTTATTATGTGATACAACATTGTGTACTCACATATTTACTCGACGTTTCGGCTACGTTACAGCAGCCGTGGTCACGAGCAGGACTGACTAGTCCGTATCACATAGTAAATATCGTGTTAATTCCCGTCTTGATTCATTACAGTTATAATGCAAATCGGTTAGCGTTGCTAGTGTGCCCTACCCGTCACCTAAGTAGGCAGGTACCCCTACACTCATGTCGCCACCTCAAGGGGATTACGGATTCATACCGATTTAACAGATGGCCACTCGAGTGGAACACTACGGCCACTTTGTCAGGGGAAACATCTTAGAATATACTCCAACGAATTTAGGGGATTATCGCAAGATTAGAGCATTCTCAGTTTACGTAGGTGTAGACGAGCGGGGTTGCAGGTGATTGTTAAAAGTCAGGAAGAGAGAAACAAATATTGTTTATTTTTGTGGGCCTCGAGTGTTTGTGTTGCCTACTAATTTTAAATTTTTATTAGTTGCGAGTGCGGTTAAGAAAGAGATAGCGTTCCTCTCTGGATTTTTTGCATTTAACCTTAATGTAACGCAATAAAGTCTGTATTTCAACTGCTTTCGCAATCGTAATCAATCGGATTTAACTTTCTCTTCTGCGTAGACGAATTTTGCCGAAGAAACTTATAAACTGGTACAATTGTTATAAACATGACTTTAAAAATAATCGGTGTGGCGATTGGACTGTATATAATATACTATAATAATAATTCTTAGATGTTGTGCAGGAGGCTATAATGGCCACAAATACTGCACCCACTACGAATAAAACCAAGCGTAGACGATGGACTATAGAAATGAATAAGTTTATACTACGCACCTATCTTAGAGTCACACAATTATAAATGGACACAAAAACTTACTTGGACGATTTGCACAAATTATTTTCAGAAAAGTTCCCAGAGATGCAAGCTACGAGACAAAGACTAGGTGATCAAAAGAGGGCTATACTTAGAAATAAACTGATACCACAAGAAGAAATTGATAATATATATATAGAGGTGCAAGCTGAACTAAACGGAAGTAATCACACGTCACAAACCCAACGATCACAGTTACTACATACAAAAACTTCAAACACAAGTACACCAACACAACTATCTCAACGAATGAGATGGACCAATGCATACAACGAAACCATCATGCGAGAATATTACAGAGTAACGCAGTTAGAGACAGACATGACAACATACAGACAAAAAATACATCAACACTTTATAAATATATACCCACACTTATCACACATAACTGAACAAAGAGTTGCAGATCAGAGGAGATTAATAATACTGAACAAGATGATACCTAACGACAGATTACAAATAATTAAGAAAGAAATTGCAGAAGAGTTGAAAATAAATGTTGAGTCATACGACAATACAGAAACGGCGACACAATACACACAAGGTTCAAATAATGATATAAACTCTGAAACGCACACTCAAACTGTCACGCATTCACATAATGATAACATATCACACAATAGCTTCAATATTAGTGGCACATGCAGAAATGTTCCCACTGAGAACCCAGAGACAAATCCTGAAATAGAAAAAATATTCGCCGAAGCCCTAGTGTATTATACTAACATAAAACCAACAGCAAGAAATTTCATTCCTAAACAGAAGTCTACCAGAAAGCTTGCGAGCATTAGTTATTATATTGATAAAATGATATTACCAAAACATATAGATGAGAATACAAGCTTTGAAACTTTCCAAACTATATTATATTGCTCAGCCTGGACTGCTGCCAAAGTTAATGGCGCTAAACTGTCACTCCCTCCTACTGAAAACACCTACGTAAGAAGAAAAGTAACCAAACCTAGATGGCAAATTCGGCTGGAACGTAAAGTAGAGGATTTAAGAGCAAAAATTGGCAGAATGACCCATTATATAAATGGAAATCGTGGGAGAAAGTTAGCAGCACACGTTAAAAAAATTATGACAGAATATAAAATCCACTCGATACACGAAGAAACTAACACACAATTGGTACACTTCCTTGATACATTAAAACAAAAACTCTCTGTAGTAAATAGTAGACTCAACAGATATAAAGCTTGTACACTGCGAAAAACTCAAAACAATCAGTTTAGAAACAATGAAAAGCAATTCTACAGAAATATTACTAACCCTAACACTACTATAAACGACCAAAACAACACGAGTGCTAAAATGGCGTCGCCAGAACAGTTAAGGGAATTTTGGTCCAACATTTGGGAGAACCCTGTCGAACATAACGAAAATGCCGAGTGGATAAAACAGGAGGCAGAGAGATATGGAAACATACAAGGAATGGAATCTGAAGTAATCCCTATGGAAACACTGCTGACTACACTTGAAAAACTGCACAATTGGAAGACACCGGGATCAGATTATATACATAATTACTGGTTTAAAAAATTCACTCACATACACACATTCTTACACACATTCATAAATAACTTCATCCAAAACCCACATAACATTCCAGAATATCTCATGACAGGTGTAACGTACATGCTCCCAAAGGACCATAAGGATACCTCAAACCCTGCAAAATTCCGACCCATCACTTGCCTTCAAACCACGTATAAAATTATTACATCGTGCTTAACAAATGTAATTTATAATCATATAGAAAAAAATAACATTCTGTCAGAGGAACAAAAAGGATGCCGAAAATCAAGCCAGGGCTCAGGAGCAGCTTACAATCGATGCAGTCATTCACAAACAAGTACAAAAACTGAAAAGGAACCTATATACCATGTATATAGATTATAAAAAAGCCTACGACTCTGTCCCTCACAGCTGGCTAAAAAAAATATTAGACATTTTTTTTTTTTTTTTTTTTTTTTTTTATGCTAGAGGCGGACAAACGAGCAAGCGAGTCACCTGATGGAAAGTAATCATCGCCGCCCATGAACATCTGCGAAATCAGAGAGATCGTTAATGTGTTGCCGGCCTTTTTTTTAAAAAAAAGTACGCTCTTCTCTTGAAGATCCCTAAGTCGTAGCCGTCCGGAAATACTCCTGCAGCCAAACCGTTCCACAGAACTGAGGTACGTGGTAGAAAGTTCCGGGAGAAACGCACAGTACTAGACCGCCATCCATCGAGATGATGAGAATGGAATGACAATCGCTTGCGAGTGGTTCGATGTAAGAATTCGGCCGCAGGGAGTAGATCAAATAGTTCTTCAGAGCACTCCCCATGATAAATGCGGTATAGAATGCTGAGGGAAGCTATGTCCCGCCGCAATGCTAGAGGATCAAGTCGGCTAGAGAGAGTCAGGTCACCAACAATTCGAGCAGCCCTACGTTGTACGCGGTCAAACGGAAGAAGTTGATACTGAGGTGCACCAGCCCAGAGATGGGAGCAGTATTCCATATGGGGCCGAACTTGTGCCTTATAGAGTTGTAACCGATGAGCTGGTGTGAAATACCGCCCCGCTCTATTCAGTACACCAAGTTTCTTTGAAGCTATTTTAGCTTTGTCTTCCAGATGACCGCGAAACTGGACATCGCTCGAAATGTCGACACCAAGGATCCCGATAGAATGCTTGACATCAAGGGGGGTGCCCTGAAAACTGATTGGCACTTCAAAGGGACGTCTTTTAGCGGTTAACGCGCACACTTGTGTCTTGGAGGGATTAAAATGGACTAAATTAAGTCGTCCCCAGTTCGAAACATGATTTAGCATATCTTCGACTTCAGACACAAGTGTGTTCCGGTTTTCGATGACGTTTTCCGTTGAAATATTTGCACGTCCGGTATACAGTGCATCTCCAGTACTATCATCCGCATAGCAATGAATATTGTTCTGAGACAACATATCATTGATGTGCAGAAGAAACAGTGTTGGAGATAGTACACAGCCCTGAGGGACACCAGCGTTCACGGGCTTCAGATCCGAGCAAGAACCGTCGATAACAACCTTAATGCTACGCCCATTTAAAAAACTAGCGACCCACGTGCATAATTTCTCCGGAAGACCGTATGAAGGAAGTACATTTATAAAATACACCCTACAATAAAAGTTTATAAAATACACCCTACAATAAAAGTTTTTCTGGATCATATAACTCAAAGATGGAACACGCAACTACATTTAAATACTCAGGATGGAACTCAGCGATCAGATACAATTAAAATAAAAAGAGGAATCTTCCAAGGGGACGCCCTAAGTCCGTTGTGGTTTTGTCTTGCTCTAAACCCTTTGTCAAATTTATTAAATTTTACGAATAATGGCTACAGCTTAACATATCAACGGGACAACTTTACAGACAGACTAACCGACAGTAATGAACAAAAATTAAATCATCTCATGTATATGGATGACATCAAATTGTATGCATATTCGGAAATAGAATTAGAAGAACTGGCAAATATCACAGAACTATTCTCACTAGATATAAAGATGGAATTTGGAATAGACAAGTGTAGGATCAACTCCATTAGAGCAGGACAGAACCACCAACACAACTACCATATGAGTACAGGCGAGACTATCACACCATTGGCAGAAACGGATGTTTATAAATACCTAGGCTACAACCAATCTAAACTAATCGAGCACAAAAGCACTAAGGATACCCTCACAAAACAGTTCAAACATAGATTAAATTCCATACTAACCTCAAAATTAGACTCTAGAAACACAGTAAAAGCAATTAACACATACGCCATCCCAATCCTGACATATTCATTCGGTATTATACAGTGGACCAAGGCAGAGTTAAAGTCGTTGCAACGTACAATACACACAAGTATGACGAAGCAGAGAAAACACCACCCGCGTTCGTGTGTACAAAGAATGACCATTCCTAGATCGGAGGGTGGAAGAGGCCTCATAGATATTTTAAACTTGTATGGAAAGCAGATTACAAATCCGAGGAAATATTTTCAAGAGAAAGCTCCAACATCACCATTACACTTAGCAGTCGTAGAAAATGACAATAAACTGACACCTCTCAATCTAAAGGACAAGAACCAACAAAACTCAGAGAAGCAAACCGACAAACAGACCAAATTACAGGATTGGTCAAGGAAAGCCCTTCACGGAAGACATTTTAACGATCTTTACCACGCTAACGTTGACAGGAAAGCGTCAAACGAGTGGTTAAAGAGAGGTGAACTCTACCCTGAGACCGAAGGGTTTATCCTGGCCATACAAGATCAAGTTATTGAAACCCGCAATTACCAGAAACATATTATGAAATTATCCATCACAGACATCTGCCGGCGATGCCAATCTGCCCCTGAAACCATTCAACACATTACAGGATCATGCAAAACAATAACGCAGTCCGACTACAAGCACCGACACGACCAAGTTGCTAGCATCATCCATCAGCTCCTTGCACGCAAACACAAACTACTCTCAGAACCTCCCATACCGTACTACAAATATAAAGCTGATAGTGTCCTCGAAAACTCCACACACAAGCTTTACTATGACCGAGCAATACTTACTGACAAAACCATTCATTTTAACAGACCTGATATTACATTAATTAATAAACACAACAAAACAGCACAATTAATAGATATAGCCGTACCAAACACACATAATCTACAAAGGACAATAACAGAAAAATTAACAAAGTATACTGAACTGAAAGAAGAAATAACACGCATGTGGCATTTAAAAAAAGTTACTATAGTTCCTATTGTTTTATCTTCGACTGGTATAATCCCTTCCCAAATATTCCCCTCTTTAAGGTCATTAGAACTGCATGAAAATACATATATTCAGCTACAAAAAGCATGTATTCTAAACACCTGCAGGTTGACAAGAAAGTTTTTGCAGTCCGCCGATAACTTTGAATGGATATCACCGTATAAATTATCAATTAAATGATTTTCACTTGGCTTCGGCCCGTGAATATCATCATTACCACCGATGTTTTTATCAAAGCATCGAGACTTTGAAAAAGAAGACTTAAATAATAATAATAATAATAATATTTGACAACATCACATACATTGATCCGACTCCGAGATAGGTATAGCTCAAGCACCTGTGTTACGGATATCAGAATCAACAGTGGGATTACAAATATATACATATAATACTTTTCTTTTGTAAATACATACTTATAATACATAGATCACACCCAGACCAATACAAACAGATATGTTCATGCACACAAATGTTTGCACTGTGCGGGGATCGAACCCGCAACCCTTGTACCAGAGGCAGCGTTCACTACCACTGTTCCAAATGGGTCGTCAAAGCTGTTATAAACATGACTTTAAAAATAATAGGTGTGACGATTGGGCTGTATATAATATACAAAAACGCTGACAATGGGATGCTAATAAAAAGTCCCGATATTAACAAAAGTATATTTTATTCCAAGATTTTCACAGTTTCATCAGGCACAAGACAATAACAGTAAGAAAATTCATATAAACAAAACCATAATATTTTAAAATCAGTAAAAAACAAAAACATATACATTATAAAAGAGGCTGGCTGGAGGGCAAAGCAAAATCTAAGCATGGGGACACTGATGCCAAAGTTACGAGTATGGGCCTATTACACTTCCCTCTACAACACCACTTACGTCTCATGAAGAGTTATGGACTTGTTTGGTAATTAAATCACCATAAACCAAGGGACTGTCTAACGACTTTGTGGCCCTTATATGGTGACTTAAATGGTAGATAAATAAATATATTAAGGTGACGGGTAGGGCACACTAGCGACGCCAATCGATTTTAATTCTTAGCTACTCAACCGAATCTATTTTAAACAATTTCGGGGTTACAATCTCTCGGCAAACGCTTATCATCATCAACCCATTTAAGTCCCCACTGCTGGGGCACGGGCCTGCACGGGAACTTGCGAGTGTCGAGTGGACTGAGCGAGTGTTAGTGTGTGTTAGAGGTTGTAACCCCGAAATTGTTTAAAACAGATCCGGTTTAGTAGCTAAAAATTAAAATCGATAGGCGTCGCTACTGTGCTGTGCCCTACCCGTCACCTTAACATAATATCCTATATTCTCTGGCATTCCTTAGCTTAAGTAAAAGCCGGAGCCATTCGAGTTATCTGCGAATAAAACTTAACTGGTGGAATTTGCTTTGATACCGGATAGTTTCGTTTGAGCTGGGCGCGTGCTCATTTCGTTAAAGCTATGCTATGAGTAGGCATATTGAGGAATGTTGTGATGACTCTGTTCATAGAGGTTGATTGAGAAATCATCATCAATTTCACTTTCTAGTTCAAAACAAAGTCGCTTTTGCTGTCATGTTCGTTTGTGATTATATCTGATAGGTGGCAGACGAGCAGACGGATCGCCTGATGGTAAGCGGTTGCCGCCGCCCATAGACACCAGTGGAGTCACAAGTGCGCTGACAACCTTTAAGCCTCCCTTTCCCACGGATTGGGCCTCCAGTGCCCTCACTCACGCATCGAAACACAGCACAGTGCTTATTTACGCTGGTTGTCTGTGAGTTTTTATGTATGCTTAAATCTTTAAAACTACGCAACGGAGTTTGATGCGATTTTTTCATTGGATAGAGTTATTCAAGAGGAAGGGTTATGTGTAAGTATAATAATATAATACACGCATAATATTGCACCCCAGCAAAGGCGGGTGAGGTCACTAGTTATAAAATAAATTGATTCATACAACAGTAGGAGAGCCAAGCTCTCGCATATGGCTTCGGTTGGCGGCGCACTTGTGACTTGTGTTGTAGGCAGAGGTGTAAAAGTAACGAAGAAAAGCAGAGAATGTATTCGTTATTATGAAAATTTGTACTCGTTACTTTCGTATCGTTATCGTTACTCGTTGCTTTTGATACCTAACGAATCGTATTGAAAGAAAGGAAGAAAGAAAATATTTATTATTATAGACATCACAACACAGAACATATAGCAATTGTAAACAGAACACAATTTGGCACATACAGAAAACAAAACATAAAACAATTAAAAATACATAAAAATAAAATAAAAGGAAAAAAAAACAAAACCATATTCAATCATGTCCAGACAGTGCCAAATGAATATCATGATGTGTTATGACGTCTAGTATAAATGGCCCTCACTCAGCTTATGTCACAGCCCAGACAAAGGCTATGACGCTGGTTTTCAGTGAGACCAGCTGAATGAGTGCCACGGACGCTTGTCTAGTGTATTTTGTGTACCTAACGTGTATGTGTAATGTGGGTATATATATCTACTAAGACGAAAATATCAAATAATAATGAATAATAAATAAATAATATTGAACCTTAAGTGTACAACGTGTGTCTTGTCTCCAACGAATCCATGGTGGACGTGCGATCGATGCGGCAAGGTGTGTCGGGCAGCAATAGGGCTTTACAGCCATCAACTGACATAATGACCTCCATGCCTGCATACGTGTAGCATTTTCATATATATTAACTGAAATTATTAATATTATATAATTAAAAATTAAAATTAAAAATTAGGCTTAGAAACATTTATTATTATTGTATAAAAATTGATTTATATTGATTATTCAATAATTGACAAGATGCTAACCACCTACTATTGTACACCTCCACCCTGCAGTTTATTAGTATTGGATTAAGTAACTACTACTCTTTGTGACCTATGAGGGGAACCTAAGTGGTCATGCTCACTCAAATGTCTCTGAGGTTGTGGCGCTATGTAGCGGGTCATTACATTACCTCTAATATGGTTGAGTGAAATGATGGCTGACACATACGTCATACTTGTGAACAGATTATTTCCTTTATTTTATTTTGTGTTACAATTAAACTGTATGGCTTGGTATGATGATGACACAACATTGTATGAAAGTTTAATAAGAGTAACTGGCGAGTTTCTTGCCGGATCTTCTCGACCAGAAACAACTTTCCGATCCGGTGGTAGAATCGCATTATGTTTATGTATTTTATTAGTATATTTTATGTATCAACATATATGTGTATTAAAATGTAAGTTATACATAAGTACTTGTAAACAGTTCGAAGTCATTCAAATGTATGACGATTTTTAGTGCTGTGTAGAAGAATATGCAAATAATGAATTATTTCAGTTTGAACGTCGATGTGGAATCCTGCCATACTAGGTACTAGCGCTGCAAGTATCATCATCTTTGATTGCTGTGACGATGATGATGACGTGTACAACAACTTACCTGTTCCGGCCGGTGGTGGTGTCGCTAGTAGTGAACAAATATTATTGAAATGTCGAAAGGTCTATGTGTAAGTTCTTGTTCCACTTTTTGCTACTAGCACAAATGCTGCTGCAACTGAATGAACCAGTATAGGTCCACACAGTCAAAATCAGGTCAATCTGTCAAAATACCTTTGACCCGAACATGTATGACATTAAGGTTAGAATCGACTGCAGAAATTTAACAGTTATGTATACTCCGATGTGTGACTGTACGTAGCAAAAATGCGACTCATGCGCACACGCACACGCACACGAACACGCACACGCACACGCACACACACAGGCACACGCACACGCACAGGCACACGCACACGGACACGCACACGCACACACAGCACGGAGAGGGAGAGGGGGGGGGGGGGGGGTTGTGGCATGGACGTCGGGGGCATGGAGTCGGGATGATGCCCTGCTAATTCTATGGTAAGGGGTTCAAAAAAGCTCTGTACAACTTACTCGCGCAGCGGTGTAAAGCTTTCCACTTTCACGAGGGCACATATTCCATTTGAATCCGATTTTGCTAAACGCCCCAAATTCTGTTAACTTTGATATCCGATGTTCCACTTCACACAAGCTACGTTCCGTTACACGAGGCTGTTTTAGTAATCCAATGCGATATGGCACGTTCGTCAGTTGCGTCGAGTGGAACGGTGGTGACGTGAAAAGCAGGAGTTGTGAAGTGTACGATTTTTCAATTCGTATACAGATGGTAGTTCAGTGAATAAGAACGCGCCATAGGTTTGAACAGAGGTCACAGGTTCGAATTCGAGTATACACCGAGGTGCCGGAGGCCGAATCCAGGGGAAGGGGAGTTTAAAGGTTGACAGCTACCTTGTGACTCCACTGGTATCGCAGGTGGTAGCAGTCGCTTACCATCAGGTGTACCGCCTGCTAGGCTGTCACCTATCACATAAAAAAATTGACCCACACGGGAGGGCTCCTGGAGTCGTTCTGTCGATCTCCAGTTGAGCCCCCCTGGGGCCTAGGACCAGCTGCAGCCTCACGGTTTGGGGCATCGGAAACCCCTCTCCTGTGGCCTTTTTTGTTCTGGGCCCGGGGCCCTGTCCAGCGTAACGCTACGCGTGATAGCGTTTTCGACGTGGACCCTACTGGGTGGAGAGCCTTCGGGCTCAGCGGCCGTAAGGCCATGTGCTGGAAGTCGGGCGTGGGGTCGTCTAGCCAGGATGGCTCAATGTGGATGGTCGACCGGTGGTGCCAATTTTCTCGGCTCCGCATCCAGCGGAGTTGGGTTTTGCAGCGTTTTCGTTCTGAAGCCCGTGGGTTTTTATTTCCCCAACCTACTCTGCACTGCAGCCAGCAGTGTATTGGTGGGTAAGGGAACCCGCAGTCCTCCTCCCGGTGGTGTTTGCACTGCAGCCAGCAGTGTGGGCGCCATTCGGGGGGCGGTGTTTGGTGGGCCGTAGGAGAGGCCCTAGGTCCGTTGGACCGCTGTGTAGTAAGAGGCCGTACTGGCGAACCTCTTTCGCCCTGAGTGGGTTCGCGGTGACTTAAAAAGGTTCATCCTAAAGCCCGCGTTCCCGCTCTGAGAGTTTCTCCCGGGCGAGGGTTGGAAACTGTCGCATAGAGTTTAGTGGGTATACCCCTAGGAGCACCCTAGGGGAGAGCCCCACACTACCCGGCCGACTCCCAGCGGCCGGGTGTGCATAAGGCGGCGCCGACCAACGGTGCTGACATCGGTTCCTTCTGAGCCGGTGGCATTCTCTCTGCGGTACCAAAAAAAAAGGTTAGGCGTCGTTAGTGTGCCCTACCCGTCACCTTAATGTCAGTTTTATCTCACAAAGTGAAATCAGGAACAACACTACGAAAAATCTGTATCCATATTTATTTAATGCTCACCAACAACCTGAATGAAGTCGTACACGAAACACTATTTAATTAGCAAGAGAAAACTAGCTCCATATTTTATTCAGCGGATAGAAATAGGATTATATCAGAGGCTCGCCTCCACAAATCGCATTAATTTTCATACAAACCTCACTGACCAGTGTATAATCTGATTGGACTCGAAACGCAACTTCGTAAGCGAGAGACAATTTAAAACGTTTGTTAGATCATGTCATGATCTAACAAAAGTTTCAGATTTGTTTCGTCGGTGAGTATAAGCGTGTATTTTTTTAAGTGATAGGTGGCAGACGAGCATACGGATCGCCTGATGGTAAGCAATTGCCGCCGCTCATAGACATACGCGACACCAGTGGAGTCACAAGTACGCTGCCAAATTTTAAACCCCCGGATTGGGCCTCCGGTACCCGGGGGTTATCACTCACGCAGTGAAATACATCACAGTGCTGTGAGGCCGTGGTATCCCACGGCCTCACAGAAAACCTTCGAGTCGAGACCGGAGTGATAACTCCGGTCGAGCCGACTCGACTCGAGCGTGGCTCTTCCAAGGTTTGGACAGATTGGACTCGGACTTGAAAAGTTTCAGATTTGTTTCGTCGGTGAGTATAAAGCTACTGTTAATATGTAGCATGCTTAAAAAGCATGCCATATATGTGAACTGTCCACATTTGCTCTCAATATGCATGCTATTAGGGCCTCTAATAGCATGCTTAAAAATCGCACGCAGGTCGTTTTTTGAGCATGCTAGGCCAATTTTTGAGCATGCTCAAAATTAGCACGTCAATTCACACTTACTACTAAGTAGCACTTGCTCAAAAGTAGCATAATTCAAGCATGAAAATAAAGCATTTATGGCCTGCTTTTTAAGCATTCTTAAGGAATATATAATAATCTACCATCGTGCGATTTTGAGCATGCTCAAAATTAGCATGCTTTCTAGTAGCACGTCCGTCCACACATGCTACTAAGTAGCACTTGCTTAAAAGTAGCATGCTTTAAGCATGAAAATAAGCATGTGTAACAGTACGGTCAGCTTCAAAAGTAGCTTAACACTTTTCCGCCTATTACAGGCAGTTTCCGAGGGGTTCGTAAAAATGTTACTTCGACATGGTACTAAAGTGTTAAGCCTACTTTTGATGCTGCCCGAACTTAAAGCCTGTGTTACAGTAACTTAGGCGCTGCGCGCTTTGATTTTCGCTATCATTACCGTAGATCGATGCCGCGATGGTATGAGAAGAACGTCTTTTGATCTTACAGTGATCACTTTCGCGCGCGTGGAACAAACATGTTTCGGCACGAATGGGCCGGTTTGCCCGAAGTGATACCCACGGCCTCACAGAAAACCAGAGTGTAGCATCGCTAGAGCTATGTTTCGCCGAGAAAGTGAGAATACTGGAGACCCAATTTGGGGAGAAGGGGATAATTTTGCCAAATAATGCTTGTAGTATGAAAATGTACTTTTTTATGCTACTTTTGTTATGCTTTTTCTTAATTTTTTTTGTTTTATTTCTTGCTCAAGAGAAAGCATCAAAGAAATAAACAAAAACACAATTTTAACCTTAATATCTTAGCATTCAAAGTTAGGTATGTGTTTAAATAAAAAATATTTCTGTCTTTTTTTTTATATGAGAGGTGGCAGACGAGCAGACGGATCACCTGATGGTAAGCAATTCCACCGCCAATGGACACCCGCAACACCAGTGGAGTCACAAGTGTGCTGCCAACCTTTTCCCATTCCCCCCATTGGGCCTCCGGTAACCTCACTCACACGGCGAAACACAGCGCAGGCGTCCATGGTAAATGTGAGCTCATTTGCTTACCATCAGGCTAAGATGAGCTATTGTACTGTGCCACTGTATAAAAAATGTTAGTAGTTTTTCATACAGAAAAAAAACCATATAGAAAATCCCGGCAACACATTAGCGATCTCTCTGATTTCGCGAGTGTTCATGGGCGGCGTTGATTACTTTCCATCAGGTGACTCGCATGCTCGTTTGTCCGCCTCTAGCGTAAACAAAAAATATAACCTAAAATTACATAGGTAAAGACCTAATAACTACCCAACTTTTAAAAATAAGAGTGGTCAACTTTATTCCTAGCTGAAATAGTTAGGCTGCTTCTCCGGATGGACTCAAGATCCACAGATATCCCTAGAGTGACAGTTCGGAAACGAAACGAACGAAAATACGGTGCCGAGATCAACTTAAGTTTCTAATGGTCGGAAAGAAAAACAGGCTAAGGAATAAAGTTCTGAAGCCTACATTCACGAATAGAGATGCTTTTGAGTTTGATCATAACAATTTCGTCCTACCGATATTTGGCTACAGCGGCTGATGTTATTTACAAAATATCCTACAACCGATTACGGCTACGGCCAATCTCAAGGATTACGCAGGATATATTATAGTGCTCAAGTGTGTGCGCAAACACAAGTGCACTCTCTAGTACCGTACCCTCACATTGCGATGGGACTCAACTGTGACACGGCTGGAGAGGGAAAGGGCGCATGACGAACGAATTAACATGCTTTCCGAAGCACGGGGGTACAAGACCGTCAACTTCCAGACTCCAGGCTGACACTAAGAAGCATAATAAAACTTAGGTACAAATTTTTGGCCCGACCCGGGGATCGAACCCGGGACTTCTTACGCAGCCCTCGCTTAAAAGTGAGACCTACTAACCACTGCGTCACCGAGGCAGTCACTAAACTAAACTAAATGTGGGAGAGCCACGCTTAGGCATGAATGGGCCGGCTCCACCGGAGTGATACCACTGCCTCACAGAAGACCGGCGTGAAGCAGCGCCTGCGCTGTGTTTCGCTGTGTCAGTGAGGTTACCGGAGGCCCAAAGGGGGGGAAGGGAAAAAGGTTGGCAGCGCACGTGACTCCACTGGTGTTGCGGGTGTCCATGGGCGGCGGAATTGCTTGCCATCACGTGATCGTAACGTGGCGAGTTTTGGTCATCTCATTAATATATCGATATTTAATATTGTTTCCGACGACCACCCGCAGTCAAACCAACACAAAACCGCAGTAACATGCAATAGTCAATAGGCAATAGGCATGGCTTTTTAATTGAAGCCTCTTTAAAGCTGTTCACATTTTGGTTTAAAATTTCAATTTGTTAGAACAATCCAATGTTAGTAACCCACAATGCGCGTTTCGCTAGCCACAAATGTGGATGGAAAAAAACACCGTCGTGTTTGCTTAACTTAAATCTACAAAATACAGCAAACAAAAGATAATTTGACGACTCGTTTGGAACAGTGGTAGTGAACGCTGCCTTTGGTCCAAGGGTTGCAGGTTCGATCTCCGCACAGTACAAACATTTGTGTGTATGAACATGTCTGTTTGTATTGGTCTGGGTGTTTGTATGTATTTAAAAAAGAAAAGTAATATATGTATATATTTGTAATTCCGCTGTTGATTCTGATATCCGTAAAGCAGGTGCTTGAGCTACCTATCTCGGAGTCAGATCAATGTATGTGATGTTGAGAAATATTTATTTATTATTTATTTAATAATTATTGGAGATCTAAATATTAACACTATCGGAAATAATAGCTATACAAAACACTTCACAGACATTATAAATACTATAATTTAATACACATCACAGAACCAATAAGAAATAGCTCATGTTTGGATCACATAATCAGTAACATCAAAAGTGCTACTGGATCTTTACTCCCACTCTGGTTATCCGATCCAAACACAGCACAATTACTGACCCTTTAAGTTAAATCGAAACCAATGTTACCAAAAACAATATTTACCTATTAAAGATCCTACTCCAAAGAAAACATTGAGAAGTTTAAAGGCTACTTAGAATGTTTATCCTTCTCTGACGCTTTAGATGAGACAAATGCTAACACTGCATTTGACTCATTCTACTTTGCTTTCCAATCACAAAAACTAAGATTAATACGAAGTCACATCAATCATGGATTTCGGAAGGTTTAAGGAAAAGTTGTGTAGTAAATAGAAATTTAAGACGTAGATACTACACTAAAAAAAGAAAAGATGACAAACATAAATATCCAAATTACTCTACATTACTAAAAAGGTGCATTTTTCAAGCAAAGACAAATACAAACACTAAATATGTACTAAAAAGTAAAAATATTCGTAGATCTACATGTAGAGTAATTCAAAATGGAACACACGGTACATTTGATTTAAATAACATTGACAAAATTGCATTTAATGGCGATATCATTCATGATCCGGTAAAAATATCTAACCTTCTTAATTAACTTTTTTATTAATTTGACATACAATTCATACAATAATCATAACATAAAAACAAGGGATACAGCCCTTACAGCCTATTTTGCATATGCGGAGTCAGTACTGCATTATGGAACTATTATGGGGCATTATTAGTGACCACAAAAGAAAAGTATTAGAGCAATTTGTAGCATACCACCCGATCAATCTTGTAGGCCACTATTTAGGACATTGAAAATAGTCCCATTGGCATGTATATATATATGTATATATATTAGAAATAGCAAAATTTGTTAGACACAATCTGAGCTGCTTTAAATTGGCTAAAGATGATTACTACCGGAATACTCGTAATATTGTTATATTTTGTTTTATTGCAAAATTAATTTGTTAATTTAAGTCCTTTTTTGTTTTTTCTTTCGCCTAAGATACAGGAAATTCCTAGTTTAGGCAGTTAACTTAAAATTGTTCCCTTAGTTTAAATGGATTATACCTAAGTGTTTTATGTTCTTAAGATTTTCTATTAAATTTTATTTTATTTATTTTATATTTTTGATGGTAATAGGCTGGTTATTGACTTTGTCCCAAAAATTACACGCATGCAAAAAATTGTTTTGGCATGTGCGTGAATGTATACAACCATATTCCTATGTATATAAAAGACATGCCAACTTTTATTATATTTAAGAATTCACTGCATTCAGGCTTATTATGCATGGATTTTATTATCTACAAGAGTTTCTAAATAACATAAATTAAACGATAAAATTATATCAGAAATTATAATACTGGTATTTGCATGCTGTTATTGACGGCTGAATGGCGGTCTATATGATATATTTTTGTCATCTTCTGTATACCCTACTCAAAAGCAAATAAATGAATTATTATTCTTATTCGACTTGTACTGACAGCCACACATCAGGTTTGGAACTTTCAGAATTCCCTAGAAAAATAATCATTTAATTAAGGTGAAAATCGATTTATCAGAGTTGACAAATGTACACATTGATGTGAGGCTGTTCATACGTGTGCACAGTCGACTTCAAAAAGAATTACAAGTAAATATACCATTTATTGATTCACTATACAAATTCGTCAATGTTGCAATAAATGTAATAAATTTTCCCACATTATCTATTCAATAGGTACCTATTCGGTACCTATTAGGCATTAGAAGAATGGAATTTATTTTAGTCTCCAACCCACGTTGGTTTAAAACAAGTCTACTAAAATCAATATCAGACAGACCCACTTACTGTAACGTAGAATTATTATTCTAAGCTCTGTTATTGTGGCTTTAGCAGTTTACTGCTGTTATGTTTTATTCCTATAATTTTCCCCTTTGAAAATTCTGTACAGTACAGTAAGAACTGATTACTGTTTGACGGGCCGGATGGCGTATTTGATAGTGCTGCCTTATAGGCCTGCGTAGCACGGTAGACTGCGTAGCACTCAAGATCTCGTAGCAGGCTATAATCACGTAGCACATTAACTTACGTAGCATGTTGGATCTCGTTGCTTCTGAGATTGCGCCACATGCTAAATCTCGTACCACACTTAACTGGGTAGCACTCTAGATTTCGTAGCACGTTAGACTGCGTAGCGCGTTGGACATTGTATAATCTTAGACTACGAAACACGTTAGTATGCGTAGCACGTTGAATATCGTGACATGTTTGACTACGTAGCACGTTGGATATCGTATCATCTTCGACTACGTAACACGTTAGACTGCGTAGCACGTTGGACATTGTATCATCTTAGACTACGAAACACATTAGTATGCGTAGCACGTTGAGTATCGTAACATGTTTGACTACGTAGCACGTTGGATATCGTAGCATCTTCGACTACGTCACACGTTAGACTGCGTAGCACGTTGGACATTGTATCATCTTAGACTACGAAACACGTTAGTATGCGTAGCACGTTGAATATCCAAACATG
This sequence comes from Marasmia exigua, assembly GCA_019059595.1. Lineage (NCBI taxonomy): Eukaryota > Metazoa > Arthropoda > Insecta > Lepidoptera > Crambidae > Marasmia > Marasmia exigua. The sequence continues at coordinate 8,507,758 of CM032485.1, forward strand.
TTTGACTACGTAGCACGTTGGATATCGTAGCATTTCGACTATGTAACAGGTTAGACTGCGTAGCACGTTGGACATTGTATCATCTTAGACTACGAAACACGTTAGTATGCGTAGCACGTTGAGTATCGTAACATGTTTGACTACGTAGCACGTTGGATATCGTAGCATCTTCGACTACGTAACACGTTAGACTGCGTAGCACGTTGGACATTGTATCATCTTAGACTACGAAATACGTTAGTATGCGTAGCACGTTGAATATCGTAACATGTTTGACTACGTAACACGTTAGAATGCGTAGCACGTTGGACATTGTATCATCATAGACCACGTAACACGTTAGAATGCGAAGCACGTTGGATATCGTAACATCTTTGACTACGTAACACGTTAGACTGTGCAGCAAGTTGGACATCGTATCATCTTAGACCACGTAGCTCGTCGGATATCATAGCATCTTAGACAACGTAGCACGCTAGATCTCGTAGCATTATAGATCGCGTAGCAGCCTATATCGCGTAGCACGCTAGACTAAGTAAATGGAAAAAGAGAGCACCATGATCACGCTATGAGTTATTCGATTGACGGCAGACCTGTGATTCAACGTTGCCCCATGTTGGTACTGTTGACTGCAAAATATGTATACCAAAGTCCCTTGTCACGACTACTATTCCTAACTTCCGCACAAAAAACAGAATACCTACACTTACGAGAATGCTACGAGATCTAGCGTGCTACGTAGTCTAAGATGCTATGATATCCGACGAGCTACGTGGTCTAAGATGATACGATGTCCAACGTGCTACGCAGTCTAACGTGTTACGTAGTCAAAGATGCTACGATATCCAACGTGCTACTATAGTCAAAGATATAACGATATCCAACGAGCTTCGCATTCTAATGTGTTACGTAGTTGAAGATGATACAATGTCCAACGTGCTACGCATTCTAACGTGTTACGTAGTCGAAGATGCTACGTTATCCAACGTGCTGCATAGTCAAAGATGTTACGATATCCAACGTGCTTCGCATTCTAACGTGCTACGTGGCCTACCTACCTAATTGCTAATACCTACAGTTATAAGCAATAAAGATTCTGATTCTGATTCTGAATAGTTATCTATTATGATAAAGTGTACACATCTTTTTGCAGTTGATTGTACATAATGTCGAGATATTGGCTATATAATATAAAACTGTGATAAAACTTAAAATGGCCCTCAAATGGCCTATTCTCGAGCACTCGACAATGAATCCGTGTTACAGATTTGTATGAACGAATGAAAGTAAGCTGGTAAGAGGCGTGTGGGTCGGAGGAAAAAGTCATGGCTGCGTATCATCCGGGAGTGGACGGCGATCGCGAGCGCCGCCGAGCTGTTCTGCCAAACGAGAGAGAACGAGAAGAATATGCTAGATTGACGGCCAACCTTCGCTAGTCGGAGAGCACTTTAAGAAGGAGAAGAAGAATGTCTGCAATCACTAAATTCGAATTCAATGTCGAGTGCAAGAGAATTGCCCTTCTGTAGCACATTTTTTATAATAAACGCATAGTAGACTAAATAAAACATTTATATGTTTTTTTTTAAATTAACGCTTTTAATACATATTATGCGAGGAAAAGAAAAACGACAGTCTATTCTCACCCTTAATCAAACAAAATACTTACTCATAAATTCAACAGCGAAAAGCACGATGTTTTTCTTGAAATCTTCCGCCTCATATCTTATGCCTTTTGACGTCATCAAAGGTTACATTACGTCACAAAATTGCAAAAAACATCTGCAAATTTGTAATGAGAATTTAAACTTACAAGATAAAAACTGGCCGTAAAAATGCCCCAACTATTTTTTAAATTGTCACGATTTTTTTATGGTGTTATCCCGCGCACGGTTACAATTGTCACGATATTCTTGTGTGTAATTTTGTAATACTTTTTGTGTTGCTAGTAATGACATGATTAAGGTGACGGATAGGGCACACTAGCGACGCCAATCGATTTTAATTTTTGGCTACTAAACCGGATCTATTTTAAACAATTTCGGGGTTACAACCTCTCGGCAAACACTTATACTATTTATTAAATAACCATGCACAAATGCGGACCCAACATTTGTACGCGAAAAACGCTAGAAGTGGCCGCTTTTGGCGGTAATCCATTTTTCGCGTTAATTAATAAATAATATAAATGTTTGCCGAGAGGATGTAACCCCGAAATTGTTTAAAATAGATCCGGTTTAGTAGCTAACAATAAAAAACTAATGATGTCGCTAGTTAGGGCTACCCGTCGCCTTAAGAAAAAACTTACTTGTGATTAATGAGCCCTTTTACGTGGCGTCACCAACGATTTTTACTGATTGTAATAAAATTAAGATAATAAATGAAAAATTTATCAAGACGTATAAAATGAAAAAAGAATTCTGATTTTTCAAGCTTATTTTGCACATGCAACCGTGGGAGAGCCACGCTTCGGTATGAATGAGCCGGCTCGACCGGAGTGATACCACGGCCTCACAGAAAACCGGTGTGAAGCAGCACTGTGCTGTGTTTCGCTGCGTGAGTGAGGGTACTGGAGGTACAATCCGGGGGAATGGGAGGTTTAAGGGTTGGCAGCGCACTTGTGACTCCACTGGTATCGCGGGTGTCTATGGGCGGCGGTATTCGCTTACCATCAGGCTATCTGTCTGCTCGTCTGCCACCTATCACAAAAAAAAACATGCCAGAACCGTAAAAGGGCTCTTAAGTATAGTTTCCTATAAAAAAATATTTTATTTAATTTATTTATTTGGCTTTTCAACAATGAGTACACCATACAATTACGAATTACAATCCCAGCTTAAATTCTAAGTGCCTCATCACTTAAAGAAAAGCACCGCATGCACCAGTGCGTACAAAAATAAAACAACTACTACAACTATAATAATTTTGAACGGGAAAAAGTACAATTCATGTTACAAACATGAGATGTACTAAAATATTGGTGTCCCATTGTATTTTTTACAAAAAACACAATTGTTTCTGCCAATGTCGAGTGCATTAGGTCGGTACTTAAAAAAATCGAATCCCACCCACACAATAACATTTAAAGAAGTTACGTCACAATTTGCACCATCAAACCAGCCATTTTGAAATGGGATTTGGTAACTTAAAAAGGTTTCTTCACTTCCAATTTGGACTGGCATCAGTTTTCAACCCTCATGGGGGGAACAATGGGAATGACCTCAAGGTGGGGCGCAACGCGCATGCGCGTCAAGGGTGTGTGGCTACACTGTCATGGCTACTCAGTTCGCGTATTGACGCCAACACGCTACGTGTGGCTCCCATTTTGGTGACCTTTTCGAACTAAAATACTCTTATATCCCGTTTAGACTTGTGTGTGACATTTGAGATTTAATTAGTGACTGTGCGCGTTATAATCTGTGCCTGTGTTTGGTGTTTCGGAGGGATTTGCGCCTAATTTTTTTCGCAACTAACCTGGTAAGTGTAGTAATTATTTGAAAATTAGTTACCCTAAATGATGAGGCGATAACAGTGGGCAGATCCGTTTATGTGCGTCGCGCAAGTGTGCGCGTGTCGAAACAATTATGTCTAGTAGCAATGTTTATACAGTTTATTGATTTTGGAAAGTTTAGCGTTTGGTGCCGCCTCAGCGATTAGGAGGGTCGTGTTTTTCCCGTGGGCCTCCGTTGTAATAGGCAAGTTGCCTCATATCACCATTTATAAAAAAATAACTTTTAATTCAAATATTATTCCGTACAAGGGTCCGAAATATATAAACTTCAATAAATATAAATAAGGGATTGCTGTAAGAATTCAACTTTAACCTGTTATATTTTAACTTTTTTTTCTCTTGATTGAAAACACCGTCCGCCATGGTTCTACGTCACCATTATTGTAAACAACAAAACGTCAAACTCCAGTTTCAGGAGCCCAATTCTCGGGCCCGTGACATTTATCATCATACGACATATATCACCAAAACATAGTTTTTTTGTATGGTTTTTAGGTGACATCCGCCATGTTTTCAAAATATCACGAGCACGAGAATTGGGCTCCAGGTTATTACGCCTTGATGGTTATGACAGTCATGACAGTCACGCGTATTGCTTACAATAACAGTGACGTCACGGCATAGAAATTAATTAATAGACCATCATGGTGGACGGCTTTTATGGCTGTATAGCGAAAATATAATTTAAAATATATTAGGAAAGGTGCTTTATAATGTTTCATATTTTTTATGGCGTAATATAACCGTATTGAACCGTTCTATCAAATAATAAAAATAGTGGCAACTAGCCTATAAGCACAAATGTGGTTCTTTCCTGTGTAAGTATTTATTAATTTACGTCGTCAATCATCGGGATATTTTTCCTATTACGGTTTCATTTTCGGATTTCCTCAGTCGGTAGGTTATGGGAGGAAAATAATAAAAGAAACGGAAACAAAAATGTACAATCATTTCACTTATATCTACATCATGTTTCGTTAAGGCGACGGGTACCCCTAACTAGTGAAACCAATCGATTTAAATTCTTAGCTACTAAACCGGATCTATTTTAAACCATTCCGGAACGGGAGTACAATATTTACTATTAATTTAATAATTGTGCACTACTTTTTAATCCGTTTTTGCAGACCAACAGGGAGTTAACTGTTTTAGATAGATAAATATACTTTATTGCACATAAAACCCAACTTAAGGTGACGGGTAGCCCTAACTAGCGACACCAATTGATTTAAGTAGTTAGCTACTAAACCGGATCTATTTTAAACAATTTCCAATTTTTATAATATTTATTTAATTATTGTGCACTACTTTTTGATCCGTTTTTGCAGACCAACAGGGAGTTAACTGTTTTAGATAGATAAATATACTTTATTGCACATAAAACGCAACTTAAGGCGACGGGTAGCCCTAACTAGCGACACCAATTGATTTAAATAGTTAGCTACTAAACCGGATCTATTTTAAACAATTTTTATAATATTTATTTAATTAATATGCACTACTTTTAGCCGTGCGGTCCCCGGCAGAGTAGAATAGGCCACCCTCACTCTTACCGAGGTGTCGTAAAAAGCGACTAAGGTAAAGCTGCTGGCATGATCATCAGCACCCAGAGAAGGAAAACTCCGCATTTATATCAAAACCCTTGCCAACCCGTCTGCCAAGCGTGGTGAGTATGGCAATTACCCCTCATGTGATTGAGGGAGGCCCGTGCCCCAGCAGTGGGGACTTAAATGGGATTGGATTGGATTAACGCCGTAAGTGGCCGTTCTTGGCGGTAATTTTAATTTTGAGTACAAAACCAGACCCAAAAGTTAAGAACCTATAAGTATTAAATAAATAGTATAAGTGATATCCGAGAGGCTGCATTTTCGACATTGTTAAAAAGATATCCGGTTAAGTTGCTAACAATTTAAATCAATTGGCGTCGCTAGTGTGCCCTACCCGTCACCTTAATGTAACACGATATGTTTCCCAAATTTGCTTTTAGGGTTGTAACATCTTGATTACTTATTGTTCTATCAACATACAATAAAATGTAACAAATAAAAAATCGTTTTTCTCATGTAATTTATTAATTTGACTTGCTGGTTATGGTTATTATGGTTTAATCCAAAAAAAATATCATTTGTAAAAGCACAAGTAATCCTATAAATTACGAAGTAATGTTTGTATTTACTAAAGTCCCAATCTATAGGTGTATCGTAAATTTCACACTGATTAGAACAAATCCTTTGGCAGTCCGCCAACATGTGATTTCTGATGCTCCATACGAAATTTAGGCTTCGTATGAAAAGTTAAAGAAAGCCCAGAAGCTGTTTTTTTATTTTTCACAAAATTGATATCACCAAAAACATTTTTGAAGAAATGTTGCCAAGAGTTTTCCATATTATATTATGAATTGAACTCCCAAAAAAGTATCAATTATTTTCACGTTTAGTTCACTTATAACTCTACATACGCCAACTCTACAAAGACTTAACTTCACATTTTTTTTTATGATATAGGTGGCAGACGAGTAGCCGGATCACCTGATGGTAAGCGATTGCCGCCAACCATGGAAACCCGCGACAGTAGTGAAGTCGCAAGTGCGTTTAAAACCTCCCTTTGCCCTGCATTGGTCTCCGGTACCTCACTCACGCAACAAAACACAGCACAGTGCTGCTTCACGCCGGTTTTCTGTTGAGCCGGTCCATTCCTGCCGAAACGTGACTTTCCCACAGTCACAAACTCTACAACTTAGTCAAAATATATCCATTTCGCTATCATCACATTAATATTACTTTGCTGTTATAGGTACAATAAGGGCTTTATTCATAAAAGTTCAATGAACATTTCTTAGCTAAAACTGTGTTATAGCATTTTTGACGTACGAAACAAAAAAAGACACAAAATTTTCGAAAAGATAATGAAAACTGTTAGTTAACAGAGGTTTAACAAACATTTATGAATAAAACCCTAAGTCCTAAGTCTGCTAATAGACAACATATTCCAAGAATTTCCTTTATCAAGAATACAAACCAAATGCCTTTCTCATTATTACACTCAAAGTACGATATTTCACTAGAATCCACTCTATTCAAAAGTTTCGTAGAAACTGTAGTTATTTAAGACGGGGATTAACACGAAATTTATTTTGAGATACAATATTTTGTATTTAAAGTGACGGGTAGGGCACACTAGCGACGCCAATCGATTTTAATTTTTAGCTACTAAACCGGATCTAACTTAAACAATTTCGGGGTTACAACCTCTCGGCAAACTCTTATACTATTTATCAAATAACCATGCACAAATGTTGGGTTCAACGCTTACGAAAAAAAATGATTCACGCCAAATGCGGCCACTTTTGGCGTGAATCTATTTCTCGCGTACAAAAACGGACCCAATATTTGTGCATGGTTATTTAATAAATAGTATAAGTGTTTCCTGAGATGTTGTAACCCCTAAATAGTTTAAAATAGATCCGGTTTACTCGCGACTCGGTAAGCGTAGTGTAGGACGCCCTGCGACAAGATGGGATGATGACATTCGAAGGCTGGCTGGTGTGGGCTGGATGAGAGTGGCCGAAAATCGGGAGCAGTGGCGTGCATTAGGGGAGACCTATGTCCGGCAGTGGACGAGTGTGGGTTGCTGATGATGATGATGAGATCCGGTTTAGTAGCTACAAATTAAAATCGATTGGCGTCGCTAGTGTGCCCTACCCGTCACCTTAAGCGGACTCCGCTTGTGAACACGGCTGCTGTAACGTAGCCGAAACGTCAAGCATAATATGTGAGTACAAAGTATTGTATCTCATAATTAATTTCGTGATAATCTCCGTCTTTATGGTGACGGATACACCTCACTAGCGACGCCAATTGATTTTAATTGTTACCTACAAAACCAGATCTTTTTTTAACAACTTCGGGGCTCCAGTCTGTCGGTAACCACCTACCACTATACCTACTATTTATTTAATAGTTATAGTTAGCTATTTGATCTGGTTTTGCACTCGAATTTTGAATTATTGATAAAAGCAGCGATCGTTAAAGCTTTTGGCGTGAATAATATTTTTAGAACAAAAACAGACTTAACATTTGGCCATGGTTATTAAATAAATAGTATAAGTGTGCCGTGTGGCCCCCGGCAGAATAGAATAGGCCACCCTCACTCTTACCGAGGTGTCGTAAAAGGCGACTAAGGTAAAGCTGCTGGCATGATCATCAGCTCCCAGAGAAGGAAAACTCTGCATTTATATCGAAACCCTCGCCAACCCGTCTGCCAAGCGTGGTGAGTATGGCAATTACCCCTCATGTGATTGAGGGAGGCCCGTGCCCCAGCAGTGGGGACTTAAATGGGCTGATGATGATGATGATGATGATAAGTGTTTGCCGAGAGACTGAAGCCCCGAATTATTTAAAATATATTTGCTTTTGGTAGCTAATAATTAAAATCAATCGGAGTCGGTAGTGTGCCCTACCTGTCGCCTTAATTAATTATAGTTATAATGCAACGCGAAACTCTGAAAAAACAAATAAATGAATTGAATTGAAATGAATCGATCTCAGTAGTTTTCTTCTACCCTAAGGATGTCTGGAAGAGAAATTCAAATAGTTTTTTAGATTTTCGCGTTGCATTATAACTATAATGTATCAATACGGGGATTAACACGATATTTATTATGTGAAACAACATTGTGTACTCACATATTTGGCTCGACGTTTCGGCTACGTTACAGCAGCCGTGGTCACGAGCCAAATACTATATAGAAGTAAATTCATTTCTTTAAAAAAACCGCCTTCAAAAGCCACAAAATAATATTTTTAACACTTCAAATAACATAACAGTACACTCGAGAGAAGGTGGTGTCTTGTACTATCTTGTAATAAATACTTCATTCAATTATTCAACAGGGATTATAATCTTTTTTTTTGTTATGAGAAAGGGAGGCAAAGGAGCAAGCGAGTCACCTGATGGTAAGCGATCACCGCCGCCCATGGACATCAGCCACACCAGAGGGAGTGGAGAGCGTTGCCGGCCTTTTAGGAAGGTATAGGCTCGTTTTTTGAAGATCGCAATGTCGTACCGTTTCTTAAATACCGCTGCGGGAAGTTGATTTCACATTGAGAAGGTGCGTGGCTAAAAATGACGTGTAAAGCGCATGGTGGTGGACCTCCACCCATCCTGATGGTACGGGTGGAATCCTAGTTTACGACGTGTAGTACGGTGGTGAAATCCAGCAGCGGGTATTAACTAAACAACTCCTCGGAACACTCACCATGGTAAAGTAATCTACGTTTTGATTGTCCAGAATTATTAAAAAATCTTATAAATTTGACGACTCGCTTCTTTGAGCGCAGTGGTTTGGACGTTGCCTGTTGAGACGGGTTGGTTCGATGCACCAACACAAATGTTTGTTGATGAATCATATATTTGTGTTGGGTCTGGGTGTTTTTGATACCTTCGTTATTCCTTTCCATAGTGTAAGGGAAACCCTAGTTTGGGACCAGTACAATATATGTGATGTTGTCTCAATTCATTTTAATTTAGACCAAGTTCTTTGTTTGTCAGATTCAAAACCAGCTTTGTTCCGCCCACATCAAAGGGTACTTTTTCATACTAATGTTTTATTAAATCCTCATTATGCCATTTCTTCGTCCACCTACAAAATCCCTTGTACAAATCCGTTGTATAAAGGTTCTACATCTAAAATAAGCTAAAACACAAATCTACATTATGTAAAATATCAAAGTACGAAAAGCTTTTTTGTTGGACTCGTCAAATTGAATCAGATGAACTGTAACTTGAGGGTTTTATTTAGTAGACTGAAAAGATCTATTAATATTAGATTTAGTCTAGACTTTAGCTTTACCTAGACTTAAATTTGACTAAGTCTAAATTGTCTGCTTAGCTGTACCTCAGTAGATAAGCAAGTACCTACCATGCGGGGGCTCGAGGTTGGATCAAGGCATGCATGCACCTCGGTTTTTTTTAAATCTACGTGCGCATTATTATTAGCTCCGCGGTGAGGGAAAACATCGTGAGGAAACCAGCACGTTTCTGAAACGTGTTACCATGATTCAGTTTGTCTTGTTCCCCAAGGTCAGACGGCAGTCGCTTTATTGTAATTACCAGACATCCCAAATTCTGAATCTTAAGAGTACGTAGGCTTAAAAGTGACAGCTTTCAGCGCAACAGGGAATGGGGCTATCGTGTGTGAAATATCCGCTAGATGGCGTGCCTGTCAACCGAGGTCCAACTTTAACATCATTGGCTTATTTATTCGTTAATTGACACTTTGACTTATCACGTCTAAAAATACCCAATCACCTTGTAGATGGTCCGCAAGATGGCGTAGGTACTATAGGTACGCCATCTTGCGGATTTTTTGCACGCGATAGCCCCCATTCCATCTTGCGCTTAAAGCTGTCACTTTTGAGCCTGTGTACTCTTCATCGTCATCATCGTCAGCCCATTTAAGTCCCCACTGCTGGGGCACGGGCCCCCCTCAATCACATGAGGGGTAATTGCCATACTCACCACGCTTGGCAAACGGGTTGGCGAGGGTTTTGATATAAATGCAGAGTTTTCCTTCTCTGGGTGCTGATGATCATGACAGCAGCTTTACCTTAGTCGCCTTTTACGACACCTCGGTAAGAGTGTACTGTTACGATTTGGGCAGTCTGGTAATTACAATGAAGCGACTGCGACTACGCCCCCATTGCGCGCTAAAATGAAGCTCCTATTTAAAATAATCTATTTGGTTATGTCAAGTATGTCCAATGCAGTTTTGTCGCTGAAACAGACAACCCTTAAATTCCGATCTAAAATAATTTAGCCACACAAAAGGTTGAAAAAGCTATTGTGTTTTAGCTCTCGCTCAGACGATAGAAGTGAATCAAAGGTGTACGTCATAAGCCGCATGCGGTTGGGTTTTTTTTTTTTACATTATAGCGGACAAACGAGCAGACGGCATACCTGATGGTAAGTGATCACCGCCGCCCATGGACATCTGCAACACCTGACGTATCACATATGCGTTGCCGGCTCTTAAGAAAGGAGTAAACCCTTTTCTTGAAGGTCACCAGGTCGTGTCTGTTCGGAAACACCACGGATGACAGCTGGTTCCACAGTTTTACTGTGCGTGGTAGGAAATGACGTGGGAAACGCACTGTAGTCGATATAAATCCATTCATGTGATGTGGATGGAATTTGGCGTTGTGACGTGATGTGATGTGTGTGAAAAATAAGGAATATATTGTAGGTACAATGAAATTGTTAGACCGACAAAATATGTCGGGACTGAAACCTGGTATTTAGCCCCCTCTCATTTTACTCGGTATTTAAGAGCCCTTTTAATGTTCAGTGGTGCTACCGACAGATTTTTACTGGTTTTGATACTTTAGTCCATCATCAACTTAGTGTGTTTTTCCCAGTTGAGTCCAAAGCTGTCGTTTTGGAGCTCATGGTACTTTAATCAGTGGCACCACTGAACCGTAAAATAGCTCTAGAAATACCTTTCATACAGAAGCGTGGTTCTCCCACGGTTTAGTAATCTGACATGTTGTGACTATACAGTCAACATGAGAAAAAAGAGAAAAATAGGCAAGAAGTGTGCAAATCACATTTGATGAAATTTACATCAGGCATTCCGCAGGGATCCATATTAGGCCCCATTATGTTCATTATTTTTACGAATGATTTGATTAACTATATCAAAAGGCTTCATCCTGATGCAGAGCTCATACTGTATGCAGATGACACCAATGCAGTAGTTGGAGCTGAAAATGTAAATAATTTGACTACTAAAGTAAATAAAATTCTAATTGATATAAGTAGATGGTTCTTGGCTAACAAACTTAAACTCAACACCAAAAAGACAAACGTTATGCTATTAAAATCTACTGCTCGTAGCAAAGATGACATCGACAATAAAAAACGAACTTGAAGAGTTACAAAACAGGATAAAATCATACAACAGAAAACACGACCAATTGGATGAAAGTAAAATTATAGTATTGTATGGCCTTGACGAATACCAGGGAGAATCTGAGAGTGACACGCATAACAGAATATTAAACATATTTTACGACAAACTTAATGTGAATTTAAACGGCTACATTGAGGAGATAAAACGAATCGGAAGACATGGCTACCGAAGGCCTTTGTCAATAGAGTTGATAAGCAAAAAAATGACTAAATACCTTCTTCAACACAACCACCTTCTAAAAAACACAGGATTTTACTTATCGGAATATCTAGATGAGGCGTCGCAAAAACAAAGAAGAGAACTGAGGCAAAACTTACTAGAGGCTAGAAAAATGGGTAAACACGCAGTTATCAAGGGAAACAAACTCTTCATTGAGGGACAGGAACACAAACCTAAATCCAAAAATACCCCGATACAGCAGACCCCATCCAAATTACAAAACACTATACTCCGTGACAGCGTCTCAAATAGTCAACACGGCAAGGAGCTACGCACCACGAACTTGCGGCTAAGTCGGTCGAGCCTTACTTTTCGAGCCCAACACTAGCATCCTTGTTCAGAACGTGCAAAGCCTAAAAAATAAACTACATATTATGGAACAACTACTACTTGGCCAGCAATACGATGCAGTTTGCTTATCGGAGACCTGGATTACTAGAGAGCAAATAGATTACGTATCTCTACCTAACTATGATCTCGTCGCAAACTTCTGCAGACAACAACGAAGGGGTGGCGGAGTAGCCATCCTACTAAAAAACGGTTTACAATACAACAATCACCATCACATCGCGGACCTATCGGTGGAATACATCGTAGAATGCTGCGCAACAGAAATAAAACCTAATATAATCTTAGTTACAATCTACAGACCTGACCGTGAAATCAATAAATTTTTTGACTTTCTAGAAACACTTCTACAAAAACTTAAACCTAAGAGTAAAAAAAAGATAATAATAACGGGCGATTTTAACTTGAATGCCTTAGAAAATAACAATGACTACAAAAAAATCGTGAATAAAATGCTGGAGTACAACCTAAACCAATTAATAACAACCCCAACTCGGGTTACTTCTAATAGCTCAACCTGCATCGACTTAATATTTACAAACACAAAGGATATTGAAATAACCATCGAGGACCTTGGTATCTCGGACCATAAAAGTATTGTGTTAAAAGTAAAATCACAAGAACCGCCGGCATCAAACCCACTAAAATATACGACTTATAAAAGAATGTACACAAAAACCAACATTGCGGCATTCAAATTAGCGCTTCATAAAGTAATCTGGAACGACATAATTACTAAAGACAAAAATACTAACGAAAATTATAATAAATTCCATGACAAGATGCAAGAGTTACTCAATATACACATTCCATTAAACAAATAAAATTAAAACGCAAAAAAGCAACCACCTGGTTAACAAAAGGCTTAATACAAGCATGCAAACACAAACGAGTCTTAAGATCTCTTACGAATGAAACTAAATGCCCTATTATTAGGAATTACTATAAAACTTACACTAATATCCTTAAAAAATGCGTTAAAACATCAAAGAAACTAAACTATATACAACAAATGAAACAAACAGACAATAAAAACAAAACGATGTGGAATGTAATCAAACAAGTAACCAATGCCACAACGAAGTGCAAAAGTAAAAACATAACGCTACGGATGGAAGATAAACAAATCATTACTTGCCCTAGCTCAATAGCAAACCGGTTTAACGATTACTTCGCGTCGATCGGTGAGTCATCCCAAACAACTAACAGCCCCGCGGGCGCGCGTACAGCGCGGCGCGGGCGCCCGGTAATCGACCGCTCACTTAATTCTTTATACTTACAGCCGGTAAATGATCGTGAAATAGAGTTGTTAATGCGTAAACTCCCGAAAAAATCTAGCCACGGTTTTGACGAAATCCCACCGCATTTGGTAAGTAAGTGTAGTCACGAACTGGCTTCACCGGTAACAGCATTAGTTAACCAGTCGTACAACGAAGGTATCTTCCCCGACAAACTGAAAATAGCCAAAATAATACCCATTCCAAAAAAGGGCGGAACACGATCCGATATTGGCCAATACAGACCGATAGCGCTACTTCCTACTATGGCTAAGATACTGGAAAAAACCCTGTCGAAACGTATAAATCAGTTCCTAGAAAAGTTTAGCTTGTTTAGTAAGGACCAGTATGGTTTTCGGAAAAATCGCTCCACAGAACTGGCAGTTTATAAATACACACAAGAAATTCACAACCATTTAAGAGATAAATGTCATAGTATCGGACTACTGTTGGATATGTCGAAAGCCTATGACCGGGTTTCCCACAGTATCCTCTTAAACAAGCTCTACGACATAGGTATACGCGGCAATACACACAAACTGCTAAAATCCTACTTGTCCGGCAGAACCCAGTACGTACAGATTGAGTATGTTGACGAGAATACTGGCGAAAGACGTAGTATCCCCTCTCAAAGCCGACACTTGACTGGTTCAATTCCACAAGGGAGTGTGTTGGGATGTGTATTATTTTTAATCTACATAAACGACTTGCCCAAAGTTTCCAATACAACGTGTGTCGTTTTTGCTGACGACGTCTCTCTGCTATTCAAATGCCCTAAAAACTATGACCTACAAGAAAAAGTCTGTCAAACCTTCACAGAAATTAATTATTGGCTCCTAGAGCATAATCTTGAGATAAACTCAAAAAAGACCAAATTGATCCAGTTCAAACCCTACCAAAAACCATCTCTCGACCTCAACCAATTAACCGACATTCTTAAAATCGAAGAAATCTCAGATTGCAAACTACTGGGAATACACATAGACAGACATTTAGACTGGAAAAAACATGTCGCTAGTATAAAAACAAAACTATGCCAATTCGTCTACGCTTTAAGCGTCCTAAAAGCAAACACTAATATAGAATGCGCGCTATCTGCATATTATGCGTATGCGCATTCATGGTTACGCTACGGCATTATAATTTGGGGCAACAGCGTGGACGCCCATGATCTTTTCATCATGCAGAAGAAGTGCTTACGCATTATATACAACATACAAAGTAGGGACAGCTGTAGGCCATATTTTGTGAAGCACTCTATTATGACGCTCCCCTGTCTGTACATAATGGAAATGGCAAACCTTGTTAAAAAAAACTTACAACAATATGAGTTTGTTAAAAGCGTCCGTCGAAACCACATCATAGTAGCTCCAGAACCCAAACTACAACTATACAAAAATAGTCCTTACTACAAATCAATACAAATATACAATAAAATTCCAGTTGAAATAAAAAACGAAAAAAATATTAGTACATACAGCGAAAGAATTAAAAATCTGCTCACCAATAAATGTTACTACAGTATTGAACAATATCTAGCGGACAAAACATTACAGACATAAAAAAGTGAATAATTTGAAATAGATTTAACACGCGTCTCCCAAATAACACAAATGCAATTGAATACGATAGTCTCGTTAACTCTATAAGATCATGTAAATTGTATAATATACAGAAGTGTTCCTAGAATCAAACTACTTTAATCTAACAACTTTAATTTAATATTACCTTTAACTTGACGGATACGAAAGTGTGAAAAATACCTAGAACATATATATTTGAATCTATTGTACCTAATTAGTAACAACGAAACTTAATAATTCCCAATCCCAATTATTTTTAATGATTGAAATATTTACAATGAATTTAAAATGTACCTAATCCAATTACTCCCTATGACACCATACTTATTTTAAAGATTTGACAGTTTATACCCAGAGAACATAATATTTGCATGAAACAATTGGTAATGTACTAAATTGCGTAATCACTGTTATCTATTAAGCTAATCACTAATGACGAAACTAGTATATTGTTAATCTTGCTACACCCTAACAGGGTACATGTATCTACTTACCATTACATTTAAAGATCTGTTGACATTGTACATGATGCATTACTCAATAAATAAATAAATAAACTCAATGGGGAAAAAATTGAACTGGTACAGTCGGTTAAGTTTCTAGCGTTTATATTGACTGAAAAATGAATTAGAAGCAATTGATAGCTCTATATCTTCTGCATGTTACGCTTTAAGAAGTCTACGAGATGAAATTGACATAAAAGATTTAAAGATAGTTTACTATGCACTGATAGAATTCAGATTGAGATATAGTATTCAACTTTGGGGAAATAGTTACAAACTAAATATTGATAGGGCTTTTATACTGCAGAAAAGGGCCATCAGAACAATCGTACGAATATCGCAAAGGGGCTCTTGTCGGGAACATTTTAAATCCTTATCTATACTGACTGTGCCTGCATTATATATTCTAGTTATAAGTAACTTTGCTAAGTATATTCAGAAACTGACCAAGGTAGAAAAATTAGGGAAAGTACACGTCGAATGGACTTTAAACACCTCTTCGTCCCCAAATTGCGTGTGGCAAAGCACAGCGCCAGATACCAGTCTATACATCTATTTAATAAATTACCAGCGGAATTAAAACGTGTTGTCTACAAGCTACATGTCTTCAAGAAAACTAAACTAACTAACTAACTACTAACCTTCTTACTGGAAAAAAGTCCTTACTCTATTGACGAATTTTTAAATGTGACAATTCAATATGTAATCTTTTAAAGTATTAATTATTAGTGTTTAGTATCTAATTTAAATATTATTTTATAAATGAATTTTATGTTGACATTATTTACTTTTATTGCTTATATTTTATTTGTGACTTAGATAAGATTTTTTTTAATCCTGCATTATATCTATTATGTATTTCTAACACAATGTATATTGTTAAAGAATAAATAAATAAATTCCCATACATTAAGCCGGTGAAGAAGTCTAACATCCCTTCCTACTTAACGAGTCGATATTCCACTCACATTTTCGGGGCACCGTGTATAAGATCATGCGTTCCAATTACCCCCAATTTTAATGACATTCTTAAGAGACTAATTAACTCTCGAAAGGTCTCAAAGGTTCTAAGATTTTGATTTAGATAATTTTGTTAGAGCTTTCGACCTACTTATTTACTAATTGATGTCATTACCTCAGAACGATCTGATGGATCTTCTCGACCAGAAACCACTTTTCGAGTCGGTGATAGAATCGCATTATTTATTTATTTATTTTTTATTGCACAAAGTAAAAAAAAAAGTACAATTGGCGGACTTAATGCCTTACAGCATTCTCTACCAGTCAACCATTGGGCGAAGCAGAAAATATGTGGCGGCAAAATATGATAAAATATAATAAATATTAATAACTACTAATACATATTTAAAATATGGAATATTTATATATAATATATATGGAAGGTATTATAAGTACTTACACATTATCAAATACATAAATATAATTATTAGCATCACGGAAAGCAGATTTTTTTTATTATTATCAATCAATTTATCAACATTATAAGCCGACTTTAAAAAATAAAAAAGGAGGTTCTCAATTCGACATGTATATATTTTTATTAAGTCACTTGAGTGATTGAACTAGCTTGAAACTAGGCGAAGAAATTATACGGCATCATGTTTATTAATTTATTTAGTATATTTAATGTATCAACATAAAAAAAAATATATATATCCTCCAACCGATTTCGGCTGAGGCGGCCAATCTTAACGATCAGCTACTTAATCATCATCATCATGTCAGCCTACATCCACCCACTGCTGAGTATAGGCCTCTTCTTTATCCCGCCATTCCCTTCGGTGCCTTGCCAGCCTTATCCATTGTTTCCCCACTGCCGTCACAATATCGTCGGACCATCGGGCAGGTGGTCTACCCACAGGACGTCCGTCCCATTCTTGGCTGCCATTCGGTAAGCTTTATAATCCAGCTAACAGCTACTTACGCAGGATATATTATAGTGCTCAAGTTTGTGCGCAAACACAAGTGCACTCTCTAATCCCTTGCCCTCATATTCCGATGGGACACCAGTGTAACACGACCGTAGAGGAATCGGGCACGGGGGTACAAGACCGCCAACTTCCAGACTCCGGGCTGGCACTAAGAATTTCGTAACAGATAAACTCAGGTTTCGTACCTGAGTTTTACTGTTACGAAATTTGGCCCGACCCGTGGATCGAACCCGGGACCTTAAGCGCAGCCGTCGCTTTAAAGTGCGACGCGCTACCCACTGCGCGAACGAGGCAGTGTATCAACACTAGCACATAGTATCATCATCATCATCATTTCCGTCAAAAGACGTCCACTGCTAGACATAGGCCTCCCCCAATGTTCTCCACATAGATCGGTCCTGTGCCGCCCGCATCCAATGGATTCCCGCTACTTTCACCAGATCGTCGGTCCACCTTGTGCGGGGCCTGCCATGGCTGCGACTTCCTGTACGTGGCCTCCACTCGAGGACCTTTCCACCCCAACGGCCGTCAGTTCTCCTCGCTATGTGCCCTGCCCATTGCAACTTGAGGCATGCCATTCTTTGGGCTATGTCTGTGCCTTTAGTTCTTCTGCGGATCTCATCATTTCTGATACGATCACGCATGGAGACTCCGAGCATAGCCCTCTCCATTGCTCTCTGGGTGACTGCTGGGTAAGCGGCTACATTCCTAGTTCCGTATGTCATCACTGGGCAATGCACACGCACATAGCAAGAGCTTTTATTATACTTTTCTTACTAGCTATTATCAGGGGATGGCAACCTTTTTTCCAACCCACAACAAACTTATTCAAATACCTAAATATTTAATAAGCAAGTCAAAGGGTTTAATTATGCGGCTATCGCCGGTTGGGCTTCAGCCGATCAAAGGGCTATTTATGGAGACGCTCTTATAAAATCGTAGGGAACTGGCCCGTAACCCTTTAAGGGCACGGCTTGTCGGAGTTGAGGGAGAGCCTTACTTATAGGTAATGTAAAATGATTTTCATTAGAAACTAGCATTCGCCCGCGGTCTTGCCCGTGTAGTATTAGTATTTGTTCTACCCGTTATGACATACGGAGCCGAAACGTGGACACTTACGGTACGGCTGGTCCACAAGTTAAAGGTCGCTCAGCGGGCTATGGAACGAGCAATGCTCGGCGTCTTTCTCCCAGATTGAATCCGAAATGAGGTGATCCGGCAGAGAACCAAATTCGTCGACATTGCTCACCGGATTAGCAAGCTTAAGTGGCAGTGGGCTGGCCATATTAGCCGCAGAACCGACAACCGATGGGGTAAATGAGTTCTAGAGTGGAGACCGCGGCAAACGTTATGTAGGGCGCCCTCTGGCTAGATGGGGGACGATCTGCGCAGGATGGCTGGCAAGAGCTGGATGCGAGAAGCCATGGATAGATCACAGTGGCGAACAATTGGAGAGGCCTACGTCCAGCAGTGGACTGCGATAGGCTGATGATAATGATTATTTTTTGTTTATCTTAAGAGTCTTTTTTATGAAGTAAAGAGTATATTTTGTCCTTTCTCTGGTTTTAAGCTATCTCTCCGCCAATTTTCAGACAAATCGGTTAAGCCATTCTTGAGTTATAAATAGTGTAAGACGCGATGTCAAGGCATCACCTCCGTTGGCAACGCTATACTGGCGCGCGAGACGCTTCTTCTCTCTCGAAGAGAGGCTAAAATCGTTATTTTAGCCTCTTTTCGAGAGAGAACATGCATGTGAACTGTTAGCAATGATTAAACATCGGCTTATCTTGGTCCAGAACCCGTAATCCCGATTAAGCAAGAGCCCACGTTGCAATTACAATGGATACGATATCAAGGTATCTCTCCGTGGGCACTGCCAAACTGGCGCGTGAGACGCTTCTTCTCTCTCGAAAAGAGGCTAAAATAACGCATGTGAACTGTTAGCAATGATTAAACATCGGCTTATCTTGGTCTAGAACCTGTAATCCCGATTAAACAAGAGCCCACATTGCAATTATAATGAACGCCATGTCAAGGCATCCCTCCGTTGGCACAGTCAAACTGGCGCGCGAGATGCTTCTTCACTCTCGAAAAAAGCCTAAAATAACGCATGCGAACTGTTAGCAATGATTAAATATCAGCATATCTTGATCCAGAACCTGTAATCCCGATTAAACAAGAGCCCACGTTTCAATTACAATGGACACGATATCAAGGTATCCCTCCGTGGGCACTGTCAAACTGGCGCGTGAGATGCTTCTTCTCTCTCGAAAAGAGGCTAAAATAACGCATGTGAACTGTTAGTAATGATTAAACATCGGCTTATCTTGGTCCAGAACCCGTAATCCCGATTAAGCAAGAGTTGAGCCCACGTTGCAATTACAATGGATACGATATCAAGGTATCCCTCCGTTGGCACTGTCAAACTGGCGCGCGAGATGCTTCTTCACTCTCGAAAAAAGGCTAAAATAACGCATGTAAAATTTTACCAACCAATAAACATCGGCTTATCTAGGTCCAGAACCCATAATCCCGATTATACGCTTGTGTATCCAATTGATCCCTAACCATACTGTACATTGATCCAACTTCAATTCCTGCGATAGAGTCCGGGACAAATTTATTCATTGGCTCGCTGGTGGTGCCCTCTGCAGCAGTGCAGTTTTGTAGATTTATTTTGTGCTGTTATTTCATGCAAACCCGACACGTTCATTTGTACAGTATATTTTTCTTTGATTTTTACAGCAGAAGCTCCTAAGTACCTATGTTGATCCTTTCATTGTGCATTGTCCACCACTTTGCATGAAGATTTATAGTCTTTTTTAATATGGCTCTACTCGAAGATCATTTGCCAATGTCAAGTAACTTATTGAGAATAAGTAGGTAGTCAACAGTCAAAGTCAGTCAAAGTCACTAGCATTCAATAAAACGCCGGTGTTTTACGTTTTATCGACTTACGGATTCAGCGGATATCACTCTAAAAGCAATCGTGGGTTTTAAGACTCTATTACCTAATATGGTAATATGGTAAAATGGTGTTTGCTTGCACCTCCAAGCAAGTTGTCACGAAACAACTCACTCGACACACAATAGCCGTGTTAAAAACGATACAATCCAACGATTCTTATTATTAGGATCACTTTGCGGCACTTCACTGCACAAATAAACACCAAATTTGTTCACTAAAAACCACTAGACACTAATTAAAAACCTTTGAATTGCATCAGCCCACGCCGCTTGTTTTAGCCCTACCCGCCGAAGCCGAAGATTATAGTCGAGCCAAACTAATAGGCCACATTTGACGTTTCCCAATTTTAGCTTCATAGAGACTGAGCCCACGTTGCAATTACAATGGACACGATGTCAAGGTATCCCTCCGTTGGCACTGTCAAACTGGCGCGTAAGATGCTTCTTCTCTCTCGAAAAGAGGCGGTCTCTCGAAGTGACCTACTAAAAAACTTCGATTAAAATTAATAATCAATATGCACTTCAAACAAACGTGAATTAAATACTATAATAACGAAAAATAAGTTTTAGTATTTTTATTTGTGGACATCTGAATCAAATTATTGAAAAGAAAAAGGATAGTAGGTACCGATCCTAGATATCGATCCGCGGTCAGTTTATTTCTATTTCTTCGAAATCAAAGCGCTTATATTGTGTGCCATATCTTTTTCCTTTTTACAAGTTATTAATGTATTTATATTTTTAAACAGGAAAAGAATACTTTTATTTTTAATCAGAATGTGGCTTTTCATTTATGGTAGAATATTCCTACTCAATTAACATTGTATTCGTTCGATCACACTAGTCAACAAAAAAACACAAGCTGAATTAAAATATGATAAACATGAAGAGCATAATATGCTGCATCTAGATTTATTACCTTACCCCTTTTCTTAATTCGCTATACTTTTCCTCTACCCTGAGGTTGTCTGGAAGAGATCGCTATTAGCGATAAGACCGCCTACATTGTTTTAGTATAATAACTTAGGCTAAGATCTGTAAATTTTGTGCAATAAAGTGTATCTATCTATTTATTTGACTGACCGAATGGCGCAATTGGTAGTGACCCTGCCTCTTGCGCCAAAGGTCGTGGGTTCGATCCCCACCCTGGACAAACATTCGTACGATGAACACTTGTGTTTGTTCGGTGTCTGGGTGTAATATATGTATTTAAGTATATATTTGTGTTCCTCTGTTGTCTGATATCTGTAACACAAGTGCTTAAGCTACTTAGTACGGAATCAGGTCAACGTATGAGATTTTGTGAGAATTATTAATTATTATTATCTATCTATTATCAGAATTTTCACATCAAGTCTAGTTATTAAGTTACAGAAGGTTGAATATCTGAAAAGTGGCATTTAGTGTATTTTGTGATTTATTTAAATATGTATTAATTGGGATATACCAAAATTCGATAGATATTTCGAAAATAAAAACGTGGCATCAAAATTATGAAAACAGATTCATAATCAGGGAGTGCAATTTTTTGGCCGTGTGGTCCCCGGCAGAGTAGAATAGGCCACCCTCACTCTTACCGAGGTGTCGTAAAAGGCGACTAAGGTAAAGCTGCTGGCATGATCATCAGCACCCAGAGAAGGAAAACTCTGCATTTATATCAAAACCCTCGCCAACCCGTCTGCCAAGCGTGGTGAGTATGGCACTTACCCCTCATGTGATTGAGGGAGGCCCGTGCCCGCTGGGGCACGGATCCCCACTGCTGAGTGGGGACTTCAATGGGCTGATGATGATGATGATGAGTGCAATTTTGTAAAATTATGGACCTCTGATATTTGTTGCGAAAAAAAGTTAAAAATTTGCTGACTAGTGTTATTTGGGGGACATCCCTAGAGCTTAAAAAGATAATGCGTTAACAAATACAACATTGTAGGTACCAACGTTCAATTCTCTAGAAAAGTAATCTTTTAATAAGTTTAACAGAGAAAGTAAATCGTGAATTTATCTTTTTTATCTTTATTGCACTAAATAAATGCATTTTGTGGAAGTGGCAAATGTGACCAGGCGCCCAATTCTCGTGCTCGTGATATTTTGAAAACATGGCGGATATCACCTGACAACCATACAAAAAACTATGTTTTAGTGATATATGTCGTATGATAATAAATGTCACTAGACTGAGAATTGGGCTCATAATTTTTTGTATGGATTTCATGCGACATCCGCCATGTTTTTTCATATACACAGTCCCGAGAATTGGGCTCCTATTATTTTGGCCCAACTATAGTAAGATTACACACACAGTACTTGAAATCTTAGACATGTACAAGTCGACTCCAAAAATATGTATACACTTTAGGACCTTGTCACAATACTTACCTATAAGAAAGTAGAGGTCTACTTTCTTATATTATATATTGTGACAACGTCCTAAAGTGTATACATATTTTTGGAGTTGACTGTACGTGATCAATAGGACGTGGTTTTTTTAAGTGACATGTGAATGACAGGCCGTGTGGTCCCCGGCAGAGGAGAATAGGCCACCGTCACTCTTACCGAGGTGTCGTAAAAGGCGACTAAGGTAAAGCTGCTGGCATGATCATCAGCACCCAGAGAAGGAAAACTCTAAACCCTCGCCAACCCGTCTGCCAAGCGTGGTGAGTATGGCAATTACCCCTCATGTGACTGAGGGAGGCCCGTGCCCCAGCAGTGGGGACTTAAATGGGCTGATGATGATGATGATGACGTCCGCTCTCTTCGGCTCTATACGTCCAAACGTCAAACTATACGGAAGTGCACTATACGGAATTTGAACGGAAGCGACAAGTTACGATATAAGTAGGTACTGTTAGCTTGGAGGTCAACGCTGAAATTCTGTATACTTTCGGAACTATCGGATAACACGGGATGATATTTAAGGAGCAAGTACAAGTTTCAAGGTCAAAAATATCTTATAATCTTGAGGACTTCGACAAAGTGCTTATTAAGACCCAAAGTAAAAGTAGATCGAATCTTCCACAGTTAAACCACAAAATCTTCAAGAACTTTCGGTTTCAAGCCTGTAAATGCTGTAAACGGATATAACTATAGATATCTATACGAATAGGTATACCACTGATAGAGATGTGAAAAACAGAAGATTTGATATAGAATATTTCAATTTATAATTTTTTATGTGATAAATGAGCAGACGGATCTCCTAATGGCAAGCGATTGCTGTCGCCAATGGACACTCGCAATACCCGTGGACTCACACGTGCACTGCTAACCTTAGAATGAGGTGACGGGTAGGGCACACTAGCGACGCCAATCGATTTTAATTTTTAGCCACTAAAACAGACATATTTTTAACAATTACAGGGTTACAACCTCTCGGCAAACAATTATCCTATTTATTAAATAACCATACACAAATGTTGGGCCCGTTTTTGTTTTCTGATTGATTTTTTCAATTGATTCACGCTAAAAGTGGCCGCTTTTGACGTGAATCAATTTTTCGTACGCGTTGGACCCAACATTGTTGCATGGTTATTTAATAAATAGAATAAGTGTTTTCCGAGAGTTTGTAACCCCCTAATTGTTGAAAATATATCCGGTCGCTAGTGTGCCCTACCCGTCACCTTAAACCTTTGATTAAATCTAAGCTGCTAACCTTTAAACCAGCCAGCATTGAAACCTAAGGGAGGTTTTCCACGGATTAGGCCACCTGGGAATCACTCTGCGAAACTGCGAGGAGTGCGAGGCTGTTGTCTGTGAGGCCGTGGTATCATTCTGGTTGAGCTTGACTACTCAATAATCATGACGGGATTCATTCATTTTTACTATTGTGAGTGAACTTTTAGGCTTAAAAATCTGAATAACTTCGTTTTGATGTAGGTATATACAATTTTTAAAGAGGTAAATCCTACCTACAGACAGCGGCAATGCTTACAGGTAATCCGAAAACACGAGACGCCATCTATTGGTAAGTGGAAATAATGTCCCGAGATGAAGTGAGGGCGCGCCACTAGTCTATAAATAAAAAATATTTTGTGGACTTCTTTCGTACAGCAAGTGTAATAACGCAAATATTGCTAAAACAACTTAAAATTTTCAAAGAAAATCGTTCACCTTTTTAAGTTTGGCTCTTAAGGTGACGGGTAGGGCACACTAGCGACGCCAATCGATTTTAATTTTCAGCTACTAAACCTAATTTAAACAATTTCGGGGTTACAACCTCTCGGCAAACACCTATACTATTTATTTAATACTTATAGTTCACTGTTTGGTCTGCTTTTGCACTCGAATTTTAGATTACCGTCAAAAGTGGCTGCTTTTGGCGTGAATCAATTTTTCGCGCACAAAAACGGACCCAACATTTGTGCGTGGCTATTTACTAAATAGTATAAGTGTTTGCCGAGAGTCTGTAACCCCGAAATTGTTTAAAATAGATCCGGTTTAGTAGCTAAAAATTAAAATGGATTGGCGTCGCTAGTGTGCCCTACCCGTCAAGAGGTGGTTAAAGATAAAATTAACCTCAAATTTGAAGTAATTAAGTACCTAACAGATTGTAAATATTTTTCACACAAAAATGCATAACCTAGTTTTGGCCCTGAAAAGTAATTTATGAGAAGGGTGGTCTACAGAAATTCTGAAGATTTATTCAATTTATTTTTTACTTAGTTTTTTAGATTTTCGCGTTGCATTATAACTATAATGTATCAATACGGGGATTAACACGACGTTCGGCTACGTTACAGCAGCAGTCCGCTCGTGACCACGGCTGCTGTAACGTAGCCGAAACGTCGAGCCAAATATGTGAGTACACAATGTTGTTTCACATAATAAATATCGTGTTAATCCCCGTATTGATACATTATAGTTATTTTTTACTCACCGTCAAGTGACCCGCTTCCTCGTTTGTCAGCGTTAGCACAAAAATGTATCTGTTTAAATTAAATATAAATATTATTTCAAAAATGGGACTTATTCTTGGAATCTATTTTTCTAAACTCACTCCAATTAAATTGTTAAAAAAAACCCGTTTCATGACAAGGACCAAAACCATGTCAGTTTTCCATGAACATTTTGGTCGCATCTCTCGACAAATTAAAGATATTTAATTTGGCCTTAACTTCTTTGATGGTGGAAACGGGAACTGTTTGTGGAAGTTTCCAGACTTCTTACGTCTTTATTTGATTTGGAAACTGATAAGTTGCGAGGCTCCAATTCATTTTATTAGTACTAGTGGTACGCCCTCACTTCGTTTCGGGACATTAATTCCACTGTATACCAATAGATGGCGTTGGGTGTCGATTACATCGCCCAAGCGTTTCTTGTTGCCGCTGTCTAGGATTTACCTCTTTATAAATAGTATAGAAATATAGATGGGAATTTAGTGCAGCAGTGAAAGGGAATGTTTCATATCTACATTTTTTTTTCATTTGATATAAATGAAAAAAAAAAGTATTTATTACCAATATAACATTAAACAGAATAACACGAAACTGACCACACTAGGTAATGCCTGTCCTGTGGAGGTTGATTTTACGATTTCCAGAAAGAAAATGTGTTCAGCTAACAAATCTAACAAAGTTACAATAAAACTTAAAACGTATAATATTTAAATTTGGAGAATATATTGTGTGTGTGCATGATCTTAAAGTAATTCATCGTCATCGTCAGCCCATTTAAGCCCCCACTGCTGGGGCACGGGCCTCCCTCAATCACATGAGGGGTAATTGCCATGCTCACCACGCTTGGCAGACGGGTTGGCGAGGGTTTTGATATAAATTCAGAGTTTTCCTTCTCTGGGTGCTGATGATCATGCCAGCAGCTTTACCTTAGTCGCCTTTTACGACACCTCGGTAAGAGTGAGGGTGGCCTATTCTACACTGCCGGGGACAATTAACAAGGATAAATAATTATCAAGCCGTAAGATAGCCAGGCTT
Source organism: Marasmia exigua (assembly GCA_019059595.1). NCBI lineage: Eukaryota > Metazoa > Arthropoda > Insecta > Lepidoptera > Crambidae > Marasmia > Marasmia exigua. Next base: position 8,534,011 of record CM032485.1, read on the forward strand.
TGGCATGAATGGACTGGCTTGACCGGAGTGATACCACTCAGAAAACCGGCGTGAAACAGCGCCTTCGTTGTATTTCGCTGAGTTAGTGAGGGTACCTACCGGAGATCCATTCTGGGGGAAAGCGAGAATAAGTGGTGTTTCGTCAGGTGATCCGTCTGCTCGTCTGCTATTAGTACGAACATAAAGTGTATCATATTACCAAGCATGATTTTATAATTTTCCATAAAAAATTCTGAAAGATCATTTTTCAACGACATCAATTAGCTGTCATTTTAGTCAAGATATATTTTACGGACTTCTTCTTCTTCTTCTAAAATACGATGTTGACCCTAAATGAGCAAATTTAGCTCATTACAGCTGAGGTCGTAATGGCGAATCCATGCACGTCCCAGTCGATTTTTCAAATCGAATGACTTAGTTTACCTATAATCGATACTCAGCGTCATCTGTTGGTATATATTGGAACTAATAGTCATGATATTAAGTGAGGGCGCGCCACTAGTAAGTACATAATTCCCACCAGACTCATTAAACTTCAAATTGCCTTTAAACCCACCAATATTGACTCGTTTGATTCCGAGTAAATGTTTTAATTCCCAAATACGGGAATATATGTATATATAGCAACATTTCCCTCTTACATAAACTATCTGGATGTAGTAATTGAATTTATTCCGCGATGGCTAGTTACGTACTGTTTTACATATTAAATCCGCATATACGAACTTGGTAGTGATGCGAAAGTTCATTCAGTTATACGACTTGAGTGACGATGCGGAAAATTTTGGTCAAGCGAAAATGTTCCATGACTAATATTTTCTAAGTCAGAATGGTCTCTGACTAATTTCTCTAAATACAGTGTTTCGTTAAAATTTCTTTTAACTTTATAATTTAATACAACAATAATAAACTCATTTAAATTTTGCAGTGTTGGTTAAAATATCTACTTTATTTGACTTCGTTGAAACGCACTTGTTAAGGTGACGGGTAGGGCACACTAGCGACGCCAATCGTTTTGAATTTTTAGCTACTAAACCGGATCTATTTTAAAGAATTTCGGGAATACAACCTCTAGGCAAAGACTTATACTATTTATTAAATAACTATGCACAAACGTTGGGTCCGTTTTTGTACGCGAAAAATTGATTCACGCCAAAAGTGGCCGCTTTTGGCGTGAATCGATTTTTCGCGTACGCGTTGGACCCAAAATAATAAACATTTCACAACATCACATACATTGATAGGTAGCTCAAGCACCTATGTTACGGATATCAGAATCAACAGTGGGATTACAAATATATACATATAAATAAAGAATAAATAAAATCTTTATTTCCAAATAGGTTACATCCACATACAAGGATACAAGGAGGCTCCGTCCACTGTTGATGCCAAACAGTGGTTGTCTGTGTAAGTGTGTGTGGGTGAATGTGTGTATATGTGTGAGTGTATGTTTATGTGTGTGTACATGTTCATATGGTGTGTATTAATTGCATATAATACTTTTCTTTTGTAAATACATACTTATAATACATAGGAAACACCCAGACCAATACAAACAGACATTTTCATGCACACAAATGTTTGTACTGTGCGGGGATCGAACCCGCAACCCTTGGAACAAAGGCAGCGTTCACTACCACTGTTCCGAACGGGTCGTCAAAATCTGTGCATGGTTATTTAATAAATAGTATAAGGTTGTAACCCCTAAATCGCTTAAAATAGATCCGGTTTAGTAGCTAAAAATTGAAATCGATTGGCATCGCTAGTGTGCTCTACCCATCACCTTAAAATTGAAAATAGTAATTTTAATGATCTAATATAGACGTGATAGATCCTGCCACGTTTTTGAATATACTTTTAATCTTATGAAAATCTTAGATCTTCATCTAAAATATTTGTTAGAAGTGATAGATATAGATATAAAGAACAAATAGGATCTAATTTTAAGTGGACATCACTTCTATATTTCGCAACCTAAAATGGATGGAAACGTAATGCAAGACGTCCTGCGGCATACAGGAGTGACGATTTGTCAAAGATGGGTGGTGTACTCACACTACTCACCAACTCTGGACCTACTGTAGGACCACGTTGTCTGGCGCACTTTAATCACATCACTACAGCTCGCTGGGACGCTGTTGCCCTCTGTGGATACAGAATGCTTGGGGCCACGTTGCCTGGCGCTCTTTGAACTCCCTCTTAAACGGCGATAGGCTTATTGATGAGTCATTTGAGTGACTCAACCACGCATCACAACAACCACTACTTTAATCACATCACTACAGCTCGCTGGGACGCTGTTGCCCTCTGTGGATACAGAATGCTTAGGGCCACGTTGCCTGGCGCTCTTTGAACTCTCTCTTAGACGACGATAGGCTGATTGACGAGTGATTCAAGTGACTGAACCACGCATCAAAACAGCCACAACTTGAATCACATCACTACAGCTCGCTGGGACGCTGTTGCCCTCTGTGGATACAGAATGCTTAGGGCCACTTTGCCTGGCGCTCTTTGAACTCTCTCTTAGACGGCGATAGGCTGACTGACGAGTGATTCAAGTGACTCAACCACGCATTACAACATCCACAACTTGAATCACATCACTACAGCTCGCTGGAACGCTGTTGTCCTCTGTGGATACAGATTGCTTAGGACCACGTTGAATGGTGCTCTTTGAACTCCCTCTTTGACGGCAATGGGCTGATTGACGAGTGATTCAAGTGACTCAACCACGCATCACAACAGCCACAACTTGAATCACATCACTACAGCTCGCTGGGACGCTGTTGCCCTCTGTGCATACAGAATGCTTAGGGCCACGTTGCCTGGCGTTCTTTGAATTCTCTCTTAGACGGCGATAGGCTGATTGACGAGTGATTCAAGTGACTCAACCACGCATCACAACAGCCACAATTTGAATCACATCACTACATCTCGCTGGGACGCTGTTTTCGTGAATCTCCATGTTCTGTTTTTCACGCGACCGTAATTTCGTATATCCAGGGCTGCCAACTTTCGAAAGGACGGGACCATATGATCTGTGGATGTGACCCTATTACTTTGTTAATAACGTTTGAAAGCGTCGGTGGGCTTTAAGCCGGACCTGTAACTATTTACAGTTAAATTACTTTACCTCGTTTTGCCTTGAATGTTGTAATAGTTTACTTGTAATAAAGTTTTCTACGGTGTAGTAAATACATTAAAAACCGGTTAATTGCGGTTTGCGGTTTATAACGTATTAAAAAAATACTAACTAGATATAGTTCAAATCAATTTTAATTGTTAGTTTTCATATGAATGTATATCATATATATTTTTTAGTTTTATTAAAGAAAGTAGAGGGGGGAGGGGGGACACATTTTACCACTTTGCGCAAAGTATTTAGTTTAGAAAATATATATATATATATATTAAAACGTCAACGTCATTTTTAAGGACCTATCCATAGACACCACACATGGGAAAGATGAAAAATAGAGTTTCAGTTTATGGGGAGACCCCGAAAAAATTTTTTTTTCCTATTTTACGTGTAAAAGTCGTAATGTGCTTAGCAAAATACATCTATTTACCAAGTTTCCAGTAGTATAGTTTTTATAGTTTCGGAAAAAAGTGGCTGTGACATACGGACGGACGGATAGACGGATAAACGGATAGACGAACAGACGGACAGACAGTATCTGGCCGCGAAATGACACTTTGTTTAGTTTTACGGTTATTACATTTTCGAATCACTGGATTCCAGACATTTGACAATTTAAACCCATCCTCACGATTGAAATTTTTGTACTTTGTAATTTCAATCGCTTCCCTGACCAGTCTTGACCCAAAGACAGCTTTCCATTAGAAAAACCGGGTGTCTACAAGGTTGACTGCAGTTGTGGTAGTTCGTATATCGGCTAAACTAAACGCACCATGTCATGCCGAATAAAGGAACACATAAAAGCAGTCAAAACAACGATAAACAGAAATCAGCATTAGAGCAAATTATTGACAAGATGAGTAAGTGTACATTTAGTAAGAATTCAATAATCATACTAATGATTGGGAATTCCTTAGAAATAAGGAAAAGAGATTTTCTTCAGAGATTCTCAACCCTTTGTGAGCTTCATGTAAAAAAAATATTTTTGTGTGCCTTCCCTTTTTCTAGGTACTACACACCTAGCCAAAATAACAGTATTCATTTATTGAATACATTATTATACAACCTGACCTTTAGTCATAGTGACAAATTTGTGTTTTTTGACACAAATAAATTTATAGATAATAAGTTTTTGTTGACTGGCAAAACTTTTTATTTGCCTGATAAAATTAAAAAAGAAATAGCTACTCTGTTAGCATTTAATATTAATAATTTGATTACCCAAAATAATTTTATTCCAAATGATTTAAATTACAATGTGAGACAATAGAGGAATCCTCTTGCAAACCAATGACAAAAGGAAACCCTAAAAATCTAAACCTTATTCATCAGAATATACAGGGTTTGTCTGGCAAATTACTTAAATTGGAATTATTTTTAAATAAAATGAATGTCCATGTATTATGTATTACGGAACACTGGTTAAGACAGTATGAATTAATTATTAATATTGACAACTATAGCGTCGGTAGTTCGTTCACGAGAAAGTCTGCAATCAGAGGCGGGTCACTAATTTTATTAAATAATTCCATTAAATATAAAGAACGCAAAGATGTCGTTTCACTTTCACTTGAGCGAACTATTGAGCTAGCATGTGCGGAGCTTGAACGACATGTCATTGTTTGTGTGTACAGGCCTCCATCTGGGAATTTTACTTCATTTGAATCCATTATGGAAGAAGTATTAAGAAAAATATGTTCATCTAATAAAAAAGTGGTTGTGTGCGGGGATTTTAACATCAATATTTTAGATAATTCTCAGAACTCAGTGCGGTTTCTGAATCTTTTCAGATCATTCAATTTATATCATCTTTTTAACGAACCCACACGAGTAACCCCCACCACAGCTACTTGCTTAGATAACATATTTTGTAACTGTGATGTATTAGACAAGTCCATAATAAACTTCATAAACTCAGATCATAGTGGACAACTAGTAATGTTTGAATACAGTCATGCACCGTCTTCATGTAGCTTTGTGTGCAGGCCAATAACTGTAAACCGTAAAGAAAAATTTAAAGAAAATATTTCTAGAAAGGTACCTGCATTATCATGTCACGATGGAAATGCTAATCAGCTTTATAATATGCTTTTTAATGTGGTTGAAAAAGAATATAATCAGATTTTCACTAAAAAATCAATTAAATTAGATACTTCTAAAACTAAATTCAGTGACTGGGCCACTACAGGCATCCATAAAAGCAGAAAGAGGCTGTTTGAATTATATGATATCAAAGCCAATTCTGAAAACGCTAATTTAATTGAATATGTCAGAACATACTCAAAATTATTCAAAAAAGTATGTGCAATGGCAAAATCAAATTATTTTAAAGACAAAATAATAAAAGCCCCTAATAAAAGTAAAATCTCATGGAAGATAATAAATAAAGAGACTTGTAAAAATAAAACAAAAGACAACAAGCTCTCTCTTAAAATTGATGGCAAATCACTTGTTTCTGACTCTGAAGTAGCAGAAACATTTCAGTCTTTCTTTTCTAATATACCAGTCACAACAACCAATCAATTGAATTCCAGTCCACATCTCGCTGCTTCTCTCCTCAGGTCTCATGTTGATAAGTGCAACACGCCTTTTAGATTCAATCATGTCAATTCTAATATAATTTTAAAAACATTCAAAGAATTAAATATGAAACCGACTGAGGATTTATGGGGCATCTCGGTAGATATAATCAAAAATATAATACATTCTATCGCACCCCACTTAGCAATAATATTTAATAAATGTGTTGACGACGGTCAATTTCCCGATATGATGAAATACAGTAAAATAATACCGTTATTCAAGTCGGGTGAGAAAAGTGACCCGTCTAACTTCAGACCTATTTCTATACTGCCTGCTCTCAGCAAAATTTTTGAAAAAGTAATATTTACTCAGTTATTGGCTCATTTAAACCTGAATAAAATATTGCACAGTAAGCAATTTGGATTCACAAAAGGGAAATCCACTACTGATGCTGGAGTGGCGCTTATCAAACATGTATTTGATGCGTGGGAGAAAAAGCGAGATGCTATTGGAATATTCTGTGATTTGTCTAAAGCATTCGATTGCGTCAATCATGAAACATTGCTAATGAAGTTACAGCATTACGGTGTCATAGACACCTCACTAAGTCTAATCAAATCTTACTTATCAGATAGGATTCAGAAGGTCAATGTCAATGGAACTAACTCTTCTGGCGCCCCTCTAACCATGGGTGTGCCCCAGGGCTCTATATTGGGGCCCTTGCTCTTTTTAATCTATATAAATGACCTTCCTTACTATACCAATGATCCTATGTGAGATAGTGTTATTTGCTGACGATACATCCTTGATTTTTGAGGTTGATAGGCAAAAGAAAAATGTTGACGAAGTAAATAACACACTCTCTCAAGTACTACAGTGGTTTACTTATAATAACTTGGTTCTTAATTCAAAGAAAACAAAATGTGTTAAGTTCACAATGCCTAATGTAAGGCAGGTCAAAATGAATATTGTCATGAATAACGAACCTATCGAAGTCATAAACTCCACAGTTTTTCTAGGTATCACTCTGGATACAAAATTGCAATGGAGCCCTCATATTGCTGTCTTGGCAGGAAGACTTAGTTCAGCTGCATATGCAGTTAGAAAGATAAGGAATCTGACTGATATCGAGACAGCGAGACTGGTTTATTTTAGCTATTTTCATAGTCTGATGTCATATGGTCTACTACTGTGGCTATTACTGTGTACTTGTAAGTCAGCACCGGATGGTGCTGACTTACAAGCCATCTTCATTTTGCAGAAGAGGGCCATCCGTGCCATCTACGGTCTTAGATCACGTGACTCACTCAGAGAAGTATTCAAGGAAATCAATATTTTAACCGTATCATCTCAATACATTTTTGATTGTATTATGTTTGTACGCAAGAACTTGCACCTTTACTCGCAAAAATCTGATTTTCATAGCTTTAACACGCGAAATAAACATAGGCTTGCTGTCCCAAATCTAAGACTTCATAAAATTGGAAGTTCATTTGTAGGATTGAGCATTAGAATGTTTAATAAGTTACCTCAAAATATTATTGATTTACCGGTACATAAGTTTAAGTTGCATGTAAAAAACTGCCTAATGCAGAAAGGCTACTATAAAGTAGAGGATTATTTGAATGATAAGGATTCCTGGACATGTTGATCTCTTCACCTGTCCTCTAATGTATAATTCATTTCATAATTTTTCATTGACGATTTATCTAAACGATATTGATTATAAGCATTGTATATCATACTGTCACTGTAATCATAATTTGTATAAGAATGAAAATTGTAATTACCATAATATTTGACATTCATAAATGTTCTTTATTGAATAAAGACATTTTTGATTTTGAATGTATAAAAATTGATTTATATTGATTATTCAATAATTGACAAGATGCTAACCACCTACTATTGTACACCTCGTCCTGCAGTTTATTAGTCTGGATTAAGTAACTACTACACTTAGTGACCTATGAGGGGAACCTAAGTAGTCATGCTCACTCAAATGTCTCTGAGGTGGTGGCGCTATGTGGCGGGTCATTACATTCCCTCTAATATGGTTGAGTGAAATGATGGCTGACACGTACGTCATACTTGTGAACAGGTGCCACCTTTGGGGACTGGTCTGCTTCGGTTTACCTCATAATATTTATTTTATTATTATTTCCTTTATTTTATTTTGTGTAACAATTAAACTGTATGGCTTGGTATGATGATGACACAACATTGTATGAAAGTTTGGCGATTAAAAAGAGTAACTGGCGAGTTTCTTGCCGGATCTTCTCGACCAGAAACAACTTTCCGAGCCGGTGGTAGAATCGCATTATGTTTATTTATTTCTTTAGTATATTTTATGTATCAACATATATATGTATTGACATGTAAATTATACATAAGTTAAAATGTATGACGATTTGTAAGTGCTGTATACAAGCCTATGCAAATAAAGAATTATTTGATTTGATTTGATTTGATTTGAGCAATCGCAGAACATTTGTTGGAATCGGGCCCAAATCACTGAATTGAGTTTTATAACCCTCACATAATTTTTAAAGAACGCCACTACATACCAAGACTGGTCAGGAAGGCGGTTGAAATTACAAAGTACAAAAATTTCAATCGTGAGGATGGGTTTAAATTGTCAAATGTCTGGAATCCAGTGATTCGAAAATGTAATACCCGTAAAACTAAACAGAGTGTCATTTCGCGGCCAGATACTGTGAGTGTTGTGTGTCGAGAACAGGTGCGAGAAAATAGTGAGTTAGTGAACAGTGGTACCGCAGGTGCGCGTAGTAAAAGACTGCGAAGGAGGGTAGACCGTTTTGTCTGCCAGTAACATCTTACCCGCAAAAACTTCAGTTACTCCGTGACCATGGCGCTTGCAACAGTGCCGAAATATCGGAAACTCAAAAATAAGGTACGTGGTAGAAATCTCGTAAATAACTATTTGAATGAAGACATTTTTACTTTTACTTTACTTTTACACACGTAATCATTTCAGCTTCAGCCCCGTACTAAGTGTGTAATGAGTACTGATTACAGCTCCGCTGAAATGCTGAAATTTGTATTCAAAGAGCCAAAGCTATCATTCCTGGTGAGAATTCGGTTGGCTGGCCATTTGAAAAGCGACATTCAACACACCGAGATACAGTGTTTGGTCTGGAATTAGTGTTTGGTTTTCGTTCGAGAATGTTTGTTGTCACTGCATACGTAAGTTGGTTTATGGAGGGACTAATCGCAAAGACTAATTAATTTCAATTAATAATTGCTTTGCACTGCCTTGTTATTTTGCTCAACTGCAGTTTTTATGAGGGAACAGATGAACAAACATACATACGAACCGTATGGAACACTGGTATTGAACGCTGCCTTTTGTCCAAGGGTTGCGGGTTCGATCCCCGCACAGTACAAACATTTGTATGCATGAACATGTCTGTTTGTATTGGTCTGGGTGTTTTCTATGTAATATAAGTATGTATTTACAAGAGAAAAGTATTATATGTATATATTTGTAATCCCACTGTTGATTCTGATATCCGTAACTACAGGTGCTTGAGCTACCTATCTCGGAGTCAGATCAATGTATGTGATGTTGTGAAATATTTATATTTATTTATTATTATTATACAGGTCAAAATCATAACCCTCCTTTTTGCTTCGCCGTAGTCGGGTAAAATACTATGAATAACTAAACGTAGACATACACTCTAAACAGACTGTGCCGTTTCATAGAAAGCCATACTTGAAACCTGCGCGAAGTCGTTAGTACTGGGGTGACGTGCTGGGCGACGTTCTTTCTCTTTTTTTCTTTTTTTTTATTATGGCTCTACCCGAAGATAATTCGCCAATGTCAAGTAACTTATTGAGAATAAGTAGGTAGTCAACAGTCGAAGTCAGTCAAAGTCACAGTCACTCAATAAAACGCCGGTGTTTTACGTTTTATCGACCTACGGATTCAGCGGATATCACTCTAAAAGCAATCGCAGGTTTTAAGACTCTATTTGGTCCAAGCAAGTTGTCACGAGACAACTCACTCGACACACAATAGCAGTGTTAAAAACGATACAATCCAACGATTCTTATTATTAGGATCACTTTGCGGCACTTCACTGCAGAAATAAACACCAACACTAAAAACCACGAGACACTAATTTAAAACCTTTGAATTGCATCAGCCCATGCGGCTTGTTTTAGCCCTACCCGCCGAATCGTTCTTTCTCTACCGCACCCCTCAGAACAATAATATTGTTCTGATCCGCACCCGTATAGAATCTGCGTCAGAGCCGTTTGGATCTGTTTCACATTGTGACGGTTTATCCGAAAATGACACATTCCACTGACTTTTTATTTTTATGCTAGAGGCGGACAAACGAGCAAGCGAGTTTATAGGTACATCCATAGATATGTAGAAAATAAACCAAAGACAAAAAATATCGTTACCCGCCTTGTCCTTGAATTCAATTGCGTAAATTTCCTGAAAAAAAAAATAATAAGGGGAACTTTTTTCATATCTATGCCAGCGCAATGATATTTCATCTTGCAAAGCCGACCCTCGCTTTCGTATAAAGAACCGTGCAAATGAAAAAATGTGTCAAATCACATGTGAACATATGACGTCACACTCATTTTCTTTTCAGATTGTCTCATTCTTGTTTTAAAAGAAACGCAGTCACAAAATAAGAGAAGCGATGTAGCTTAGTTTTTTTTATGTGATTGATGGCAGAGCAGACGGATTGCCTGATGGTAAGCGATTGCCGCCACCCATATGTAGACACCCGCAACACCATTGGAGTCATAAGTACGCAGCCAACCTTTAAACCCCCCTTTCCCCCGGATTGGGCCTGCGAAACACAGCACGTGCTGCTTCTCGCCAGTTTTCAGTCAGGCTGTGGTACCACTCCGGTCGAGTCGGCCCGTTCATTCCGAAATGTGGCTCTCCCACGGTTAGTGCGAGCAGCCAGACGTTCATCGATTTTTAAGGCGTTATCATGTCAAAGGGATTGGAGAATTTTATTTAATCGCAGGCGCCTTAACTGTCAACGCAGAGCAAGCAATGCCCTACCAGTCTGTTCCAATTATGAAGTCCTTTTTGACATGTCAAAGAACGTAACTCTGCAAGTTTCATATAAATTCAATTGAATATCTCTATTTGTATTTGGTAGTAAATCGTCGTTTGAAAAAATATACAATTATACAAAAATACCCTACAATTAATTCACATGCAAAATTAACATATTGTTTTTGAATATAATGCTCAAAATAATCTTAACTTCAAAATATTTTTTTTGCACGATGGCGGTTACATACTATGGTTTATGTTTTACTTTTAAACATAGTGACGTGCCTCAAGTATTCAGTTACTTAAACCGATCATTCGCGAATGAAAATAAATCTGGCGGCAATGAGGCTGCTTATAGCTGAAATAACTTTGATGCATTTTACAATAAAACGTAATAAAAAGTACAGTCATTTGCAGGTAATATTCAAACTGTTTAAATAACAAAATAAATTATATACCTATCTATACTAAACACCCAATCGTGTATTTTTTTTTCGACAAAAAACAAGATTCGAAGTTTTCATGTCTAAAAGTGTTATTTCGACAATTTCTATTAACATTAATTGTTGAAAATTAATTCGGTTAAAATTGGTTATAAATCGAGAATCAATCGATGCCGCTGAGTATCGATTTCTAAGGGCACTTCCCTAGTACTGAAGTATTAACACCTGTCAAAAAGGACCTCATAATTGGAATAGACATAGTAAAAGGGGCTCTTTTAAACCCAATGCCAGTCCCACTACAAGACTCTTAAAGCTCCACATACATTAATTAAAGCAATACCGTTTAGTCGAGGCTAGAGTGACCAGATCTTTCAGAATTTAAGAACCACTTGCAAATTTTTGTGACCTATGACGGGAACCTAAGTAGTCATGCTCACTCAAATGTCTCTGAGGTGATTGCGCTATGTGGCGGGTCATTGCATTCCCTCTAATATGGTTGGGTGAAATGATGCCTGACATACATCATACTTGTGAACAGGTGCCACCTTTGGGGACTAGTCTGCTGGGGTTTATCTCATAATATTTATTTTATTATTTCCTTTATTTTATTTTGTGTTATAAGTAAAATGTATGGCTTGGCATGATGCTGACACAATATTGTATGAAAGACCTTCAGAAACTGGCAAGGTAAAATAAATGTATTGATTGGCAAAAACGATTATTTTCATTAAAAAAAGTTAAAAATGTTATAATTATTTCTGGGAAAAAAATGTCGTAGAGAGGGTCTCAGTCAGATCTCCCATAAAAATGTAAGCCCTGTTTTTTTTTGATAAAAACAACCCTTGATTTAAATCACTCGACGTTTGTGACTCGACGTGCTTTCTCATGGGTCAACACTGTTTTAAGAGATCAGAGGGCCTACCAATCTTACCTGAAACCTACCTTCGTTGTATCCCTTACCTTCAGGCCCTACTAACAGGCCTCCTATTCGCAATTCATTCATTATCAATGTTAGCTTTAATCAACAAAACATGTAATATTTTTGTGGAGAAAAAACAAATTTTTTAACGCACTGTTTTGGAAACCGCTCAGTTTTTTTTTCAACTGAAACGAAATGCTTTTGTTTCGTTTATTTAAGGTTAACGCTTGTTACAATAACACACCATTAAGACTCCACGGAAGTTCGAGATGCTATAAGTTTGCCTAAGCCCCTCCTCTTCCTCCTTTGCCACCTGCCACCTATCACATTAAAAAAATGTATGGGAAATTGACGTTTGCATCCGTCCGTTAAATCTATAAATAATTCATACAACATCTCATATATTGACCTGATTCCGTACTAGCTTAAGCACTAGTACGAATATCAGACAACAGAGGAATTACAAATATTAAAACATAAATACATACATTACACACAAACACTGATCAAACACAAGTGTTAATTATATGAATATTTGTCATACAAACTCTTCTCCGCTCGTATCGGATTCCGTTCCACTAGTCCAGGTCCAGGAGGGGGAGGACATGAGTGTGCACCTGCGTTTGTTATGCACCTAAATATTCGACCTAGATGAATGGACACAATCTTTACATAAAGTGGTCGCTGTAGCCGAAATCGGCTGGGAAGTCATCATCAGCTTTCTCCAGGGTGGGGATCGAACCCACTACCTTTGTCGAATGAAGGAGGGATCATTACCAAATGCGCTATCCGGTGTTTAGTTTCCATATGTTTGGATCAGTGGTAGCGAACGCTGCCTCTGGTACAGTCAACTCCAAAAATATGTATACACTTTAGGACCTTGTCACAATACTTACCTATAAGAAAGTAGAGGTTTACTTTCTTATATTATATATTGCGACATCGTCCTAAAGTGTATACATATTTTTAGAGTTGACTATACAAGGGCTATGGGTTCGTCGCATCCTCGCACAGTACAAACATAGACATATTGTGAGCATGAACGTGTCTATTTGTTTTCCATGTTTTATAAGTATGTATTTACAAAAGAAAAGTATTAAATGTCTATATTTGTAATTCCGCTGTTGGTTCTGATATCTGATATCCGATGCTTGAGCTACCTATGTCGGAGTCAGATCAATGTAAGTTATGTTATGAAATATGATAATAATTATCTTTAAAAATCACAGTAAGTATCCAGATTAATATGATTTACGTTCACCCTAGTCGAGGTGATGTGAACACGCTGCTAATGTGAAAAGAATTTCCGCATACAGGGTGTATGTCCTTTTACTCGGTACCTTTGAATATGGCGTGTTCAATTAAACAAACTTAGGTTAAGCGAGTACGCTTTACTAAGACTGAGTATGAATCAGTGTTGACCCCACCCGTTTTTAACGATCCTAGTAAGATTAAAATGTTAAGTGGCCACTTTAAAAAAATTCTAGAAATGATTGTGACTGACGCGAATGAAGCTTAAAATTAATAATGAATTTAAAAAAATATCGATGGTCTTCAGGTGGTACTCAAACCCACGATCGTTTGCTAACCGGGCAACTGCTTTTACCGACTAAGCCTACCGGGGATCTTGGTAAGTCAACGTCAGCTTTACTTCTCTTTAAATTGCAAAAAAATGCTATACCCCAAAAACTCGTATAAAGCTTAAAAATCGCAAATCCTTATTTACGTCACTGTCTTGTACGTACGTTACAATAAATAGGATACCGGTGGCGGCAGCACCGAATTGTAAAAGGCTCTCAAATCAATTAGCCTACTTTTATACCTACATTTATTTTAATCTTCTAAAAAAATCAATCAATCTATACTATTTATTTATACTTGAGCTAAATTCTACAGAGACAGACAGCGGCAACGCTTATAGGTAATCCAAAAATACAAAACGCTTGCGCGATGTAATCGACACCTAGCACCATCTATGGGTATAAAGTGGAACTTATGTCCCGAAACGAAGTGAAGGTAACTATGCACAAATGTTGAGGCCGTTTTTGTATGCGAAATACGCGAAAAAGTGGCCGCTTTTGGCGGTAATCAATTAAAAAAAACGAACCCAGCATTTGTGCATGGTTATTTAATAAATAGTTTAAGAGATTGTAACCCTGAAATTGTTAAAAAGATCCGGTTTAGTAGCTAAAAATTAAAATCGATTGGCGTCGCTAGTGTGCCCTACCCGTCACTTTAAGCGCGTAAAGCGATCTTGAGTTTTTGAGGCCTAAGGGCCTATATTAGAGCACTCGACAATGAAGTCGAGTTAGTGATTTGTATTTGAACGAATGTATGAAATCTCTTTTTTTTTTTTGGCTTGCTGTTGCTCTTACGAGACAACTCTGCCAATGTCAAGTGATTAAAGAGACACGTTCCTTAGAAAATTTGTTGAGAAATGAGCTGGTTCTCTTCAGATGATTAAGTTTGGGTTATTATTAAACATCACCTAAAACAAACAAAACGTACACTGACATACACATTTAGACAACACAAACTTAATTGGGAGATTCATAGACTGTTACTATAATCTTATATTATACAATTTGATATAGTTACATAAATATTCAATATAACGTGAGGAGGAAAGGGATAGGAGGAAAGGGAAGTTGATGGGGCATGAAATCTCTTAATTCGACTCCAATGTCACGTTCACAAGCATTGGCCCTGTGAGGGCCTATTCTCGATCACTCGACGTGGAAGTAGAATTTAAGAATTGTATGGACAAATGTTTGAACTCTCTAAAAGATAAAGAGTAAAAGTCAGTGGTGAAAGACTAAATAAGATAAATATAAAGAAAGCTAGTCCAAAAATCAAAGTATTAACAAAGAACCAAACTCATTTAAAGTTCGGCCGAGCTCGGACTTACAAGGCCAAATCTAATTAAAAGGATTTACGAATACCTAATCTCGACCTGAATTTGTTCAACAAATTGTTAACTTTACTAATTACAACTACTTGTTTAGATTTAAGATTTAAATTAAATTCCTTGTGTTCACTTGGTTTGTAATTTTAACAATAAGAGACGATGGTCAATAGAATAGTTATTTACCAGATTTCTACCATGTACGAGTACAAACCTTGAATGAATGAATGAAACATTTATTGACACAACAAATACATAAGACATATCACATGATTTAAGATATGGGAACAATACATAATAAAAACAATAAGAATAATATGCGTGTCTCAAGTCTCAAGACGAAAGTCTTCAATGCGTGTGTGTTGCCAGTGATGACATACGGAACCGAAACGTGGCCGCTTACAATGTGCCGATTAAGGAGGCTTAAAGTCACCCAGAGATCAATGGAGAGGGCTATGCTCGGAGTCTCCCTGCGTGATCGTATCAGAAATGATGAGATCCGCAGGAGAACTAAGGACACAGATGTAGCCCAAAGGAGTGCATGCCTCAAGTGGCAATGGGCAGGGCACATAGCGAGGAGAACAGACGGCCGTTGGGGCGGAAAGGTCCTCGAATGGAGGCCACGTACAGGAAGTCGCAGCCGTGGCAGACAAGGTGGACCGACGATCTGGTGAAGATCGCGGGAATCCATTGGATGAGGGCGGCACAGGACCGATCTGTGTGGAGAACAATGGGGGAGTAATATGTCCAGCAGTGGACGTCTATTTGTGCCAAATAGGCACCCGCTCAGCATAAGTCGTGCCGGGATATTGCTGCACGTCGCGACGCTGGCATTCTGCGGGTGACCCTGTAGCATATTGTGTGTGTGTCTAGAACAGACACACATCATGCACTGGGGTTATTACAGAGAAAAGTTGAAGTAAGCAAGGATTGACATGAATGGAGGAAGTAATCGTGGTGTACAAAAATTAGGAAAGAACAAAAAACATGTTCAATTCAACATGTTTTTTGTTCTTTCCTAATTTTTGAACCTCCTCCTTATTTTTTGAGTCGGTTAAAAACTAAACGAGAACCTATTATTATTTATACTGTCTGTTGTTGTTGAATCATACTAGTATTTTGTTATTGTTTTTTTTTATGTTAGAGGCGGACAAACGAGCAAGCGAGTCATCTGATGGAAAGTAATCATCGCCGCCCATGAACATCCGCGAAACCAGAGAGATCGCTAATTTGTTGTGTAATAAAGAACATCTATCTATCTAACAACAAAGAAAAGACAAACACAATCAACATACCACCACCAAGAGTAGAATAGGCCACCCTCACTCTTACCGAGGTGTCGTAAAAGGCGACTAAGGTAAAGCTGCTGGCATGATCATCAGCACCCAGAGAAGGAAAACTGCATTTATATCAAAACCCTCGCCATGTCATCTGCCAAGCGTGGTGAGTATGGCAATTACCCCTCATGTGATTGAGGGAGGTCCGTGCCCCAGCAGTGGGGACTTAAATGGGCTGATGATGATGAAAAAAGGCTTCTAAAAATGCTTGTAGAAATCGTAAAAAGGCAAAGTAAATGTATGATTGCACAATACTTCGGCACCATCTCGTGTCATTCCCAGTTGCGACCAAAGCTTCCGATGCACGAGCAATCATGAAAAGAAAAAAGCTTCAATAAAAGAGCTTATTCCCCCCTTAAGAGCTAGCAACGCATGATGCCACATATAAGTATCGCAGATGTCCATGGGCAGCGGTAATCACCGTCAGGTGAACAGTCTGGTCATTTGTCAGAAATAATGTAAAAAAAAAAGTCTCACATAGAGCTTTTTTTATGTGATAGGTGGCAGACGAGCAGACGGATGGTAAGCGATTGCGGCCGCCCTGACACACCCGCGACACCAGTGGAGTCACAAGTTCACTGCCAACCTTTAAACTATGCCTCCTGGTCCCTCACTCATACAGCGAAACAGCACAGTGCTGCTTCACGCCAGTTTTCTATGACGCCGTGGTATCACTCCCGTCGAGCCGTCCCATTCATGCCAAAGCGTGGCTTACCATCAGGTGATCCGTCTGCTCATCTGCCACCTATCACATAAAAAATACAGTAGGCATAGCACGACACGAGGAGAGGCGATACGAGAAGATATGGTATCGTTGTGCACACACAATCACACACCATAGTCAATCAGTTGACATGAAGGGGGACTTCTCCCAGGGAGGGAATTTTGCCCAGGGAGACAAAAAAAAAGGTATACCTAGCATTTGCTGCTGCGGCATTTATAGATAGATGGACCTCGCTGGCCTTTCGAATTTAGAGGCCTTTCGAGACAAAGAAGGCTCGTCTTTAAAACGTCGAGTTTATAGTCAAAACAACTTAAAAATCTACGTCAAAAGAATATTGAAAGTCAATACAGGGTGAAGGCCGACGTAGCAAGGGCGTTTCGTCCTACGCTAGGTCAAACTTTGTAATAAAATATCCACAAGAATTAGTCGATCGCCCGGTTTCAAGGTAAGAGCATTTTTATTTACCGAACAGGGCTTTATATGAAAGGTTTCTGAAAGGGATTGCGCGACAGTTAAAAGGGATGCCTGGTCGAATGAAAGGGTCTATTTGCGTATCATTTATCAAATAAATGTTGTGATTTTGAGAGTAGTTTATTGCTAAATACAAGCTTATACTATTGCATTGTTAGTTGAACTAATTTTAGGCAAACAATGAGTGGTTGAGGATTGCGAGAAGTGTGCGAGTGTCTGTCGCTGGTATATTTTGTAACTAATGTTAATCCCTAATTTCTGTCACTAGTATTGGTCACTAATATTGGTCACTAGTATCAGTCACTAGTATTGGTCACTAGTACCGATCAATAGAATCGGTCACCAAAATTGTTCACTAGTATTGTACACTAATATCGGTCACTTGTATCGGTTCACTAGTATAAGTCATTAGTATCAGTCAATAGTACTAGTCACCTAGTATCAGTCAATAGTTTCAGTCAATAATATCAGTCACTAGTATCAGTCCCTAGTATAAGTCACGAGTATCAGTCACTAGTATCAGTCACTAGTATCAGTCACTAGTGTCTGTCCCAAGTATAAATTACTAGTATCAGTCACTAGTATCAGTCTCTAGTATCAGTCCCTGGTATAAGTCACTAGTATTTGAAAATAGTATAAGTCACTAGTATCAGTCCCTAGTATAAGTCACGAGGATCAGTCACTAGTATCAGTCACTAGTATCAGTCACTCGTACCAGTCACTAGTATCAGTCACTAGTGTCTGTCCCAAGTATAAATTACTAGTATCAGTCACTAGTATCAGTCTCTAGTATCAGTCCCTGGTATAAGGCACTAGTATTTGAAAATAGTATAAGTCACTAGTATCAGTCCCTAGTATAAGTCACGAGTATCAGTCACTAGTATCAGTCACTAGTATCAGTCACTAGTATCAGTCCCTAGTATAGTCACTAGTATCAGTCCCTAGTATAAGTCACTAGTATCAGTCACTAGTATCAGTCACTAGTATCAGTCCCTAGTATAAGTCACTAGTATCAGACTCTAGAATAAGTCACCTAGTATCAGTCACTAGTATCAGTCCCTAGTATAAGTCACTAGTATCAGTCAGAAGTATCAACCACTTGTATCAGTCACTAATGATTGTAACACCAGTATGTATCCGTTTGCCTCACACTAGAATAGAACTCATATCTTTTTTATAACTAACAATTAGGTTTTATTTCATATACTAAGACATCATCTCGTAGTATTTAAAACCGCTTCACCGATTAAAACAAAAAAAAAAACTATGTGATAAAACTTCAATTCACAGAGCGCCGGAGCATACTATGCTGCTACGAAACAGACCACTGCTACGAAACTCGCTACATCGTAGATCGGTGGCTGCGTAGCTCGTAGCACAGAGATGGCCCGTAGCCCGTAGCGTAGTTCTTAACAAAAATAATATCCGCCCGTTCGCTCTGGGATTCTTCTTTTTCGCTGAATTTCGAAAAGTCGTAGAACAAATATAAATGCTGTGTAGCATTAAATCCGCCAAATGTAGTTTATTTTCATTGTGCAATAAAGAATAAATAAATATAATCAATTTTTTCATTAATTCTCACAACATCTCATACGTTGACCTGATTCCGTACTAAGTAGCTTAAGCACTTGTGTTACGGATATCAGGCAACAGAGGAACACAAATATATACTTAAATACATATATTACACTCAGACTCTGAACAAACACAAGAGTTCATCACACGAATGTTTGTCCAGGGTGGGGATCGAACCCACGACCTTTGGCGCTAAGAGGCAGGGTCACCATCCGGTCAGTCAATAATATAGGTCAGCAAATAAATTAACAGAATAGTTGGTAGAACACGTGGTTAAAGGAATGTAAATATTCAAAAAGTCTAAAATATCTTCATTCAATTCAAGTCCATACAGAACATTTATGAATGTCAAGTATTATTTAATGTACCACTGATTCAGAATGTCAATTTCTAGCGAGAATAATCAGCAAGAAGAAGAGCAAGAATTTTAAGTTTTAATATAATACAATATTCTTTCTTATAGAAATTATGATTAAAGTGACAGTATGACATACAATGCTTATAATCAATATCGTTTCGATATTAATCATCAAAGTAAAATTATGAAATGAAATTATACATTTGAGATCAACATGTCCAGGAATCCTTATCATTTAAATAATCATCTTACTTTATCGTAGCCTTTCTGAATTAGGCAGTTTTTTTACAAACAACTTAAACTTATGTACCGGTAAGTCAATATAATCAGATATACACCCTGTATAGATTTGGAAGATTCGAGTCCAACTCTCATTTCGCCAGGCACGATAATCTATTTCCATCGTAATTTTCCGAGTCCAATGATTTCCATTCCATTCCGTTCCCCCGAACTTCTGTAAATGTGTTTTGTTTACACCAATAAATACATATCATTATTCCGAACGCCCTCTGCGGACTATTTCCGATCCACATACATATTTTATATATTTGGCCGTGTTTTTGTGCGAAGGCATCCTTGGGGGCTGTTCATCCTTCATGCAGAGATACGATTGGTCATGTGTAAGTTTTTCTTTTGAAGAATGTTTTAATATTAGAAAAAAAAAGTTAATATTGGTTTTTTTATTATTTTCAAAAGAAGTCTCAAAAATGACAAATATTATCTCTTGTAACGTGGTACCGGAGAGATTTGTCTTGAATGATAAGTGGTCACCTACAACACCTGAGGCGTCACAGATACGTTGCCGGCTCATTTATTTTTTTATGTTATAGATGGTAGACGATCAGACGGATCACCTGATAGAGTCACAAGTGCTCTGCCAAACTTTAAGCCCACCTTTCCCCCGGATTGGGCCCATGGTACTACACTCACACAGCGAAACACAGCACAGGCTGCTTCACGCCGGTTTTCTGTGAGACCCTGGTATCACTCTGGTCGAGCCGGCCCATTCATGCTGAAGCTGGGCTCTGCCACGGTCACAAAATGTAACTATACCCAAAACTGGAATTCAAGACCAAAAAATCTACTACAATGTTGCCACTGCAATAAAATTATCGTGCAATAGTATATACCTATTTCTTAAAAACATACGCCGACATAATTCGTTCATTGGTAATTTTAATTCTATAATATAAAGAAGTAATTTTTTTGACTTATATTTACATAAATACAAGACACTTTAATAAAAACATAATCATCCGTAATGTTTGGTAGAAAAGCAGGTATTGAGCTTGTGCCACTTCAGGTGTTAATAACATTTGGTACAACATTTGATCTTACATGTTGTTGTTTCGTGCAGTGAGGTGCCGCAAAGGAATCTTTGAATTTTAATCGTTTTAAACAATGCTATTGTGTGTTGAGTGAGTTGTCACGTAAATAACTTGCTAGGACCTAAGAATACAGTATACTTCTATTCCTTTTTAAATATTGCATCACCTACCCCTCCTCCGTGCCGTGTGGTCCTTGGCAGAGTAGAATAGGCTGCCCTCACTCTTACCGAGGTGTCGTAAAAGGCGACTAAGGTAAAACTGCTGGCATTATCATCAGCACCCAGAGAAGGAAAACTCTGCATTTATATCAAAACCCTCGCCAACCCGTCTGCCAAGCGTGGTGAGTGTGGCAATTACCCTTTATGTGATTGAGGTAAGCCCGTGCTCCAGCAGTGGGGACTTAAATGGGCTGCCGATCACGATGACCCCTCCTCAGCAACTAAACCGGATATCTTTTTAACAATTTTGGAGCTGCGGCCTCTTGGAAAACACTTATTTATTTAATACTTATATTTGACTTTTGGGTCTGCCACTTATGGCGTTAATCCAAATTTCGAGTATAAATCATATCAAAAACGTAGTGCACAATTATTAAATAAATATTACAAATGTTTGCTTAGAGACTCCCGCTCCGAAATTGTTTAAAATAGATCCGTTTTAGTAGCTATTTAAATCGATTGGTGTCGCTAGTTAGGGCTACCCGTCGCCTTAAGTTGGGTTTTATGAGCAATAAAGTATATTTATCTATCTTAAACAGTTAACTCCCTGTTCGTCTAGGGCCGGTACCGGGCCGTGATCTCAGGGTCCTGGGTTCGATTCCCGGGTCGAGCGAAAAGTATGTTTCGAATTTTTCGGACATAGCTCGGGTTTGTGTTCACCAATCCGCATTTGGCAAGCGTGGTGATTAAGCCTAATCTCATCGCCTTTGCCCTGTAGCGGGACAGTTTATAGGCTGATAAAAAAAAACAGTTAAATATGTAAGTGCTTACTTATTTGACGACCCGTTTGGAACAGTGGTAGTGAACGCTGCCTCTGGTGCTCGATCTGGGGTTCGATCCCCGCACAGTACAAACATTTGTGTGCATGAACATATCTGTTTGTATTGGTCTGGGCGTTATCTATGTATTATAAGAATGTATTTACAAAAGAAAAGTATTTTATGTATATATTTGTAATCCCACTGTAGATTCTGATATCTGTAACACAGGTGCTTGAGCTACCGATCTCGGAGTCAGATCAATGTATGTGATGTTGTGAAATATTTATTTAATACTATAATTATGTAGGTATCTCAACTGACCACTACCCGAGTATGAAAGGGAAACCTACATTCGGCGCAGGACAGTTATGGTGGTTGATTGATCGATGGATCCAAATAGTAGGTAATAAAAACACGTAATTCCCATACATCCCGCGGGAAACCCTTCACACGGGATCCATTAAAACTCCCATTACCATTAACGGTTATGTTCATGACAGTCGTTTAAATCTGGAATATTCCCTGAATTTATGGCGAGTTTCTTTATAACTGGCCACATTTTGGATAATGGTTGGTTTACATAGTGCGAGATAGTTTAAGAGCATTAAATAGTAGTCAGCCGTGTCGTCCCCGGCAGAGTAGAATAGGCAACCCTCACTCTTACCGAGGTATCGTAAAAGGCGACTAAGGTAAAGCTGCTGGCATGATCATCAGCACCCAGGGAAGGAAAACTCTGCATTTATATCAAAACCCTCGCCAACCCGTCTGCCAAGCGTGGTGAGTATGGCAATTACCCCTCATGTGATTGAAGGAGGCCCGTGCCCCAGCAGTGGGGACTCAAAAGGGGCTAATGATGACGATGATGAAATAATAATGAACAGAAGGACAACACAAAATAATAATAAACAGAAAAATAGTTGTGAACCTTCTTGGTTGAAAGAGGGGGTGGACAGCGGGAATTTTTTTAACAATTGTTTCACTGTCCACCCACCCGGGGTGGACAAGCAGAGGGTGGACAGCGGGAATAAACCATGTGATTGAGGAAGGTCCGTGCCCCAGCAGTGGGGACTTAAATGGGCTGACGATGATGACGATGAACGTTAGAATAGTTCTTTAGGGAAATGGTACCATGTTTGTGTTCGGCAGGTTGCAAGTGCAATGATCACGGTGTTACCATTTAACAGTACTAAAATATCGGAAAATCAAAAATAAGGTTACAATATAAAGATAAAAAAGATAAAGATTTCTTTATTGGCCACAGAAAACAAATTTAAACACGAGTGATATAAATGCACAAATAGAATAAATTCTGTTGCCAACAAGGCCCAACCTCAGCATTTGCTGCAGTGGCAATATGGTGGCAGTCCTGTAAAAAATACTTATACTGAAAACAGAAGAAGGCATAGGCATGAATGGGCCGGCGTGATACCACTGCCTCACAGAACACCGGCGTGAAGCAGCGCCTGCACTGTGTTTCGCCGTGTGAGTGAGGTTACCGGAGGCCCAATGGGGGGAAGGGGAAAAGGTTGGCAAACTCCACTTGTGTTGCGGGTGTCCATGGGCGGCGGAATTGCTTACCATCAGGTGATCCGCCTGCTCGTCTGCCACCTCTCATAAAAAAAAAAGAAAAAACAAGTTTTTGTGTCCCAAAACTGAACCGAGTGACGCGGCCGAGTAGTCGGTTTGAGGAACTTTGTACCGAGTAAACTGTACCACCATACACAATACCACCTTCTCCTTTCTACCAACCCATTTAATATATATAAAAAAAAAAACTATTTGTTCTTTCGAAATTCTAAATACATTATTAACCTCTGTTTGCGGTCAATGAACCTAAATTGCTCTACCTACTCCGATCATTGATCATTAATCACGTCAGTTCACATATCTACATGGCGAGCTTTTGTCCAGGGGTAAATGATGCGGCTTTTTGTACCAATGGTATGGGTGTTACAACCGTTGTGTGTATAACTTGAGCTGTCGTTTTTAATATGTACCTCCAAATGTGTTTTTGATCGTTTCATTTCTATTCTCGTAAAATACACATTATTCTGGGACTAAATGCAACGAAAATCAAACAAATACTTACTCCGATGGCTCTGCGACCCAAATAGAGTCTTGGCCTGCGAAACAAGATATTGCCGCCCCCATCGATCCTTTCTTTTATGGATTTACCGTTGTACTTTTTTAAAAAATGTCTCCACAATTGAAACTAGTGGCGCTAGTAATGCGATGCCTCACCTTAAAAAGCATCGCGAATTCAGGTGGGACGTACAGTCATGAGCTTTAATTTGGGACCCATTCCATTATTCATAATGCAATAAGGTCGAAACTTTAGTGCTGATGTTGAATGTCCAGTAAAGACATAAAATGTCTTATCTAATCAACCCTTGAAACGTTAACCTTTTTGCAAAAAGCATTTACGGTTTTCTAATTACGAACATACAGGACGTATCTGTGAACATTTACATCCCTTTAACCACGTGTTCTATCAACTATTCTGAACAATATTTGTCCTATGACTTTAAGAAATTCGTATGAAAAGAACTCAACTTCTCATACCAAGTAGGTCACGTGACTTGGTCTTTTTTTATGGTGAGTCGAAAAATTTTTTGACTAATTTCCAGAAGTCGTAGAACAAATGTTGTTCAGAATGGTTGGTAGAACACGTGGTTAAAGGGATGTAAATGTCCACAGATACTCCCTGTATGTTGTGTCACTCGTGTCAGTGTCTGTCAAGAAAATAGTTTATTCTTACATTTGGCGGTTTAGTTGGCGAGCTGACATATATGAATTGACAATAGAATATTTCTCTTTTTTTATTTGCGCTAATACAGGACCGAAAAATTATTACGCACACATATCAATTACCCGGAAAACATCGGTAATGATTGTATGCCCTTGCTTAAGTTCACGTTTTTGCACGGCTGCCCCTAGAAAAGTAATGTTGTCGATGGTAAATACTGTGACTTTGACACGTTAAATATTAGCTCTTATTAGCGAAAGTTTGCTACACGACATTCAACCTTGGTATCCAAATTAAAGCTCGTGACTCTACAAGGTGGCTGTTCTACCAATTAAATAAACTAACCGAACCATGTCCTAAGCCGACGAATTAATTAATTATTTTTAAATCGCAAAGAATTTGTTATGACAAGAAGAATAAGAATATTTGCATAATATATACAATTTTCATATTTTGCCAAACTTGGCATGCAACATTTTTAGTTATTTCGGTGTTGACAAATGGTAAATATTATATTAAAATAATCTAAAAACAGAACTAAACATAAAAAAAAAACCGGCCAAGTGCGAGTCGGACTCGCGCACCGAGGGTTCCGTACAAACCTGCAAGGTTTACAAAGTTCGTTCATTACGACAATCGAGTCATAACTATGGTATTTTTATTGCAAAATGAAATTCCCCTTGCGTGTAGTTGCGAGTTTCAAAATATGCGGTATCAATGGTTGTACTTTTGCGTTTTTGTGTTGACTTAGATTTTTTTTTTACGGGTCAATTGCAATTAGATCTATGTATTTGATATGAATTTCAACTTGATAGCTCTACGCGTTCATGAGGAAAAAAGTAATAAGTTTATATTTATTAAAAAAAATATATTTTGTAATGTAACTAAAAATTTAAGGTTTTCGGAATTTTTCCTTTATGTGTGCTATAAAACGTTGCTTCATGCCAAATTTCAAGATTCTGGGTCGATTGGAAGTACCCTTTAGGTTTTGATTCCTTTGCGAGTACTTGCGAGTTTCAAAATATGCAGCTTAAATTGCTGTTTCTTTTGATTGCGATGACATAGAAGTTTGATTTTGTTACAGCTTAAAGGTATTATAGACCTGAGTATTTGGTATGAATTTCAATTTAATACCTTAACGCGTTTATGAGAAAATGGGTAGTAAGTTTAAAATTATTAAAAAAAATATATTATGTGATGTAACTAAAAATTTATGGTTTTCGTAATTTTTCCTTTATCTATGCTATAAGACGTTGCTTTGCACCAAATTTCAAGATTCTGAGTTCACGGGAAGCACCCTGTAGGTTTTGATTCCCTTGCAAGTGTCGAAAATTTGCGGCATAAACGGCTGTATCTTTTGATTGCGTTGGCTTAGTAGTTTGATTTTTTCACAGCTTTAAGGGACAGTAAACCTGAGTAATTGATATAAATTTCAGCTTCATACCTCTACGCGTTCCTGAGAAAAAGGGTCTTGACAGACGGACGGACGGACGGACAGACGGACAACAAAGTGATCCTATAAGGGTTCCGTTTTTTCCTTTTGAGGTACGGAACCCTAATAACACATAATAAACGTTAAGAATAAAAACAATATTTTTATAAATCTAATCCATTTCTTCTTTGATCTTGAGTACTTTTAAAAAAATCTTATAAGGGGTAAAAATTGTTATCTTTGAGCCATCTAAACAATCTTCTTTTAAATATAATACAATTTGGGAGCATTTAAAGTCTTTGGGCAAAGATGCACATGTGATTTTAATTCACATTCTATCGCATTGCCGCTGATAATGGCTAATAAATATATTTTTTATACTACATCGGTGGCAAACAAGCGTGAGGCTCGCCTGATGGTAAGAGATTACCGCAGTCTATGGACGTCTGTAACTCCAGAGGACCTGCATACGCGCTGCCGACCCTTTAAAAACCTTAACACTCCTTTTTTTTAGAACCTCATGCTGTATTCCCCCGGGAAAACCTCTGATGTCAGCTCATTCCACAGCCGGAGCGTTCGCGGGAGGAAATTCCTCTGGAACGGTACTGTGCGTATATATGAGCTTTTATTATACACCAACTTCATCAGATCAGAGAATATAACGACATTTAAGAACCAATAACATCTATCTACTTTTTTTCGGTTCGTAAATTTGAACATAATCAGGAAGGTTTAAAGTTCAATTTTGACCTTGTGCTTTCCTGAAGGTAAGGTTAAGATCCAATACCATCGAATGGGATCTTAACCGTCGAAAGTAGAAATTGGTTTCGACATTTGCCATCGTCCTAAAGAGGCTCGTCGCACTATATTTTCCGAGTGTCATATGTATTTCCTTGGCACAAGGAAGCTAGCGCTGTTCGGCCTACTTAATTTGGCAGAGCAAAGGCGACCGACTGTAAAATCAGCCAAGTTAGATTAGGACGGATATATTAGGCGTGGCCTCGCTGCCCTCGTTGTCTGGCCTCACTCGGGAAGGAATGATTGCCCGCAAATATGCGCCCTCGTGAGGCGTAGCAAATGTGAGTTACGGCATTTGGGCAGGGCGTAAGTCATGAGTAATTGCGGGGCCAAGAAGAGATTCCTAATAAATAATAACGTTTCGACGACCGCTTCATTTTAGCACATGAATGAATGTATTAATATACTTTTATTGCACTCAAAATAAAGTTTGAAAACTTAAAAACTAGGTATTACAGGAAATGTACGAGCGATCTCTTCTAGGCAACCTTTGTAGATATAAATAAATTGAGACAACATCACATACATTGTCCTGATCCCAAACTAAGGTTTTCCCTTTTACTATGGAAACCAGAAACAACGACGGCACCTCAAACACCCAGATCCAACACAAATATCTGTTTCATCAACAAACATTTGTGTTGGTGCGGGAACCGAACCCGCGACCCTTGCGTCTAAACCAGCGCACACGTAAACCACTACGCTAAACAGGTCGTCAAGAATATAGAAGGTTGGCGGCCTAAAAAGGCTACGCACACATAAGGGCGCATGCAGTGATCTCGGAATGGTTCAGCGTGAGAGAGTGACAGACTATACGCAAAGTGTACCTACGGGAATACGCAATGATTCCGCTACAGTTCTCCGCTTCGCCATGAATGGGCCCGCTCGATAGGACTGATATCACGGCCTCACAGGAGCCCAATTCTCGTGACGTGATATTTTGTCATCATATATCGCAAAATAATTAGTTCATCATCATCATCATCGTCAGCCCATTTAAGTCCCCACTGCTGGGGCACGGTCCTCCCTCAATCACATGAGGGGTAATTTCCATACTCACCATCATTGATTGATCTGCTCGTCTTAAGTATCAGCCTATAAACTGTCCCACTGCAGGGCAAAGGCCTCCATCACAGAAATCAAGACATCGCTACTGATTGATCTGCTCGTCTACTACCTATCAAAAATCAAACACATTTTCGCTTAAGTTTGTCGCTTAAACGAGCAAATAAGCAATAATTTGGTAACAGTTGCTCGCAACGTGGTTGGGACGACTCCGTTACCTCTGGCGTTAGTAACGCAGTATTGAACTTGATTTCATATCTAGTTTCTGAGGCAGAGATGAACCATATCCCTCTTATTACAAATGGCGAAATAAGGATAATCCTGGAACAAAAGTCGTGCAAGCGTCTATTAACATTGCGTGTTGGATCTGTATGACATGTGCTTTAGTTAGGTAATAACTTAAGATCGCAATTTAGAATCATCATCATCATCATCAGCCCATTTAAGTCCCCACTGCTGGGGCACGGGCCTCCCTCAATCACATGAGGGGTAATTGCCATACTCACCACGCTTGGCAGACGGGTTGGCGAGGGTTTTGATATAAATGCAGAGTTTTCCTTCTCTGGGTGCTTATGATCATGCCAGCAGCTTTACCTTAGTCGCCTTTTACGACACCTCGGTAAGAGTGAGGGTGGCCTATTCTACTCTGCAATTTAGAATAATAATAATAATTCTCACAACATCTCATACGTTGACCTGATTCCGTACTAAGTAGCTTAAGCACTTGTGTTACAGATATCAGACAACAGAGGAACACAAATATATACTTAAATACATATATTACACCCAGACACTGAACAAACACAAGTGTTTATCGCACGAATGTTTGTCCAGGGTGGGGATCGAACCCACGACCTATAGCGAAAGAGGCAGGGTCACTACCAATTGCGCCATCCGGTCAGTCTACTAAACAGGTTAGTTTGGTAGAATAAGATGGTATTAGTTAGAGTTATGTAACAGGAGCGATCGGCTCAGTGGTTCGGGACGTGCCTTTAAAACGGGGGATCGTGGTTCGAATCCAAGCATAACCTTCTGGATTTTTAAATTGTATGTGCATATTTCTACCATCAGCTCGGCGGTGAGGGAATACATCGTGAATAAACCTGCACGTTTCAGGTAGTTTATGAAACGTGTAATTATGATTCAGTTGGTCTGGTTCCCCTGTTGGAGGGTCGCGAAGGTCAGACGGCAGTCGCTTCATTGTAATTAGAAGACTGCTCGAATGCTAAATCATGGTCCCCAGGCTTCGGAGCGGCATCTTTGGACGCAATCGAGAATTACACGTTAAGGTGACGGGTAGGGCGACGCCAATCAGTTTTCATTTTTAGCTACTAAACCGGATATATTTTAACAATTTTGAAGCTCCAGCCTCTCGAAAAACACTTATACTATTTATTTAATACTCTCTCTTTAATACTGCTCGAAATTTTAATTACCGCCAAAAACGGCCACTTATGGCGTTTATCCATATTTCGTGTGCAAAAACAAATCAAAAAGTAGTGCACAATTTGTAAATAAACGGTATAAATGTTTGCTTAGAGACTTCAGGTCCGAAATTGTTTAAAATAGATCCGGTTTGGTAGCTAACAATTTAAATCGATTGGTGTCGCTAGTTAGGGCTACCAGATACCCGTCTCCTTAACTGTTTATTGCACCATAGAAAATTATACTTATAAATGTACAAATTTGTGTCAGCTATGGCCAAGAGGGTAACATGATGTACTGGAATATTTCTACATCAGCTGTTTTGTAACATTCATGAAAGCAATAAACACTTTTGAATTTGAGTCTAAGTTTTATAACGATGCTTATTGTCACTGATGAGAAAATAATTCTAAAACTGCTCCCCTTTTAATTCCAATACCAGGACCTCTAATGAGTACTAGACGAGACCGCGAAAGTACCTCCTCCGAACATTTCACTCCAATATGGAGTACCAACTATCCCGGCAAGGGATGAGAACAATGCCACCCTCGCGTCTCGCATTGATAGGGCGCGGAGAGGGATGCGAGGGTGGCCACGCGTAGGGAAGTCTGGGGATGTGTAGGTCATTGACCCTTGGGGAAAATATTATGTGAGAGTTAAGGAAATTGTTTGTTGTTGAAGGTTGGCAGCGCATTAGTGACTCCGCTGGTTTCGTGTCCATGGGCAGCAGTCGCTTGCTGTCAGGTGATCACTCGACACACGATGGCAGTGTTAAAAACGATACAATCCAACTAATCTTATTATTAAGATCACTTTGCGACACTACACTGCACAAATAAACACCAAATTTGTACACTAAAAACCACTAGACACTAATTTAAAACCTTTGAATTGCATCAGCCCACGTGGCTTGTTTTAGCCCTGTCCGCCGAATCTTCTTAGCCGGCATTTTGGAACCACAAATGACATCTGTCACCTCTAGCCCTATCTCGTATGTCAAAATCAAAATCAAAATCAAAATCAAAAATATCTTTATTTATAACACGTAGTTTTTAGAATGTGTGGGTCTTTTCTTTTAAGTTTGAAAAAACTTGTATTAGAAAAGACCCCTCTCTTATCCGTATACAAAAATAGTTGTTGTTACAAAAGATTAGTTATTTTTACATCTAAAACTATATTTTGACTTAACTAAAAACAACGACATAAACAAAAATACATGCCTCATAAGATTTGTTCAATGAGTAGGTATTTGTGTTTATTACACAGAATATTTTAAATCACTACATTGATATACTAACAGTTTGATAGTAGATTTTCTATAGAATTGCGATTTTGCATTTTTAGCCATGATGTTACTTTCTTTTTACATCCATAGTAAGTAAGCGAATAGATGTTTAGAATTCTGTTTATTTTGTTATAGATTGATACAGATTGGGACATAAATTGTTTGCGAGCAAATACTGTTTTCGTAGCTTTAGCTTGAACTGCTGTGTTGACTTTACGTTTTTTACTTAATAAGCCATGATCAAAAGTATAACTTTTATGTATTTTTAGAATGCATTGTAGTACGTATAATTGTCTAACCGTTAAAACATCAGCCTCTTTGTACAATAGATAAGTACTGAACAGTTTTTTCTTGCGCAACATAACTTTAATAATTAGTCGTTGCACCCGCTCAATATTTATAAATGATGTCTTGTAAGTACCACCCCATATTATAATACAATATAATAGCAGAGACTGGACAAGGCTAATGTAAAGGTAAATAATAAGGTCTCTGTTAGCAATATCACGAAGGCGTTTAAATAGCCAAATCAGTTTGCGTGCACGATTTCCTACCATGTCCAGCTGGGGGTACCAGGACAAGTTTTTGTCAATTATGATACCTAAATATTTTGTGTTATCGACTTGTTCTAATATATAGCACTTGCAGCTACGTAAGTTGTTGTCAGTTTTGCATGTATGTGCAGTTATTGTGAGATTATTATCAGGTTGCATTGAGTTACGTATCGAAAAGGCTATATAATTTGTTTTAGACATATTTAGAGACAACATATTAAGGTTTAGCCAGTTTATGACTTTAGCCAAACCACTCTCAGCCGCAGCAAAAGTGTCGGGCCAGCTATTTCCGTGAAAAAGAAGAGCAGTATCATCTGCATACGAAAATACACATCCATTTTTAAGTCTAAGATTAGTCAAATCATTAATGTAAATTAGGAACAAAGTCGGTCCTAGGACACTGCCTTGTGGAACACCATAGTTATTGGTAATTTGGCTATTACTATACGTGAGATTATCAAGTTTGACTATTTGCGTACGATCTTGGAGATAATCTGTAAGTAATTTAAGGAAACTGCCTCTAATTCCGATTTTATCTAGTTTATGTAGAAGGGTGGGGATACAGACGGTATCGAAAGCCTTTTTTAGGTCCAAGAATATACATAAGGTCTTTTTTTTGCTATCCAGGTATGTTGTTATATTTTTTGTTAGGTCTAGAACGGCATTTTCAGTACTAATACCTGTACGAAAACCATACTGATTTTTTGACAGAATGTCAAAAGTATCAAGAAAGCTTAGCAGACGCTTATTTATGATTTTTTCCATTATTTTAGAGATGGCGGTGAGCACCGAAATAGGCCTGTAGTTATTAAGATCGCTCTTATCTCCACTCTTATGAATAGGATGTATAATCGCGCGCTTTAGATCTATCGGAAAAATGCCATGCTCGAGTATAAGGTTCCCTAGTAAAGTCAGTAGTGGAACAAGAGCTGTCTTCGCTATTTTCAAAAACCTGGTTGGAATCATATCCCATCCCGCAGCTGAATCTGCTTTAAGGTTATGTATAATAGAGTCGATTTCATAAGGTTCTATTTCTAAAACACCAATTGAGTTACATTGAGGGGAGATAGGATCGTGCCTTTGAGTTTCTCCCGGCGAATCAGCAATAATTTGTTCGGCTAGAGTTTTCCCGACGTTGTTAAAATAATTGTTTATATAATCAGCTGAATCTTTAGGATTATTTTTTAAATTGAGAAGTTCGTTATTTGTGTTTTTCTGTTTATTTTGATAATTTGTTATATTTTTTATACAGTTCCATAGTGCTTTATTATTTCCTTTTGCTTTGTTTAGAAGATCGCGTTCATACTGTTTTTTTAACTTTTTAATGAGATTATTGCAAAAATTGCGATATCTCCTATACGTGATTTTTAATATTTGATTATTCGGGTCCATCCGTAATTTTTTTTGTAATTTATTCCTATTTTTAATACATTTTAGAATACCCTCAGTAATCCATGGTTTTAATATTCTTTTGGCTCTAGGTACATTAATTGTTTTAGTGTTCATTTTTAGACAAAAGGTAATTAATGAAATTAGTTTATTTGTAAATAAATTTGGGTCCCTAATAATTGAGAAATCTGACAGGTTCTTTGTTTGTAATAATTTTAAGGCTTCAGAGTAATTTATAATAGTTTTCTGTTTTGTGGGGGAAGTATTTATTAACTTTCCCTTGGAATAAATAAATGACAAGACCATTTTGTGATCTGTGACGGTGGTATCTAGAACCGCTACTGTAGTTGACCATTTTGATAGGTCAAGATTTATAAACATATGGTCTAAACAACTGTTCATTCTAGTATTTAATCTATGTCCTGGTTCTAGACCATGTGAGGCTAACATATTAAGATACATATTAGAATGTTTTTTCGATTCCCCAGAGTTTATGTTTATGTTAATATCGCCTGTTACTATGACATTTTTATTTAAGTGTGGACAGTTTAGATGTGTGTCAAGAGAGTTAATGAATTGTTCGGGATTCTTTTCAAAATGAGTACGATATATGCATAAGATTGATCCGAGGGGTGTAGAGATTTCAAGGCAAGAAGCTCCATACAGGTCAATTTCTTTAGCAGTGTGCTTTATACATGTCTTTATGAATACTGCAACGCCATCATTTTGATTTGATTTTCTTAAGGAGCTATATGTTGCGTAGTTGTCTTTATATGGGATTGGTTTATCAGGACATATACGACATTCAGTCAGTACAATCATGTCAATAGTTTGGTTAAGTAAACTGAGGTTCAAATCTAAATCGTCGAGATTTGAAGATTTATGAATGCTTCTTATGTTTTGTACAATTATTGAGAACTTTGGTTGATCATAGGGGATATGTTTATATAAGTTGTCTATAGAGCAACTGAGAGTATTAAAGTTGTTTATTGTGTCTAATTCCTGTAATATATCAGTTTGTTCATCCATTGTCATAGGAAGAAGTATTGAGAGTGTGTGAGTTGTGGTGACTATACATTATTACAGAGTATGCATGTAAAGAAGGAAAACAGTTTTTGAGGACATTTTTAGTCTTTGAAAGTAACTTTGCATAATATATAAAATTTACGATGTGGAAAATATTATTAACATCTTTATAAGAGGCTGTGTAGATTGTTTTATACAAACAATTCTGGTATAAACAAGTAAGGTTAGTAAACATTTTGTTACACAAGTAGGCAGTATATAGGAAAATCGAAATCATTAATATGCTCATGGATAGTCACTTATTAGCTAATAGTTGAATTTGAGCTTCGCTAGTCACCGTGATGATAGGCGTGTTGTCGTCCAAACGTAAGTATACCTTTCCATAGCTTGTCCAGCAGTATTTATAGTTTTTTGATATTTTCAGGTCTCGTGCGAGAAAGTGGAGCCTTGAAGCTTTTGTCGTTAGGTTTTCAGAAATAAATATCGGGTTATCATGATTAGTTTTTAGTCCCATATGCTGCGCCCTTAGTTTGGAGTCCTTATTTTTATAGTTGTAGGCCTTGGCTGCCTTGAGCATATCAGTCTTTATGAACGTATTTGTGAACTCCACAACAATAGTACTTTTTTCTTTTTTGTTTATTTTTATTATGTCTTTAATATCTGGTTTTGTAATCTCTACTTTTATTGTTTCTGATAAATGTTGAATCATTTCAAACAGTTCTTTTTTGGTTTCATTTCCCTTTAGTGGTACATTTCGTATTTCGATGTTCGCTTTACGATCTGTTCTTTGACTTTCTTCCAATTTTGACTCCAATAATATCATTTCTTCTTTGTCTTTTTTAACCTCCAATTCGAGCTGTGTTATCTTATTTTTTAGTTCCATGTTTTCTTCAGTTAAAAAAGTAATTGAGGTTTGGATCATGTTGTTTGTTTGCTGTATATCCTTTAATGACGTCAAAATCGTATCTATTTTTTTGTTTTGTTCCGCAGCAAACTGGTTGAACAAATCATGAAGTTCAGTTGTAATTTCCTTTGTTACTACTTGCAATTGTGGAACCGATGTAGTCGAACGTCTTTTTTTGTTTCGAGCCACAATGTAGTTTGGTGGTGATTCTTCCAGTAATGAGGACATATCAGGAACAGATGAAGACTTTTCCGGTGTTCTCTGTACTGCCATCGTGTATTGATAGTGATAAGATTGTTGTCGTAGTTCGGATCTATGACTCCTTACTACTACGGACACTGCGTGCGATGGTAGAAGAAGACAGCAATTACTTCATGCGGCTTCTCTTTCACGCGTCGCTGGTGCCGTCCGCGGACGCGAGCAGCGGTGCCAGAATGAGATAGAATGCAAATACCTGGACCACGTGCGGGTGCGGGGCGCCGTTTTCGCCCAGTTGTCACACAATTATAGCACTTATGTTTAAAAATTCGAGCACACGTCCGCACTACACGAAGGCACGGAGGCGAGAGGATATGAGGAGAGGTATGTAGTATGGCAACTCGTATGCTTGACAAAACATAATTGCGTAGGCGACATGTTACATTCAAGCTACAGAATCCAACCTAATCCCACTTACAAATACAAATAACGTTTATTGCTTATTAATGATACATATTACATGAAATTCGGTAAAGTAACTTAAATTTATAGGTGTACAATAAGCAAATGGAGGTGGCTCAGCTTGTGCTGCCACGGAAAGATACAATCCTGGCAGCGCTGATTTTCAGCCAATCCAGCTTCTCTGAGGGTGGAAGTCGAGAAGGTGGGTTTATGAGGGCTTAAAAGTTAAAACTATGATCGTTAAAAAAACAAGAAGAGATAAAAAATTTAATTACATAGAGATGTCGAAGGTTCGAGTTTGGTGTGCTTCTGTGTGTGAGGAATTGAAAATGTGAAAGTATTTGAGTGAGAGAAAGTGGGTATGTGTGTGTGTGTGTATGTGTGTGTGTGTGTGTGTGTGTGTGCGTGTGTGTGTGTATGTGTATAATATACTAGAAAAAATCCTTGAGAGGCAGAAGTTTGGCGTGTGTCGTTCTAATATTTTCCGCAGCCAGCTGTTTCTTCAAGAGGGCAGTTTTGAATTTACTTTTAAAGCGTTCAATACTCATTTTTTCTTTCATGGGTGGTGGTAGATTGTTCCAGATGCTGGCTGCGTAGTATTTAAAAGACCCTTTATATCCCATAGAATGGTGTTTCGGTATTTTTGCCATATTGAGAATTGCTGTACGGCGACTACGTTGGTTGGAATTTTTTGACCAGGTAAGTTTCTCAAAAAGGTATTCCGGTTTTTTGTTCAAGATTATCCTGTGTACTTGCTTTCTCCTATTTGATATATCAAAACGAATCGGCTTTTCCTACCCATCATTACTAATACAGTCACCCGAGTTGACGGAGGCACAAAAATACGAGTAGCACAAGGGGAAGCCAGAAAGTTTGGATTAAGGTCTCGAACGGTGATTCCGATTGTACTGAGTTCATAATTATGTGGCTATGCGACTATGCACCTTATTTCAAAGCCGGTGGAGTCCATAATCTAAAAGTTTCAATTGTGATTTTGATGTACCTCTGTGGTATAGTCGACTGTATGATTTTGTATGAAGTACAATGCGTCTTTATTCTCAGTGCGATGACTTTTTAGTAATCAGTGTATGTGGTGCGAGTATCTACCAACTACCAAGTGTATTCTATTTGTAATTCCAATTTTGTCTGATATTTGTAACAGGTAGGTACTGAATGAGATTTTGCATGAATTTATTAATTTATATTCGTACCACCTCTTAATTAGAATTACTTGATTTAACGTCCTATGTCCTCTAGGTAGGCAAATGGCGTCCACAGTGCTCCGCCATCTCGAACGGTCTTGAGCTTCGCGCTTTACTTCGCCCCAAATTAGTGTTAAGGTCTTCGCTTCTGCAGTGATAGTCCGCCGCCAGGATTGTTTAGGGCGGCCACGTTTAGTCCAGTCTAGGGCTTGCCTCGGTATGTGGTCCGGTTCCCTACGGAGGGTGTGGTCGATCTAGTTCCATTTGCGGTGTTTGATCTGCTGATCGATCGGAGTCTCACCCTCCCGTCTGTACCTTAATTTATCTGCTGCAAATGCGAATGAAAGGGTTTTTCCCGCAAAAGACTATACGGCCATGATCGCAGCTGCGAACAGCGACTGCAGAACACTCAAGAAGGAGACGGACACCATAGAACATCTTTTATGTGAATGCGACTCACTAGCCAGAGGCAGAATGAGTATTCTAGGTAACGCTTATCCTAAACCAGAAAACTACAGGCACTTCAATCCGAAAGACATCGTGACGCTGATGAAACGAAACTTTCGTGAGTAGGAGTACAAAGGAGAGGGGAGGTACAAAAGATCTCTTAGGGTCGACGTGTCCCATGAAAATGGCCCTCTAACAGATAAGATAAGATCGTAGCTGTAATGTGATGTTGCGGATGTCTGTGGATGTTTAAATCCACAGACATGTAAAAAAAGCCCATGTATTTTTTTTTAATGTGCTAGGTGGCAAACGAGTACACGGATCGCCCGATGGTAAGCAATTTTCGCCGCTCATAGACATCCGCTACACTAGTAGAGTCACAGGTGCGCTGCAAAACCTATAAACCCCTGTTTGCTTTCCCCTGCATGGGCCTCCGGTACCCTCACTCACGCAGCGAAACACAGCACAGTGCTGCTTCACGCCGGTTTAATGCGAGGCCGTATTATCACTCCGGGTATCATTTACCTCCCATAGCTCATAATTTTTTTGAAGATTAAAAATGATTTAATCTCATAATCAGCCACGTGGGGAGGGGGGGGGGAGCACACGTTGGATGGCGGTCTAATTACTCGGTGTGATTAATTAATTAATCCTGCCTCCCCCAAGTGTTGCGGGTGAAAGGAGACGCATCAGTGAGTAGAGAACTCAGCTTTTTTGAGGTTTAAGTAATGGGAAATAAATCAGTACATCGCGATTTTTTTTATTAACTCCGGCCGACCTCGGCTTCGCACGAGTAGACATAATTTTTAAACATTCTTTAACTATTCAGTATTTTTTTTATTTACACTTAAGTATAATTAATCAGGACGGGAATTAACACGATTTTTATTATATGATACGACATTGTGTACTCACATATCTTGCTCGACGTTTCGGCTACGTTACAGCAGCCGTGGTCACGAGCGGACTGGCGGAGCACGGCGTCGTCTGCGGGGGCCGGGCTGTGAAACTTCGGACACCCTCACATTTTCCGATATTAATTCTCCACTAGATGAAGTGCCAGTGTAGCTACACTAACAGTATCGGTATTTGTTTGTGTTAGTAACGGCCTAGCACGGGGTTTGAACTTGTTAATTACTGGATTCCATGTCGATGACATTTTAAATCCATCCTGGAGGATGGAGGATGGAATAATTCCCGTCTTGATTAATTATAGTTATAATGCAACGCGTAAATCTAAAAAACTTCTTATTACACTTTGGCAAACCCAAAAAGGAAGCGTTATGATTTTAGCAGTCTACTTAGGTAAGTATGTAATATGTTTGTATGTTCCAATATCCTGAATAAACTACCCACCCGATTTTTATGAATGAAGCATCAATCGATTCCTTATTACCAATGATCGATCGAGTAGGTAGAGCTATTTTTGATACTTGTGATTTTTTAAAATAATATGGACATGCCTGGAATCCCAGATTTAAAGATATACTTTATACTATTATCAGTTATATTCGTTTATACATACGAGCATTAACATCAGCCTTACGAACTTATTCATAAACTTAGATCAAAGTTTAAAGGAGGTTTAATGTGTGATTCTTTCTTTTCAATTATGTCCGTGATATGATAGGTACCTAATTGGTTTTTCTACATTTCAAGTGGGTCACTCTATGAGTCTTACAATTAAAACGGCCTTATAGGGTGATCCCACGTGACCAATAATCGGTGGTTGATTTTTTTAGAAGAAAATTAGAACCTACTCATATCAATTATTGCGCAACGCCCTGCAAGGGTCGGTAAGATATAGTATGAAAAATCTGCCGACTTTTCCACAAGTCTGTCATGTGGAATCACTCTTTTACTTCGAAGCGTAATTAGTAATGTTTGTCATGGGCGGCGGTAATCACTTACCATCAGGTGATCCGCTTACTCGTCTGCCCCAAATAAAAAAAAGAGAGAAAAAGAGTTCTTCAACAAGCCAACAATTATGCAGTAGCATAAGTTACTCTCTGCGTATCACTCCGGTTGAGCCGGCCCATTCATGCCGAAGTTTCTGTGCGAAATCGGCTAGCCAGTGCTAGCGCCATCTAGAAGAAAACGACCAATACTCAACTGCTATATATACGGCCACCTTCGAAAATCAGTCAGATATTAATAATAATAATCATCATCATCATCAGCCCATTGAAGTCCCCACTGCTGGGGCACGGGTCTCCCTCAATCACATGAGGGAGTAATTGCCATACTCACCACGCTTGGCAGACGGGTTGGCGAGGGTTTTGATATAAATGCAGAGTTTTCCTTCTCTGGGTGCTGATGATCATGCCAGTAGCTTTACCTTAGTCGCCTTTTACGACACCTCGGTAAAAGTGAGGGTGGCCTATTCTACTCTGAAGGGACCAAACGGCCTCTATTATATTATAATAATAATAAATATTTCACAACATCACATACATTGATCTGACTCCGAGATAGGTAGCTCAAGCACCTGTGTTACGGATATCAGAATCAACAGTGGGATTACACATAAATATACATATAATACATTTCTTTTGTAAAAACATACTTACAATACATATGATTAAATAAAATATCGGAAACAATTTTATTTGCTATATAACAAAATTCTTAATAGCTTCTAGATCTCTGGTTCTTAGAGTCATTTATATCCTCTGGTTTATTTCCCATCCTTTTTTAAATTACTAATGTGGGCAGGCGGCTTGAAATCAATGTTTCGGAAACAGCTTTACTAGGAGCGACGTAAAAATGCATAGTGACATCTTTTTTTCTTTTTTTGGTGACCCAGGAGAAATGCGTTACGCATACCCATCCGTCTGTAAACGGATGGGTTATGTCGGACTCTCCTCTGGCGATGGCTTCTCCTAATGAGAAGCCGGCCAGGGGCATACCGACTAAAACTCCTGGGGCTCTCCCTCATCGTCCATAGTGGGAGAAGTCGTGGGGTGAGGTACGAAACCTGTCACCACGACTTCTCCCGGGTGCATAGTGACATCTACCGAAACAATACCGAACCATCTGATTGATTGATTTTTAAAGCTACATCTGCTTTTTACAAGCTCCATCCAACGAAAACCGCTGAACTATTTTCCCATACCATGGAAAACTACCGCCGCCGTCTTCTTAGATCAATGCACGAGTAATGTAGGCTTTACCATGGTGTTTCAAAATTTTTAAGTATATACCTACCTAGTATTATATTGTTTTACCTTTAGTTTTACCGAATTAGGTGTCTGTCTTACCAGAATTGTATTGTGTACAACTTAACTTTGGAAACTGTGAAGGCTAATGTAATATCTATTATAACTTAGTTTAATAATGAAATATATAAAAAGCTGTATGTTTCCTTAAATAAAATAAATAAATAAATAAAAAAGTACTAAGTTAAATGAAGGGTCAGGGTTACTTATAGAGTAACTTATATATACTGGCTTCACTCTCCCACGGTGAAATAGTACAATTCTACCTAGAATTTCACGTCTAAATATGAAATTTTGCGCAGGTATTACGCCCAAGCGTTCCAATAAAATGTAACGGCCGAATACAACAATAACATTTTATCAACGTTCCGATTGGAGCTATCTGGCTAATAAAACACATAAATACGACTTATGGAACGTTCCTATTTTCATCTCCATAATGTTGTATAATAGGACTCAGAGGATGGAATGACAATGTTTATTTCGCTCACGGATGGAAATAAAAAAGAATAATTGAATACGTAAATTCATGTGTTTTTGCTTCTAGGCCACAAAATAGAGAGACAGAGAAAGCTGGCTGCGTATATAAACAGGCTCAGCAGAGTGTCACGGCCTCACAAAATCGCTAAGCAGCACGTCTAGTGTTTTGAGTGAGTGAGGTTACCAGAAGCATAATTAGACAGCGCGCTTCTGACTCTACTGGTGTTACAGGTGATACGTCTGCTTGTCTCCCACTTTTTTTTACCTAACTGTCCCAATGCCGGGCAAAGGCCTCCCCCAAATCTCTCTATTGTTCTCTATTTTAACGCCATTCGTGGGCAATCTTGGGCAAAGTTATTCAGGTCGTCGCTCCATGGTTTTTTGGGCACTTTGTCGGTAGGACGCCCTGGTGGCTTGAGTTTTAAGTAACCGGGTCGTGTTCCCGGATTCCTGGGTTCAATTCCTGGGTCGAGCAAAAAGTAGGTTTCTTATTTTTCGAACATAGCTCGATTTTGTGATCCCTAATCCACATTAAGTTTAGGCTGATACTTTACTTTACTTTTTAGGGTTCCGTAGCCAAATAGCAAAAAACGGAACCCTTATAGATTAGTCATGTCTGTCCGTCCGTATGTCACAGCCACTTTTCTCCGAAACTATAAGAACTATACTATTGAAACTTGGTAAATAGATGTATTTTGTTAACCGCATTACAATTTTTACACAACAATTGGAAAAAATTAAAAAATTGGGGGCTCTCCATACTTGAAACTGAAACTCAATTTTTTTTTTCATCAAACCTATATGTGTGGGGTATCTATGGATGGGTCTTTAAAAATGATGTTGAGGTTTTTAGAGACGACCAGAAGTGTTAAATTGTGTACCCCCCCCCCCCCCCTCTAACTTCTATAATAAATGAATTATAGAACTAAAAAATTGAATTGATTGAAAATTGGTTTGAACTAGATATAGTGAGTAGTTTTTTTTTAATACGTTATAAACCGTAAAACGCAATTTACCTTCCATATATCTTACTTGCTGTTACGGAACCCTCCATGGGCAAGTCCGACTCGCACTTGGCCGGTTTCTTTTACTTTATCGATGTCCGACAGGTTGCCATTGTCTTCCACTTATCACATACAAAAAAAAACAACTGGCATCCTCAATATTGGTAAAAAGTGGTTAAACTTAATTTTACCCTTTGCAATTACATTTATTTTTTACAATTGAAACTCGCTGAACTATGAACATTGTCACCTGTTTTAACGCGTCCCACTGCGCTTTAGTAGTGAATAAAAACTGGTCAAGTGCGTACCCGACCCGATCCCCCTGAGAGTTCTATAATAATAATAATAGGAGTATCCTCCAACCGATTACGGCTACGGCAGTCAATCTCAACGATTTACCACGCACGGAGGATATATTATAGTGCTCAAGTGTGTGCGTAAACACAAGTGCACTCTCTATTCCCTTACACTCATATAATGATACCAGCGTGACACGACCGGAGAGGGATCGGGTGCAGGACCAACAGCTTAACGTACTTTCTGAGGCATGGGGGAACAAGACCGCCAACTTCCGGATTCATGGCTGACACTGAGAATTTCTAAACAGAAAAACTCAGGAACAAATTGTTCCAGGTAAAAGTGGCCGCTTTTGGCGTGAAACAATTTTTCGCGTACGCGTTGGATGCAACATTTTTTCATGGTTATTTAATTTATTAATTTATTTATTTATTTATTTATTCTTACAAAATCCACAGCTCTTAAATATAATAATTACAGTAAACATATTTTTCTTACAGCCAATATCTTAATAATATTTTTTGCCGATTATTAATTATTTGCCGAGAGGTTGTAACCCCGAAATTGTATTAAATAGATCCGGTTTAGTAGCTAAAAATTTAAATCGATTGGCGTAGCTATTGTGCCCTACTCGTCACCTATTCCGGGGTTACAACCTCTTGGCAAACACTTATACTTACGCGAAAAATTGATTTACACTAAAAGCGGCCGCTTTTGGCGTGAATCAATTTTTTGCGTACAAAAACAGACCCAACATTTGTGCATGGTTATTTAATAAATAATATAAGTGTTTGCTTAGAGGTTGTAACTCCGAAATTGTTTAAAATAGAACGGGTTCAGTAGCTAAAAACAAAAAAACAATTGACGTCGCTAGTGTGCCCTACCCGTCACCTTGAAGGGACGGGTAGGCCACACTAGCGACGCGTTTGATTTAAATTGTTAGCATCTAAACCGGATATCTTTTTAATAATTTCGAAGTTCGAGCATCTAGAAAAGAAGTTATAAGATTTACGAGTATTCAATACTTATAATTATCTTTTTGGTCTGCTTTCTACTCGAAATAAGAATTATCGCCAAAAGCGGCCACTTTTAGCGTGAATCAATTTTTCGCGTACAAAAACGGACACAGCATTTGTGCATGGTTATTTAATAAATAGTATAAGTGTTTGCCAAGAGGTTGTAACCGGTTTAGTAGCTAAAAATTTAAATCGACTGGCGTCGCTAGTGTGCCCTACCCGTCACCTTAAGTAGAAATATTTCGAGGAAAGTCTGGCTACGCGTAGCTCCCACTTTTGCCGAGTGTGAAAAGATCGTGATCGAACTATACGGACCCCTAAAAACATTACGCCTGGTTGACAGCAGCTGTCGACACCATCGCTCTCGCTGTCAGACAGAACAGACCGATGGCAAATATCAGTTAAGTGGTCGGTTAGCGAAATATATCGCTCAACACTCTCACGGTAGAGTAATCCATCACAATTCGACAATAAATACTCGACTGGAGAAACTAGCTAGTCATTGTAACACTACACAGAAATTGCTAGTAGCAAGATATGGTACGGAGAAGGTCAGAAGGCCTATTCTCGGGAATTCGAAAAATTAAGTAGTACATAAAGCTATGCTGTCCATCCCCACAACCCCTCTAAAAGCATTAACATTTAATTTTTCAGACACTTAAACACTCACACACGTACACACACATACTCATGCACGAACACACGTATATAATATATTCTTATAATTACACCAACACTATTGTATTTATTTTTATAGCAGTGTTTTTTATATGGGTTCATACAGAATACCAGCGTCAGGGTGTTTCAACACCCCGACACATGCTGAGCCTTTTCGGCGTTTTACTGTGTACTGTCATTATTTCAATGTTTAATGTTATAGAATAAATATTTTTAAAAAAAGTCAAGTAACAGATTTGTATGGACGAATGTATGAAATCTCTAAATTTGGCTTCAATGTCGAGTGCACGAGATTGGTCTCCATAGGGGAATTTCCCCTATAGAGCTTCTCACCGCTGGGAAGGCTCAAAGTCACCCACAGAGCAATGGAAAGGGCTATGCTCGGAATCTCCTTGCGTGATCGTATCAGGAATAATGAAATCCGCAGGAGA
This sequence comes from Marasmia exigua, assembly GCA_019059595.1. Classification (NCBI taxonomy): domain Eukaryota; kingdom Metazoa; phylum Arthropoda; class Insecta; order Lepidoptera; family Crambidae; genus Marasmia; species Marasmia exigua. Next base: position 8,577,828 of record CM032485.1, read on the forward strand.
ACCAAGGTTAGAGACATGGCCCAACGAATTGCATGCCTTAAGTGGCAATGGGCTGGGCATTGTGAGGAGATCAGACGGCCGGTGGGGCAGAAAGGTGTCCTCGAGTGGATGCTGCGTATAGGAGGTAGAAGCTGTGGCACGCCCCCCACAAGGTGGACCGACGATCTGGTAAAGGTCGCGGAAATCCCTTGGATGAGGGCGGAACAGGACCGATCTGTGCTGAGATCGCTGGGGGAGGCATATGTCTAGCGTGCGCTGTGGCTAGGAGCGTTTAGAATACTGCCAAGGTTATTATTCCCGGCCTGTCGTAAGAGGCGACGTATGGGGCCTTCGGAGTACGCGAGTATAACCAATATTGGGGAGTGGCTTGCTCAGTATACGACTCCGCGGAAGACAACTATTTTGGGTGCCCTGGTACGTTATATATCAGAGAAGAGCTAGCACAGCGAGTGCGATTGGCTGTACGGTCCAGTCCCGGCTTTGGGGTTTCAGACCGTGATTGCGCTGAGATGGACACCGCAGGGGCTTTGATTAGGCTTAGAGTCCCACACACCATCTTGTTCCCAACATGTGACAAGATGAAATTATGGTTTACCCTGGAAAAGAAGGCAGTGAACGTATATTAGCTGAAATTATAGATAGATAGATAGATATACTTTATTGCACAAAAACTTTATTACTAAAATGCACATGATCTCTAGACTGCTTGAATACGTAACAACATAAGATACGAGTATAAAATTACCTACTTATATATTTCCAAATGTTATGTTTTAAGTACTTAAGTAGGATTACCTAATACTGCATTTGTTGCTTTGTAACACAACTTATTTCAATGTTTGTGATAGACAAAGTCTTTATATTTACACTAAAGTACTTTACTATTAATATAGAACTTTGGAACAATTGTACTTACAATATTATCTATTTTGCTAAATATTTAAAAAGTATCTTTGTAATAGTGCCTATAAAGTTGGCATTTTTAAAATTAAGTACAAATATTAAAAACCGTGTGGTCCCCGGCAGAGTAGAATAGGCCACCCTCACTCTTACCGAGGTGTCGTAAAAGGCGACTAAGGTAAAGCTGCTGGCATGACCATCAGCACCCAGAGAAGGAAAACTCTGCATTGATATCGAAACCCTCGCCAACCCGTCTGCCAAGCGTGGTGAGTATGGCAATTACCTCTCATGTGATTGAGGGAGGCCCGTGCCCCAGCAGTGGGGACATAAATGGGCTGACGATGACGATGATGATGATTGCACAAAATACACAACTTAAGTACTAGGTATTACAGAAATTTTGGTGTACAATTTCGGCGGTCTTGTCGCTGAAAGCGATTTCTACCAAACAACCTTTGGTTAAAGGACATTTATTAGTTTAGTAAATAAGGGGTAGGTGATGATGTTAATGACATTTCGCTACATCCCGATTTATTGTGTCACGTACTGTCTGAGTAAATCTTTCCAGCTGGATCTCAATATTTTAGCCTTCTAAAGTTTATTTTCAGTCCTTCGTGTCTTATAATGTGGCCTGAGTATTTAGCTTGCGTGTAGCTATGGCTGCCATATAATTAGTACAGACATGGGATTATACCTAAGTGCTTATATTTCGTTAATGGGTGGTAGACACGCAACTGGGCTTATGTCGAAACCGTCCCGCACGCAAAGAACGAAAATAAACCTGTCGCACTCAAACAAAAGAGACGGGGATAGAGATTTGGTCGTATTTTCTATTTCGTTGTACAACTTCTAGCACGCAGCGAATCATTTTTTTCTCATCTTAGTGTGTAATTGCCATTTTTGTCCAAAGCTGTCGCTTCGGAGCCCGGGGTCCGCTAGGACCATGATCCAGGATTCGGGACATCTGGTAATTACAATGAAGCGACTGCCGTCTGACCTTTGCAACCCTTAGACTGGGAAACCGGCACGACCTGATCTTGATCACGCTTAGAATCATTATCTCAAGTTTTCTACCCACAATTTACAGAAACTATCCAAGACTTGCAGGTTTCCTTAAGATATAAATTATTCATTGATATTTTACCTCACGCGGAGCCAGTGGTAGAAATATGCACATAGTTTTGAAAAATCCAGAGGTGCATAATTATTAATTGTGCATACTCGGATTCGAAACACGAACTCTCGTATGGAAGGAGAGTTTTTATCCGGCGAGCTGACTTTCGCTTTTTGGTTGTAATTGAACACATTAATTGAAATAATGATTTAAAAATTAGATTAGATCCCACAATGGTACTAAAGTCGTTTTAGTTAAATAATGAATAAATAATACAAACAGACATGTTCATGTACATAAATGTTTGTACTGTGGGGGGATCGAACCAGCAACCTTTGCACCAGAGGCAGCGTTCACTACCCTTGATCCAAACGGGTCGTCTCGGGTCGAATTATTTATCAAAAATTAAAATTATGAATTATAAAAAACACGTATTGAATATTTTTAACTCTATATATTATATCAAAATGAAGAAGTTCTAGAGTCCCTTTAACTTAACTTTCGTACAATGGATTCACAATTATCATATTTTAGATTTCAGAATTTCACTTTATAAAATTCAAAAACATGAAAGCTCTTTCGTGCACAATTTGAAATGAACAATATATTAACGTCATTAAATAAATGACACCTCCATATGTATTTAACGCGAAAATTCAAAGTGAAAATTTAATTCCCCTAACGGTGAATGCAGCTGCTCGCTCGCTCGGCTCGCTTCGCTTTTTAGGGAGGCGAAATGTCAATACCGATAAAACATCGATATTTATATCGACAAAGGTATCGATATTATATTCGCTCAATGTCGACAATATTTTTTTCCACCAAATTTGTTTAATACTTATTATGATTAAATTGGAGACCCAATCCACGGGGAAAGGGGGTTTAAAGGATGGTAGCGCACTTGTGACTCCATCGGTGTCAAGGGCGTCCATGGGTGGCGGTAATTGCTTGCAATAGGTGCTTTGTCTGTTCGTCTGCCATCCTGAACGGGTAGATATTTGTAATTTATCTAATATCTTTCTACGGATTTTTCCCCTGCCTACATATAGTTATTTATATACAGTAGCGGATTATCCCCAACGACCCCCACTAAATCTACCACCACTGGCGATGGACAAGACTTTGCTTGCTGCTCATAGGACTACAAATTAATCGAAAACCTAGAATAAAACAATTTGTCACATGAAATTAATTAAAGGCACCAGCTCCAAACCGCTGAAGCACATGCTGAGACCTTGTTGACCACTTCACTTTGTTCCTTTTTTCTTCATTGGTCACTAGTCTATGTATTAAAATATTTTATTTGTTCTACGCGGAGAAAGAGACGAAATTGAAGTCTATTCTATGTGTTAGAAGGGGCAAATTTACTAGTTCGGCCGTCATAGTGGACCAGCCAGTGGTTCGTCTCCGGCGTTCGGCAGCGCGGAGGTGTGCTAGGGGCGTAAAATAAGTAAAGCAAGTATTTGTGAGTAAAGTAAGTAAGTATGCGTGATTGCGAGGTTTTATGTAAAATACCGATTACTACCTCGTTCAAGTTATTTTTTTATTTTGTTAAATTGAATCTAAAGACTCATCAATCCGTGTCATTGTTTCCTAGTTTACAAAAATATATCTAGTGTAATTTGTTGCTCTCCACGAACGAAAAATCTTTTTTTTTTAGTGATGCTACCTAATTTACTCCACTCGATATTTCTGATGATTGTAATATTACAACAATATCGATAATTTTGCTTCGATTTATCGATGTCGTGGCGTCCCTAGCTTCGCTCTCATTCCGCTAATAGCTATTCCGACCGAAATTCATCACAAATTTGGGCGTAAGAGATTTATAGCTTGTCGCACAGATTAAATAAACCCAATAATGTATGATGTATGTATGCGATAAGGTAAAGTAAAGTAAAATATAATAGATAAGGTAAAGTAAGTAAGTAAAGATAAGGTAAAGCTGCTGGCATGATCATCAGCACCCAGAGAAGGAAAACTCTGCATTTATATCAAAACCCTCGCCAACCCGTCTGCCAAGCGTGGTGAGTATGGCAATTACCCCTCATGTGCTTGAGGGAGGCCCGTGCCCCAGCAGTGGGGACTTAAATGGGCTGATGATGATGATGATGATGATGTATGTATGCGATGGTGGTGCTAACGGATCGTTGGTTCAGGGTGATCCCACATGACCGATAATCGGTAAGCGCTTTTTTGAACCACTAGGCTTTTAACCCTGACAAAACACCATACGCGATGTAATCTACACCCAGCTCCATCTTTTAGCAAAGTTTAGAACTAATAACAAAATAAAGCCCCAAAACGAAGTGAAGGCGGGCCACTAGTAATATATACAGATATAGTAGGTATAGATTACAGACAGATATACAACTCAATAAACATAAAAACCATCCGTGCAAACGTGAACATGTAAGAATTGCAAATAATTGTCTGAACACACAATGAGAAATAAATTAAATACACCAAAAGCACTCTATTCGAAATCGGAACACAATCACTGACGTGGAGACCACTCATTGGCTAATACGTCTCTCAACGGACGTTCATTGGCTGAATCTGTTGGCACTTCACGTGATTGGTGATTTCGAGTTTTCGTTGCAAATTAACTCTTTTGCGGGCAAGTGGTTTTGTGGGTAGTTCGTGTTTTACGCCAATTTAACAAGAAAATAATAATGTGTGGTTTTGTTTGTTCCCACAAAAGAGAACGTTTTTGTTAGTAAATATACTTACTATTATAATGTAAACCACAGTGTGCGTGATGTATTCGTCGAAAGCAAATCGTAGATAGCTCACTTCATGAAATGCTTTATTATATTTCATGAATTGTTACACTGACTTTTGGCCACATCATCATAATGTGGTTTAGACAGTTACAAATAATTTATAAACACAAATATTTTTATTCCTCATATTCATTAGCCGTGTGGTCCCCGGCAGAGTAGAATAGGCCACCCTCACTCTTACCGAGGTGTCGTAAAAGGCGACTAAGGTAAAGCTGCTGGCATGATCATCAGCACCCAGAGAAGGAAAACTCTGCATTTATATCAAAACCCTCGCCAACCCGTCTGCCAAGCGTGGTGAGTATGGCAATTACCCCTCACGTGACTGAGGGAGGCTCGTGCCCCAGCAGTGGGGACTTAAATGGGCTGATGATGATGATGATTAATTCTCATACATGTTTTGAGATGCTCCAGTAAGTAATAAAATACTTGAGTTTGAGCTATCTTGCTCTAACTCATTACATTTCACTTATATGAGATTTAAATCAAAAGCTACTAAAAATTGACAAAAAAAAGTTCTTATTTTTAACACATATCTAACTAAACGCGTGGCTAAATCACAAAATGATCAAAGTTATTTAATCACATCGTAAAATAGTTACATTAATTACCGAGAGAGGCGCTGACGCGTTGTTTATGTGTTAGATGGCCGCCGCTTGGATGACGCTTCTTTCTGAAAGAAACTTGTTAAAAGTTACAAATATTTCTATAATGGGTTTATATAACGGGTAAGCTAAAAATAACCCTAACCTACCCAATAAATAATCAGCAATAAAAACCGATTTGCTCAACAAGTACGATCTGATCAAAGCTCAGATGGCAAAATCGTAGAAATGTTAATGATTTAATGATCTGATCAATTTAAGTTGCCCACATCATATAATGTGACCATTTTATGAAACCATCGTGCATTTCATGATGCGAGCGAATCTACGATAGGGCTACAAAACATTCACTAGATTTCAAGAAAAAGATATAACCACAACATAAGAATGTTGTCTTGAGTTGATATTTTGATCTCAGACAATTTTCTTATAGCAATCTTTTGAAAATAAATTTCTCCGCCTAAACACGATTTTTAAGTGCTTTATTCACAACATTTTTTATCTAAGTTTTTGATTTGCATAACATCTCATATTTGACCTTAATCGAATTATTAAGTTAAAGGTTTCAATAGCATAGATTCGGCGTCCATTTAGAACTTAAGGTGACGAGTAGGGCACACTAGAGACGCCAATTCGTCTATCTTTTTAAACAATTTCGGGGTTACAACCTCTCGGAAAACACTTATACTATTTATTTAATACTTATACTTAACTTTTTGGTCTGATTTCGTACTCGAAATATGAATTATCGCCAAAAACGGCCACTTTTGGCGTGAATCAATTTGTCGCGTACAAAAACGAACCCAACATTTGTGCATGGTTATTTAATATAATAGTATAAGTCCTTGCCCAGTGGTTGTAACCCCGAAATTGTTAAAATAGATCCGGTTTAGTAGCTAAAAATTAAAATCGATTGGCGTCGCTAGTGTGCCCTACCCGTCACCTTGAAGTTTTCAATAGCATAGGTTCGGCATCCATTTAGAACTTAACGTATTTTTACAATTTTCCGCAAGACCCAAACATCACAGGAAGCGGAAAGGCAGCCATCTTGAATCGCAGGAGGGCTCGAGGGCCCCCGATTGAATCCCGCTTAGTTTCAGCCCTCGCCCTTCGTAAGAATACCTCCGAGTAGGGTGACTACATTGATAAAACTATTTGGAATATACAGGGCGACCCGAGACTATGAGACATGAAGGGAAAGTACCTTAAATACTTAAGTTAGCATTGTTTATTTAAGGTGACGGGTAGGGCACACTAGCGACGCTAATAGATTTTAATTTACTAAAGCGAATCTATTTTGAACAATTTCGGGGTTACTACCTCTCCGCAAACACTTATAGTATTCTTAAGTAAATAACACAATTAAAAATTTCATCTCGTACAATATTGATGAGACACTTACACTTACATATTTCGTCGACTTAGTTCAGTGGTCTAATTGGTAGAACATTCACCCGGATTGTGGAAGGTGTGGGCTTGAGTCCCGCCTGAACACGAGATGAAATTTTTAAGTGTGTTATTTACTTAAGAATAAATTGCAAAAGATTACTATAAAAAAAATCAACTTATACTATTTATTAAATAACCATTCACAAAATGTTGGGTCCGTTATTGTACGCGACGAATTGATTCATGCCAAAAGTGGCCGTTTTTTGCGCGAATCAATTTTTCGCGAACGCGTTAGACCCAACATTTCTGCATGGTTATTTAATAAGTAGTATAATGGTTTGCCTAGAGGTTGTAACCCGAAATTGTTTAAAACAGATCTGGTTTAGTAGCTAAAAATTAAAATCGATTGGCGTCGCTAGTGTGCCCTATCCGTCACCGAGCAAATACTTATTACGTTACGTAAATTGCAATAAACAAATGAAAATTGAATTTATGAAACAAAATAAAAAGTACGTTTGTTTTGAAAATACGCCATGGCGAGCGTTTAAATGTGCCTCTAAGTCTACTCATAGTTTATTTTATTTTACATTTTTTGGTAATCTTACAGCTAATCAATTGTAAGTTTCCACTTCTAGGAACAATAGTAAGTTCAAAGAAAAAAAAAACAAAAATCCGAGTAAACACCTTCTGTCCGCACAAAGCTCAAAATTACTTATTTACATTGAAGAAGAGATTCGGCGGGTAGGGCTAAAACAAGCCGCGTGGGCTGATGTAATTCAAAGGTTTTAAATTAGTGTCTAGTGGATTTTAGTGTACAAATTTGGTGTTAGTATTAGTGTTTCTACATTTAGTGAAGCGCCGCAAAGTGATCCTAATAATAAGAATCATTGGATTGTATCGTTTTTAACACTGTTATTGTGTGACGAGTGAGTTAGTCTCAGGGACAACTTGCTTGGATGGACCTAATAGGGTCTTAAAACCCGCGATTGCTTTAGAGTGACATCCGCTGAATGCGTAGGTCGATAAAACGTAAAAACCCAGGCGTTTTCTTAATGACTGTGACTTTGACTGACTTCGACTGTTGACTACCTGCTTGTTCTCAATAAGTTATTTTGCGAAATATCTTCGGGTAATAGAGCCATATTAAAAAAACATTGAAGAACTCGTCATACAGATATCTCTTTAGTTGTGCAACACTGCTATCATCATCATCATCAGTCCATTGAAGTCCCCACTGCTGGGGCACGGGCCTCCCTCAATCACATGAGGGGTAATTGCCAGACTCACCACGCTTGGCAGACGGGTTGGCGAGGGTTTTGATATAAATGCAGAGTTTTCCTTCTCTGGGTGCTGATGATCATGCCAGCAGCTTTACCTTAGTCGCCTTTTACGACACCTCGGTAAGAGTGAGGGTGGCCTATTCTACTCTGCCGGGACCACACGGCTAACACTGCTATAAAAGAAGCCTAATCCAGAGGTTTAGATGCTTGTATTGAAAATGCATTTTGCCAATAGGAGAGTGCAGAAGTGCTGGATTCCTTAAGGGTTTCGCTGGCACACGCAAGTATAATTTATTAAATAAGTTTCCGTATGTATTATAAAAGGGTATTGAAAAAATTACACAATGCAAAACTTTACATAGTTTTCCTCACTATGTCGAGACGTGTGGCCCCTCCACCCAAGCACACAATAGCAGCTCAAAGCCTCTCTCGCCGGCGAGCTCTACCTGGTCCTTTGTTTAACCAAGCCTCTACAAAGGTTGTTTGTGGATCTAATTTATGACTAGAGCGGGTATATCATGTCCGGGGATAATGCTATGATTATTATGGACACTACATCCGGCATTGTTAGCCCTTAGAAGGTACTCATGTTATTATACCTTTTCGTGGCTACCTGTGAATAAACCATCTCCTTACTATAATTTAAGGCAGTAAGTCCTCATTTTAGCGTGTAAATACCGGTAGCATCGGAAGCGCTCTGGAGCTTAAACAATTCAGGATTTGGGAAATCTGGTAACAAAATAAATAAAATCGCAACCAAAATAAAAAATAACTTTATTTGCATAAGCTTGTACACAGCATTTACAAATCGTCATCATCATATCATTCATCATTAGCCCATTTAAGTCCCCACTGCTGGGACACGGGCCTCCCTCAATCACATGAGGGGTAATTGCCATACTCACCACGCTTGGCAGACGGGTTGGCGAGGGTTTTGATATAAATGCAGAGTTTTCCTTCTCTGGGTGCTGATGATCATGCCAGCAGCTTTACCTTAGTCGCCTTTTACGACACCTCGGTAAGAGTCAGGGTGGCCTATTCTACTCTGCCGGGGACCACACGGCCAGATCAACAAATCGTCATACATTTGAGTAATTTAAAACTGAATTTTAAGCACTTATGTATAATTTACATGTTAATACATCTATTATATGTTTATATATAAAACATACTAAAAAAAATAAACATAATGCGATTCTACTACCGGCTCGGAAAGTTGTTTCTGGTCGAGAAGATCCGGCAAGAAACTCGCCAGTTACACTTTTAATCACCAAACTTTCATATAATGTTTTGTCATCATATCAAGTCATACAGTTTGACAAAATAAAATAAATATTATGAGGTAAACCGAAGCAGACCAGTCCCCACAGGCGGTACAAGTATGACGTAGGTATGTGTCAGCCATAATTTTTTTCCCAGGGGAAACCATCATGGCCGCCACCTTGCTACATGTAGGGAACAAGGTGGTGTGTGGGACTCAAACCTTAACTAAAACCCCTGGGGAGTCCAGCTCCGCGCCCCACAGCCGGGACTAGACCGTACCGTAAATCGCGCTCGCCGCTTCACCCCTATCTGGCGCAATACAGCCCTTTAATGCTGTACGACTTACCAGGACACCCAGTAATGTCGTCCCCCGCGGAGTCGTATGCTGAGCAAGCCACTCCACAGCAGTGAATACGCTCACGTACTCCGAAAGCCCGTTTTGTCGCCTCTATACGACAGGCCGGGAAAACCTCGGCAGTTTTCTTAAACGCCCCTACGCCATTCACTCAACCATATTAGAGGGAATGCAATGACCCGCCACATAGCGTCACCACCTCAGAGACATTTGAGTGAACTAAAGGGGTTTGAGTAAACAGTGAGACATTTGAGTGAACCCCTTTAGCAGGGGAATCAAACTGAAACATAGTTGCACGTTACATAATATATAGGTACGAAAAGTACAGGTTTCCTCACGATGTCTTTCCTCACCGGCGAGCTTTTTTTATGTCATAGGTGGCAGGCGAGTAGACGGATAACCTGTTTGCCGACGCCCATGGACACACGCGACACCAGTGGAGTCACAAGTGCTCTGCCAACCTTTGCACAGTGCTGCATTACGCAGGTTTCTTTGAAGCCGGTATCACTCCGGTCAAGCCGGCTCATTCATGCCGAAGCGTGGCTCTCCCACGATCACAATATATCCTGCGTGCGTGGCCGATCGTTGAGTTTGGCCGCCGTAGCCGTAATCGGTTGAAGGATATATTTATATATATATTTTATGTACTATGTCGTTGGCAAATAAGCGCGCGGCTCGCCTGATGGTAAGCGATTATCGCAGCCTATGGACGTTTGCAACTCTAGTAGACCTGCATACGCGCTGCCGACCATTTATAAACCATAACACTCCTTTTTTGAAAAACCTCATTAATTAATATACTATTATTTGTACATAAACAAATCCAATAACGTAGTTATATGTATTACTAGCTTTTGCCCGCGACTTCGTCTGCGTGTAATGGACAATTCACACAATATCTTTATAAATTATAGCCTATGTGTTATTCTGATCTATAAGCTACATTACTGTAAAGTTTCATTAAAATCCGTTTAGTAGTTTTTGCGTGAAAGAGGAACAAACATCCATCCATACATCCATCCAAACAAACTTTCGCCTTTATAATATTATATATATATATATATATATATATAGTAAGGATTTATTTGATTATTGATGACGTATTGATGAAAATGCTCGCAAACCGAAATTAGCAGGCTTTCCGTTGCCTGTTTGCTTATTCCCCATCAATCATCTGATTCGGATGTCGCTGCCATTCGCTCGTCCAATATTGATGTAATGAGCTGACTTCATAATCCACCGGCAGATTAACATGTTATTTTGAAAACTCATATTCCATTAACTAAACAATCTTACCATCAGGTGATCTGTCTGCTCGTCTGCCACCTATGACATAAAAAAAAAACAGAAAATAAGTAAGTAAGTGAAGTTGTGAAACGTGGCCAATAACATTATAAATCTTGCTAGAGATGATAGTGGCTTTTTTATGTGATAGGTGGCAAACGAGCAGACGGATCACCTGATGGTAAGCGATTGCCGCCGCCCATAGACACCCCCGACACCAGTGGAGTCACAAGTGCGCTGTCAACCTTTAAACCCCCTTTCCTCCAAATTGGGCTTCCGGTCCCCTCACTCACGCCGCAAAACACGTCACAGTGATGTGCTACGGTTTTCTGTGAGGCCGTGGTATCAGTCCGAACGAGCCGGATCATTTATGCCGAAGCGTGGCTCTCCCAAGGTCAGATTGTCACAGTCTTGATACATTTTTCATTTATTGTCATAATTCATTACAAACAAAAAAATCTGCTGGTGGCGCCACTGAACCCTAAAAGGATCTTTAAGGTCAAGGGTAGGGCACTAGCGACGCCAATTGGTTTAAACTGATAGCGACTAAACCGGATATCTTTTTAACAATTTCGAAGCTGCAGCCTCTCGGAAAAACCTATACTATTTATTTAAAACTTATACATCTTTTGGGTCTGCTTTTGTACTCGAAATTTGATGAATCGAAAACCGCCTAGAACGGGAACTTATGGCGTTAATCCAAATTTCAAGTGCAAAACTAGATCAAAACGTAGTGCTAAATTAATAAATAAATAATATAAATGTTTGCTTAGAGACTCCCGCTCTGAAATTGTTTAAAAGATCCAGGTTAGTAGCTAACAATTTAAATAGATTGGTGTCGCTAGTTAGAGCTGAGGGGTAGTCCTAACTAGCGACACCAATCGATTATAAAATGTTCTGCGAAAAAAAAAACGGATTCAAAAACCACGAATTAAAAAGTGTATTTTTTTTTATTGCTTATAGTAGGAAGACGAGCTTGCGGCCCATCTGATGGTAAACGGTAACCGCCGCTCATAGACATCAACAATGCCGGAGCACAGTCATGCCGCTGCCTACCGTGAGAAAACTCTTTTCAAACCACGTTTAAAAAAGGACATGTCATAGCGATTAGGGAACACCGCGGCTGGAAGTTCATTCCAGAGTTTGCACGAGCGCGGGAAAAAGGAGCGCTGGAAACGAAGCGTTCTGGAAGGGATTCGGTGTAGGTAGTAATATTTCTAACACTATAATAATATTTTATAACAGTACTCTCGACAAAACGTTGTAGTACCGAAGTCGGCGCCCTACACTATCTTGTAATTTAATACAACATTCATTAAGCTTTTTATTGTTTCATTTTGGCAGATCCCCTCCCCCTCCCCCCTGCTCTTCCACCCTCGCCAAATAACTAAAAAATGAATTGTGAGTACAGTATTGAAAAAGTTATACTTTAACTCCTAACCGTTGAGGAGTTGACCTTCCATCATCAGCAGAGCCACAAAGTTAAAACAGTCAGGCGTAAATACTGGTGCAGTTTTGAAAAAAGATACAAAAACATTACGTGTCCCTATAAATTTGGGAGTTCCCCTCAATTTTTCCAGGATCCTAGCATCAGATCTTAATATCCTGATCATGGTACCAATCCGGCGCTATCTACTTTCCAACTAAAAAAGAATCATCTAAATCGGTTCATAAATGGCAAAGCAAACATAAAAAATATATGTAATATACATGTCGAATTGAGAAACTCATTTTTTAAAAGTCGGTTAAAAAAGAACACACTACCACAATGTATCTACGAAGTTTATTTGTCTAGCCATAAACCTTCCTAGACGGCATGCCGCCACTATTATTATTCTATGGCAGTTATTCATAAATACAAGCTATATCCAAACAAACATACAGTAACTTCGTCTTTAATTTGGTAGCAATTTGTTTCGTTACAAGCAAACACAAATCAAATCTGCATTAACTGTAATGGTTCCCGAGTTCTTCGCAATCAGACTAGAACTGGCAAAAACATATCTTTCAAAAGATTGGAATATTTGCATCTGGATCAGTGTAGAGATGCGGAACAGTGAAACGCTTCATTTAGAACATTGACTCTCAGGTAGATCCGTGATTCATTTCGCTCATTCGGTCATTCAGCTCACTCGGATCATTCAGCTCACTCAGATCAGTCGGTCCACTCGAACTCGAGATCCATTTGAGTCGAATGATACATTCGGAGCGAACATAAGGCATTCGGAACAGTGAATCATTTGGTTGAGTCGGATCACTGATTCGTCTGAGTAAAGAGTTAGTTACACACGTGTAAATTAGACGATGGTACCACAAGTGGTATGTACTGCCAAGATATTACTATCGCGTCTCTATATACACTCGCGAGCAACAAAATCAACTCAGGATCTAATTTTCATACAAATATACTATAGTACGAGAGCCCACGACCAAAATTTTTGTCTCATAGCAATACGGCCAAAACCGCATCAAATCGATAGATACGATTATCTTGAACTCGAAAATACCAATATCAGACATTTTCCGCGTAGCGTTTGATCTGACCGAATTTTCAAAATTGTCAAAGAATTTTGCCGAACTGCATCATAGCAATATGTCTGATTTGCAGACTGTAGTTGAATGGTAGTTTTGAGATACCGGAAACATATTTTTCAGACGTTAGTGGTGTAGCGCAAACCCGTAAAATCACTAACAAAAATAAAAAATGAGACAAAAAAAATGTCTCATAGCAATACGTCTGAAAATCTTTTTTATTAGTAAATTTTGGTTATTTGATGCGAACAAAACAATTTTCAGACGGAAATGTCAACGCATTAAAATTTGAGACCGTTTTGAAAATGTTAACAAATTTGACCGATCGGTATCATAGCAATATGTCTGAAAATTGTTGGACATGATAAAATAAGTTGTCCACATGTGCAAAAAATGTATATCAGACAAATTAAGTGTAGTACCTTCTCTATCAGACAACTTTTCGATACTCAGATATCATTTAAAAATCGTATTGAGGCATCTTGAATTTTCTGTTACAAATCAATGAATACGTTGCGACCCTGAATTTATTAGATGATAATTAACAAAGAATTTACCCGAAACCGTAACATTGAAGTTGAAGGACTGAAATAAATCGCACAAAAGGAAACTAGGATGACCACTCAATCAACTCCAAAAATCAGTTGACGGAAGAATCTCAAGAGGCCAGGAATAAGGACTTCAAAAGATACAGGGTAACAATTCCAGAAAATTTGGCCGAGAATAATCAAATAGAGATTTTTTTTATTGAGATCAGATCCCGTGATTACCAGCAAGCAGAAATCTAAGAAAAGAAATCCTCAGACTCTTCCAAAAGAAATCTTAAATTTATTAAAAGATCCATCTTCAAACATAAATTCCGATAAAGTAACGCATATCGATGACGAAGATGATGATGATGAAGATGATGTTGATGAAGATGATGATGATGCGCTAGCATATCTTTAGAATAGTAGGTTCAGAATAATTTTAATAAAATATAAGCGATTGTTTACGTCTTTTTGTTTCATTATTTGTGTTAAATTACCTAAAAAACATACATTTATGTATTTAAAGTCATATAAATGATTCTAAATCATCGAAAACATTATTTTATTTCAATTTAGTGACTACAAAAGCCATTTAGCCAGTAAACTGATTTAATGCCAGAAATAAGGGTATCTTGCCCCAGTGTGCGTCGGTCAGGCGACTCCGAAACGTTATTTTCGTTTTTGGGAGTATATGCTACACTGAAAGTGTCTGAAAACAGGTTTTTGGTAATCCTGGCAGCAATACAAAAAGTTGAAAAAAAATATTATCCGTATTGGTATGATACAGGTCGGCTAAATTTTTTGACATTTTCAAAAATGCGCTCAGGCTATATGCTACGCGCAAAATGTCTGAAAACAAACTTTTTCGTAATACAATTATAAAATCTATGTACATTTTCACTATCAGACGTATTGCTATAATACCGACTGTCTTTTTTTATTGACACAGCAGAAATGGCCTCCCACGCAGTTGCTACACTTTCGACCGTTACTACACGCCTAGTCGGGTTCAGAATCATACAATCTAACGATTTTATAGGGTTTTTGCCGTATTGCTATGAGACATGGTTTTGGTCGTGGGCTCTCGTACTACTAGCTTCAGAGGCCTACAAATATGAAAGTAATTTTGCTTTAGTGATAATTTTATTGTAAATCGATTTTTAATCCATCAATGGAGTGTTCCCTCCATCGTCCTCTTAACTGTACAGTTCAGTGTGAAGCAAAAAGCAAAACAATCTTCAATAAAAAAAAAACAATTAATTATCTTAACAGATTACAGAAACGCGCCGATTTATAAAAAAAAAATGTGGTTGATTTTCGCATCCCATAATATTGCATGAAGGAAGACAAATCACTTGCTCAATCGTAATTTTAAGAAAATTGGCATGTGTCTGGAGGCTTGTTAAACGATTAACTAAAAGGAGAACATTTTTAACATCGATTTACATTATAATTATCACTTAAGCACATAATACTCTCATATTTATAGGCCTCTGAAGTTAGTATGTTTGTATGAAAATTAGGTTCTGAGTCGATTTCGTTGCTCGCGAGTGTATGTTTATGTAGGTTTATAATCTAGACACGCGGTAGCGTGCCAAAGCCAAGTTCAACCAGAACGAAATGGCACCGTGAAGCACCGTGTAATATTACACGAACCATTTAGAACCACTCTTGACCCCCTCACAACTCAAAAACTACAGCTTGGCTCTTATCTTACTATGTTTTAGGTGGTCCCTACTGTTTAAGGTAAGATAGGGTTTACAGTACAGAAATCTGACGTATTTTTATAATACCAACTTAGGTAAATGAATTATTTATAAAAGAAAGTCGTGTTAATTTAACTATTTATAACTCAAGAACGGCGGTACTGATTTGGCTGAAAATTAGTTACTTTTCTTCTTCTTCTTCTTTGCCTGTTCCCACTTTAGGTGGGGTCGGCTCTCCTTATCCTTCTGCGCCAGGAAAATCTGTCCTGGGTTGTCGGGTCAGGTAGTTGGGACTTCTTAACTAGGTTAGCTGTACTGGTCCATCAGGTCAAGGGCGGCCGTCCCCTTCCTCTCTTGCCTTCTGGGATTGTCAGTGCTTTCTGGACCACATGCTTGCTTTCTCTCCGCATGACGTGGCCGTACCATCTGAGACGTGTTTCGGAGAGCTTTTCCTGGACAGGGGTGACTTTGAAACTACATCGGACGTATTTGTTTCGAATTTTGTCCAATTTAGTCACTCCGCCCGACCACCTAAGCATCTTCATTCCGGTCACGTGTAGTTTCTGAGCACATGTTTCCTTCGCAGTCCAGCATTCAGCCCCGTAAAGCATCGCTGGTATAATATCGCTGTTCTGATATAAGATACTTTTTATTCCGAAAAGTCAGGATAACACTCGTGCGACGCCGCAGGCGGAAGCTAGTTGTCTCTAAAATAAGACATCATTCGGAATGGATACATGCTGTATACATTTGCCATACAGTCCAGTAACACCCAACCGCAATAAATACGTATTAGACTAACGCCCTCGGACCGCATTCATAAGTTGCGGTGAGTGTAGTCCGGGGGCAGCTGATAAATTATTAGCCCCGCGCGAATTAAGATAAATATGCTACTAAATTATGCTGCTACGTAATAATTAATTTAGAGCTGTGAATGGTGAACTGAAGAAGACGCTTAAATATAAAGTTAGATTTATTCGCTACGAAACATGTACATAAAAGTTGTTATTTTACATGCAAAGTGCCCTTAGTGTGTTTTTAATAAATAACTGAATTTTGTTAGGAAATTGCCATTTCCAAATTATAATATTAGACAATAATAATAACATCCCCAATTACATTATTGTGTCTCTTCGTGTTGGATCTGTATCACCACGTACGCCTTCTAAAAGGGCCAGCCTTGTGCCGTAATTTTCCGCAGGAGAGATACAAAATAATAATAATATCCTTCAACCGATTACGACTACGGCGGCCAATCTCAACGATCAGCCACTTACGCAGGATATATTATAGTGCTCAAGTGTGTGCGCAAACACACACACCCTCTATTCCCTTGCACTTGTAATCTGATGGGACACTAAGTGTGACACGACCGGAGAGGAATCGGGTACAGGAACAACGGCTTAACGTGCTTTCCGAGGCACGGGGGTACAAGACCGCCAAATTCCAGACTCGAAGGCTGACACGAAGATTGTCTTAACGAAAACTTAGATTCAAATTTTTGGCCCGACCCGGGGATCGGACCTGAGACCTCTCGCGCCTCCGTCGCTTAAAAGTGCGACCTACTAACCACTGCGCCACCGAGGCAGATAATAAGGGTAGGGACATGTCGAAGGGACGCGACGCACTTGTGACTTCTCTGATGCTGCAGGTATCTATAGGCGGCTATAAACCACTTACGTGATCCTTCTGTTCGTCTGCTCCCATCTCACAAAATGTATTAATTTTGAACAAACATAAAATACTTACACGGCTTTCAAACGGCTTACTCGGCAGGTCACTCGGTTACTCCAAAGTGAAAGAAACTATACAACGTGATATATTCGGCAGGCACATTGCAAATTCAACTCTCCCCCTGCCACAATAAATACGAATTAGACTAACACCCTCCAGCCCACATTCATAAGTTGTAGCTACAAGCTGTAGGCCAGGAGCCAGTAGACAGAAAGTTATTGAGATAGCCGGGCCATGATGGCGCATTTGTTACTATCACATACAAAAATGTTGGCAGCTCATTTTTTGCCGTAGGTACCAGTAAAAAATGGAACTCGTTGTCAGCGGATGTGTTTCCTCCGTCGTACAAAGCCTGAAGAAGCATCTTGCGCACCCGAATGACAGTGCCAACGGATATTATACCATGCCATCACGTCCGTTAATGTGGGTTCGCTACTTTTGCTTACCATAAGGCTAAAGTGAGCCAATTTACTGTGCCACAATAAAAAATACGCTCCAGCTACCATATACATCAAAGGTCGAGGGATCGTTTTCGATTCTGTACATTTGTGTTTGTTTAGTATGTGTTTATAGTAAGTATAATATTTTGTAATTTATCTGTATTCTGATAATATCCGTAATACGAGTATTTACAAATGACTTAGTATGGTAAATGTATGTATCGTTCCCACATAAAATTAAAAAAAAACGTAACTTGGATTTTATGAACAAAAACACGGGTTACAACTGGTATCTTAACAAATCAATCACCAAGTAGTTTCCCATCCACTTTTTGCATTAGCTAATGTAACACATGAATAGATTTAAGGTAATTTGCATCGTCATTCTAATTCAAACTAAGACCCTTTTTTGCAAATATAGAGACCCTTAATAGGGACATAATAAGGATTTCAGATGAAAGAGTTACATTTTTTACTAAAGGCAATAGGTATTTATTTATTCATGCTAAAAACCTTTGTAGTTTAAAAATTACATACCGATTTTATCGTAGAGTAAAAAATTAACACTTTTACAATCCCAAATTGGTAAAGAAAAGTTGCGTTTCCAGCGTGCTAGAGCACTGGAGGCCCATTCCGGGGAATAGGAGGGTTTAAACGTTGCAAGCGCACCTGTGACTCCACTGGTGTTGCAGGTCTCTTTGCGCGATGGTAATCTCTTGCCATTAGATGATCCACCTGCTTGTCTGGCACTCATCAAATAAAAAAACTAAGAGGTGCCTAACTTTTACAGTTACTTCATGGCGAAATGTTTTCTATGGTAAATAATATAATAATATTTCACAACATCACATACATTGATCTGACTCCGAGTTAGGTAGCACAAGCATCTGTGTTACGGATATCAGAATCAACAGTGGGATTACAAATATATACATATAATAATTTTCTTTTGTAAAAACACCCAGACCAATACAAACAGACATGTTCATGCACACAAATGTTTGAACTGTGCGGGAATCGAACCCGCAACCCTTGGACCAAAGGCAGCGTTCACTACCACTGTTCGAAACGGGTCGTCGAAAAACAGTACTTAGGTACACCAATCCCGACCATCCAGCTCTTGTACTATTTTGTGCTATCCCTACATCTATAATAGCTGCAACTCCACAGGGACTCAAAATAAATTTCCCTCACATTCCCGTAACGGCAATTTTCAGTAACCTCCTCGGAAAACACCTTTGTTTACTATATTTCTTTGCTGCCGATATAAAGTGGACGAATCGATTTATATTGCTCGAGGAAGTTGGACGAATGTGGTCTTTAAGATAAGAAGATAAGGACGTAGCTTTGTATGATGTTATTTTCGTTTGAACAAAACTATGACGTAATGTTGTAACTGAGTATTTTTCCGTGATACGACACGATCGCAATGTACAAAAATGTGTGGGAAATATCAACCGATTCAACTTAAAAGTGATGTTATTTTCCACAGAGCACGATTTAAAGTGACGGGTAGGGCACACTAGCGACGCCAATCGATTTTAATGTTTAGCTACTAAACCAGATCTATTTTAGACAATTTCGGGGTTACAACCTCTCGGCAAACACTTATACTATTTATTAAATAACCATGCACAAATGTTGGGTCCGTTTTTGTAGGCGAAAAATTGATTCACGGTAATCCAAAATTCGAGTGCAAAAGCAGACCAAACAGTTAACTTTAAGCATTAAATAAATAGTAAAGGTGTTTGCCGAGAGGTTGTAACCCCGAAATTGTTTAAAATGGATGCGGTTTAGTGGCTAAAAATTAAAATCGATTGGCGTCGCTAGTGTGCCTTACCCGTCACCTTAACTGATCGGATCTTGTCATGGGAAAAGCTCTACTTCGTTATCTGTAGGTACTATTAGTGGCTCGCCCTCACTTTATTTTGGGAAGCAAACTTCAATAACGGCTTTCTGCTCCCATATGCTATAAAAACAATCCCTCGGCAACATTTAGAGTTTCTAACACTTATCATTTAGGCCTTGCGTTTATATAGTGGTCGGTCAGCTTTCGCTTAGGTACAAGTAAGTAAGTAAAAAAGTATCAGCTTACAAATTGTCCCACTGCAGGGCAAACGCCTCCATCAAAAAAAACAATTATCATAATTATCGCAACTGTGATCAGATCAGGCTAAATAACCACGCTTGCCAAATGCGATTTAAAAGAAAGAAGGAAAGAAACATTTTCTTAACCATCACAATACATAATTTAACATTGATGATCACAAACCCGAGCTATGTCCGAAAAATTCGAAACATACTTTTCGCTCGACCCGGGAATCGAACCCAGGACCCCGAGATCACGTTACTTAAATCACCAATAGTTTTGTCTACCAACAGGTCCTTTAGGTACAAGATTTAGATTAATAAAGTAAAAGATTAACATTGACAACGACAGGTTTAATATGAATGGATTCAATCCAAAGGATTCCCACGACCTTCACCAGATGATGGTATCACTCCGGTCAAGCCGGCTCATTCATGCCGAAGCGTGGCCACGGTTACAATATATCCTGCGTACGTGGCTGATCGTTGAGTTTGGCCGCCGTAGCTGTAATCGGTTGAAGGATACATATATATATAACTCCAGTCAAAGTCAAATAATTCTTTATTTGCATAAGCTTGTACACAGCACTTACAAATCGACATACATTCGAATGACTTAAAACTATTTATAAGTACTTATGTATAATTTACATGTTAATACATATATATGTTGATACATAAAATATACTAAAGAAATAAATAAACATAATGCGATTCTACCAACGGCTCGGAAAGTTGTTTCTGGTCGAGAAGATCCGGCAAGAAACTCGCCAGTTACTCTTTTTAATCGCCAAACTTTCATACAATGTTGTATCATCATCAAACCAAGCCATACAGTTTAATTGTTACACAAAATAAAATAAAGGCAATAATAATAATAAAATAGGTTAGAATCTTGTCAATTATTGAATAATCAATATAAATCAATTTTATACAGTAATAAATGCTGCTAAGCCGAATTTATTAAAATTCAGTAATTATATAATATTAATAATTTCCGTTAATATATATGAAAATGCTACAAGTGTGCAGGCATGGATGTCATTATGTCCATGAATCCTTATCATTTAAGTAGTCTACAATTTTATAGTATCCTTTACTCATTAAACAGGCTTTCACGTGAGATTTAATTTATGCGTTGGTAACTCAAAAACGTTTTGTGGCAACTTATTGTACATTTTAATACTTAGACCAACAAATGAATTATTAATTTTTTGAAGATTCAGATTTGGAATCGCGAGCTTGTGTTTATTTCTAGTGTTAAAACCATGACAATCAGATAGTGGACCTGCATACGCGCTGCCGACCCCTTAAAAATCTTAATACTCCTTTTTTGAAAAACCTCATGCTTTATTCCCCCGGGAAAACCATTAAAATTGTTTTAGTTACATGTATAATAAACATAGTTAAAATGTATATTTTTCATGTATGACGATTTGTAAGTGATGTATACAATGCCTATGCGAATAAAGTATTTTTGAACTTCGATTTTTTAGAATTATTTGTCTGTAATGTTTTCACGAACAGACTTTTATTAAATGTGAACACTACCTCTAGGATTTTTCCTTTTTTAATAATAAACCTTCATTCCTAATTTATTGGTTTTTTTTACAGGTAACGAATCAAACGAACCGTGGAAGTAAGTTAGTCAACCACCTACGAGTAGATAAATTTGAGAATTAGGGCATGTTAAGGCGACGGGTAGCCTAACTAGCGGGCGTTTTTAATTTTTAGCTACTAAACTTTTATACAATTTCGGGATAACAACCTCTCGGCAAACACTTATACTAATTTATTAAATAACTATGCACAAATGTTGGGTCCGCATTTGTGCATTGTTATTTAATAAATAGTATAAGTGTTTGCCGAGTTCGGGACTGCCTGCATATCCGCTCCGACACTTATCACAGTCGTTTAATTGTTCAATTAATTATAGAAGCTAATTGTAATTATGCTTCGTGAGGAAAAATCACAGCGGGAGAAAAATATGTTATAGAGAGATATGACATTAGGGAATGGACAATTAGATGAAGAAAAAAGAAAAAAATAGGTGGCGCACCGCGTAGGTCCCTTATGTGCGTGCAGTGCTAGCCCGTAGTCAGGCATCGCAGACCCCACAAACAGCACCAAGGGGTGAGACAGCCACTAAGTCCGTCCACCCCATATACGAGTAGGCGATGCGCCTAATAAGTGGGATTCACTAATGAATACAGTAATACCACTAGAAATATTTTTCAAGCACAATTATTTTATATTCTTCTTCCTGTTTTAAATTCCTTTTTGTGGATCTACCTCGTGCAGTAAATGCAAAAAGCAATCATTTTCTTGAAAGTAATTCCTGTTTGAAGTCTCAATTTTTACGTTTGTAGGGAAATATCGTTGGAATATACAAAATGGAGAAAGAAAAGCTAGTGTGTCCATGATTTATGTGTTCAGTAGAAATGTCCTGGTTTTTTTAAGGAGACAATTTTGTATTTATACTCTAATTTTTTATGTGATAGGTGGCAAACGAGCGGATCATCTAATGTTAAGCGATTGCCGCCGCCCAGTCACAAGTGCGCAACCAACCTTTAAGCCCCCCTTTTCCCCCGGATCAGGCCTCCGGTACCCTCACTAACGCAGCAAAGCGAAACAGCACAGTGCTGCTTCACGCCGGTTTTCTGTGAGGCAGTGGTATTACTTCTCAAAAAGTATATTTGTAGTAACATTTCTATATGTTTTATAATATTTTTGGCTGTAATTAATATTAACACGATTTTATTAGGTCATTGTGTATGTAACAAAGGTGTAATAAAATCTAAGTTAACTAAAACCAATCAGCCAAGAATATTAGCGTCCTGAGAATGGGGATCCACACGCAAAGCTTTTCCCAGATGTCGCTAGTGGCGGTGCGTAAGTGTGAAACTTTGTTGTTGTTGCGAAAGTTTTTATTATAGTGGATTTTAGAAAATACTGTGTATTTGCTTTAATTTTAAAATGTATTCCATTTGGGTTGGATCTTAAAGAAGAGTTAAAAAAAGCGAGGGGGAAAGTAACAGGGAAAAAAGCTGACCTTATAGAAAGGTAGGTGTCGGTTCCACAAAATTAACAATTATTTCCCGCTTTTATTGTGTTATCTCGGTTAAAGTGGTGAGATAGTAACTAACTAATTTAATATGATCATAATATCTGCAATTAAAAACGATAAAAACATAGATTTTTTATCATAAATATAACACTTGTTTTAGGTTAGAGTTCTATGATCGAAATGCCGACAGAGAAAATAATAATAACTTTCAAAGCTGGGTCTTTTGGGAAATGGTGATTACCAATATTTAAACAGCCTGGTACTGTACAAGACATATTAGTGGCTTAGAAAGAAACTTAATCATTTCTGCTTACGAATCGTGAAAATGTATGACATTGACAATTGTCAGTCTAACCATCGACTATACGCCATCTAACGGGATAAATACGCAGTGTGGATCCCCATTGCCAGCTGTATTTCTGATGACAACTCAATAATATGGTACTGTTGAGATGATCTGATGACGGAGCTAGAAGATATGAACTGGAACTTCATAATGGAACATCGTATGATAGCTATGTTTGTAGAAAAGTCTTGTAAGTAACTTTTTGGTTTTTGTTTATACATGCATTTGTAGTGGTCCCCGGCAAAGTAGAATAGGCCACCCTCACTCTTACCGATTTGTCGTAAAAGGCGACTAAGGTAAAGCTGCTGGCATGATCATTAGCACCCAGAGAAGGAAAACTCTGCATTTATATCAAAACCCTCGCCAACCCGTCTGCCAAGCGTGGTGAGTATGGCAATTATCCCTCATGTGATTGAGGGAGGCCCGTGCCCCAGCAGTGGGGACTTAAATGGGCTGACGATGAGACTAGACAACTACTTACAAAATGGAAAATAGGAAATACCTACTTGTAATGTAACTGGATAAAAGCAATTATTAGTTCCTGAACTGCCTGCCTGAATAATGCATAATAATAATAATAAATCAAAATCTTCTTTCTTCCTATTGTATGTTATGTATGTGTGCACGTACGTCGCCCAAGGCTCTGCCTGAAAACCAGCGCTGCAGCGGCTTCGGCCACTGCAGCAAATGCTGAGGTTGGGCCTTGTTGGCTACAGAATTTGTCATACTTGTATCTATGTCACTGATGTTTGATTTGTGTTCTGTGGTCAATAAAGAAATCTTTATCTTTATCTTTAAAATTGCACTAAAAAGTAAGTTAAGAGCCATGCTCTCCACAAAACTTATATGTGGAAAGTTTTTAAGACTTTTTTGTTTCTGCATTCGCGTTCTATTAGAGTAGCAATCAAGTATACATTCTATCTGATGAGAATCGGTTACAATTTATACTCGAATCAATTTTCTAAAAACATAACTTTCGCGACATGCCAGACTAACAGAAAATGTTATGCGTAACATATTTATCTTTGTCATAAATAATTTGTATTACAATTGTATTTTTTCTTTCATTACTCTTATGACTGAGATGAAATTCTTGTGCCGTCGGAATAAAAAAAAAACCTTCTTACCTACACTCGTAGATACGAGATTGTTATCAACTTATTTATATTACGAATGAGATAAAATAACGAGCTGCTATCAATCTCACATTCATGTAAGGAAAATCCCGCTTAATATGTAGCAACATTGCTAGTATTTTGTTACGCAGTGTTGGTAGCGCAGCACTTTCGGTTATAGCACTAGCACTTTTTATAAGTTTCCTTTGTAATTTAGCACCTAGCACTATTTTGGGCATCATGGGCTATGGTGTCGAAACAAGTACCTCCCTCTTTGCGTCGTTTGTCCTCAGTGCTGATGGTCGTGGTCTCTATGAGTTATTTTCTCCCGGACTATAATCGCCAGCTCACTCTATCCTCGGCCGCGTGGATCGCGTCAAATTCTGTGGTGTTTAGGGTTGAGCTGATTCGATCGGATCAGAGCATGGGGCTTCTGCATCTAGGCCTTCTTCCGCTCATCTTTTCCGTCAGAAGTAGCTTTTCCAGGTTGTCATCTCTCTTTCTGGCGATATGTCCAAAGAACTCAAAGCTCTTCCGTAAGCACGTGGTGCTGAGTCTCACTGGAATTTTGAGCTCGGTCCGTATGGATTCATTAGTCCGATGCTCAGACTAATGGATTCCGAGCATCCTCCTCCAGCACCACATTTTGAACGCGTCGATTCGTTGCCGGTCAGCTATCTTAAAGGTCCAAGTCTCTGCGCCGTATAGAAAAATGGAAAAGAGAAGAGTGGCAACAAGATTCTTCTTAGACCTCCTCAAGATGTTCCTGTCATCACACGGTCTGGCTGATTAAACAAGTACATGAGCTACTTTAAAAGTTATAAATTAAAAAGAAACGTATAAAAAATCTATGTACCTACATGATTCCTTGTCCATGAGATTTTTGTATATGATTTAAGAGACTTTTTGACCTTTTTAGATTTATTGCCCCACTAACGCCATTTCTAAAAATTCTTAACAATCTAGAAAAGCTTACCGTGGGAGACTTTCGTTCTGCCTTTTGCGGAGTGAGAGAGGGAACCAGAGGCCCAATCCAGAGGAAGGGGAGTTTAAATATAAGCGCTCTTGTGACTCCACTAGTGTTGCAGGTATTCAGGTAAACAGAAAACCGGCGTAAAGCAGCACTGTGCTATGATTCGATTCTTGAGGGAGGGTACCGGGGGCCCAATCCGGGGGAAAGGGATGTTTAAAGGTTGGCAGCGCACTTATGACCCAACCAAGCGCCAAGCGGCGACAATCGCTCGCCATCGGAAGATCTGTCTGCTCGTCTGCCACGTATCACATTAAAAAAATCCATGGGTGGCAGAAATCGCTTACTTATAGGTGATATCCAATGACAAAAAAAACTAATAGCACCAATTCGAGGCATAGAGTTGGCAGCACTAGTTGCCCGCA
Source organism: Marasmia exigua (assembly GCA_019059595.1). Lineage (NCBI taxonomy): Eukaryota > Metazoa > Arthropoda > Insecta > Lepidoptera > Crambidae > Marasmia > Marasmia exigua. Next base: position 8,603,754 of record CM032485.1, read on the forward strand.
GCGCCATCTATTCTGCAACTTACGTACTCGTTTTCATCTGTTCGTCTTTTCAAATATACGAGTTCGCGCTCGGACGCTTGGAATATCCCTTTGGTAACAAATCGCGTGTAACTTTAAACTGTAAATGGGCACCGCTGATATATCTCTTCTATAGTTGGTCGCGTATATTTCTTTCAAATGACATTTGTAACGAGATGATAGAATAAAATGGGTTTTATCGTGTATTTGCAAACTTTCAACAAAATTAATTTATTAATTTTTAAAGAATTTAAGTTAGGCTCGATTCGTCCAATATTTATCCAACGATAAATCTACGGTTCTACCAACCGCTCTATCAACTACTCATTCATCAGTCAACGCCTATTTCAATGATAAATCGTTAGATCGTCAATGTTGACTGAATAGGGAATTCAAAATCGCGTTGTCATTGTCACAGGTGTTTTTGATTTTTGACATTACCTGTATAACACACACACATTGGAACCCAAATGGTCTCGCACAGTACGGTTCCAGAGGAATTTCCTCCCGCGAACACTCCGGCTGTGGAATGAGAGGTATTCCCGGGGAACACAGCATGAGGTTCTTCAAAAAAGGAGTCTTAAGGTTTTTAAGGGGTCGGCAGCGCGTATGCAGGTCCACTGGAGTTGCAAACGTCCATTGGCTGCGGTAATCGCTTACCATCAGGCGAGTCGCACGCTTGTTTGCCACCAATGTTGTATAAAAAAAAATTGACTTTGTTTTTTTTTTGAAAGATGAATATGGAGGGAGTGTTCTTAGAGTGTACTTGTGCACTATAATATGTCTTGCGTCGATGGCTGATCTCTGAGATTGGCCGCCATGACCGAAATATCGGTTTGGAGGACATTACAGAATCAGGTGTGATTTTTTAACCGTCTTACTAACTTTGTGTTTTTTATTTTATTCTATTAAAACTTTACAGTAGTAAAAATTTCAAATTTAGACAGAGTTTTCAAAATTCACAATTTCTTGTGTCCTTTTTTACAACACATAAAATGGAAAAAATATTGTAGTTCTAGTTATCAATACCCTATTTCTACCCTAAAATTTAGGATGTCTGTTTAAGTAGGGTGACCATTTTTATCAAAAAATAAACTTATTTATAACTCGCATTTTTCATTTTTAATGCTTTCAACATGGTTGGTAGTACAATTTACGAAACGACCTAATTCTGCATAATGATTAAGACCTATTTTTCAAGCGAACGGGTTGAAAGGTAGAAACCCTTTTGTGAAAGGTTTAAATAGGCCATTACTTTACAAGCAAAATGTAAATTAATTACATCAGTCATTCATAAAACCTCTCCTTTGCTTAATTAATTCAAAGAAAAAAGCAAGCTATCAAATTTAAGTGTCAAATTTCGCGCCAAAAGCGCAAATCGCCGGCCAGTTGACAGCTGTAATTACGCGCTATTCAGAATTAACTGCAGCGGCGTGCGGCAAGCGCTGATTGGCCGTAAATCCGAGCGGAGCGCACTGATTGGTTGATTGTTCTTTTGTTGTGGCGTTGTTGAGCGGTTTTTAGAATTCGTTGGGATCAAATTTAAATCTTGATGATTTAAAGGTCTTGCGATTTGAAAATAAGGGTGAGATATTATTAGTGACCTACTATCTGAAATCGGATATTTCAAATAAAAACTAAGATAGGTAGTTCGTTGCCAGAAGACATAATATTGAAATAAATTATCAACTACCATTATACGATTTAATATAATTTAAGTTCCATGAATTAGTTAATAACTTGGATTCTGAGAAACTGTCATTATAACTTAAACCAACTTCTCAAAATTGTTTACAAAGTTCAACAAACCATGGTACTTATCAATACCTATTGTTAATTCACAGATTCGATTTGAGTTTCTTCAAGTTGCTTTTCATTAGCATTAATTTGCCATTATCGTAGCTCATGGTATAAGGGGCTATTTCCTACAAATTTGCTTTAATTAAACTGAGTATTAACACATTTATAGTATCCGCATATTTATTACTAAATAGTGTCACCATCCATTTTGAACTTAATTAACTTACCTACACCTAATATTGGCCGTTTATAGTCCGTTTATCTCCTAAACCGTGGTTACCCTACTGTGCCGACTAGCCAGGCCTCCTAGGAGCGTAATCTGCATACTAACTAGAAACACTATCCTGACTCGACTGAACTTAACAGTTCACTCGAGTGAAAAGACTGAAAAAATTAGAATATAAAACACTATTAATCTCCTAGTTCAGTAGTTCACTACGTAAACTTGAATTTCATACTACACATACTCGTACAATCATAAACTTTATAATAGGGTATATGACTAAGCCCAAGATTTTACAAAATATAAATATTTTATCAAAATATAGGTCAATATGTGCCAATGGCAAAAATTCTCAATTAAAAATATATCGTCTAGCCGGTTTTATGGTCATTCAAAGATTCATGGGCAAGTCCATTTTAAAAGTATGAAATTATTAAAAAATAATTATACCATTGAATAATCCATACAATTTGCACCAACTATTATAATAGAACCATTGACATAAACGAAACATTTGATATAGCTACCATACAAAATTCAAATGAAATGCATACAAAATACTGTCGTGTGACGTCACATCTTAGTAGCCATTTGTATGGAGCGTTTTGGGTTTGCCCAAAATAATGTGATTTTAAAGTTGTGATATCTCAGGTAGTTTAAATGAGAATCAAGTGATTCTTTCAACGATGTTTCTATCATTGAGAGGTCTTTTGATTGCAGAAATAAAAAAAAAATTGTCATATACCGTATTAATTCTTTAATCACCACAATACATCGATACATTTTAATATAGATACTTATACAGAGCAGATACAGTAAATTTTCCTCACTCACTTGTATTACAGACGACAGAGGAATTCCAAAATAAATAGTATTTTAATACACATCTACGCCCAAACACAGTTCATCACTCGAATGTTTCTCCAGATTCGGAATCCAACTATCGAACCCACGACATTTGGCGTAATATGTTGAGTCACTCACACACAACAATTGCGCCATCGATCGGCACGGGTCAATTTGGTATGAAGTAGGTGCGATTTATTTGTTCATGATATTGTCACGAATAAGATCATCAATTCTTGTGTTTTTTATTTATTTATGACACGCATCATCTAGACAGAACATCAAGATCAACAGAAGGAAGGAATGTCAACAGAAGGAAGGATAGAAATCTTAAAAGAAGATATATCAAAGTAAACAAAATTGTCAAATTTCTTCAGTCGATTCTCACCTTAATGTCTGACACGTTAGGTTCAATATCAATTAAGGTTTTTTTTTTACGTGATATGTGGCAGACGAGCAGACGGATCGCCTGATGGTGCACCCGCAACACCAGTGCAGTCACAAGTGTGCTGCCAACCTTTGAACCCCCCTCTTCCCCGGATTGGGCCACCGGTACCCTCACTCACGCTCTTTCTTTCTTTCTTTCTTTCTTATATAAGGTAACGGAACAAGAAAGAGTGAGTGAACCAAAGCTTGTTAAGTGATCAACAATTTGAACTATTCTACCAGGAACAACACTGACCCTGACCGATACAGACAATAAAGTATATACTTGGTTTCGGCTTCAGGATTCTGAAACTACTGAAATTAAGCACTTTGAATGTTACGGGTAAACTGGAGAGGAATTATTATTTGTGTAAATTCTGACCGTGGGAGAGTCACGCTCCGGCATTAAGGCTCACAGAACTGAAAACCGGCGTGAAGCTGCACTGTGCTGTGTTTCGCTGCGTGAGCGAGGGTACCGGAGGGAAAGGCGTTAAAGTTTGGCAGCACACTTGTGACTCAACTGGTGTCTAACAATTAGTTAACAATTAAAATCAATTGGCATCGCTAGTGGGGTTAATCGTGGGAGAGCCACGCTTCGAATTCGAATGGGCCGTCGACCGGAGGGATACCACAGCCTCACAGAAAACCGGCGTTAAGCAGCACTGTGCTTTGTTTCGCTGCATGAGTGAGGGTACCGGAGGCCCAATCTGCGGGAAATGGTGGTTTAAAGGTTGGCAGCGTTCACTGGGTGTCCATGGGCGGCGGCAATGGCTTACTATCAGATGATCCGTCTGCTTGTCTGCCACCTTTTACATAAAAAAATACCCTATTTTAGACGTGTGTTGTGTAACTCTTTATTGAAATGACTCAGTGCTCCGACTCAGCCAAATGATACACTGTCCCGAAATTCTAATGTTTGCTCCGAATGTATCATTCGACTCAAATGGTTCTCGAGTGAACCGAATAATCCAAATGAGCTAAATGATCCGAATGAGCTGATTGATTCGAGCGAGCCGAATGATTCGAATAAGCGGAATAAATCTCTCTGATAGTCGATGTTTCAAATGAAGCGTTTCTCTGTTCCGCATCTCTACACTGATCCAGATGCAAATGTTCCAATCTTTTGAAAGATACGTTTTTGCCACCTCATTTCTCTGTTTCCTAGTTTACAACACGCTTTGTGTGCCGATACCTCCAACGGGGCTAAATTAAAATCTCGCGCCGTCAAACTGACCCCAATCGTTCCGCCCTGGAAATGACGTTTACACGACCCACATACGTTGAAACGTTAGCCAGACACACAGTATAAGAATGTCTGCGCAAGAGCTCCCGGGTTCGATCCCCGGGTCTTCTTCTTCTTCTAAATAAATAAATTCTTTTAAATTCTTAGTGGCAGCCCGGAGTCTGGAAGTTGGCGGTTTTTTAACCCCCGTGCTTCGGAAAGCACGTTAAGCTGTTGGTCTAGCTCCCGATCCCTCTCCAGATAATCTACTATACTATATTAAAATCATAGTTAAAAAAATATAATTTTACTGGCAAAACAAATTTCAGCCATGATGATAAAATCATAGTTAAAAAAATATAATTTTACTGGCAAAACAAATTTTAGCCATGATGATAAAATAAATTAATAAAAGATTAATTGTAATCAAAATGGTTGGTAAAACCAGAGGTTAAAGGGATTTAAATGTTTACAGATACACCCTTTATTGACATTCCTCATTGCTATCAATTTCACTGTGTAATAGCGCATAGTCACGCCGTTATCATTAGCTTGAAACCCTACCGGGCAGGTTCTGTAACCTCATTCGATATAATTCGAACCCAGGGGTTTTTGTGCCTTACCTTGTTAAGGCAAATGATGGGGTATGAATGATAGATTCGCTTAGGAAAACATTTCGCTACTACCTGCCTTTTGTGATAGGTGGAAAACGAAACTCTTGCGCGATTTAATCTACACCCAGTGTCATCTATTGGCAAATTGTTAAACTATTAGCTAATGCAGAATTAAATGAAGTGCCCATCATACTAATGAAAAATAAAATTACCTCAAGGTACATAGGGTCTAATCTCAAAAGAAAAATTGCTTAAGAAGTTTCCCGGGTATTCCAAAAGTCACGAATTTTTCATCATGTCATCAACAGAAGATGTCTTAACTTACATTAGCACCGGCGTATTTCCAGTATCGATTTAATCGATAGTATAGATACTATCGATAGTACAATAGATCATTAGAATATTAAGGGTGAAAATAATTGATTGTCGATTATTCGGAAACACTAACACGGTGTTTAATTTAACTAGATATAGTAAATGCAAGGGACTCGCTAATGATATAATTATGACAGTTACCTAAGCTGTTCAGAATGGTTAGGTTGAAATGGAAATAAAGCCCCATCACGGTTATCTGGCCCGTGTCAAAAGTCGGAACTACTGCTGTTTTGCCATTTTTGCATCATCATCATCGTCAGCCCATTTAAGTCCCCACTGCTGGGGCACGGGCCTCCCTCAATCACATGAGGGGTAGTTGCCATACTCACCACGCTTGGCAGGCGGGTTGGCGAGGGTTTTGATATAAATGCAGAGTTTTCCTTCTCTGGGTGCTGATGATCATGCCAGCAGCTTTACCTTAGTCGCCTTTTACGACACCTCGGTAAGAGTGAGGGTGGCCTATTCTACTCTGCCGGGGACCACACGGCACCATTTTTGCATAGAAAAAACATTTTACAACGCCCCCGTGTCAATGTCATGGAAGTGCCTACTGATCTTGGTCGGTCTGTAACAGTTATAATGGATTCGGCGGGTAGGACTAAAACAAGCCGCGTGGGCTGATTCAATTCAAAGGTCTGTAAATGAGTGTCTTGTGGTTTTTAATGTACCAATTTGGTGTTTATTTGTCCATTCAAGTGATCCTAATAATAAGAATAGTTGGATTGTATCGTTTTTAACACTGCTATTGTGTGTCGAGTGAGTTATCTCGTGACAACTTGCTTGGACCTAATAGAGTCTTAAAACCTGCGATTGCTTTTAGATGATAACCGCTGAATCCGTAGGACGATAAAACGTAAAAACACCGGTGGTTTATTGAGTGACTGTGACTTTGACTGTTGACTACCTACTTATTCTCAAAAGTTACTTGACATTGGCAAATTATCTTCGGGTAGCGCCATATTGAAAAAAAAAACTGTTTTAATAGAGCAACACTCTATACTAAACGGAAGGACCGTTTAGTATCTGTGGCAGTTGGTATTCGTGAAATTATTTCGTTTAATTAATTAATGAACCACGTTTCGGTCTGGTCGGTATAGTGTTATAATTTCCACAATATTTTTTTCTTTTTTAAATCAGTTAAACCGTTAAACATTCAATCGACACGTGACAGGATGAGTCCTATAACTTTGAAACTTAAAATTCAGGCCTTTTTGCATTCCAAAGAGGTTTTTTTCATTATTTGATAGGTGGCAGACGAGCTGACGGATCACCTGATGGTAAGCAATGGCCGCCACCCAAGGACAACCGCGAAACCAGTGGAGTCAAAATTGCGCTGCAAACCTTTAAACCTCCTTTTCTCACAGCTTGGGCCTCCAGCACCCTCACTCACGCAGCGAAACACAGCACAGTGCTGCTTCACGCCGGTTTTCTGTGAGGCCGTGGTATCACTTCGGTTGAGCCGGCCCATTCATGCCGAAGCGTGGCTCTCCCACGGCAAAAAAAGTACCACTCACAAATGCGGTATTTCCATTTCCACTTCAATAGTTTCAGTTTCTAGTATCGACAAGCGGTGATTGGTCAGTCAAGATCTATCCATAGATATAACTGATCGAAACAGGCACGTAGGCGAATTTGACCTAAATTGTTAGCCCGACGTTGCGTTTGATGATACTCAAAATATTGCTGCCAAAATATCGGGATAGCCAGGCTAATAATCCTCCCAGCGATTATTAGAAAGGAAGAAAGAAAAAAGAAATAAAATATTTATTACTATAGACATCACAACATAGAACATACAGCAGTTGTAAACAGTAGACAATTTGGCAAAAACAGAAAACCATTAAAAATACATATAAATATTTTTTATCAAGTCCAGACAGTGCCAAATGAATATTCTAGTGTGTTATAAATAAATTTTAAATAAATATTTCACAACATCACATACATTGATCTGACTCCGAGATAGGTAGCTCAAGCACCCGTGTTACGGATATCAGAATCAACAGTGGGATTACAAATATACCTATACATATAATAATTTTCTTTTGTAAATACATACTTATAATACATAGCAAACACCCAGTGTTATGACGTCTAGTATAAATGGCCTCTCACTCTCACTCAGCTTATGTCACAGCCCAGACGAAGGCCATGACGCTGGTTTTCAGTGAGACCAGCTGAGTGAGTGCCACGGACGCTTTTCTAGTGTATTAAGTAGCCAAATAAGTTAATCAACAACTATGAGTATGGCCCATAATAACTTAAATAAACTAGAGGCAGATGTAGATTTCATTCAAGCAAGCAAGCAAACCGCGTCACCTAAAGTAAAGCAGAAAAAGATTAATGTGGGCGTGAAGCACCTGATGGTAGAGCGATTGCCGCCGCCCATGGACACCCAGTGCAGTCACAAGTGCCCTGCCAACCTTTAAATCACCATTTCCCTCAGATTGGGCCTCCGGTACCCTCACTCACGCAGCGAAACACAGCACAGTGCTGCTTCACGCCGGTTTTCTGTGAGGCCGTGGTGTCCGGTCAAGACCGCCCATTCATGCCCAAGCGTGGCTATCCCACTTATGTTACGCTAGAGTAGTAGTCGCTTTGTTCTAGGCGTAATAGGAATTCTATGAGTGAACCCTGATCGATAAGTATTTTGCCAATAAGAAACTGCCATATTGCCGTTCAAAAGCTTTGCTAACTTGATACCGAACCGAATGCTTCATTCGACATCCATATGGTCGGACTTAGATCAAGTTACCAAGACAATAGTACCTAAAATACGGCCTCTTTACCCCTAATAGCATCTTAGTGGCTTCATAACGAAAGGATACTTTCATTACAGGAATCATTAGAAGACACATGCAATATCACTTATTGCTCGAGCCAAAACACTCCTTCAGTTTGAAGTAATAAAGTCTATATTAGAATCGCCAAATCGCTCTCGTAACTCGAAGCATGTTGTGAATTGGAGAGCCCACTTCAAGCCTTATTGCAAAATGGACTTAGTTCTGACCATGTACGGTTAAAATTGGATTGCACCGATCAAATGCCCGAAGGTACTGTCGAAATTGTGAATTGTGTTACATTTGTGTGAATTTTGACTCTATTTGTAGAGGCATAAGGTGGGATATGCACTGTGCTGTATGCATTGAGGTTGACAGGATATTAACTGTCAGTTGGCTGGCGCCATATCCGGTGCGCTGACTACTTCCGGATCCGGGGCATGATTTATGGCAGTTCGAAGCTTTGTCTGAGTGTTGATCTGGGTGATGGAATCTTGGATTCGAGAATTGGATGAACTCTAACCGGGCGATGGACTTTTGGACATTATCTTTTTGGCCCGTCTGATCTCATAGTTTGGAAATAAATAATAAGAGTCAAGTCATGGCGCGCCCTCACTTCGTTCTGGCATTTAATTTTGCTTAGTGATATTAAGTGTTAAAACTATTTTATTCTTCTTTTTACCTGAATACGGCAAACAGAAAAAGGAAGGATTATTATTTTAGCAGTCTATGTTTCCAAGAAGTAAGTATGTTAGTATATAAATAAATATGTTTGTGTGACATAGCCCACCGAATCAGCAAACTGAAGTGGCAGTGGGCTGGTCACATTACCCGCAGAACTGACAGCCGTTGGAGCCGGTAAGTCCTTGAGTGGAGACCGCGACTCGGTAAGCGTAGTCTTGGACGCCCTGCGACAAGATGGAGTGATGACATTCGAAGGCTGGCTGGTGTGGGCTGGATGAAAATCGGGAGCAGTGGCGTGCATTAGGGGAGACCTATGTCCAGCAGTGGACGAGTGTGGGTTGCTGATGATGATGTTTGTGTTTTCCAAGATTCTGCCTAAACTACCCCGCAGATTTCAATGAATGAGGTATCAATCGATTCTTTTTCACTGGCCAGGTGACCTGGACTTATATTTTATTTGAAGATAATAGCACAGTAAGTGCTATACGAAAAAATACGAAACATTTATTTTTTGGAATATGGCGTCGAGGCCAGAACATAGATTTTTTAAACTTATTTTGAACCTACGTTTTACCCTTCAGGGGTGAATTTACAAAAAAACTTTCTTAGTGTAAATAACGTATTTGATACTTCTGTTTTTGACCATGTCATCTTAATTGTGGGGAATTCTACTTGTTCCATGGGAGATGGTCAAAGCTATTAAATAGTTCCTGTTTAGGGCCAGTTTTGGTTGTTTCTAATTATTTTATTTCGCATAGCTCGAATGTGTCAGATTGTGATAACACTTTTGATTTAATAATGCGACATTAGTTTAATATGCATTATAAAAAGAACCCCTGTGCAAAATTTAAATTTCTAAACCTTATAGTTTCCGTCTTTTTTTTCCGCAATGGAAATGCCGCTAGCCCGCAGTGCAATGGGCTGACGTTGCCGCCTTATTCACACCCGTCTGTTGGGAGACGGACGGGTAGCGTCGGGCTCTCCCATGACTGGCACTTCACCTAATGTGAGGCCGGTCAAATGGGCCTACCGATTACTGCCTCGGAAAGCACGACACTTGCATTCCGAGGCACGGGGGTACAACAGCGCTAATTTCCAGACTCCGTCCTGACACTAAGAATTTCTTAATATCGTCAATAATAAAAGTTGAATAAAATATTAAATAAATTGCTCATGAATGAATTATGAAACATATTTCAAATTCTGTATCTTTTTTGATCGAAAAGCAAGTACCTAGGTGTTGTGTCCGTACTACAATTTTCGGGATTTTCGATATGAAAAAACATGGCGGATGTCGCATGAAATCCAAAACAAAAAAACTATGTTTTAGTGATATATCGTATGATGATAAATGTCACGAGCCCGAAAATTGGGCTCCAGGAGCCCAATTCTCGTGCTAGTGACATAGATAGATAGATAGATACTCTTTATTGCACAACATACAATACTTAAACAGAGATACAATGTTCAATTTAGGCGGTCTTATCGCTGGGAGCGATCTCTACCAGACAACCTTCAGGTAAAGGACATTAGATAGAAGAGGGGAGGGTGGTGCAATCCTTTTGATTTTGAACATTGATTAACTAAATTTATAGTATAAATACATATATCTAGATTATAAATAAACACGTTATCATACACTAATATATACGAATGTTACCTTACTATACAAATTAACCTACACAAATTATATAAAATTATATAAAATATACTAACTATAAGGTTATAATAGAGAAGATAAATTTTATACCTACAATATATGGATTTTATTATCACACGACATATATCACTAAAACATAGTTTTTTTTTGTTTGGTTTTCAGGTGATATCCGCCATGTTTTCAAAATATCACGAGCACGAGAATTGGGCTCCAATTCGTTTCAATACCATACGACACTTATATTTCTACCTCACGCGTGGACCGCAGGTGTCCCCCAAATAATTGTCCACACGCTGTGTCTCACCTCAAAACCGTTTTTTTCACACAGTAGGTGCTCACAAAATAAAATTCCTCTGAAAATTGCTTTTTAATTGAATAGCATAGCAGAGTTATTCTCGAATAACTTGGCGGGTTTGTGAAAGATGGAAGTGATAATTGGTTTTGTTAGAGAGATGCGTCGCTCTGGGGGGGTGCAACTAGACTCGACAAGCTTTTAATCCCGAGATCGCGGGATTTTTTAATGAATACTTCCGGGATTTGGGCGTTAGAAGTTAAGGAAAGGGATTGTGAAAATGGAATCCAGGCCTTTGAATTAATTAATCTTTGGTTTGACTGCAACCGAAGTTCATGCAATTTAGACTAAGAAAATGTAATTTATCACAACTTAACGTCAGCTACCGTGGAGAAACTATTGAAAAAATTCGAAATGCAAAATTCCTGGGTATTCACACTGAAAATGACTTAAGCTGGGCAACCCAATTAGACTCAATTTGCAATAAGTTAAACCGTTTTTCAGCGCTCTATCAATTAAGAAAGGTAGTTAATGAAAAAGCAGTATTGACAGCTTACCATGGCTATGTAGCATCCACGTTAAGATATGGAATCATATTTTCGGTGAATGCAACGGGTAAAGAAAAGGTCCTTATTGCCCGAAAGCGCTGCATCAGATCAATATACGGTCTGCGGCCAACCAATAGCTGTAAGCCATACTTTATCAAAAATAAAATAAAAGTAAAAAAACTAAAACCCAACTACGACAAAAAACGTCGCTGAAAAAGTATAAAACAAGCCTTCGTTGTCAATTTATGCAATATTCACTATGTAGAGATAAAATTTCATGTTTGGAAATCCGCAGTCACACGTTGTCAAAGGGTAGTATATTTAACGTGTGACTACGCCTTTCCAAACATGAAATTTTATCTCTACATAGTGAATATTGCATAAATTGACAACGAAGGCTTGTTTTATACTTTTTCAGCGACGTTTTTTGTCGTAGTTGGGTTTTAGTTTTTTTACTTTTATTTTATTTGTACTATTTTGGTGTCCAAGTGCTAGTAATATATATATATTCAAAATGTGCAAGTCAAGCGCTTTCAAATGATACCAAACACGGCATATTTATCATAACTTTATTTTTTTACTCTGTATGTTTTGTCCGCTAGAGGGCGCCACATTAGATTTTGTGAAACTTCATATAGCCTATAACCAGCGGACGATCAAGACGCTTATAATGATATGTCATTTGTCGAATTCTGATAAGTAGTTAAGAAGTTACGTGGAAACAGATGAACATACATACATACATACATACATACATACATACATACATAGCCTGTCAAAATCATAACCCTCCTTTTGCTTTGCCGTAGTCGGGTAAAAAGAGCATATTTACATACATTGAACTTTAATTAAATTAAAATATACTTGTTTTGCCCTGTTGGTTTAGTGGTTTAAGTACCGGGCCGTGATCCCGGGTCGAGCGGAAAGTATGTTTCGAAGTCTTCGAACATAGCTCGGCATTGTGATCACCAATCCGCATTTGGCAAGCGTGGTGATTAAGTCTAATCCCATCATAGTAGTGATGACTGGATTTCTATGGAGGCCTTTGCCCTGCAGTGGGACAGTTTATAGGCTGATACTTTTACTTGGTTTGACATATTAATTAGATTTTTATTGAATTTGAGATTTAATTGTATCATTATGAATTAATATTTTATTTGCTTGTCTTAATTTTACATGTTTTGTATGCCGAAAAGCAAAACATAGGGTCCGTATCTCTCAAATTAATTACAACGCCATTGTAACCTATGTTTTCACAAATAAGGATATTTTGTGTTTGTATTTTATACCGTTATTTAAAAAAAAATATCCACTTCAAATAACATTTTATAACAGAACACTCGAGAAAAAGTGTTACAGAAGTCGGCGCCCAATACTATCTTGTAATTTTATACACAACATTCAATTATTCAACAAGGATTAGGCGCCGACTTCGGTAAAACTTTTTCTCGAGTGTACTGTTATAAAATGTTATTTGCAGTGTATAAAGTATTAGAAATAATATTTTACACTTTTTGGTTCGTGGTTTTTGAAGGCGGTTTTTTTTTCACAGAAAAGTTTGTGTATGGCTGTGTGCGTGGTCGTGGTCGTGGTCTGCACCCGCGTATGTGCTGTACACAATTGATATTATAAAATAATTGCATATATTTTTTTTAAAAGTAAATCGGTGGTAAACAAGCGCGCGGCTCGTCTGATGGTAAGCGATTCCCTTAACGGGTTTTATAAAGTGCTTCTTACCTTTTTGAGAAAAAAATAAATAATAAATTAATAATTTATTATTCTCTTCACAATGCTGGCTTGTAAGTAGAAATTGTAATAAAAGATTCCCGGAGTAGGTACGTATGAGATTCGGGATTCAGGATCCGCAGGGATTGCTAGGTGCAACGTAATCACGTTTAAAAAGTACCTACGTGACTTTCTTACAAATATTTGTAAAAAGATTTCATGATAAGTCATAGTCCCCTACTCATTTTATTTCACTTGACATTTTCTTAAAACTGACAAATCTGCAAACTGACTGTTATAAGGGTATACCTACTTGTGTAGGTAAAGTCAGCTTCAAAAATAGTTGAGTTTGACGTTGGACTGGGGACATGTGGGAACCGCTGGACGTGCGCTGGATGGATTCGGAGTGTGTTTTCTTAATTTATGTTGGTGTTTGCTATGGTTTTGTGATGGGATTCGATCGTGCTGATACTAGAACAGATTGTGGGACCGTAGTGAACGAATGTACGATATCCATCGCTATGTCGACACTGCCGCGTTTCTGCTTTGATCACTGTTTTCTTTCGCATTGCATATTGATAGTTTGTTCAATAGACGCTTGAGACTTCCCAAGTGACCTCGCTTAATGATTTGTGGACTCTAATTTCAATATCGCCATCTTGGACAACCCGTCTGATAACGAGAGCTCGTACCAGCCTCCGTTATATTAATATATTATAAGTACTACAATATGGACGCAGTTTGTATTTATATACATTTAATCTATTTAACTACAAAATAATCTTATTTTATATTGTGCTGGTATTATTTTATGTTTATTCGTTCCCATAGATTGCATGTACTGTCCGGCCGGCACATCCAGTTACGCGCTATATCGGAGGCATTGGAACGTCTGTGGTCAACTTATTGCGGACCGCAACCGAGTTAGATTTCGGACTACCTCCAATTAATTATAAACAGTTTGCTTTGCGTATGTTATTGTGCGATAAAATTGTGTATCTTTTTCTTAAAGATTATTATAATTATTGTTAAAATTAATTTTGAAAAGCCCAAGAAAATGTTATTACCTGTTTTGTTTCTCATGTAAGTGTTTTTTTTTGTAAATCTTTATGAGAAAATAAATATCTCTAAACCTAAACCTACAATGGCTAACTATAGTCGAGATCGAAGTTGTCGTAGACATTGCTACGATCGCCGTAGCCATTCTCGTAGACGTCGCCTCAATATTAAAACTTTCTTTCTCACTATCTTAATTAGATATATACCCACTCGTACAATTAATATTCCTGTAAGAACAAAACTATATTTAAAGTCACAGTCTAGTCGCAACAGCTGCGGCGCACATGTGCTATATCGCTTAGGAATTTCATATAAACGGGCGCTGCCAAGTTTTTCGGCTAATAAAGAGTTCGGGGCCAAAGGCTTTTTGTGTCCATTCGCTAAGGTTTTATCACAACGCCGGGGTTATAGTCCACAAAACGGTTTCACATATTTATATTACTACACTACATTTACGTTTGTTTCATAATGTGAATGAATGAGATGGATAGACTTACCAAATCGATATTATAGAAATGTTATTAAGCGTTTGGTATTGATGATGTGCAGATGGTTTGGAAAAAGGCAATGCACCTACAGTATGTTTCTCATCTCAAAGTCCTACAGACAGATAGTCACATAACAGGTTATTATCTGGTAAAAATATTCGACAGATTTTTATACATTGGTACACATCAACGGAAATATATGAGCACAGGGAATATTTAAAGTGCACCAGAAACGCAAACTCTTATCGATTATCAAGCAGAGGAAAGTTGCCCACTTAGGACTGGTGTAAGGACACGATAGATACGAGTTGTTGCAATTTATTATATGATGGGGAAAGCAGCTGGTAAGAGGTCTGTGGGTCGGAGGAAAAAAATCATGGCTGCGTAACATCCGGGAGAGGACGGGGATCGCGAGCGCCGCCGAGCTGTTCCGCCTCGCTAGAGACCGAGAAGAATATGCTAGATTGACGGCCAACCTTAGCTAGTCGGAGAGGCACTTTTACAAGAAAAAGAATATTTAAAGACATAAGAAAGAAAAGAAAAGAAAAGAAAAGAAAAGAAAGGAAAGGAAAGGGAAGGGAAGGGAAGGGAAGGGAAGGGAAGGGAAGGGAAGGGAAGGGAAGGGAAGGGAAGGGAAGGGAAGGGGAAGGGAAGGGAAGGGAAGGGAAGGGAAGGGAAGGGAAGGGAAGGGAAGGGAAGGGAAGGAAGGGAAGGGAAGGGAAGGGAAGGGAAGGGAAGGAAGGGAAGGGAAGGGAAGGGAAGGGAAGGGAAGGGAAGGGAAGGGAAGGGAAGGGAAGGGAAGGGAAGGGAAGGGAAGGGAAGGGAAGGGAAGGGAAGGGAAGGGAGGGAAGGGAAGGGAAGGGAAGGGAAGGGGAAGGGAAGGGAAGGGAAGGGAAGGGAAGGGAAGGGAAGGGAAGGGAAAAAACTTTCTTAGTGTAAATAACGTATTTGATACTTCTGTTTTTGACCATGTCATCTTAATTGTGGGGAATTCTACTTGTTCCATGGGAGATGGTCAAAGCTATTAAATAGTTCCTGTTTAGGGCCAGTTTTGGTTGTTTCTAATTATTTTATTTCGCATAGCTCGAATGTGTCAGATTGTGATAACACTTTTGATTTAATAATGCGACATTAGTTTAATATGCATTATAAAAAGAACCCCTGTGCAAAATTTAAATTTCTAAACCTTATAGTTTCCGTCTTTTTTTTCCGCAATGGAAATGCCGCTAGCCCGCAGTGCAATGGGCTGACGTTGCCGCCTTATTCACACCCGTCTGTTGGGAGACGGACGGGTAGCGTCGGGCTCTCCCATGACTGGCACTTCACCTAATGTGAGGCCGGTCAAATGGGCCTACCGATTACTGCCTCGGAAAGCACGACACTTGCATTCCGAGGCACGGGGGTACAACAGCGCTAATTTCCAGACTCCGTCCTGACACTAAGAATTTCTTAATATCGTCAATAATAAAAGTTGAATAAAATATTAAATAAATTGCTCATGAATGAATTATGAAACATATTTCAAATTCTGTATCTTTTTTGATCGAAAAGCAAGTACCTAGGTGTTGTGTCCGTACTACAATTTTCGGGATTTTCGATATGAAAAAACATGGCGGATGTCGCATGAAATCCAAAACAAAAAAACTATGTTTTAGTGATATATCGTATGATGATAAATGTCACGAGCCCGAAAATTGGGCTCCAGGAGCCCAATTCTCGTGCTAGTGACATAGATAGATAGATAGATACTCTTTATTGCACAACATACAATACTTAAACAGAGATACAATGTTCAATTTAGGCGGTCTTATCGCTGGGAGCGATCTCTACCAGACAACCTTCAGGTAAAGGACATTAGATAGAAGAGGGGAGGGTGGTGCAATCCTTTTGATTTTGAACATTGATTAACTAAATTTATAGTATAAATACATATATCTAGATTATAAATAAACACGTTATCATACACTAATATATACGAATGTTACCTTACTATACAAATTAACCTACACAAATTATATAAAATTATATAAAATATACTAACTATAAGGTTATAATAGAGAAGATAAATTTTATACCTACAATATATGGATTTTATTATCACACGACATATATCACTAAAACATAGTTTTTTTTTGTTTGTTTTCAGGTGATATCCGCCATGTTTTCAAAATATCACGAGCACGAGAATTGGGCTCCAATTCGTTTCAATACCATACGACACTTATATTTCTACCTCACGCGTGGACCGCAGGTGTCCCCCAAATAATTGTCCACACGCTGTGTCTCACCTCAAAACCGTTTTTTCACACAGTAGGTGCTCACAAAATAAAATTCCTCTGAAAATTGCTTTTAATTGAATAGCATAGCAGAGTTATTCTCGAATAACTTGGCGGGTTTGTGAAAGATGGAAGTGATAATTGGTTTTGTTAGAGAGATGCGTCGCTCTGGGGGGGTGCAACTAGACTCGACAAGCTTTTAATACCGAGATCGCGGGATTTTTTAATGAATACTTCCGGGATTTGGGCGTTAGAAGTTAAGGAAAGGGATTGTGAAAATGGAATCCAGGCCTTTGAATTAATTAATCTTTGGTTTGACTGCAACCGAAGTTCATGCAATTTAGACTAAGAAAATGTAATTTATCACAACTTAACGTCAGCTACCGTGGAGAAACTATTGAAAAAATTCGAAATGCAAAATTCCTGGGTATTCACACTGAAAATGACTTAAGCTGGGCAACCCAATTAGACTCAATTTGCAATAAGTTAAACCGTTTTTCAGCGCTCTATCAATTAAGAAAGGTAGTTAATGAAAAAGCAGTATTGACAGCTTACCATGGCTATGTAGCATCCACGTTAAGATATGGAATCATATTTTCGGTGAATGCAACGGGTAAAGAAAAGGTCCTTATTGCCCGAAAGCGCTGCATCAGATCAATATACGGTCTGCGGCCAACCAATAGCTGTAAGCCATACTTTATCAAAAATAAAATAAAAGTAAAAAAACTAAAACCCAACTACGACAAAAAACGTCGCTGAAAAAGTATAAAACAAGCCTTCGTTGTCAATTTATGCAATATTCACTATGTAGAGATAAAATTTCATGTTTGGAAATCCGCAGTCACACGTTGTCAAAGGGTAGTATATTTAACGTGTGACTACGCCTTTCCAAACATGAAATTTTATCTCTACATAGTGAATATTGCATAAATTGACAACGAAGGCTTGTTTTATACTTTTTCAGCGACGTTTTTTGTCGTAGTTGGGTTTTAGTTTTTTTACTTTTATTTTATTTGTACTATTTTGGTGTCCAAGTGCTAGTAATATATATATATTCAAAATGTGCAAGTCAAGCGCTTTCAAATGATACCAAACACGGCATATTTATCATAACTTTATTTTTTTACTCTGTATGTTTTGTCCGCTAGAGGGCGCCACATTAGATTTTGTGAAACTTCATATAGCCTATAACCAGCGGACGATCAAGACGCTTATAATGATATGTCATTTGTCGAATTCTGATAAGTAGTTAAGAAGTTACGTGGAAACAGATGAACATACATACATACATACATACATACATACATACATACATAGCCTGTCAAAATCATAACCCTCCTTTTGCTTTGCCGTAGTCGGGTAAAAAGAGCATATTTACATACATTGAACTTTAATTAAATTAAAATATACTTGTTTTGCCCTGTTGGTTTAGTGGTTAAAGTACCGGGCCGTGATCCCGGGTCGAGCGGAAAGTATGTTTCGAAGTCTTCGAACATAGCTCGGCATTGTGATCACCAATCCGCATTTGGCAAGCGTGGTGATTAAGTCTAATCCCATCATAGTAGTGATGACTGGATTTCTATGGAGGCCTTTGCCCTGCAGTGGGACAGTTTATAGGCTGATACTTTTACTTGGTTTGACATATTAATTAGATTTTTATTGAATTTGAGATTTAATTGTATCATTATGAATTAATATTTTATTTGCTTGTCTTAATTTTACATGTTTTGTATGCCGAAAAGCAAAACATAGGGTCCGTATCTCTCAAATTAATTACAACGCCATTGTAACCTATGTTTTCACAAATAAGGATATTTTGTGTTTGTATTTTATACCGTTATTTAAAAAAAAATATCCACTTCAAATAACATTTTATAACAGAACACTCGAGAAAAAGTGTTACAGAAGTCGGCGCCCAATACTATCTTGTAATTTTATACACAACATTCAATTATTCAACAAGGATTAGGCGCCGACTTCGGTAAAACTTTTTCTCGAGTGTACTGTTATAAAATGTTATTTGCAGTGTATAAAGTATTAGAAATAATATTTTACACTTTTTGGTTCGTGGTTTTTGAAGGCGGTTTTTTTTTCACAGAAAAGTTTGTGTATGGCTGTGTGCGTGGTCGTGGTCGTGGTCTGCACCCGCGTATGTGCTGTACACAATTGATATTATAAAATAATTGCATATATTTTTTTTAAAAGTAAATCGGTGGTAAACAAGCGCGCGGCTCGTCTGATGGTAAGCGATTCCCTTAACGGGTTTTATAAAGTGCTTCTTACCTTTTTGAGAAAAAAATAAATAATAAATTAATAATTTATTATTCTCTTCACAATGCTGGCTTGTAAGTAGAAATTGTAATAAAAGATTCCCGGAGTAGGTACGTATGAGATTCGGGATTCAGGATCCGCAGGGATTGCTAGGTGCAACGTAATCACGTTTAAAAAGTACCTACGTGACTTTCTTACAAATATTTGTAAAAAGATTTCATGATAAGTCATAGTCCCCTACTCATTTTATTTCACTTGACATTTTCTTAAAACTGACAAATCTGCAAACTGACTGTTATAAGGGTATACCTACTTGTGTAGGTAAAGTCAGCTTCAAAAATAGTTGAGTTTGACGTTGGACTGGGGACATGTGGGAACCGCTGGACGTGCGCTGGATGGATTCGGAGTGTGTTTTCTTAATTTATGTTGGTGTTTGCTATGGTTTTGTGATGGGATTCGATCGTGCTGATACTAGAACAGATTGTGGGACCGTAGTGAACGAATGTACGATATCCATCGCTATGTCGACACTGCCGCGTTTCTGCTTTGATCACTGTTTTCTTTCGCATTGCATATTGATAGTTTGTTCAATAGACGCTTGAAACTTCCGAGGTGACTTCGCTTAATGATTTGTGGACTCTAATTTCAATATCGCCATCTTGGACAACCCGTCTGATAACGAGAGCTCGTACCAGCCTCCGTTATATTAATATATTATAAGTACTACAATATGGACGCAGTTTGTATTTATATACATTTAATCTATTTAACTACAAAATAATCTTATTTTATATTGTGCTGGTATTATTTTATGTTTATTCGTTCCCATAGATTGCATGTACTGTCCGGCCGGCACATCCAGTTACGCGCTATATCGGAGGCATTGGAACGTCTGTGGTCAACTTATTGCGGACCGCAACCGAGTTAGATTTCGGACTACCTCCAATTAATTATAAACAGTTTGCTTTGCGTATGTTATTGTGCGATAAAATTGTGTATCTTTTTCTTAAAGATTATTATAATTATTGTTAAAATTAATTTTGAAAAGCCCAAGAAAATGTTATTACCTGTTTTTGTTTCTCATGTAAGTGTTTTTTTTTTGTAAATCTTTATGAGAAAATAAATATCTCTAAACCTAAACCTACAATGGCTAACTATAGTCGAGATCGAAGTTGTCGTAGACATTGCTACGATCGCCGTAGCCATTCTCGTAGACGTCGCCTCAATATTAAAACTTTCTTTCTCACTATCTTAATTAGATATATACCCACTCGTACAATTAATATTCCTGTAAGAACAAAACTATATTTAAAGTCACAGTCTAGTCGCAACAGCTGCGGCGCACATGTGCTATATCGCTTAGGAATTTCATATAAACGGGCGCTGCCAAGTTTTTCGGCTAATAAAGAGTTCGGGGCCAAAGGCTTTTTGTGTCCATTCGCTAAGGTTTTATCACAACGCCGGGGTTATAGTCCACAAAACGGTTTCACATATTTATATTACTACACTACATTTACGTTTGTTTCATAATGTGAATGAATGAGATGGATAGACTTACCAAATCGATATTATAGAAATGTTATTAAGCGTTTGGTATTGATGATGTGCAGATGGTTTGGAAAAAGGCAATGCACCTACAGTATGTTTCTCATCTCAAAGTCCTACAGACAGATAGTCACATAACAGGTTATTATCTGGTAAAAATATTCGACAGATTTTTATACATTGGTACACATCAACGGAAATATATGAGCACAGGGAATATTTAAAGTGCACCAGAAACGCAAACTCTTATCGATTATCAAGCAGAGGAAAGTTGCCCACTTAGGACTGGTGTAAGGACACGATAGATACGAGTTGTTGCAATTTATTATATGATGGGGAAAGCAGCTGGTAAGAGGTCTGTGGGTCGGAGGAAAAAATCATGGCTGCGTAACATCCGGGAGAGGACGGGGATCGCGAGCGCCGCCGAGCTGTTCCGCCTCGCTAGAGACCGAGAAGAATATGCTAGATTGACGGCCAACCTTAGCTAGTCGGAGAGGCACTTTTACAAGAAAAGAATATTTAAAGACATAAGAAAGAAAAGAAAAGAAAAGAAAAGAAAAGAAAGGAAAGGAAAGGAAGGAAGGGGAAGGGAAGGGAAGGAAGGGAAGGGAAGGGAAGGGAAGGGAAGGGAAGGGAAGGGAAGGGAAGGGAAGGGAAGGGAAGGGAAGGGAAGGGAAGGGAAGGGAAGGGAAGGGAAGGGAAGGGAAGGGAAGGAAGGAGGGAAGGGAAGGGAAGGGAAGGAAGGGAGGGAAGGGAAGGGAAGGGAAGGGAAGGGAGAGGAAGGGAAGGGAAGGGAAGGGAAGGGAAGGGAAGGGAAGGGAAGGAAGGGAAGGGAAGGAAGGGAGGAAGGGAAGGGAAGGGAAGGGAAGGGAAGGGAAGGGAAGGGAAGGGAAGGGAAGGGAAGGAAGGGAAGGGAAGGGAAGGGAAGGGAAGGGAAGGGAAGGGAAGGGGGAGAAGAAAAAAGAAGAAAAGGAAGGGAAGGGAGAAGGAAGGAAGAAGGGAAAGGGAAGGGAAAGAAAAGAAAAGAAAAGAAGAAGAAAAGAAAAGAAAAGAAAGAAAAAGAAAAGAAAGAAAGAAAAGAAAGAAAAGAAAAGAAAAGAAAAGAAAAGAAAAGAAAAGGAAAGAAAAGAAAAAGAAAAGAAAAAGAAAAGAAAAGAAAGAAAAGAAAAGAAAAGAAAAGAAAGAAAGAAAAGAAAAGGAAAAGAAAAGAAAAGAAAAGAAAAGAAAAGAAAAGAAAAAGAAAAGAAAAGAGAAAAGAAAAGAAAAGAAAAGAAAAAGAAAAGAAAAAGAAAAAGAAAAGAAAAGAAAGAAAAGAAAAGAAAAGAAAAGAAAAGAAAAGAAAGAAAAGAAAAGAAAAGAAAAGAAAAGAAAAGAAAAGAAAAGAAAAGAAAAGAAAAGAAAAGAAAAGAAAAGAAAAGAAAAGAAAAGAAAAGAAAAGAAAAGAAAAGAAAAGAAAGAAAAGAAAAGAAAAGAAAGAAAAGAAATGAACACTAAAGAAAAATGTTTGCTATCGATGTTCGGCTATTTAGCTATATATTATTCAGCTCTAGCCAGCCCTCCTGCGCAGATGGAGTGCCATCTGGCCTAAGGGCGCCCTACACTATGTCACCGAGACGTGGTCTCCACTCTAGAACTCCATCTAAAGATCTAGTGAATTCGAAAGTACATATGTGCGATGTCTAGCAACAACAAAATGCTAAAACCCATAAACAACCTTAGCGCCTCCTAAAGAAGGATCAAGTTTACCGATACCCGTAAATGTCGACGGACGACCATTACCCGTAACACTAACAATTAATAACCAGTTCCTCTCGGCTGCGGCGACAGTGACAAAACCGAGTTAGCTACACTGCAATCTAAATCTGTACGGGGTGTATCTGTGAACATTTACATCCCTTTAACCACGTTGTAGACTATGAGGAGTCGCAGTGGTTAAGAAAATGAAAGCCAGACTTTTCACTGAACACGGGTAAATTTATTATATCGCAAGATCGCGTACAAAGGGGGACCGTGCGACACGGCCCACGCTAGGCAGAGGACTGCTGTGCGTGCGTAAAGGAACGCACTTCGTAAAAAAAGTAAAACTACCGCTAATACAATAATTAAAATCTTATGAATACCTTAAATAGAAAAATAAAAATTTATTTATCGAGCGCATCGCCAACACACGTGTTCTACCAACCATTCAAATTCAAATGCATTCCACAAATATGTGGTTACAAAGTTGACAAAAAATTTTATACCTACAAATTACAGCCGGAGGGTCCAAAAACAAACCAAAATCAAGTTTAAAGTAATTTATTAAAACTTATTACAATGGTTAAAGGTGACGGGTAGGGCACACTAGCGACGCCAATCGATTTTAATTTTTAGCTACTAAATCAGATCTATTTTAAACACTTTCGGGGTTACAACCTCTCGGCAAATACTTATACTATTTTTAAATAACCATGCACCAATGTTGGGTCCAACGCGTACGCGAAAAATTGGCCGCTTTTGGCGTGATTCAATTTTCCGAGTGCAAAAACGGCTTAGTAGCTAAAAATTAAAATCGATCGGCATCGCTAGTGTGCCCTACCCGTCGCCTTAATAAATAGTATAAGTGTTTGCGGAGGGATTGTAACCCAGGAAATTGTTTATAATAGATCTGGTTTAGTAGCTAAAAATTAGAATCAATTGGCGTCGCAAGTGTGCCCTACCCGTCACCTTAAACTAAACTATAAGGTTTAGAAACTTGAAATTTTGCACAGGGGTACCTTTTATAGCGTAGGGCAACACCAAGAAATCACTTTTGTAAATTCACCCTTAAGGAGTAAAGCGGACGTTATTTGAACAACTAACAAGAACATACACCTTAAAAACTAAGGGTTACAAATTGTCAAGTACATGCGTTGGTGCTGCCTTAATTACAGGTTGCCACGGAAAGCGTAAACAAATGTAGTTGGGGGCATAAGGCTTCCCTTAGCTTGTGAAGAAAAAATATATATTGTTAGCGGTACCCCCACCCAAGCCGCTACGGACAGCAAGAAGCCCATAAATAGACGAGCCGATCGGACAGCAGGACATTTGCTTGTCGGCGCTCAGAGCGCACGGATCTAGGAATCAGTCATGCGAGACATTATTTCAGTCAGTCATTATTCGAGTCATTGTTTCAATCATTGTTGGATGAGTCATTCATTGTCTAAGCTATGTTCAGATTATGATGACTGAGCCAACACATGAGTTCAACACCGAATGTTTGACGCATATTGGAATCGAACGCACGACATTAGCGATTAGGCAGTCTCACTACCAAAAGCGCCACTGGTCCATTCCGACAAGTGGAATCATCCAGATTTTATCTTATCTTTTATTAGACATCTAGCGTATTTATTTTTAAATGTAGGTAACTAAGATTAAATACATCAATGTGCTTTATTTTTTGCAAAACCAAATTATATTCGGTTTGAGCTGTTAATAGGGAAAAACGACCAAGATTTGTCTTAGAGCCTTTGGCTTAAACAGTGGAAGAGTGAAGACGTGTAGACTGTGTTTATGAAATAATAGTTTTTGAAGTAATTTGTGAAAAAAATGTCATTAAAATCTGTGTCGTCTGCCACCTATCACATAAATATATAATATATAGAGTATCGATAAGTAGGGCCGAGACATTCATTTACCTACACTCATGTCCCTTTACGCCCATTTTCCTTCACACATGTGTTCTTTTACGCTCTTTGGTTCGTTCGCCCGTTTTCTCCACGCTTGTGTGCTCTTACATTTGTAACCTGTACGCTCACACGTGTCAAATACGCCCTTAATTACAGAGTGTCATGGCGCAATATGTTGTTAATGAATCGCGGAACAATATGTCTGGCGCGGGAAATCTTACAACTTCCACTGCGGATGTAGGTGGCAGGGCTGGCGAAAACTTTAATGTGGCAGGAAAAATATGGTAATGAAAAGGATTCTCAGATTCTGGGAGTCAGGAGTCAAACACTCCGCGTGGGCTGATGCAATTCAAAGGTTTCAAATTAGTATCTAGTGGTTCTTAGTGAACAAATTTGGTGTTTATCTGTACAGTGAAGTGCCGCGAAGTGATCCTAATAAGAATCGTTGAATTGCGATCGTTTTTAACCCTGCATTTGTGTGTGTCGAGTAAGTTGTCACGGACAACTTGCTTGGACCTAATAGAGTCTAAAAGGGCTTAAAGTCCGCGATTGTGTTTAGAGTGGTATCAGTGGTGGCAGAATCCGTAGGCCGATAGAACGTAAAACACCGGCCTTTTAATTGAGTGACTTCGACTGTTGACTACCCATTAATTCTCAATATGTTACTTGACTTTGGCAAGATATCTTCGGGTAGATAAAATAATATAATATAATATAAAAATAAAGGATTTCTCATCGATAGACATATTAAACAAAGTTCAAATTTTGATGTTATAGGAACGAAACAAATAGGTTTTTCATGATTATGTATACACGAATTTCACTTTCCATTAGGCGATCCGCTTGCTCGTTTGTCGCCTCTAGCATAAAAAAAAACTATTACTTATACCCAGCAATCTAACCCAGGATTTTGAGATCTCGGTCCGGTACGTAAACCTGTAAACCAACAGGGCGATGACAAAATAACCTTAAGCAATATTTCATAACAATTATTTCTCTCGCAGAATGTCAAGTTTTGCTTTATGTATTGGTCACACAAACAGAGATACAGTGGGTGTATAAACCATTGTAAATATTATGTGAGTAAAATGGCGCCTAACTAAAATGTAAAGGACACGGTAGTTCCATGCGGCCGCCAACAGATGGCGCTAGTTAAAACGACGTCGGCTAAACAATGAAAATCGCGATGACGACATTTTTATTTGTTAATACTTATAGGCTCAAGAACTTTGTAATTAAACTCTTTTATTCGTCACCTAAATTGGCTTTTATTCTTTACTTATATTAGCCCCAAATTGTGCCGTGGTTTGTTCAGTGGGTATAGTGCAACCTGTAATTCCACTAATAAGTGTGAAAAGCATGTTTGTTATTATCACAATGAATCCATCAAAATATTCTTTTACAGTTAATATGTAGACTTTTTTATTCGATAAACTTATTAGTTCTACTATCGGCCAACCCTGGCTGTAACTGGAGCCGGGTGAATGACCTCCGCGCCGGATGCTATAATACCTGATCAGCGAACGGCAGTAGCGAACATATACCGACGCGACGCTAACATATTCTATCAAAGTCTGTCAAATCTGAACAATACAAGGAATATAAAATATATTTATTTGAGATGTTGTCCCAGCTAACTGTCAAATCGTCCTTAAAGCGACGGGTAGCCCTAACTAGCGACACCAATCTATATAAATTGTTAGCTACTAAACCGGGTCAATTTTAAACAATTTCGGAGCGGGGCTCTCTAAGCAAACATTTCATCATCATCATCATCATCAGGCCCGTGCCCCAGCAGTGGGGACTTAAATGTCCCCACTGCTGGGGCACGGGCCTCCCTCAATCACATGAGGGGTAATTGCTTAAATGGGCTGATGATGATTGATAAGAGCTGTAGTGTAACAGGTCATTTTTGAGGCATATTTCAGGAAAAATGTACAGAGTGAAAGGAAATAAATGTGATGAATCGTGAGACAATTTAAAAGCATCTCTTTTCCTCCTCATCTTAACGTCTAGTTCCCGGTGGCGTCCAAAGCTGTCGCTCTGGAGTCCAGGGTACGCTTAGACCATGATTCAAGATTTGGGGAGTCTGGTAATTACAATGTAGCGATTGCCGTCTGACCTTCGCAACCCTTTAAAACAGGGCAATCAGAACACCTGAATTATGGTTACGTAACTACACGTTTCAAATACTAACCAAAACTTTCAGGTTTACTTACGATCTTTTCCCTCACCGTCGAGCTAATGGCAGAAATACGCACATCAATATGAAAAAGATTTTTCATATTGATGTGCTTCAGAGCTTGCATTCGAACCACGAGCCTCCACATTGAAGGTGCTTTCTAATTCACTGAGCTATCATCGCTCTCTAAAGTATCTGAAGGATTTACACGTTAAAATATTCCTTATATACCTACTTCATTATTAAGAGACCTGCGTCAAATTAAATTCGAGGCAAGACTCGCCGTTCTCCGGAAATCTCGCCACCTGCGACCCTTACGTGCGATTAGGAACTGCAAGATGCCTGTTCGGCAGTAGTAGGGACATTCTGTGCGTTTATCAAAAATGAGGAATGAAACTTGATTTTATTTTGATTTTCTTTAAAACATGGCGTATCTAAACAACATAATGATCAATTACGGTTTTATTAATATAATACAAATAGTCAGAAAATAGGTCGTAAACGTCGAAAATTTTTCGAAATTTAATTGGATATATATATTTTTTTTAACACAGACATATATAAATAATTCCTTTATCCGAATAACTGTAACGAAACGACGAGATATCCTCAAATTATAAATTTTGTTTTTGGTGTTACGTTTTCATGGGAAATAAGTTGTTCGCCGGCCCCTTAACATCCGATCAAGTTTCATCCTGCGCTCAGATATGATCGATCGATCAAGCCATTACAACTTTGCGCCAACTTGGAATCCATTGGAAAACTTCTTTTAATAAAGTTTCGTTCTCGTTTCAATATTGTTGTCAACAAAATACCAGCTATCATCACAAACATCGACCTGACCCTATACGGGATGTATCTGTGAACATTTTCTACCAATTCTTCTGAGCAACAATTTTCGACGAATTTCTAAAAGTCGTAACACAAATGACTTTAAGAAATTCGTCGATTTTTTTTTCGTTTCCCCGTACATAGTGTATACGTTCTAGATTTAAATGAAAATGTAACGTCTTAATTAAATATTTTTTTATATTATTATGTAATACATAACATTTTATTAATCAAACTATTAATAAATAAAATAAAATAAAAAAATCGCATATCTTAAAACTAGAGTAAATAGGCATAATGACTGTATATTCTGTAACATCTACGTGTATTTGTAACCACCCTGTTTATAGCGAAAAAAAAATATATGATTTATGAAAAATCTAAAATGTTTTGAAAAGTTATCTGAGTATAAAAATTGCTTTTTGCCAGAAGGGCAACTTGGCTGTTTTATGCATACCGATCGTGTTATCAATCGTTATGTCAAAAGCGCATTATAAGCACGATTTCTCGCGTTAAAACAAAATATTTATAATACTTTTTACCTTGTTTACGTGTGCATTATACTCACACTACGAGTATGATCTATGAACGCTCGGATATCATGATCGATCGACACCAACCCATTACAACTTGCCGCCAACTTGGAATCTATTGGAAAACGCCATAAAAGTTGACATGTGACCTCGTTAGGTTATGCATGAGGAAACTTTGCAGTTTCGATGAGGTTTAAATTAACTTATAATTTTATGCGCTCTCCATTCATCATCCATGTCATTCTTAGCTGCGTCCAATGCTATGAGTCTTGGGTCTTGATTCAGGCGCCGTGGATCTTAATTCAGGTACCCTGGTTCTTGGTTATGTGATCTGGATCACGGCCACCCTGGATCTTGGTTTAGGTTTTTTTTTGTCAATAGGCTAGCGCTTGACCACAATCGCACCTGATGGAAAATGACGATGAGGTCTAGGATGATAAGCGTTTACCTAAATGATGCCTTTTCAATCTTGCGTTAAAGATGTGAGGTGCCCTGAATCTTTGTTCAGGCGCCCTGAATCTTGGATCAGGCGACCTGGATTTTAGTTTAGGCGCCCTGAATCTTGGTTCAGATCCCTAGTTCATGGCGCCCTGGAACTTAGTTGAGTACTCACGCCAGAGGTAAGACGAAGGGCGAGGATTTGTTTAGTCCGGTTACAATAGGGTTGTCAGATTAATCTGATCAGATTAATTTGAAAACTTCTTTTAATATAGTTTCGTTCTCGTTTAAATATTGTTTACGAAAATTTAAATTTTCGTATAGGCGGAAGCAATTATAATTTTTTTGAGATTTTAGTACTTTTGTCGGGAGAAATCAGTTCAGCGGAAATTAATTTAACAGTTCAAAGACAAGTTCAAGAGTTTCGAGGGGGTCCATTCGGAAAAAGTCGAAGTGGTTATCCGGTTTTTTTTTCAATTTGTCGGGAGTCATAAGGAGGATACAAAGGAGCGAGAGAATCCCGCCGAATCCTGATCATCTGGCTACCCTAGGTTCTAAGACTAAGACTAACTCCTAAGAGTTGCGTGCAAAGGTTCGACAGCAGTCGAAAGAAGAAAAGGGAAGGCAGTAGAAAGGGGAAGCCTAGAAAAGGATAGAATGGACAACTTCGGTCACTGCAGACAAGAGAAAACAATGACCATCAATAGAGATCATTGGTTTTGGATCTCGGAAATATTAACGTTTAACCAGGGAGTTAACCGTACGGCCTGTTGGTCTAATGGTAGGGTTCAATTCCCGGGTCGAGAGAAAAGTATGTTGTGAATTTTTCGACCATGGCTCGGGTTTGTGATCACCAATCGTGGTGATTAAGCCTAATTCCGTCATAGTAGCGATTATTTGATTTCTATGATGGAGGCCTTTGCCCTGCCGTGGGACACTCTATAGGTTGATACTTTTAACCGTACGGGATAAACAGATTTGAACCTTGTGCAGACGAGATAAAGTTGAAAACCAATGAAATAAATAAGACACCATTTCCTGGCTAAGGGATAAAAATTAATGAAAAAGAAATCAACAACTTCTCCTTTGATGAGCATAGATCAAATATAAGCATAGAG
Source organism: Marasmia exigua (assembly GCA_019059595.1). Lineage (NCBI taxonomy): Eukaryota > Metazoa > Arthropoda > Insecta > Lepidoptera > Crambidae > Marasmia > Marasmia exigua. The sequence goes on from CM032485.1 coordinate 8,633,358, forward strand.
ATTATTCCAAGAAGATACATAATTTACCAAAGCAATACATCTTAGCGACAAATCTAATATAGTTATGACAGGCTAAAAATAAGTAACATCCGAGTGGGGATGACGTCATACGCGTGGCTCAAGTGGGCTTTAGGACGTGAGCGGCCTGGGGAATGCTGGAAGACGGGGCACGGGGCTAGTGTCGCCAAGACCCTGGATGAGTTTTTTAGGGTTCCGTAGCCAAATGGCAAAAAACGGAATCCTTATAGATTCGTCATGTCTGTCCGTCCGTATGTCACAGCCACTTTTCTCCGAAACTATAAGCACTATTGAAACTTGGTAAATTGTTGGTATTTTGTTAACCGCATTACGATTTTTACATAAAAATTGGAAAAAATAAAAAAAATGGGGGGGTCTCGATAATTGAAACTGAAACTCAAACTAAGGTGACGGGTACGGCACACTAGCGACGCCAATCGATTTTTATATTTAGCTACTAAACCGCCATAAAACCATGCACAAATGTTGAGTCCGTTTTTGTACGCGAAAAATTGATTCACGCCAAAAGTGACCGCTTTTGGCGTGAATAAATTTTTCAGGAACGCGTTGGACCCAACATTTTTTCATGGTTATGTAATGAATAGTATAAGTGTTTGCCGAGAGGGTGTAACCTCGAAATTGTTTAAAATAGGTCCGGTTTAGTAGCTAAATATTAAAGTCGATTGGCGTCGCTAGAGTGCCTTACCCGTCACCTTAAGAATGAATTGCAAAAGTTCGCTCTAAAAAATATCAAGTTAAGGCCTATTAAGTGAGTAATGAGTTTTTATTTCTCTATGCTACGGTGAAAATAGGAAGCTAAATAAAAAAATATTCACCCTTAAAAACGTCTGTAGGTAGAAGATTATCTTTTAAGACACGTGTGTCCTAAAAATCGGAACCCCGTCCCGACATCAAAGATGAAAGACGTCACTAGAATCATATTGTCGTCGAGTTCAGTTCTAAAAGCGGGATTATTTAGTCCCTTTTTGTCAAACTTCGCGTAGGACGCCGAGCGAATGCGTAATAAGGTTGCTCTTTTCTTTCTGCCTTTTACTTATCAACCCTGTTTACATAAATCCATGTGAAGAATTAGAAACCTTAGAATAAGTAAATAATAAATAAATACCGCGGGAGAGCCACGCTTCGGCATGAATGGCCCGGCTCGACCGGAGTGATACTACGGCCTCACAGAAAACCGGCGTGAAGCAGCACTGTGCTTGTTTTGCTGCGTGAGTGAGGGTACCTGAGGCCCAATACGGGAGAAAGGGGGATTTAAATTTTGGCAGCGCACTGGTGTCGCGAGTGTCCGTGGGTGGCAGCAATCGCTTACACTCAGGTGATCCTTCTGCTCTTCTGCCACCTATCACATAAAAAAAATTCACAACATCACATACTGATCTGACTCAGAGATAGGTAGCTCAAGCCCCTGTTTTAGGGATATCAGAATCGACGGTGGGATTACACTTTTGTAAATACATACTTATACAGGGCCGCCGCCAGCCGTTTCGTCGCCCACGCGCATAACCTAATTATAGCGCCCTATTATATGCCTGATGTCTTTCGGAGTCTCCTAAATAGATGCTTAACCTTCACTATGCTTCTCTGGATAAAAGGAGCCCACAGTTGTTGTCGTCCGAAAAGCAGGGTAGGATTACTATACCGGCCCGAAAATTGCTCCGCTGGCTGGTGGAATGCCTTCTAAATCTGAGGAAGCTGGTCGACAACTGCATTCCGAAGAGAGCAAGGTTAGATACCTACGCTGGTAAGAAAGTACGGGGATTGAAACCGCAACGCTTGCACCAGGGGCAGCATTCACTAAAACTGATCCAAATGGGTCGACAAATGCGATAGTAATTTAGTCCTCAGACCTTAGAACAATTTTTTTTTTTTTATGTAATAGGTAGGCAGACGAACAGACGGATCACCTGATGGTAAGCAATTGCCGCCGCCCATGTACACCCGCGACACCAGTGGAGTCACAAGTGCGCTGCCAACCTTTAAACCCCCCCTAACCCTGGATTGGGCCTCCGGTACCCTCACTCACGCAGCGATATGTGTATCGCTACACCACAGCACAGTGCTGCTTCACGCCAGTTTTCTGTGAGGCCGTGGTATCACTCCGGTCGAGCCGGCCCATTCATGCTGAAGCTTGGCTCTCCCACGGTAAAATCAATACTTTGATTTAATCTAAGTCTCAAACTTGCATATTAAATAAATAATAAATAAATTCTTTATTGGTACAATTAGTAACAATTTACCTAAAGTCAGTGGCTCGCAGGCCTGTGTCGCAGAAATCGTTGAGTGAGGTAATAAAAGCATGTTATTTTGTTTTGTGTTTTATGAGAAAGGGAGGCAAACGAGCAAGTGAGTCACCTGATGGTAAGTGATCACCGCCGCCCATGGACATCAGCCACACCAGAGGGAGTAGAGATGCGTTGCCGGCCTTTTAGGGCCGGGGGAGGAACCGCCTGGCCCGCCGTGTAGGCGGGCACCGCCCGGGGAGGGTCGTGGCGCCCGTATGGGTAATAGGTTCGTCCTACAGCCCACGACGCCTTCCCATTTAAGGGCGATGAGGGAAAACCGCTGGGGTTTAGTCGGTATGCCTCTGGCCGGCTTCTCGTTAGGAGAAGCCCCCGCCAGAGGAGAGCCCGACATAACCCTCCTGCTCCCCAGCAGGAGGGTATGCATAAGGCGCCGCCGCTAGGCGGCGACGTCGGCCATTGCACTACGGGCCGGCGGCATTCCCCAGCGAGAAGAAAAAAAAAAAGGTATAGGCTCGTTTCTCGAAGCTCGCAATGTCGTATCGGTTCGGAAGTAGTTGAGTTGGGAAGTTTAATTTTTTTTTATATGTGATAAGTGGCAGACGATCAGACGGATCACCTGATGGTAAGTGATTGCCGCTTGGACACCCGCGACTCCAGTGGAGTCACAAGTGTGCTACACTTTTCTGGCACTCTCTTTTTTTCGAAAATCGGTCAGGCTGTCTTTTCTTTCGAAGTTACTTTCATTTAAGTAGGTACCCAAGGACACACTTTCTCGTATTCACAATATAATGTTTGCGAGATTAAGTATATCTATGTTTGAAAAGATAAGTAATGATAATTTCAGCTCATCATCGGCGCTTTTTTGGACATTATGCAAATCGATTTCGTGATCAAGAATTACTTAAAGAGTCTCTGATAAGTAACATTGATTACTACTGATTTCAGGGTATTAACATTTTCTAATAAGTTACCACTAGCTCGGCGATGCAATGAGGGTAAATTATCGTGAGGAAATCTGCACGTCTCGGATAGTTTCTGAAACGTTTAACCATGATCCTGTTAGTCGGGTTCCACTGTTAAAGGGTAGTTAAGGTAAGAAAGTCGGTAAGCGTAGTGTTTGACGCCCTGCGACAAGATGGGATGATGACATTCGAAGGCTGGCTGGTGTTGGCTGATTCATCGGAAATCGGGAGCAGTCCATTAGGGGAGACCTATGTCCAGCAGTGGACGAGTGTAGGTTACTGATGATGAAAGGAAAGACGGCAGTCGCTTCATTGTAATTATCAGACATCCCGAATACTATCATAATCACAATCATTTATTCATTCATAAACATGGGTAAGTGTTACAAGATATTAAATAAAATATTGTTAGGTAAAGCCATGATTCACCGTAAAGGTATATGAATATAAATATTAATATTTGATACATAAATTACAATTCAATTTCATTATTATTACATGCATGTCAATCATATTAGTTTACAATTTATTTTAATAAGACATCATTTTCACACTTCTAAATCTATAGTTATTTTTATAGCTTATCATCAAATCTAAAGCCTAAATTGTACATTGTATCTCTGTATACCTAGCTATTAAGTTTTGTATGTTGTGCAATAAAGAGTATCTATCTATCTATCTATCAAAGAAAGATCAGACATCATAGTAAGCTTTTCACTCACTTTCGATGCAACAGCTTTGGATGCAACTGGGAATTACTTGCTAAGATAAGAAGCTTTAAAGGCCGGCAATTGGTCCATGGATGGCGTCACTTACTCACGTGACCTATTTCCTCTTTGCATCTTTCCCATAAAAATAAAGAAAATGTCTAGTTCTTACAACACCCCCATGTCAATACCAGATGACAAGGCGCGGCGAGGGCTTTCATCCTTATGTTGTTGACTTACCCCTTATCCGCACGAAGCAATTCGCTTCCATTTACAATTCGCACAGCTAAGGAGTGGAAGTCCTTGCCGAAGTCTGTTTTCTCCGATCATACCTAAAGGACATCGTCAAGGCAACAATGAACAAGCCGTACGTACCATTACGAAATGGAACTCATGTGTTTCCTCCTTCCTACAATATGGATTCCTTCAAATGAAGCATTAAGGAGAATCTCGCGGGCCAGTATGGCGGTGCCAACGGAGGTGATGCCTTGACATCGCGTCTGTTGTAATTGCAACGTGGCTCTCCTCTTGCTTACAATCAGGCGAAGGAGAGCCAATATATTTACTGTGTTATCATAAAAAAAAACATGCATCTTATGAGCGAGTAAAATTTCACTTTTTATAGGGTGTAATAAAAAACCAGCACTTATTGAGAATTGAATTTTAAAATAAATATTCTTTTTGCATCTCTATAAAGATTTACCCACCGCGTGATAACGAGATTTCGGGATTATAATTATTTATTCATAATATTGTTGATTTTATATTCTAACAAAGAGAAACATCACAAAGTCGAATAAATACGTGGACAAAGCGAAATAAAAATGCTTGCTATATCTGATAGCCAAGCGGTAGCCTACCAGCTGGTAGGGTTGGTAACTTACAAAACTATAAAAATAATTTATCAGACAACATAACAAATATTAACCTATTCCAAAATAGGTAGCTAAGTGATTAAGCTGCCTATAAAAAAAAACAAAAGCAATAAATAACGAGACAAAGTTTTGTTAAAAGTTCCAATGTTTAGCGATAAATGGCTGGGTGCCAGTAACATAGCGCAAGAGTTTCTCTAAAAACCTTGTTGTCTAAAAAGTATTAATATATGTAGTACCTAAAGAAAGTCTTCCAGCAAGCAATCACGAACATCATTACGAGCAGATATTGAGTATACATCGTTATTATCATACATCGTGACTTCGAGATAGGTAGCTCAAGCACCTGTGTGACGGAGAACCAATAGCGGAGTTACAAATATACAATTTTTAATACTTTTATTTTGTAAATACTTACTTATAATACATAAAAAACACCCAGACCAATAGAAACAGACATGTTCATGGACACAAATGTTTGTACTGTGCGGGGATCGAAACCGCAACCCTTGCACCAGAGGCAGCGTTCACTACCACTGAACCAAATGGGTCGTCGCATAAGAATGAGCGCAAGGGATCAGGCATCGTGGCCCAACAGTTAACGTGCTTTCTGAGCCATGAAGGTAGGTACAAGACTAGGCCATCCAACCTAGATATTTTCGTGTTGGATGTCCTGTACAAAATTAACATTAACATTCAAAGTATTATAAACACAATTATAGTAAATGTAAGTAGCAATAATATAGTTATTAAGATGGCGGCCCTTTACACCTCTACTCAAGAAAAAAAACTTACCGTCATATTAATACAAAACACAACACAATACACAGAACAACACATATACCAAAATACACACATTAAAATTTTGAAATATACCTATTTTATTTTTTATTTTATTTATTAGGAATAGCAAACAGCTACAAAATACATGTTCATTTAAGACAGTACATACTTAAACTACTTAATAATATTGTAGCCCACGACGCTATCCGCATGTTACTAAATTCAAGTTCTCGCAAGCTGCTCAAATATATAACTAATATTATTACAAAGAGAGCAAAATATAGTGAGAAAAAAAGATTCGCTAGGTATTTAGGTGGACAATTTGGGTACGAAAACAAAAGAATAATAATTAAATATTAGAGTAGAACGATATAGCGATCATACAATGACAATTGTTCACTAACAGTTTTTTTTTAATTATTTATATTATTAACAAGTATATCAATATCTTTTGAGTGGAAACTGTCATTATAAAACCACATCATACGACGAATCGGTACGCGCCAGCCGGGATTCGTGCGACTTTTACGAACTTGTATTTTAATCTTATAATTTTTGACATATATTTGTAATTATATTTTTGACATATATTATTGTAAATTAATTCATTATTTTCTTTTTTTTTGGCATGTTAATACGTTTGTGTTATATTTTTTTATGTGGAAACTTCACTGATTTATGTTTTTATTATTTTTTAATTATTTTAAGTTTTATATAATTGTTTGTTTCCCAAAGAATAAATAAATAAATTGGCCGTGTGGTCCCCGGCAGAGTAGAATAGGCCACCCTCACTCTTACCGAGGTGTCGTAAAAGGCGACTAAGGTAAAGCTGCTAGCATGATCATCAGCACCCAGAGAAGGAAAACTCTGCACTTATATCAAAACCCTCGCCAACCCGTCTGCCAAGCGTGGTGAGTATGGCAATTATCCCTCATGTGATTGAGGGAGGCCCGTGCCCCAGCAGTGGGGACTTAAATGGGCTGATGATGAAATAAATAAATAAAAATAAAAAAGAACTGCAAAAATACGAACAGCACGCACCTCTCGCTCATGTGTAGTTCTAGGTACGGAGTAATTTACTTTGGAAACTAACTCATTACAATCAAATTTGTTGTGTAGAGGTAAATACTTGGAAACTGTATAAATTGGTTATACAGTTTCCAAGTATTTACGTCTAGTACCAAGTGGCATTAATTTAAACTTACTTAGCAAGGGAACACGGGTCAAATATGTTCTCCATCATCATCATCAGCAACCCACACTCGTCCACTGCTGGACATAGGTCTCCCCTATTGCACGCCATTGCTCCCGATTTTCGGCCACTCTCATCCAGCCCACACCAGCCAGCCTTCGAATGTCATCATCCCATCTTGTCGCAGGGCGTCCTACACTACGCTTACCGAGTCGCGGTCTCCACTCAAGGACTTTACGGCTCCAACGGCTGTCAGTTCTGCGGCTAATATGACCAGCCCACTGCCACTTCAGTTTGCTAATTCGGTGGGCTATGTCGGTGACTCTGGTTCTCTGTCGGATTACATCATTTCTGATGCGGTCCTTCAGGGATACTCCGAGCATAGCCCTTTCCATAGCTCTTTGAGCGACTTTGAACCGGTGGACTAGTCCAGCCGTGAGTGTCCACGTCTCGGCACCGTAAGTCATGACCGGAAGGACGCACTGGTCGAAGACTTTCGACTTAAGACTTTGAGGGATGGGTGACGAGAAGACTTGACGAAGTTTACCAAATGCTGCCCAGCCTAGCTGAATTCTTCTATTGGCTTCTCTCTCGAAGTTGTTTCTGCCTAATTGGAGCGCTTGTCCTAGATAGACATATTCCTGAACAACTTCGAGAGGTACTCCATTAACAGCGACCGGTCCCGGATCAACGAGCTCGTTGAACATGACCTTGGTTTTATCCAAGTTCATCCGAAGACCGATGTGTTTGGAAGATTTAACCAGGCTGCTCACCATCTCCTGTAGGTCTTGTAGGGTTTCCGCCAAGATGACGATGTCGTCTGCGAATCGTAGGTGTGACATGTACCTACTCGCCATTAATATTGATTCCGCGCTCCTTCCAGTTTAGCGTTCCAAACATGTCCTGCAGCGCAGCGGAGAAAAGTTTCGGAGATATAACATCTCCTTGTCTCACACCACGTAGCAGCAGGACAGGCTCAGTTTGGCCATTTTGGATTACTACGGACATATTATCAGCGTCGCACAGCCCGAGAACATGCCATCTTATGTGCTTCAGCTCCTCCTCGAGTTGGGCCAAATGTGAGTCGAGTCGTAGCGTGCGTCCGTTAAACGTCGCCAAGGTCAGTGTGGTATGGCGGCCTTCCGTATACCGGAGATTCTTAGCACCCCCTGTCCTGCCGTTACCGAGACCGCCGCCTTGACCCGGAATAGCAGGGCTGCCGGGAACTGGGGGCCGGGGCAATATGCTGGTCCAGTGCGGGTTGGTGGGTGGTTCGCCAGGGCCTCTTTTGTTGGTTAGCAGGACGCGCCACGGGCAGGAGAGGTTGACTTGGAACCCGAAAGATGTTGTGTGGGCCCCCTTACGTCCCGTCCCGTCCGTCCCGTCCGTCCCGTCCGTAAATATGTTCTATAACATATATAATGTATAGCACACAGAAACTTATTTTGAATTTTCTCAATTTCCTCTATATAATCCAACTAGCGACACCATTCGTTTTTAATTATTGGCTACTAAACCGGATCTATTTTAAATAATTTCGGGGTTACAACCTCTCGGCTAACACTAATACTATTTATTTATTAACTATGCACAAAAATTTATTACCGTCAAAAGCGGCCACTTTTAGCGTGAACCAATTTGTCGCGTACAAATGTTGGGTCCGCATTTGTGCATGGTTATTTAATAAATTATATTAAATATATACGTTTTTTCCGAGAGTTTATAACCCCGAAATTGTTAAAAATAGATCCGGTTTAGTAGCTAACAATTAAAATCGATTGGCGTCGGTGGTGTGCCCTACCCGTCACCTTAAACGAACTATAACTGCAACAGTTGCATTAAAATACCTCAGCAAAAGTTCAGTATTAAAAGACAATTGTGCAATTTGCCAACCCTAGGTCCCAGATCCGGTCTGTGTAATATTTAAGGCCGGTGCACACAGCCGCTCAAAATGTTCAGATGCAAAAACCTGTTAAAATTATCCGTTCATACGGATCTGGACGTAAAGTGGATAAACAAAGTCGGAATTGTAGCGAAATGTAAAAGTTTTTGAAACAAACTCATTGTATCGTGGGAATAAAAGATGCGATGATGAGGGAATGAAACAGGTCTGTGTTAGGTAGTCTGTGGTAGTGACAAAGAGGGTAAGTAGTTCAACATTAACGTTCAAAAGACAAAGATCTGTAAAATACGAATGCAAAAGATTTTTGTGTTAAAGCTGTTTTTTTTATGTGATAGGTGGCAGACCAGCAGACGTATCACCAGATGGTAAACGATTGCCGCCGCCCATGGACACCCGCGACACCAGTGGAGTCACAAGTGCGCTGCCTCCCTTTAAGCCCCCCTTTTGGGCCTCCGGTACCCTCACTCACACAGCGAAACAGCACAGTGATCGCTAATGTGTTCTCGGCCTTTTTAAAAAAGAGTTACGTTCTTCTCTTAAAGGTCCCCAAGTCGTAGCCACCGGGAAATACTCCGGCAGCCAAACCATTAAGATACAAAATGGCGCCAAATATTGATTGCACCCGGGCGCTATGGGCAAGAGCCGCCTCTGGCTACATCTACATATTTCTCCTAACTACAAAAAGACAAAGCTTAATTGTAGACAATGATATCTGAATATTCAAATCAGAACGCATTATGAGCTTAATTATCTGGGTATAATCTTTCCACAATAGCGATCCAACGCTGAAACTGAAAAACGGAGTTATAAGACCCTTATACAAACGTGTATAACTTTGAAAAGAGGTCTTTGAAATGGATCAAGAAAATCCGAAAACTTTTTGGTTAAATTATTGAGGTGACGGATAGGGCACACTAGCGACGGCAATCGATTTTAATTTTTAGCTACTAAACCAGATCTATTTCAAACAATTTCGGGGTTACAACCTCTCGGTAAACACTTATACTATTTACTAAATAACCGTGCACAAATGTTGGGTCCGTTTTTGTACGCGAAAAATTGATACACGCCAACAGTGGCCGCTTTTGGCGTAAATCAATTTTTCGCGTACGCGTTAAGCCCAAGATTTTTGCATGGTTATTTAATAAATAGTATAACTGTTTGCCGAGAGGTTGTAACCCCGAAATTGCTTAAAATAGATCCGGTTTAGTAGCTAACAATTTAAATCGATTGGTGTCGCTAGTTAGCGCTACCCGTCGCCTTAAACAGCGTTCAATCAAAATATACGATGTGTTTCTTTTAGGGCGCATAATCCTCTAGAATTTTCAAATCTATGTATACATACACCATTATTTTTTTATCGTTTACATCCTGAAAACCTCATAAGAGGTATGGTGAATGAATTGAGCATGTTAGATCAACAAAATAAACGAAAAATAACAGGTGTGCTATACCTATACTTTATCGCCGTATGGAAATTCAATTTATTATGGAACAGTTGCTTTTTTTCGCTAATTTTTTAACCCCCGACGCAAAAACGACGGGGTGTTATAAGTTTGACGTGTCTATGGCATCGTAGCTCCCGAACAAATGAACCGATTTTGATTTTGTTTTTTTTTTGTTTGAAAGATGAATAAGGAGGGAGTGTTCTTAGCTATGTTTTACGCCTGCTTTTAGTCTTGTCACAAACAAAGACGATGTTCAATCTTATACTTGCTTACCAAGCATGTAATTCAAACATAAAGTTCAAAGCGAAATGAGGCAATTTGAAGGCGTTTAAAGTCATCTCGTTATCGCCCACATTACACGAGAACACAGAGTAAATCTGGTTGAAGTGTTGGCCAAGTTTGCATAGTGAACTTCATACCGTATGTCTTATAGGGCTGCCACCTTATATAATACATAATGTGCACCAACTGATTACAGCTAAAAAAAACAAAATTCAACGCAGGATTAAAGTGCTCATGGGTGTACGCAAGTCCAAGTACTCTCTATTCCCTTACCCTCATATTACTATAGGACGGATTACGGTCATTGTGGTATGTACGGAGGAAGAGATCTTTAAATTATAAAGTTGGAACTGCCAGCTGATTGCCATTTCACGCCGATTTACGGCGGCCTTACTGTTGCCTTTAAGGTAACGGGTAGGGCACACTAGCGACGCCAATCGATTTTAATTTTTAGCTACTAAACCGGATCTATTTTAAACAATTTCGGGGTCACAACCTCTCGGCCGAAACTTACATCTCGAAGAATCACTCAGACACGATGGTCTGTAACTTAAAGACGAGGATATTTAAGGCCGTCATCGTCAGCCCATTTAAGTCCCCACTGCTGGTGCACGGGCCTCCCTCAATCACATGAGGGGTAGTTGCCATACTCACCACGCTTGGCAGACGGGTTGGCGTGGGTTTTGAAATAAATGCAGAGTTTTCCTTCTCTGGGTGCTGATGATCCTGCCAGCAGCTTTACCTATTATTTAGTATTTTAGGTACCTATCTATTTCCTGTTTCTTTTCATAAATTCACATTTGAAAGCGTGTAAAGTTTTAGCTATTTTCTGTTCACATATTCTGGTTCTAAAGCTTGCCAACCTTGAGTACAGGCGCAAGTCGAGTAAGCCCCTTTCTCCGCTCAATTACCTAATTGTTAGCAATTGTAATTTGGTTTTTGTCTCCGATACGGCCTGGGGGCCATTATGTAAAGTGATACGGATTTCTTGCGCGCCCAGATCTATGAGCGCCATCTTAAAGCCTAAGGGAAGCTTACAAAAAGCTCGAAGTTTTGGATAAGATATATAAAGTAAAGTAAAGTAACAGCCTATTAACTGTCTGTCTGTTTTTCCGTCTTTCGCAAAACGGAGTGACGTATTGACGTGTTTTTTTTTTGTGGAGATAGTTGATTGGATGGAGTAAGCTAGGCTAGAATTTTTTGTCTCTTTATATCGCGAGCGAAGCCGCGAGCAAAAGCTAGTGTTTTAATATTTTTTGTATTTTTTTTTCATTATTTTTATCTATCTTATCCAAAAGGTTGCCTCCGTTGGTCTAGTGGTTTAAGTACCAGGCCGTGGTCCTGGGTTTGATTCCCCCGTCGAGCAAAAATCATGTTTCGAATTTTCCGAACATTGGTCAGGTTCGTGATCACCAATCCGCATTAGGCAAGCGTGATCAAAGTAGCGATGACTTGATTTCTATGATGGAGGCCTTTGGCCTGTAGTGGGACAGTATACAGGGGGTGTTTGGTAATGGGTATAACATACCGAAAGGTGCGTGTACAGCCTGTGTATGTAAACGCTATGCCGGTGTGCTTTTTTGCCAATATTAATGTAAACCACACCTACTTATTTCTAGCTAGTTTCGACTGTAAACCGATAAACTGAACCTAGGCTAAAATAGTTTCAATCACTTAATTCTATCCTATGCACTCTTCGGAACCACAAAATGTTCTTTGTTTAACCTAAAAACAAACGTTAAAACCGACTCCTATGTAGCCAGCGTAACTTATTATGACCGACAAAGGTTACAGAAATAGCAATCAGGCTCATTTTATCAACTTAAATCACGGAATTCACGTAAAACAATTTACATATCGCGGGCGGTCAACTGAAAAGAAACTGACCGAACCGAGAGGCGGTGGGGATTGCGTTTCATTCATCTCACGCCGAGATCGGTAAAATCGCCACCTGTCGGCAAGGCTCCACACTTTAGGGTTCCTCAATGAAAATAATAGACATTATTACAAATCAGCGAATGAAATTTAAGTTGATAGGTACCTAAAAAGTTTAATATTAGGTTTTGTGACTGTAAACTTATCTTGATAGCAATTAATTATTAATAAAAGTTAATGTGCAATTGAATACAATGTTTCCATGATTTGTTTGTTTGTGTGAAAACATCAAATGGAAGAACTTATTCGAATACGAAAAAGTTCGAAAAGTAATACACATTCTAAAAAGAAACATTCTAAAAGTCATTTTAATATTTTTAGATCAATTTTGTGTAGGTATGTTAGCTCTGCACGTATAGCAAATTTGACAGTAGCCACTTTTAACAATAATTACGAGTAATGAATGTTTGACATGAAAAAAATTTACAAAATTAGTCTCTAAAATCACAAAAGTAAATCATTTTATCTAGTACATACATTGCGAAGACATTTTTTCTTTTAGTAAATGTCTTAAATTCATCACAATTAGAAAAACAAGAATGGCGGCAATCGATCGGACAAGCGTTCGTAATAAATTCAACACACTGTTTAATTCAACACACTGTTTAATTACTAAAACCTGCGCATCTGTGTGTGTAGCACATATCCATGGGCGGCGGTAATCACTAACCATCAGGTGAGCCATCATAATGTAAAAAACATTTACTAAAACCAATTTTATCAGATGATAGTAGGTAAGTAACACTCAGTAACAAAACCAGGCCATGAACTTCCTTTATTAAACGTTTCATGAATTAAACACTCGTGTTGGTTGACAGATGTATCTCTCAGAAGTAATATTATTGGTAGGCAGGAAATGCAATGTTGGCATGTCCCTTCTGTTCCTACATAAGAAAGAAAGAAAAAGAAAGAAAATATTTATTATTATAGACATCACAACACAGAACATATAGCAATTATAAACAGAACACAATTTGGTACAAACAGAAAACAAAACATAAAACAATTAAAAATACATAAAAATAAAACAAAAGGAAAAAAAAAACAAATCTATATTCAATCATGTCCAGACAGTGCCAAATGAATATAATGATGTGCTATGACGTCTAGTATAAATGGCCCTCACTCAGCCTATGTCACAGCCCAGACAAAGGCCATGACGCTGGTTTTCAGTGAGACCAGCTGAATGAGTGCCACGGACGCTTGTCTAGTGTATTTTGTGTACCTAACGTGTATGTGTAATGTGGGTATATATATCTACTAAGAAGAAAATATCAAATAATAATGAGATACATACTATTAAATTATTATAATGAATAAATAGGAGTGTGGGTATCTACAGTTTAAATATAACGAGTTTATGTGTTCCCTTGTCGATGAGTAGAATGGCCTCGAGTAAGTATATGAATAAAATCAGCTGTTTTAGGGTTGTGTACAAGCAATTTCACATAAAAACTTTACTGGCTAATTTCTCGGAAACTATAACAGATTTTTTTTTTTTACTATTTTTCCAAGTACTCCCAAGGCCTACACCCTGTATAGGCTGATACTAAACCCTTATAAAAAGTATCATAGACAAGGTATCCAGCCTGTAAAGGGGTGTAAATGTTTACCTATACACCCTGACAGCTCTATCCTGATGGCAACCTCACTCTGAGGCATTGATATTTCAATGACAAACCGACAGCTGCAGATCATTATAATTTATGATTGCTCTGTTATTTTGTCATTAGAACAAACAAAGACAACACCATTATGGATGGCAGATGGATTAACTTCAATACAATGGCGGCGCTCTAACCGTGGGAGAACTACGTTTCGGCATGACTCGACCGGAGCGATACCTCTCTACCTGACAGAAAATCGACGTGAAGCAGAGTCTTTGCTCTGTTTCGCTGCGAGAGAACAGGTACCGGAGAAAAGAGGATTTTAAGGTTAGCAGGGCACTTGTAACTCCCTGGTGTTACGGGAGCCATTGCCACCGCCCATGGGGCGGTGGCAATGGCTTACCATCAGTTCCGTCTGCTGGTCTGCCACCAATCACATAAAAAAGATCCTGGGTCCCTCCGGTCACATTGGCAACTAAGATTCACAACCAGTTGCCAACAGAGAACTAACATTCTTACTTTTCAACTAGTTGCCAAAGACGATAAATTTTTCTTTTTCAGTTTTCAAATTCACAGTTGCGAAAGAAACACCAACTTTCTTGCTAGTCAACCATAGTTCTTTTCTTTCCAGCTTTATTGACATCATATTTTTTGTTTAATGGTTCTGCTGATGTTATTTAAGTACTAATTGGTATATCAGTTCATTCATAAATTCACGTTAGGTCAAAATTTGTGACTATCTATAACATATGCCTATGTTTAGTTCATACCTAGACTATAATTATCTTATTCTATGGTTCATAAAAACACAAGATATTTCAAATAGGTATTTAATAAATATGTAAACTACCTACTTAATTACGAACATCCACCATGTATTTCTATCACAAAAGTTAATCAAAAAGCACACGCAGTCCCCTCAAAGGCTGCAAAGGAGCCTCGTCTAGACGTAGCACTTAGCCCCACGTAACGTACTGAAAGGCTATTATAATGTATTATAATGGCTGAGACACGCGTAACGAGCGACGCCGCGTGTAAGCACTAATCGAGGGCTCTTGCGGCTCGCGAAGCTTAGGGTTTGGCGTAGCGCGCGACATGGATTGAGTAGGATTGCAAACGTTACAAATGATCGATAAATAAAGATCATTGATCGAATTCTTGTTTTGGTTACGAGCGGAGCTGCGCGCTCTCACTAGTCGAGGGATCCTGCGGCCCGCGACTAGCGCGAATGAATGTAAGAAATGGATCGAGTGAAAGTAAGCGTCGTAAGAAATGTATCGATAAATTTTTGGTTACGAGCGGAGCCGCGCGCTCTCACTAGTCAAGGGCTCCTGCGGCCCGCGACTAGTGAGAGTTAGAGTAAGAAATGGATTGAGTAGGACTGCAAACGTAAGAAATGTATCGATAAATAAAGATCATCGATCGAACTCTCCCACCCAGCACTCAGAGAAGGAAAACTGCATTTATATCAAAACCCCTTGCCAACCCGTCTGCCAATCGTGGTGAGTATGGCAATTACCCCTCATGTGATTGAGGGAGGCCCGTGCCCCAGCAGTGGGGACTTAAATGGCCTGACGATGATGATGATCGAACTCTTGTTTTAGTTATAAGCGGAGCTGCGCGCTCTCACTAGTCAAGCGCTCTTGCGGCCCGCGAAGTTTAGGGTTTGACAAATGTTTCTTCAGAATGTTGTCTCATAAATAAGAACCCACTCAAATATTTAGCTAGTTTTCATTATGTAGGTGTTTCGTTATATTATTATGCTCTTTACGTATATAACTTAGGTGCCCCTCGTGCCCCAAGCTAGCGTGACAAGAAGCCAGTTTGGTACATCCATTATGAGCATAAGTGGCCGAACCCTCACGAAGGAGTTAGATTTTAAGCATGATGAATATTTATGCATTGTTTTGTTGGAACGAGTTGTAGTCAGAGTTGCGAAAATAGATTCACCAACCTTTACCAGACTATTAAGTAAGGTCATTTTGATTTTAGAAATATAAATATAATAATAAATTTTAAACACATGCCGTATAACGCGGAATTTTTTATCTTCTGGGCTAACAGCCGTAGCCCTCCACCCTGTTATGCTTGATTGAGGTCCGTGTAACAAGTTTTATACCCACTCCTTGTAGCAGGAGGGAGAGTGTGAAAACTTAAACATAAAATAATAATAATAAATAAATATAATAATAATAATTCTCACAACATCTCATACGTTGACCTGATTCTGTACTAAGTAGCTTAAGCACTTGTGTTACACTTGTGTATCAGACAACAGAGGAACACAAATATATACTTAAATACATATATTACACCCAGACACTGAACAAACACAAGTGCTCATCGCAGGAATGATTGTCCAGGGTGGAGATCGAACCCACGACCTTTGGCGTAAGAGGCAGGGTCACTACCAATTGCGCCATCAGATTAGAAGTTGTAGGTACAGTCAACGACACACTCATAAAATCTCATGCTCAAAAATAGCACTTGTGTTTCAGACATAAGGACGGTCCAGTCCAAAAAGGATAACTCGTTAGTGTCGTCGTGTATACGCAATAAAATTATTTATGATATTTTATTTAATCGTCTCCCTGACTGATTCTCGAAGGTGGCCGTAGGTACTAAATAGCCGTTGAGTATTGGTCGTTTTCCTCTAGATGGCGCTAGCACTGGCTAGCCAACTGATGCTTCTATATCAGTGTAGGTACCTATAGGATACCTACCTAAAAGTTACCTACTCTATGCTATAGGATTTTCCATACCATCAGTATCTTCTACTTAGTTTATGACAATGGGATCACCATACCTCACTAAGTACGGTACCAGTATACGGTAAAGCTAAAACAGCTTCTATTTATACCGAGCTTTATTAAAACGCCTGTGCCGGCAGAGTAGAATAGGCCACCCTCACTCTTACCGAGGTGTCGTAAAAGGCGACTAAGATAAAGCTGCTGGCATGATCATCAGCACCCAGAGAAGGAAAACTCTGCATTTATATCAAAACCCTCGCCAACCCGTCTGCCAAGCGAGGCGAGTATGGCAATTACCCCTCATGTGATTGAGGGAGGCCCGTGCCCCCATGATTATTAAAAAGTGTAATTAGTATTTCTAAGTTAAATAAATAAAAAATAAAATACGTGGCGCGATTCCCGGGCCGAATTTTAAATTAGGTACTTTTACCAAATTTTTTTTCTTTTGTTTACAGGTAAGAGCCAACTGATTGACTTAGCGGATTTTGCAGAAGCCTGCCTACACGAAAACCTGTAAGTCAATAATATAAGGGATAATCTCAACATACAGTTACAGGAGACTATGTAGAGTGTTTTGTCTACATCTACTTACTTTTGAGGATCGACGGCTGGACCAGCCTCTTTTATATTGTTTTCCCTTATTATAAATCGTGAACTAAGGATAGTCCCGCCAATCAGGCCAGCTTTTTTTTAAGGCGACGGGTACCCCTAACTAGCGACATCTATAGATTTAAATTGTTACCTACTAAACCGGATCTATTTTAAACAATTTCGTAGCGGCCAGTATCTAAATGTTTGCACATTTAAATACTATTATTTTTATAATTGTGCACTACTTTTTGATTTGTTTTTGCACTCGAAATTTGGATTAACGCCATAAGTGGCCGTTATTGGCGGTAATTCAAATTTCCAGTACAAAAGCTGACCCAAAAGTTAAGTAAGTATAAGTATATAATAAACAGTATAAGTGTTTTCCGAGAGGCTGCAGCTTCGAAATTGTTAAAAAAAATTGTAGGCATCCGGCTAATGACTTGGTTATTTTGAATGGGGAGTCGAAAACATTTTCGACGGACTTCAAGAAATCGTAGAGCAAATGTTGTTCAGAATATTTGGTAGAAATGCGCTCACGCACAGTGCAAGCGATTTTGCCGGCTAACTGGAACGAACACCGCTACGAACGATGACCGTAGTTACATCCTACCTAAATTTATGAATGAATCTACAATAAAAGCAAATTAATCATCAACGCTTTCCATCAGGTGCGATTGTAGTCAAGCGTTAGCCTATTGATCAAAAAAAGTCGAGAGATGGCAGTGATACATGGAGCCCAATTCTGGTGCCCTTGAAAATACATTCATATATGAATATCGCAAAAAACATAGGTTTTATTGTATGGTTTTCATGCAACATTCGCCATGTTTTTCATATCGAAAATCTCGAAAATTGGGCTCATGTTATTTACCTACTATCGATTCAGAAATAGCCGTGTGGTCCCGGCAGAGTAGAATAGGCCAACCTCACTCTTACCGAGGTGTCGTAAAAGGCGACTAAGTTAAAGCTGCTGGCATGATCATCAGCACCCAGAGAAGGAAAACTCTGCATTTATATCAAAACCCTCGCCAACCGTCTGCCAAGCGTGGTGAGTATGGCAATTACCCCTCAAGTGATTGAGGGAGGCCCGTGCCCCAGCAGTGGGGACTTAAATGGGCTGACGATGACGATGATTCAGAAATATACCTAGTCGATTCTTTATTATCTCTCTTTATTTCCTAATCTATAATCTGCCGTCGAAGGCACGTCCTGCTTTATAAACTAAGGATAATCGCTTAATCTTTCACCCGGAAAATTGCTGACGGCAGACAGACATCACAAAGCCTAAATCTAATCTATAAGACAAAAACATTCGGTTGGATTATAGCAAACTTAGTAATGTCACAAAATAAATAGACGCAAAAGGTCGGGTGTAGCCATAGATTAAATCAAAGTGTAGCTGAGATTCAAATATAAATATAGAGACTGAGGTAAAAATATATAAAATATCTGGCCACCATTATTTTATTTATTAGGAATAGCAAACAGCTACTAAATACTTGTTCACTTAAGACAACTGTTTAAGTTCAAGTATGGCTGTCCTATGAAAAACCTCAGTCAGGTAAGTTCACTTTCCTGATTGGTGTGACACTCGGTGTGGTGATAGGTACTGCTCCTCTAGATTAACATCTCTTTGGTAAGTAGTTTCGCATGCGATTTTACAGTTCTATGTATATTCCGTGAAAGTTTCCATCGACACAAAAAGACATTCTGTTGATTGGCATTTTAAGGCGACGGGTAGCCCTAACTAGCGACACCATTAGGTTTTAATTGTTAGCTACTAAACTACTATTTTAAACAATTTCGGGGTTACAACCTCTCGGCAAACACTTATACTATTTATTAAATAACCATGCACAAATGTTGGGTGCGTTTTTGTAGGTACGTGAAAAATTGATTACCGCCAAAAGCGGCCACTTTTAGCGTGAATCAATTTTTCGCGCACAAAAACGGAACCAACATTTGTGCATGGTTATTTAATAAATAGTATAAGTGTTTGCCGAGAGGTTGTAACCCCGAAATTGTTTAAAATAGATCCCGTTTAGTAGCTAAAAATTAAAATCGATTGGCGTCGCTATTGTGCCCTACCCGTCACCTTAACCAGATTTGATACGAAGTAATTAATTTACCACCTTCCTTTGATGTTCTATAAAAATCTTTATAGATACCGAGGAAAATATCCAATTCCGAAAAGCTATTAGGCTCGGTTTTGACGAGGCAGTAAAAATGTGGATTTTTATAACCCACCTCTAGAAAGAGTACCTTTCTAGAGGTTCTCATAGATAAGTGGGTTGCGACTAACGTGTTTCAGGCAATCATGTAATTTATAATAATATACGACTAAAGTTACAGTATGGTAAAACATTAGGCCCTGGTTGGAAAGTGTCATAACAATTAGATTTTTCATAAAAAAAGCGTACCTATTCGTTATTTCTTTCCTCTACCCAAAGATTGTCTGGAAGAAATCGATACAAGTGATAATGATGAGATCCGCAGGAGAACTAAGGTTACAGACATAGCCCAAAGGATTGCATGCCTCAAGTGGCAATAGCCCTGCCCACATAGCGAGGAGAACAGACGGCCGTTGGGGCAGAAAGGTCCTGGAGTGGAGGCCACGCACAGGAAGTCGCAGCCGTGGCAGGCCCCCCACAAGGTGGACCGACGATCTGGTGAAGATCGCGGGAATCCATTGGATCCGGGCGGCACAGGACCGATCTGTGTGGAGAACATTAGGGGAGGCCTATGTCCAGCAGTGGACGTCTATTGGCTGAAACGATGTACTGTCTGTTGTTGTTGTATCATGAATTTTGTTTTTGTGCAATAAAGAATATCTAATTAAATACAGCAAGTCGTGAGGTTGGGCTCCTCATGAATAGGTTTAAAACAAAAGTGATGACAAATGGAACAAAACGTAGAATAGCGGTGAATGGGCAGGTTATAGACTACGTCAATAAGTATATCTACTTGGGCCAGATAGTCTCCTTCGAAAACAGACAGGAAAAAAGTAAGTATATCACTAAACCTACCAAATAAAATATCCTTATTCTCGTATATTAAGGAAATAATCAATATTTTGTTAGCATGCTCCATGACTTTCGTTACGAATCAAACAAATAAGAAACAAAATGTTTTTGAAATCTACCCTTGTTAATTGTCAACAAAAACTTACAATTTTATGTAAATTGTAACTTACAACTACAAATTTGTAACTACAATTTTGTCATAGAGTTCTACAGGCGTTTTCTACATATGTAAAGGTTTATTAGACAGCATTTGTAATTACAATAATTGTAAGGTTTTTACTTGTAGATTTTTTACAGAATTGTAAGGTTTATTAAACAGCA
Source organism: Marasmia exigua (assembly GCA_019059595.1). Taxonomy (NCBI): domain Eukaryota; kingdom Metazoa; phylum Arthropoda; class Insecta; order Lepidoptera; family Crambidae; genus Marasmia; species Marasmia exigua. The sequence continues at coordinate 8,654,016 of CM032485.1, forward strand.
CTTGTCATAAAAACTTAAAAATATGTAAGTTTTTTACAAAATTGTAGAATTGTAATGTTTATTAAACAGGGCCCTGGAAGGGCTACTGGTCCATGAAGGCTTAGATGAAGGGCGACCATCTTCGATCACTGAAGCGAAAACTTATTGCCGTCTGTATTCTGCCCATCCTCACTTTGGTGCTCAGACATGGTCACTAACTGAAAGCCAGAAGTCCAAGCTCAAGATTGCCCAAAGAGCTATGTAGCGGAGCATCCTAGGTATTAAAATCACGGATAGAGTGCGAAATACCATAATTCGCTCGCAAACCGGCATTATGGACGTAGGTGAAAAACCCACAAAGCTGAAATGGAACTGGGCTGGCTTATTCTCACAGTATGTGAGAATGCACCCAGAGAGATGGACCCATTTTGTCATGAAATGGCAGCCTGTAAATGGCCGTCGCCCAAGAGGCAAACAATGGCAATCACAGTGGCGCTACCAACACATCTTTATCACATCAGAGTGCAGTTAATGAAATTTAGACAATATTATATCAAAAATTTATCATCCCCGACCTTAGGTTAATTTAATCTAAGTCGCCGACGCGGCAGCATTTAACCAAAAGTTGCATACATAGAACAGTTTCAAATTATTTTTGGACTTTAATACTGATTGTCGAAGGTTTTAAAAGGTCGGCCATTTTTTTACTGTCTTCTATAGAAATTTTCCTCATCAGTATTTGTTACTGTGGCATCACATCATCATCATCATCAGCTTATCGCAGTCCACTGCTGGACGTAGCCCTCTCCAATTGTTCGCCACCGTGATCTATCCATGGCTTCTCGCATCCAGCTCTTGCCAGCCATCCTGCGCAGATCGTCCCTCCACCTAGCCAGAGGGCGCCCTACATTACGTTTGCCAAGACGCGGTCTCCAGTCTAGAACTCGTTTCCCCCTCGGTTGTCGGTTCTGCGGCTAATATGGCCAGCCCACTGCCACATAAACTTGCTAAACCGGCGAGCAATGTCGATGACTTTGATTCTCTGCCAGATCACATCATCACATATTAGAGTCATTAACTAGGTTTTATTGAAGTTCAAAAATCAACATTTCAGGGAATTAACTTACAAAAGCTTTTTTTTTAAGTTAATTCCCTGAAATGTGTAAATTATGACATTTGTACGTCAGGGAGACAAGTCCTAACTGAATACAGCAAAAAATCTTTTTGTCTTCTTCCTACTCCCCTCATCATGTCGATGGATGGCGGTCTAATACTGTGCGTTTCTCGCGGTACTTTCTGCCGCGTACCTACCTTTAGAACGGTTTGGCTGCAGGAGTATTTCCGGACAGCTACGACTTAGGGACCTTCAAGAGAAGAGCGTACTCTTTTTTAAAAAGACTGGCAACACATTAGCGATCTCTCTGATGTCGCGGATGTTCATGGGCGGCCTTGATTATTTTCCATCAGGTGACTCGCTCGTTTGTCCGCCTCTAGCATAAAAAAAACTTTCATATTTGGACCTAAAATATATGTAAGTCCAAGGACCTCCTTTTCATTTTTTTTTACTTTAATGTTCGGAACTCGAAGTAACGAAAACTGACCTTTCACTTACAAATGACTCTCAATACTTCCTCTCGCCGTGTTTGTCACTCTCATTCAATTCAAAGCATACCGGGTTTGAGCGAATCGCTAACTTGATAATTAAATCCCTTACAGAGGGCTAACTCGAACCAGAAACAAAGTCCTAAGATTGGCGAGAAGTGGCAATAAGTTTTTTAGGGTATCGCATGAATGTTAATGTAGAAAGATCAGTCATTTTGGGGTTCACAGATCATACAATATAGATAACCAAATTTGGTAATGGTTTATAACTGAGTATAACCATAAATGTGTATATGCCTGACAAGGTACGATCAAGTAATAACATATTATATTTATTTTAAGATCATTTTTGGAACCTGGTTTTCCATACAGAATAAAGACACACAGACGTCCTCACAGAAAACCGGCGTGAAGCAGCGCACGCGCTGTGTTTCGCTGCGTGAGTGAGGGTATCGGAGGCCCAATCCAAGGGAAGGGGGTTAAAAGGTAAGCAGCGCACTTGTGACACCACTGGTGTTGCAGGTGTCCATGGGCGGCGGTAATCGCTTACCATCAGGTGATCCGTCGGCTCGTCTGCCACCTATATCATAAAAAAAAAACTTACAATTGGACCGTAAAAGCGGCTTTAAGAATGGACTACTTATCTACATTTTATAATCACTCATGATTTTCATTTCACACAACAAAAAGTTATAAAAATCAATGGATTGTATGTGCTTGCGTCTATCGATATTGTTATTATGATAAGGTGTTACCACTACACGCTGCAATGTTTAAAAAAGTTAGTAAACATTTGTTAAGAAACATACGTTCACATTTTTAGAAAATGTTTTCGTGTTAGATAATATTTTTTAACTAAACATTTCCTATCATTTGTTTGTAATATTCGTGTAGACGCTTATAGACACCTCGGAACGAAAATCTAGACTGAACGAACCGGTTTTCTAAATGTCAATAAACATTTTCTATCAGTCTCGGACCACTTGAGACATTTATCAATTTCTAACAAAATGCAACCATTGCTAGCATTGTTAGTAAATGTATTGGTGTGAGAAAAAATGTGGATTCTGAACGTTACCTAATCGTGGTCCACTTCGTCTGGTTCCCCTGTCAAAGTCATGTCTAATAGACGCGTGTAACTCTTTACTGAAACGACTCAGTGATCCGACTCAGCCAAATGATACACTGTTCCGAATCTCTAATATTCGCTCCGAATGTATCATTCGACTTAAATGGATTTCGTGGTCAATCGGTACGCGGTAGTTAGTCTCGTTCACTGAAATGGATGAGCCCCGAATGGTTTGAATGAGCCGAATGAGCTGAATGATCCAAATGAGCTGAATGATCCAAATGAGCCGAATGATCCGATGAGCTGAATGATCCGAGTGAGCCGAATGATCCGCTCATGTTCCAAATGATTCAAATGAAGCGTTTCACCGTTCTGCATCTTTGCACTGATCCAGATGCAAATGTTACGATCTTTTGAAAGATACGTTTTTGCCAGCTCTAATATAATATATAGTTGGGCCAATATAAAAGGCCACATTTGACACTTTTTTTATATATATATGTGAGGTGGCAGACGAGCTGACGGATCACCTGATGGTAAGTAATTCCGCCGCCCATGGACACCCGCAACACCAGTGGAGTCATAAGTGCGTTGCCAACCTTTTCCCCTTCCCCCCCATTGGGCCTCCGGTAACCTCACTCACACGGCGAAACACAGCGCAGGCGCTGCTTCACGCCGGTCTTCTGTGAAGCAATGGTATCACTCCGGTCGAGCCGGCCCTCTCATGCCTAAACGTGGCTCTCCCACATTTCAACAAAATTCGATAACGTGACCTTGTAACAACGGTCATTGAATATATTAATCTTTCTATGTTAAAAAAGCACAATTACTAAAATTTTTAAAAATTATGTTTGCATTTATTTATTTCAATAAAAACAAAAAAGATAATTTCAAGATTTAATTTTTCTGTTAAATATTTATATCTTTAAATTTAACATTTACTTTTCTAGAGCATTGGACGTTGGTACAATGTTTTGTGTGTCAGCCTATTTTCTTTTTAAACTCTAGAGATGTTCCCCAAATAATCAAACGAATTAATGTTAATTGTGAAGGAATATTCATCCATATATGAAAAGCCACATTCTGATTACAATAAAATGAATAATTATCTTGTTTAAAAATATAAATACATTAATAACTTTGTAAAAAGAAATAAAATGTATGGGACACAATATAAGGCTCTTTGATTTCGAATGAAAATGAAATAAACTGGCCGCGGATCGATATCTAAGATCGGTACCTACTTTCCTCTTTCTTTTCAATAATTTTGATTGACATTTCTCCAAATAAAAATGCTAATAACTTCTTTTTCATTATTATAGTAGGTATTCGATTCACGTTTTTTTGAAGTAGGTACATATCGATTATTCAAGTTAATGGAAGTTTTTTAGTAGGTCACCTCTCTATGAAAAAAATCAGATTTTCATAGCTTTAACACGCGAAATAAACATAGGCTTGCTGTCCCAAATCTAAGACTTCATAAAACTGGAAATTCATTTTTAGGATTGAGCATTCGAATGTTTAATAAGTTACCTCAAAATATCATTGATTTACCTGTAGGTACATAAGTTTAAGTTGCATGTAAAAAACTGCCTAATGCAGAAAGGCTACTATAAAGTAGATGATTATTTGAATGATTAGGATTCTTGGACATGTTGATCTCTTCGTCTGTCCTCTAATGTATAATTCATTTCATACTTTTTCTTTGACGATTTATCTAATCGATATTGATTATAAGCATTGTATATCATACTGTCACTGTAATCATAATTTGTATAAGAATGAATATTGTAATTACCATATTATTTGAAAAGAGTAACTACCGAGTGTCTTGCTGATTCTTCTCGGTAGAAATTGACATTCGGAATCAGCGGTAGATTACATAATATTTGACATTCATAAATGTTCTGTATGGACTTAAATTTAATAAAGACATTTTTGATTTTGATTTTGATTTATGAATCTAAGATTAAGAAACGTCAAATGTGGCATTTTAATTACTACTATTGTATACTAGCTTGGCTCAACTATAACTGTGACTATATAACTGTTGCGAAGGTCAGACGGAAGTCGCTTCATTGTAATTACCACACTTCCCGAATCCTGCTTCATGATCCCGGGCTCCGAAGCGACAGCCTTGGACGCAACTGGAAATTACATGCTATGATAAAGTTTGGCAATATCTTTACAAACATTCAAATATTATTTTTATTTTATGAGCAAAAATATCTTTCGTTCAAAGTTAATTCTCACAATAATAATTCATATTGAGCCTTACTTGAAGGTAATCAATTAAATAACTTCTACCTTAGAACTTGCCTATCAATACGGAACCATTAGGTACTTCGACAGACTTGTACCTACTACTTTTTTCCTGCAAGAAATACCTATAGAGAATCCGGCGTAGGAAAACGGACAAAAGTTTGGTAATCGCCTCCTGGGAAAGGAGGGGGGACCTCCATGTTAGTGATGGAATTTTGATACTGGCAGTGGCAGAAATGCTACCTATTAGAGATATTATTAGCAACACATCAAAAATGTATGTGACTTTATTTAATAATAATAATAAGCTCCAACCGATCACGGCTACGGCGAGAATCTCAACGATCAGCCACGTACGCAGGATATGTTATAGTGCTCAGGTGTGTGTGCAAACACAAGTGCATTCACGTTGTCTATATCACGGTTTAATCACGACCGCAGAGGGATTGGGCAGGACCAACGGCTTTCCGAGGCACGGGGGTACAATACCGCCAACTTCCAGGCTCCGGGCTGACACTAAGAATCCCCTACCGAAATCTTAGGTACAAACTTTTGGCCCAACCAGGACCTCATGATCAGCCGTCGTTTCAAAGGGCGACCCACTACCCACTGCGCCACTGAGGCAGTCTTGACTTTATTTACTATTGAAAGCAGCCCCGCTCGCATGGAATTCGGTTTGCACTATAAATAGGTAATGTGCGCATCGACAGTGGTGCCAACTGGTGCATTGATTTGTACTTAGTAGTCAATACTAAGTGCTGTCAGTCCACATAGACGGTAGTTCCAACTGGTGCCATCCATGCGAACTTAGTAAGATAAAGACCTTCAGGTCAATACAAAGTGGTGCCACCTATATAGTCACTACACGTTCTCTATAAGATTTTTAGCATGCGATGTAGGTTGCTTTTTGTAACTATTTAAAGATAATTTTTTTTTATAAAATACAACTTTCAAGTTTAAAACTTTATTTATTTTTATAACACAGTTTATACAATAAATAACTTATTTAATATAATCTTAAGTAATTTCATAATTTAAACATTAGTTCCGCACAAAAAAAAGCTTATCTAATATCACAATTATTGTGAGCAATATGTTCTCTTTAGTAACATGTTAGATTCGATATTCGACATAGTACCTACCTTTAGTACTATAATAAATAAAAAATAAAATAGTTTCTTGAACAACTTTAACAAATGACAGAATGGGTTACAATATATTTTGGTTCTTAACATAATAGGTAAAGTTGTGGCGAAAAGCGCGTCATATGCACTGGTTGCCATGATTTCTACACTAGGCTAGGCCTGTCACGTAGATAATCATTTAGCACCGGTTACCACTTCACGTTATGCGACTTATGTCAACTACAGACGAATGCCAAATAGTATTTATTTTCAAATAGTATTTAACTGTGATACTAATTTAAAAGTGCTAAGCATATAACAAATGCATAATATTATCTATTACGTAGGAAAGGACCTTGAGATGAACCTTTGAGAGGGTTTCTGCATGGGAGTATGTGTGTGTGTGCGTGTGTGTTAGTGTTTAGGTGTGTGAATGTATGTGTGTGCGCCTGTCTTGTGTGTTTGGGCATTTCAGTAATTAAATTGTATGTATCGCCTGCGCTGTGTTTCGCCGTGTGAGTGAGGTTACCGGAGGCCTAATGGGGGGGAAGGGGAAAAGGTTGGCAGTGCACTTGTGACTCCACTGGTGTTGCGGGTGTCCATGGGCGGCGGAATTGCCTACCATCAGGTGATCCGTCTGCCGGTCTGCCACCTCTCATATAAAAAAAATGTTATAATTGTGCTTATATACATACACATATAGTAAAATAATAATAGTAGCATAGTAAGACCGCCGAGATTCTATTCACCTATCTATGAGTGACCATAGCATTAAGTTCTGTAAAACTGTCCAATAGAGAGTATCTACCTATAATGTGGGTCCTGTTGAGCCCTACGATAGAGATCTTAGGGTCAGAAACAGTGTTCACTCAACAGTCACCTAAAAACGTTCAAGAAAGCTTCAATTTCATCATAGGACATATAATGGTAATATATAGTATCGTATTAGCCTATATACTGTCCCACTGCAGGGCAAAGGCCTCCATTATAGAAATCAAGTAATCACTACTATGACGGGATTAGGCTTAACCACCAAGCTTGCATAATGCGTGATCTCAAACCCAAGCTATGTTCGAATATTTCAAGGCATACCTTTGCTCGACCCGGGAATCGAGACCAGAGGGCCCGAGACCACGTCCCGGTACTTACTTGACCAACAAAGCGTATAATGGTAACACACAAGTTAAAATTCTAAACTACAACATACCTACATATTATTAAATTATATTATGCGCCATAGGTACATCGTCTTCGTGGATGATAGTAGGCGATCATAGCACCTTGGTTTTACTCGTAGCTAACTATCGGCTATCGGGTGTGAAAAATCCGTTAGATCCGAGTGTGCGATTGGTGAACACGATATGCATGGCAAGGAACATGTAATAGATCGATGTTTGAATTAGAATAACGTGCGAGAGTGAGATAGAAGACGAATGGCCGACGATGTAAAGACGACGCTTTAAGATTAATATACAGAATACTTATTCCCGATACCCTGGCTTTATTCCTAACCTCATCCCAGAATTGGCATATGCTGGAACTTGCGCACTTTTCACATCCGATAGCCTCCACTAATAATTTAATTCTATTACCATACTAATTTGTAATGTTTTTTGTACTAACACTAACTATTGAATACCTATGTTTTTAAATATTTGCTTATTATTGTCATCTAATAATATTGTGTATGATGACATGTTTTTTTTTTTTTCGCATCTAATGATATCGTATGCCATTGTAGGCGCATCATGGAGTTACCACATACATTACCTCTGTCAACTTTGTACCACCTGTGATGACGAATAAATGAATTTGTATTTGTATTTCCACTTTATTAAATACCTACACCGTTATTTTTGTATCGTTTAAATCCATAGGTATCGTGAATGAAGTCTATTTAGCATGTTAGATCAAAAATATAAGGGAAAATATAAAGGTGTAAATATAATTTTATATTATGATAAATTTTTGATCAACAATATATTTTTTTTAATATTAAAAAAAAACACTAGAAGATAATTTGCCAATGTCAAGTAAATTATTGAGAATAAGTAGGTGGGTCAACTCTCGAAGTTAGTCAAAGTCACAGCCACTCAATAAAACGCCGGTGTTTTTACGTTTTATCGACCTACGGATTCAGCGGATATCACTCTAAAGGCCATCGCGGGTTTTAAGACTATTAGGTCCAAGCAAGTTGTAACGTGATAACCTACTCGACACACAATAGCAGTGTTAAAAACGATACATTCTTATTATTAACTTTTCGGCACTTCACTGCACAAATATACGCCAAATTTGTACACTAAAAACCACTAGACACTAATTTAAAGCCTTTGAATTGCAAAGCATCAGCCCAAGCGGCTTGTTTTAGCCTTACCCGCCGAATCATCAACAATATAGAACTTTTGTGGTATTGACGAAGTAAATAAAAATGACAATGCAAATTTCAAGTGTATGGGAATGACACATTGAAAACTGTCAGTTTACTCCGTCTTACTGACGCACTGAGAGACGTCAATTAAGCGAAATGTTCACTTAATTATGGAAAGTCTTTATGCGTATTGAAATAAGTGTCAAAAGTACCAATTAAAGTTAATTTGACGTCTCTGAGTGCGGCCGTAAGAATCTAAATTAATAATCGATTTTAGACATATTTAAACCAAACCTCAAAAAATGTGTTTACAGATAAGTTTTAATCTGTTACAACCTTATTCTATAAGAAATTACGATCAAATTGACTTGGCAAAAAGAAATACTTAGAATAGGTAGTTATTTTCAAATCATTTTTGAAAGTCAGACTAGACATCTTAATCTATATTGTTGACCAAAGGACTAAATGCATTGAAGTTATAGCAACTAATTGAACACATGAGATTAGTTTCAATAAAATCGTTTCTATTTCAGTAAACTTTTCATAATGGAAAAAGAGTATAAAAGACGACATCTGAAACAAAAAACACATATTTATTTACTAAGCTAGTGGCCGGCAACTCTCGTGTAAAAATCGATTAACCGCAAAAATATGCATTTCAATATAAATTATAGTACTCTTGTTGCCCCAGTTTGATTATACATCAAAAATAAATCATTATTTGACACAATCAGTAAAAGATCTTCAAGAAACGAGCCTATACCTTCCTAAAAGGCCGGCAACGCATCTTCACTCCCCCTGATGTGGCTGATGTCCATGGGCGGCGGTGACCGCATACCATCAGGTGTACAGGAGGCCCAATCCGGGGGGTGAAGTATTTTTTATCGCTTACCTTCGCAGGTGATCCATCTGCTCGTCTGCCAAGTATCACATAAAAAGAAAAGTATCCAATACTTAAGACCCTGAAAGTGAAACCGTGATCCATTTGATCTGTTTCTGGTCAGACGGCAGTCGCTTCATTGTAATTACCAGACTTTACTTATCCTGGATAATGGTCTAAGCGTACCCTGGGTTCCGACGGCTTGGACGCAACTGAGAATTACACGCTAAGATGAAGAGTCGGTCACTTAATAAAATCAATATAAAACTCACCCTCAGGTGGGACATTCACAGTGATAGTATCCATTAGTGTAATATTTCTCAGGAACTTTTTGCTGAAGACATCCTGCAATAGAGAAAAAAAAGAAGAATTCTGATGAGTAAAGAAGCACTTGAAATTAAATCGGGTGTTCAGGCGGGATTTGACCTACCAACACCCTCCACGTTACGCTTAAAATGGGTTCAGCTTAAAAGTTACGAAAAGACAGAGAGAATTCTTGAAACATTATCTTAACTTATACACATCCAATACACACACACGCACACGCACACGCGCACGCGCACGCGCACGCGCACTCGCACACGCACACGCACACGCACACGCACACGCACACGCACACGCACACGCACACGCACACGCACACGCACACGCACACGCACACGCACACGCACACGCACACGCACACGCACACGCACACGCACACGCACACGCACACGCACACGCACACACACTCACACACACACACACACACACACACACACACACACACACAGAGACACGCGCGCACGCACACATGCGCTCGCATACTCGCATATTTTGATGATTAGTAGTACTGCAGAGAAGAATAGTGGAACCAAATTTGAATCACTTAGCTGGTCTTGATCACTAATTTCGAATGGACTAACTTTCAATACGCCAAACTGTTGAACGTTGGACGATTTAAATTCTAGGCATCGATTTGGATGCCGGCATTTCACGTACGCCACAGGCGTCCAATTGGATGCCTAATTTAACCAGATGACTGCGACAGGTATATTGCGACAACACCTTTGGTACACATGCGAAATGCAACCGGGAAAGACACTCTTAGATGAGACTTACCATAATGGTGTAGCCGTCTGGAGCATTCGGGCCATAGACTTTAGGGAAGAAATCTATAAGATGCTGCACTGGGCCCATGTTCACTATAGCGAGCGAGATGCTGTGGTACTTATCCCCTTTCATGGGCAGGTGCGGCTTCACCCATAGAGTTATATCTTTTTCTAGCTGGAAATAAAGTTGTATTTTATTAAGGGTGAGAGAAAACCTTACCGAGGTGTCGTAAAAGGCGACTAAGGTAAAGCTGCTGGCATGATCATCAGCATCCGGAGAAGGAAAACTCTGCATTTATATCAAAACCCTCGCCAACCCGTCTGCCAAGCGTGGTGAGTATGGCAATTACCCCTCATGTGATTGAGAGAGGCCCGTGCCCCAGTAGTGGGGACATAAATGGGCTGATGATGAAGGGTGAGAGAAAAACTAATACCACTTTATTACAAATCCCGATCTAAAGTTATAACCGTACTAAAGCTCATGTCATTCCGTTCGAACACGCAATGTTAAAAAAAAATCTGCGAAAAAAAACCGCCTTCAAATACTACGAACTAAAAAGTGTAAAATAATATTTTTATCACTTTATACACTTCAAATAACATTTTATAACAGTTCACTCGAGAAAAGATTTTACCGATTTGAAGTGTATAAAGTGATAAAAATACTATTTTACACTTTTTAGTTCGTGGTATTTGAAAGCGGTTTTTTTTCGCAGAATTTTTTTTAAGCTTTTAGTGTCAAGAGTGAAAAAAATGAGACACTAAAAAGACCTTTTTAAAATTTGATGGTTATCATTTTTTTAACATCAGCCGTAAACACTGGTGCAGTTTTGAAGAAAGATATAAAACATTACGTGTGACTTTAAAATTTGAGGGTTCTCATTTTTTAAATCGATATAGGTAAGAGAAAGCTGACTGACTGATCTATGACTGTGGGGAGCCACGCTTCGGCATGAATGGGCCGGCTTGACCGGAGTGATACCACGGGGTCACAGAAAACCAGGCGTGAAGCAGCACTGTGATGTGTTTCGCTGCGTGAGCGAGGGATATCGGAGGCTCAATCCAGGGGAAAGGGGGGTTTAAAGGTTGGCAGCGCACTTGTGACTCCACTGGTGTCGCGGGTGTCTATGGGCGGCGGCAATCTCTAAGAAAAGTTCCGCAAAATGACTAGTTCCTTTTGACAATGCGTGTTGGAACGGGATGGCATGAGATTTAGTACGGTAATATATTAGGATTGCGTTTTAGAATAAGGTGGTAAGGGTTATTTTGCACAGGGGTTCCTTTTATAGCGTATGGGAACATTAAAAAAGGATATTTGTAAATTCACCCCCTAAGGGGCTAAAACGGGTGTTCAAAGTTAGTATGAAAAATAGTCTATGTTTTTTTATGTGATAGGTGGCAGACGAGCAGACGGATCACCTGATGGTAAGTGATTGCCGCCTCCCATAGACACCCGCGACACCAGTGGAGTCACAAGTCCGCTGCCAACCTTTAAACCCTTCTTTTCCCCGGATTGGGCTTCCGGTACCCTCACTCACGTATCGAAAAACAGCGACAATTTTGGTAGTATTTAATTCATATTTATATTAAGTTTAATACTCCAAATATATATTTTTTTCTTTTTAGGTATCCTCAAATTGCAAATAATTTTGGTATTACGTTTCAAATATGGGAAATACGTGGTTCGCCGGCCCCTTAAGGTTGGCATCGTGATCCTGATGTTTACCATAAACGGATCACATGAAAAAATATCTAGAACCCTCACCGTGTAAGGCGTAGCCATAATCCCTAAACGGTCTTGACCCACTGCAACCAGCTCCATATTGAGTAGCAGCTCCTTTTCATACGGCGTGATCTTCATCATGTCACAGCTGAGCAGTATGGGTGCTGACAGCATCACGTACACCGAGAGGTGGACGCGACTCTGGCTTGGAGTTAGAGAGTTGGTGCCGAAGATTATCTGGAGGAAATAAATAAGATTCGCACATGAAAATCCACATAGTATCCACTCAAAAAATGTTGTTTTGAGATACAGGTAGGTAGGCGACACCAATTGATTTAAATTGTTAGCAACTACACCGGATATCTTTTTAACAATTTCGAAGCTATAGCCTCTCGAAAAACATTCGAGTATACTGTAAAGCACCCTCGAAGCTCAGACAGGGGGACGGTTGAAATGAGAGACCAGTTCCGTCTTGAATGCTTACATTTTTTTTTGGACTGACTAACCTAGGTAGGCGGCCTGGGGTCTCATTGTCCCGGTGACACGCTTTGCTAGCGCGATGCAATAATGCATAGCGCCATCTACCGGAACAACGACCGCCTGATTGTTTACTTTGTACATATACTATTTATTCAATACTTATACTTAACTTTGGATTTGCTTTTGTACTCGAAATTTGAATTACCGCCAAAAACGGCCACTTATGGTGTTAATCCAAATTTTGAGACCAAAAACAGATCAAAATGTAGTGCAGTTATTAAATAAATAGTATTAATGTTTGCTTAGAGACTCCCGCTCCGAAATTGTTTAAAGTAGATCTGGTTTAGTAGCTAACAATTTAAATCGATTGGTGTCGCTAGTTAGGCCACCCGTCGCCTTAAACCTTAACGTTAACGTAGTTAGCGTGTCGTGCCCACGCTAAGCTTACGGAGAAATACGCTGCGAATCACCTCCATCGACGATAGATAGCCATGAAAACAAATGTCAAAATGTATTGGATACGTCAGAGTTGCCGGGCGCTAGCGCGGAAATACTCGGAACTAAAATTTGAGATTCCTTGTGTCTATGAAAATAAAGATCAAATTTGAATGTTGATGGCGAATGGACTTCTTTGGTGGCGCACACTCTAACCTGTCAAATGTTCATGCTGTCTATTTTAGTTATGTTTACGTACGGTAGATGGAGCTCTTCGAATTTTCATACTAATTTCTTAAGACGTATCATACGCTACGAATCTTTTGAAAAGTTCGTGCTATAGCTAACATGATCTTTTGTGGACCCTTCTGCACGTCTGCCATATATCCTTTATGCCATATTCCAATCGCATAACCTTTATAAAAAATAAAGTAAAGTATCAGCCTATATATTGTCCCACAGCAGGGCAAAGGCCTCAGTCATAGAAATCAAGTTATCACTATTATGATGGGATTAAATCGCGGATTGGTGATCACAAACCCGAGGAAAGTTCGAAACGTACTTTTTGCTCGACCCAGCAATCGAACTCAGGACTCCGAGATCACAACCCGGCACCTAAAACACTAGGCTAACAGGGCTTTGGATAAAATACATAAGTAGAAAATGTAAAAAAAATGAGAGTCAACATTAAACCTTCGTATCGGATTCTCCTGGGCTCCATTCATAAATTACTCCGAACAATATATGAAACTTTTGATCCCCCACAAGGATCTAATTTTTCGCAGAAATTCATATTTTGTACAAAATAAAACCTAATCTATCTTTAAAGCAGCGCTATTTACTTTGTTTCTGAGAATTTAACACCACAGATTATTATAATTTATTGTATGTTATCAAACCGAGATACCGAAGTCGCCAAGGACCTCAAAGCAATCAACGTGCACGATTGGGCAGAATTGGCACAGGACCGCAAAAAATGGTGAACTTTGACGTCGGAGGCCAAGACCCACTTTGGATCACTGAGCCAGAATAGTAAGTAAGTAAGTATGTTATCAAAAATATTTTTACAAAATGTAGTTGATGAACTTGAGGCCACTGACACAAAATAAATAGACAAAGGTCAGCTGTATCTGACATTGATATTTTAAGGGCTCTATTGTCTATGCGCTAGGCAGTATATCTTATCTTGTCTCACTCGCATACGTTTAGAATAGTCTGTCTCTATCTCAAGCTATAATATCCTCCACGATTACGGCTTCGGCGGCAAATCTCAACGATCAGCCACATACGCAGGATATATTATAATGCTCAAGTGTGTGCGCAAAAACAAGTGCACTCTCTATTCCCTTACCCTCATATTCCGGTGGGACACCAGGGTGACACGACCGGAAAGGGATTGGGCGCAGGACTTACGGCTTAGCCGACTTAACGGATTAACCGAGGCACAGGGGCACAAGACCGCCCACTTTCAGACTCCGGGCTGACACTAAGAATTTTTTACCGAAAACATAGGTACAAATATTGGCCCCACCCGGGGGTTGGGCCAATATTTGTACCTATGTTTTCGCTTTGTTCTCGCTATGTTGTCGCTTTATAGTGCAAGGCAACCCACGCTAAGATCACTGTTCGCGCGCGTGTATGTGTGAATAGCGAGTTCAGCACGGGATCCAGGCAGCCGACGTTCTGTGTGTATTTTGTTCTAAATTGAAGAATCTTCTACAGAATCTAAATTACTTCAATTCTATATACCTTCAATACTAGATTGATTCAAAAAAGAGCTTATTCCACCCTTAAGAGGTCTTTCTCGCCGTGGGGCGAGAGTACGGGCCTCGAGCCGGGCTCTTTACCCGGGCATCTTCTCACAGACCCTCCCGGGTCTGGGTGTTGTGGAGCTGGCCCGGCGAGCAGTTTGCTCCACAGCCGTGCGAGCCTCTTGCAGGGAGGCAGGGCTTGAAGTGGGGGGGGGGGGGGAGTCAAGTCAACGATGGTCTTCTTAATTTTTATTTTTTTATTTTGTACTAGCTTTTGCCCGCGACTTCGTCTGCGTGTAATTCGAATAAAAGCAAGGTCTTTATATATCTTTATAAATTATAGCCTATGTGTTATTCTGATCTATAAGCTACATTACTGTAAAGTTTCATTAAAATCCGTTTAGTAGTTTTTGCGTGAAAGAGGAACAAACATCCATCCATACATCCATCCAAACAAACTTTCGCCTTTATAATATTAAGTAAGGATTTTTTTAATTTTGATTTGTGCTGCCCCGTGTGTCGCTGATGTACATGGGCGGCGGTAATCACTTACCATCAGGTGAGCCGTCTGCCATAATGTAAAAAAACTCGCCAAAATCGAGATTTATTATCAATATCTATCTGTATTATTTCGCAGAATATCGATTAACGGCCGATCCTACACTGTTAGCAGCCACTATAGTCAGTGCTAAATAAAATCGCACAAAGGTCATTCACCTCTTCTATCGACTTTTCGATATAGAATTTCAGTACAAAACTGAGACCTTACCATGAGTTTAAAAATACTATCCTCGCTATCCAACACTATTGCTCTGTCTCTTTCACGTGCACCACAATGAAAGGGACATAACGATAGTTTTCGATAGCGAGAACAGTTTTTCAAACTCATGGTAAGGGTACTGTTACTAAAAAATTAAATCTGAGTTTCGTTCCTACTCGATACCAAAATAAAAAGTCAATTTCAAAATACGTTGGAAATCAAAATTGTGTACACTTGTCTCTTACCACGAAATACCGCTTAGTCCCGTTAAGGTGACGGGTAGGGCACACTAGCGACGCTAATTGAATTTAATTTTTAGCTACTAAACCGGATCTATTTTAAACAATTTCGGGGTTTCAACCTCTCGGCAAACACTTATACTATTTATTAATTAAGCATGCAAAAATGCTGGGTCCGTTTTTGTACGCGAAAAATTGATTCACGCCAAAAGTGGCCGCTTTTGGCGTGAATCAAGTACAAAAGGAGACCTAAAAGTTAAGTATAAGTATTAAATAAATAGTATAAGGGTTTTCCGAGAGGCTGCAGCTTCGAAATTGTTAAAAAGATATCCGGTTTAGTTGCTAACAATTTAAATCCATTGGCGTCGCTAGTGTGCCCTACCCGTCACCTAAGCTCGGCAAGACACTTAAGCTGTCTTCTCGGTCTTCTTGGGCATACCATGTCCGGATCGTTCCACCCGCCGGGCCCGTGGTGTCGGCTAAGGACGCTGTACTCGCTAGGGAAGTGCTCTATGATGGCATTCACGTAGCCATGAGACATTTAGCTCTTTGGAAAGATAAAAGCTATGTAGCTCTTTACCCTGTCAAGAGCTATATAGCTCTTCTAGCTCAGTAGCTCATTTAGCTCAATGTAAGATAGTGGCTCTTGAGTCATTTAAATCTCAACTCATGGTAGATTAAATAAATACTAAAAATGTCACTACATAACAAAAAATAGGTAAACAAATACCTACTTAATATCGTACGCGTTAAATTGTAAACATAAATAAACGCCTTATTTTGATAGAAAAATAAATTTAAATACATAAAATAACCAATATTGTATGCATTCGCGCCCAAAATTAGTACTTCTAAATAAGTCCCTTAACGTGATAATATTCTAGGTGAAATTTGAATGAAGACGTACATAGAGCTAGAGAGCTAAAGCAATATGTATTCTCTTCTCTTTCTTTACGCCGCGTCGCGCGCTGCCGACTCGCTCTAGCTCGCTGATGCTGAGCGACTCCGACTGAGCTAAAGATATGAATTGAATGAGTCTGAGCTAGATATACGTTGAGCTAGATTAGGTGAGCTAGCTCTAGGCTAGCTCTTTTTACCAACTCGCCCGCGAGCTACTCATCGCTACTTTCACGGCATCCCACTTGTATTCACAAAATAAATAGACACAAGCAGACATTGATATTGGAGAGTTCGTTGACCTACCCGCTAGGCTTGGAGATAGAGAGTTGGTGTCAAAGTGCCATCATTACTGAGCCGTGTCACTTGATCCCATCACCAGTAACTTTCTCGCAGCGATCCCCTAGCGGTGACATGTGATCCCAATACGTCTCAGTGTCACTGACTCCATCACTAGATGTGAGTGTCACTGGATCCCATCACAGTGCCAGTCGAGCCCATCACTAGTCGTGCGTGTCATTGGAGCCACATCGGCCACATACCATATCCGGATCGTTCCACCCGCCGGGTCCGTGGTGGCGGCTGAGGACGCTGTACTCGCTCCGGAAGTGCTCTATGATGGCCTTCACGGCCTCCCAAGAGGTCACCACGTCGTGGAAGTTGCGCCACATGTTGCAGTGCTTCGAGATCGCCTTGTAGTCCGGCTGTGGATGTAAGGATGTGCAATAATATTAGTGTAGATAGATAGATAGATAGATACTATTTATTGCACAACATACAAAACTTAAAAGCTAGGTATACAGAGATACAATGTACAATTTAGGCGGTCTTATCGCTGGGAGCGATCTCTACCAGACAACCTTCAGGTAAAGGACATTAGATAGAAGAGGGGAGGGTGGTGCAATCCTTTTGATTTTGAATATTGATTAAGTAAATTTATAGTATAAATACATATATCTAGATAATAAATAAACACGTTATCATACACTAATATATACGAATGTTAACTTACTATAATACAATATAACCTACACAAATTATATAAAATATACCACTATAAGGTTATAATAGAGAAGATATATTTTATACCTACAATATATGGATGGATCTGGGAGAGGACTAACGACCACGAGCGTCAATGACAGGAAAGGAAGACAGGTGAAGTTAATAAAAAAGGATCAGTTGGGGAGAGGGTTTCAGTTTTCAAGGAAGTGTGCTTTGACCCGAGCCTTAAAGATGGGCAGGGATGGCGACTGTCTAATTGGTAGGGGTGTAGAGTCCGCGCCATCAAAGATGTCCCGTTAAAAGCGCGCTAAGGGCCGATTTTTACACGCAAAAAGGATGGTTATGATTTTGACCTATGTAGGTATGTATGGTTGTTCATCTGTTCCCTCTTAACTTCTAAACTAGTTATCATATTTGAAAAAATGAGGTGTCATTGGAAGCGTCTTGATTGTCTTCTGGTTATAGGCGACATGGCGTCACGTTAAATTGACTGCAGCGCCCTCTAGGGGACTTAGGGTAAGGAACTAAAAAAATGTTTTGCTTGACGGTACCGTGTGGGGTATCAAATGAAAGAGCTTTTTTAGCACATTTCAAATACGTAATTTTATTTACATAACTAAAAGTATGTTAAATAAAAATATAGTTTAAAAACTAAAACCAGACTACCATAAAACAAGCTCTAAAAAGTACGAAACAAGAAAATTGTCTCTGCTGAAATTATTATGCCGTATCGCCGTGGACGACCACAGCGATACGGTCTGGCATACAAATGCCAAATTGATTTTATTTTATTTAAAATAATAAATCTATTTTGCTACAGTATGTGGCATACGACCACGGCAATACGGCATAATAATTTCAGCAGAGACTATTTTCTTGTTTCGTACTTTTTAGAGCGTGTTTTTGGTAGTCGGTTTTTAGTTTTTAAACTTTTATGATCTATAGTTAAACTGAACTAATGGTTTAAACAAGTATCTAATAGTAAAATATCGCTAAAATGTGTTTTTTGAGTAATAGTTAGCTTAACCAATAGGTTTATTTCAAGGAATTACGTCGTTTTGACTATTGGTTAGTCAGTTCATCATCATCATCAGCAACCCACACTCGTCCACTGCTGGACATAGGTCTCCCCTAATGCCACTGCACCCGATTTTCGACCACTCTCATCCAGCCCACACCAGCCAGCCTTCGAATGTCATCATCCTACCTTGTCGCAGGGCGTCCAACACTACGCTCACCGAGTCGCGGTCTCCACTCAAGGACTTTACGGCTCCAACGGCTGTCAGTTCTGCGGCTAATATGACCAGCCCACTGCCACTTCAGTTTGCTAATTCGGTGGGCTATGTCGGTGACTCTGGTTCTCTGTCGGATTACATCATTTCTGATGCAGTCCTTTAGAGATACTCCGAGCATAGCCCTTTTCATAGCTCTTTGAGCGACTTTGAACCGGTGGACTAGTCCAGCCGTGACTGTCCACGTCTCGGCACCGTAAGTCATGACCGGAAGGACGCACTGGTCGAAGACTTTCGACTTAAGACTTTGAGGGATGGGTGACGAGAAGACTTGACGAAGTTTACCAAATGCCCAGCCTAGCTGAATTCTTCTATTGGCTTCTCTCTCGAAGTAGTTTCTGCCTAGATAGACATATTCCTGAACAACTTCGAGAGGCTACTCCATTAACAGCGACCGGTCCCGGATCAACGAGCTCGTTGAACATGACCTTGGTTTTATCCAAGTTCATCCGGAGACCGATGTGTTTGGAAGATTCAGCCAGGCTGCTCACCATCTCCTAAAGCTAAACTGAAAAGAGCGCGGAATCAATATTAATGGCGAGTACATGTCACACCTACGATTCGCAGATGACATCGTCAACTTGGCGGAAACCCTACAAGACCAACAGGTTAGACAGTTAACTATAGTTAATTTAACCAAAACGGAACTACGGATCAAAAAATCGGCCCTTTGTCGCCATCAACATTCGAATTTGAGCTTTAATTTCATAGACACAAGGAATCTCAAATTTTAGTGCCCGTTTTATCGCGGGACTTCTTTTGTGGCAGTTGCGCCACGTTAATGCAATGCATATGATACTATTGTGCCAAACTGAGCTATCGATATTATCGATAGTCTCGATACTATTAATAGTCATTGATGGACCTATCAAATCAAATAAAATTTTATCGATATTATAGATAACTAGCTTTTGCCCGCGACTTCGTCTGCGTGTAATTCGAATAAAAGCAAGGTCTTTATGTATCAATAACTGGTGCCCGCGACCATACTCGAATTACACGCAGACGAAGTCGCGGGCAAAAGCTAGTATCTTTATAAATTATAGCCTATGTGTTATTCTGATCTATAAGCTACATTACTGTAAAGTTTCATTAAAATCCGTTTAGTAGTTTTTGCGTGAAAGAGGAACAAACATCCATCCATACATCCATCCAAACAAACTTTCGCCTTTATAATATTAGTAAGATTTTCGGGGTCAACTATCGATAGTATAGAAGAGGCTCTATAGTACGTAAATGTAGTTTGATTGGGATGAAAGCCATTGGTGTCACAGAAAAATATACGACTATATTAATAAAAATACTTGATGAAATGAAACTTGGTTAACTGATAAACCTAATCCACCTTTTCATAAATCGCGATCTAAAGTTAATACCGGACTAAATCTCATGTCTTCCCCTTCCAACACGCAATAATAAAAGGGGCTGGCACGATTTTTGCTCCGGGACTATCCTCAGCTCGCGATTTGTAATATGGGGATCAGTTTATTGAAATAAGGGTCAAGTGACAGCTGTCATTCTAATCAAGCCATATTTTACGGAGTGTAATAGTAACGACGACTCGGCGGGTAGGGCTAAAACAAGCCGCGTGGGCTGATGCAATTCGAAGGTTTTAAATTAGTGTCTAGTGGTTTTTAGTGTACAAATTTGGTGTTCATTTGTGCGGTGAAGTGCCGCAAAGTGATCCTAATAATAATATCGTTGGATTGTATCGTTTTTAACACTGCTATTGTGTGTCGAGTGAGTTGTCTCGTGACAACTTGCTTGGACCTAATAGTCTTAAAACCCGCGATTGCTTTTAGAGTGATATCCGCTGACTCCGTAGGTCGATAAAACGTAAAACACCAGCGTTTTATTGAGTGACTGTGACTTTGATTGACTTCGACTGTTGACTACCTACTTATTCTCAACAATTTACTTGACATTGGCAAATTATCTTCGGGTAGAGCCATATTAAAAAAACATAGTAACGACATGGTAATGGCATGATGTCATGAATGATCTATATTATACTGCAGAGATACTGTGCATATCGGCGTCCTGGCGCGTCGCCTAATATGTGGGCTGCAGCTGTATTTCAGGATCGTTATGATTTAGTAGCCGTATTTCTTAAAATCTGGCAACACAACCACTCTGAACGAAAGCTGTAGGTGTCGCAAATTTTTTTTTAAAGTGATAGGTAGCAGATAAACAGACGGATCACCTCATGGTAAGCGATTAACACCGCCCATGGACACGCGCGACATCTGGGAGTCACAAGTGTGCTGTTACCAGATCAATCGAATCAATCGATTAATCTAAGAAAAGCATTCTGTAAATTGATGATGATGATTCTATGTGACCAAGGTAAAAGCGATGGATTCAAATGCCAAAGGTTCTGCGTCATATGCCGAATAGACGTGTGCGACCCTTTATTGAAACGACTCAAGTGATCCGACTCAGCCAAAGATACACTGTTCCCAATCTCTAATCTTCGGTCTGAATGTATCATTCGACTCAAATGGATCTCGAGTCCGAGTGAACGGAATGATCCGATAAGCCAAATGATCCGAATGAGCTGAATGATCCGATGAGCTGACAGATCCGAATGAGCAGAATAATCCGAGTGCGGCTCACTCGGATTATTCTGCTCATTCGGATCTGTCAGCTCATCGGATCCGAATGAGCGGAATGATACGATGAGCCGAATGATCCGAATGAGCGGAATGATACGATGAACCGAATGATCCATATGAATCACCAATCTATCTGAGAGTCGATGTTCCAATTGAAGCGTTTCACTATTCCGCATCTCTGCACTGATCCAGATGCAAATTTCATATTTTTTTAAAAGATACGTTTTTGCTAGGTCTAATGCCTAAGGTTGAGAGTTCGATCTCTATCCTGGACAAACATTCGTATGATGAATACTTGTGTTTGTTCAGTGTATGTATTTTTTTTACAGAAAGGCCGATCAGGATGACCTCACTCCGCCTGATGGTAAGCGGCCTTGAAATCCAAATATGAGGCTAAATGATTATGATTATGATTTAAAAAGACACTGAAAAATTGGCTGCTGTCGAAAGGTTTTTATAATTTAAAAGAATATTATGATTCTATGTGATTGCTAAATGTACAACTAATTTTATTTAATTGTTATTTTAATTTATTAATTTTAATTGATAATGTAGTATATTTTAATATTGTTTAATGTATTGTACGTCCGCAATGGACAAACTGTTGATTCCTATATACTTACATACAACAACTTTGTAACACAGTTCTGACAATAAATGAATATCTTATCTTATGATAAATTTAAGTATATTTTTGTAAATCCTCTGTTGTCTGATATCCGTAACACAAGTGCTTAAGCTACTTAGTACGGAATCAGGTCAATGTATGCGATGTTGTTTGAATTTATTTATTTATTTATTCAAAAATTAGCTTACCTTCTTGTTGTGAATGAACTGGATATAATATGGCCAACTACAAGAGTACAGGATTTCTCTGCCGGTTTGCTGCAATTCATGTCCTAACTGTATGTATGCTGGAAAGAAAAAACATTTCTAGTTAATATGGGTTTGGATATTGTTATCATTTAAAGAATTGCCTCGAAAGAGCTGTGGATAGTGGGTCGCGCTTCAAAGTTACGGCTACGCTTGGAGTTCCGGGTTCGATCCCTGAGACGGACAAAAGTGTGTAATTATTCTGTTCAGAAATTTCCAACCCCACGAGAACACGTTAACTGTTGGCCCCGTGTCTGATCCCTCTTCTGTTGTGTCACACGTGTCCCATCGATATAATTGGGTAGGGGACAAAGAGTGCTCTTGTGTCTGCGCACACACATGTGCACCATAATTGAAGGCTGATCCATGAAATTGAAATTATGGAATGCACTATCGCCTGCGGTGTTTCCGGACCGATACTACCTGCAAACCTTCAAGAAAAGAGCGTACCTTTTTATAAAGGTCGGCAGCGTACTTGTGACTCTTTAATGTTAATGTTGCAGGTGTACATGGGCAGCGGTAATGACATATCAGGTGATACTTCTGCCCGTCTGCCCCCTATTTCATAAAAAAATATTGATTGAGGTGGACATTATAACGGAACGGTTAGCTACTCCACGAATCAAGTTAGTTACTAACCCACATTCAGATACTCCTCGCTGACAAAGCATCCGTCTACCTTCAGGTAGTCGACGCCCCACTCTGCGAAGGTCTCCGCGTCCGTCTTGAAGTGGCCTCTGGAGCCCGGGTAGTGCATGCAGGTGTCCGCAGCTATATTCGTGTACATGCCAAACTTTAAGCCTCTGGCATGGATCTGTTAAAGAATTAATTAATGAATAATAATAATAATAATTCTCACAACATCTCATACGTTGACCTGATTCCGTACTAAGTAGCTTAAGCACTTGCGTTACAGATATCGTACAACAGAGGAACGCAAATATATACTTAAAATACATATATTACACCCAGACACCGAAGAAACACAAGTGTTCATCGCACGAACGTTTGTCCAGGGTGGGGATCGAACCCACTACCTTTGGCATAAGAGGCAGAGTCACTACCAATTGCGCCATCCGGTCAGTCAAAACTACTATATACTAATATACTTTTAATGCACTCGAAATAAAGTATGAAAACTTAGAACTAGGTATTACAAAAAAAGAAATAAATGAATTCAAATAACGCCTCATACATCAAGAGGTATAGAGAACCGGTACCTTGGAAGGACATTTTCTAGTTGTCGCCTATGGAAAAGATATGCTATGTATGCTATATTGCCATGACATTCTAAATATGTTGGGAATCAAATGCGCAAACTTAATATTTTGAAGCTCTAACTTAACCATTTACCAAGACCTAGCTGGTAAACTGCACCAACTAGGTCTTGGTAAAAAATTCATTATCATTTTTCTTGTGAAGAAAATATTATCAAGTCTAAAAAGAAGTACCTAATTAGCATTAAGACTTTCAGATAAGCAAATTTGCTAATAAACTTAACTTAATTTGATTACCGGGCACTTATGTAATATACGTTACAAAAAAAATAATTTTAATATTAATAATATCTACCCACCAATAACGTACGAGACGTACGCAGGATAAATTATAGTGCTCAAGTGTGTGCGTAAACACAAGTGCTCTCTCTATTCCCTCACCCATACAATCCGATGGGACACCAGTGTGACACGACCGTAGAGGGATCGGGCGCACGACCAACGGCTTTACGTGCCTTCCGAGGCACGGGGGTACAAGACCGCCAACTTCCAGACTCTGGGCTGACACTAATAATTTCTTACCGAAAATTTAGGTAGGTACATATTTTAAGAGTTTTAAAATGTATATATTTGTAATTCCGCTGTTGATTCTGATATCCATAACACAAATGCTTGAGCTACCTATTTCGGAGTCAGATCAATGTATGTGATGTTGTGAAATAAATAGTATTATCTCTGCCTGGCACTTTGAAGCCGGTGTCTGCTTTCCTGATGCATCTCCTCGGCTTCGCACAAACTTAAGCAATAGCCAAGTTCAATATCATGTTATATGCCTTGGTTATTGCCTTGCTGACTAGAAAGACAAGATCAGGCCGGGTCAGTCCTCGAATTGAAATGTGAGGACTGACTTGGTAAGTTCTTGTATTCTTAAAGTGCCTGTTTGTTTTATGTTGATCTACCCGGTCATCCATTTCTCACTTTTATAAAAATATATATGAAACTAAACAATATCTCGAAAGTAAAAATATGACTATTAACTTACGTAATCAGCAATAAACTTCATGCCTCTTGGGAACCTCACAGCATCAGGTACGAGTCTGCCGTTACCATCCCGCTCACGCTCAGACCAGCAGTCATCAATGATAATGTACTCAAAGCCAGCTTCCTGGTAACCCTCATTGAAGAATGCATCAGCTACTGATAGGATGAGTTTCTCACTGGAATAATATTGTTGATGATTATTTAGACAGTCTCTCATCAAAACTTTCCATTTGAATAGTTACTTCAAAATTGAATCATCAATGAATGTGGGTATTTGAGGACTCTTTAAATTATGTATTAAGAGTCCTTTTGAAGTATTTAATAACTTTAATGTAAAACAAATAGTGGACTATTTTCTATTTTAAGCATTTTATTTTATTTTTTTATATTATTTATTTATTATTCATTTCACACAACTTAGTCTATTTGTGTTAGTAACAATGTCTTAATCTGTGTTACTTACTTACTTACTACGCTGGCTCAGGGATCCAAAGGGTATTCATCATCATCATCATCAGCCCATTAAGTCCCCACTGCTGGGGCACGGGCCTCTCTCAGTAACGTGAGGGGTAATTGCCATACACACCACGCTTGGCAGAAGGGTTGGCGAGGGTTTTGATATAAATGCAGTTTTCCTTCTCTGGGTGCTGATGATCATGCCAGCAGCTTTAACTTAGTCGCTTTTTACGACACCTCAGTATCGATTATATGTAGCGATTATTTGTAGCCAATAATTCAATACTAAAATATTACGAAAAGTACATACCAACATCCTTTCTGGTTGAACACTCATCCACGTAAAATTCAAAGAGAATATAATCACTATGTAAAATGTAAAGCAAAGTAAACAGTAACTTTGTTTACAAACAACAAACTAATTCTAAATAGGTTAGATCAACTCACTTTAAACATTTATGAGGTTCCTCCTCACATTTCACGCCGCACATGTAATACCCCCACGACATCCAGCCCATGGGAGGCGTACGGGCCAAGCCGTTCTCCAATAATCTCACATTATTCGGCAAAAACGTAAACAGCACCAGAAAATACAAGCCGCTAATGCGATACATTTTCGCCGAAAATTATCATAAAAACAACCGCACAATGTACTATGAAATATCACGTCGTCGCACCGGAAAGTTAATTAAATCCTGATAATTGAAGTACCGGTAGTAAAAACTGTGGACGCGTTGTAAAATTGAAAACCAAAATACTGTTTATTATTTTGCATGACCACAACAATAATATGATCACCACAAACAGTGTTGCTAGATCCAGGTTGTAACATTTCCCCAAATTCGATTTTTTTCCCCAAAATGAAACGTTTGGCAACTTTTTCCCATACATTTTAATTCAGAAAATGAATCTAATTACATATAAGTGTTTTAAAACACACAACAAGAAATTTAACGCGCAATTAAATAAAAAGTTCAAGTCAACTTCAGCTCATTTTATATCTTCTATGCAAACTTGACATTAGTTTCGACTTTTGCCGTGTGCCTTATAACCGTGATCGGACTTTAATTAAATAACAAGTTGCTATGACAAGCTGCTAACGAATTAATGAAATCCTTATGAAATCATGAAAAACGACAATGACAGTGATAGACTGAATATTTTAAAAATAATCAATTTTCATTTTCACAACGTGCTTTTAACCTGGCAAGGTTAATCTTGAATGTCATATCTTGGAGTGTTCCATTACCTACATATCAATGATACCTTCTCCAAAATACCTTTTACTTCTTAGGCTCCCAAACTTTAAACTTTTCATTAATGGATAGGGTTTGTAAACTAGTAGATGCTGACTGCCTTTAAAGATATTACTTACTATCAACCTAACTCTTCACTGGTACCTATTTATTTGTACTTACACACTTACTCCGTTATTATTTATTTTAGTTGGGTGACTATGGTACCTACCTAGTTAAACCTACTTATAGTTTACCGATTTTAAAAATGGCAAATTTGGCCAGAACTCACAATGTTGGATCCTCAACATTCGAGTACAATTAAATTTGAAATTTAAGCATAAATATTCAGTACTTACATACCTAAGTAATAATAATTCTCGCCTTATACACAAAGCTTAGCCGATGTCTTTTAAGTCCCGGTGACACATCAAACGCAGGAGATCACGTAGTTGCGTAGCAATCGGTGAGCGAAATAAAAAGTAACTGTTGTCGATCCAGACGATTTAAGCGAGGGTCGAGGCTCCCACGAGCTGTGGCCAGATGTTCCGATCTAAAGGGACATTCCCATTTTGACCCAATGAGCAGTTTTCCATTAGGTATTTATAAATTTCCAAGTGATTCGCTAGATGGCGCAATCTGTGCCTGTAAATGTTAGGTGTAGTATGATAATTCTTGTGGTCCCTATTTCATGGGAAAATTGTTTTAGGTTTATTACTTTAAATATCTTAATAATTCGCAGTTAAATTGTGTTTTTAGTGCTATGTACATTTTAAATGACAGAGAGATTCAAAACGAAACTTTACATGTATAAACAAGTAAAATATCTATTCTCTTATGGGTAAAATAAAGTTAAATATGGCAGATCCATGATGATGGCATTGAGGTATGGATGATTAGATGGATAGATAGATATTCTTTATTGCACAAAAACAAAATACAAGTATGATACAACAGCAACAGACAGTACAATAAGGCGGTCTTATCGCTTGTAGCGATTTCTTCCAGACAACCTTTGGGTAGATATTTGATTATTTGAAGTTCTGGGGAGCGTTCGTTGCCGAGTGGTCACTGCGACCAAATTTGATCTATTGTGACCTCCGCTCCCACTAACAGATCGTCTCCGAGGCCCACGGTTGGCATAAACCATATAATGGCCTTGGGAGCGATAGCCTTAACATCCTCCGGGCAGATGTGGTAACTGCCCAGGGTGCGGCTTCTTGGGTGCCCGAGGGCATCGCATTGACAAAGGACGTGCATCGGTGTCTCGTCCTCTGCCTTACAGAATCTGCAGGTGGGATCTCCGGCGAGTCCGGTTCTGGTGCCGTGCTTGTTTAGCCTGCAATGATCAGTAATGGTTCTTGTGAGGATACTCAACTGTCCGCGAGATAGCGCTAAGGCCTCTTGCGTGTATTTGTTGGAGAATCCTGTCATTAAGGCGTGTGCCATAGTTGTTTACTTTGTTCGATCGACCACTCTTTAAGATTGCGTCGGGTGGTGCACCTGGGTATGCCCAGTACCGGTTCCTGGGTTTGTACTGGGCATGAGGCCGCCTCCCTTGTAAGCTACCCAGCGAAGGGTTACTCTGTTGTTGGAGCCCAGACAGTTTAGGATCTGGGCTAGTTTGGAGGTTATCTCAGCAGATTCAAGTGCCCTTAGAGCCGCTTGACTGTCTGGTAGGATATATATATCTTTACCCTTATAGGATATTATATATCTTTACCCTTTACCCTAGTTGAGAAGTGGGAACTCCGTTAGTCCTTCATACATTCGTTGTCATGGTTTTTTTGACGAATTATAGTTTTTGTATTTACTTATATTAAGATGACGGGTAGGTCACACTAGCGACGCCAATCGATTTTATTTTTTAGCGATTAAACCGGATCTGATTTAATCAATTTCGGGGTTACAAACACTTATACTGACGACCCGTTTGGTACAGTGGTAGTGAACGCTGCCTTTCGTCCAGGGGTTACAGGTTCGATCCTCGCACACTACAAACATTTGTGTGCATGTATATGTATGTTAGTATTGGTCTGGGTGTTTTCTATGTATTATAAGTATGTATTTACAAAATAAAAGTATTATATGTATATATTTGTAATCCCACTGTTGATTCTGATATCTGTAACACAGGTGCTTGAGCTACCTATCTCGGAGTCAGGTCAATGTATGTGAGGTTGTAAAATATTAATTTATTTATACTATTTATTAATCGGCGGTAATCCTAAATTTGAGTGCACTATAAGTATTAAATAAATAGTAATAGGTGTTTGCCGAGAGGTTGAAACCCCGAAATTGTTTAAAATAGATCCGGTTTAGTAGCTAAAAGTTAAAATCGATTGCCGTCGTTAGGGTACCCTATCCGTCACTTTAAAAGCGTTTCCCGTATCCTTTGCCAGTGCTAACGTTTGGCCACCCTATCCCTGCGTGTTATAGCTTCCACTCCTGCCGTAGGGTCCGGAAAGGTTAAAGGAATAAAAGTTTCCAGTAACATAAAACATAGTTTGTGTACACGGCCTTTTCTTTAGAAATCTATTGCTTGAGTCGCTACGCTCGCCCTTTATTGCTTGTTATTAAAATAATAGGTCAGCGCTGTTTTATGGTCCCGATATTAAATTCGGGGCCCTTGGGTATACTGCACAACACGAAGTAAATGAATTTGCTGACTTTAAAAATTTAATTTTTTTTTATTGTATTATAGGTGGAAGACGAGCAGACGGATTGTCTGATGGTAAGCGATTGCCGCCACCCGTAGACACCCGCGACACCAGTGGAGTGACAAGTGCACTCCCAACATTTAAACCCTCCATCGCCCGGATTGGGCCCCCGGTAACCTCACTCATGCAGCGAAACACAGCACAGTGCTGCTTGACGCTGGTTTTGTGTGAGGCCGTGGTATCACTCCAGTCGAGCCGGCCCATTCATGTCGAGGCGTGGCTCTTCCACGGTGATTTTGTGGGGGAGTTGTAAAATGTTCGACTAACCAAAAGTCGTAGAACATATTTAACTATTTATACCTATATTATGCCGCCTTTGTAATATTCGAAATAAATTTTTAATTTGTCTATACTTAATACATACTTTAAATCAATATATATACAAACATTATATTTGTAAGAGTATTTGATATAAACACGATGTATGGTGCATTCTGAAGCGAGCTCTGTTTCTGTTGTAAGTAACTTGTATGTCAAATATGTATTTTAGGTATCCGCAAAATATCAGCGTCGAGGCTCGTGTCTCGACAAATAGCTGAGCGGGGACCTTTTTGGCGCCTCTTAGAATTTAGATATTAGACTGTACCTAGATTAGGATTAAATGAATAAGTAATGTATAGATCTATATTTTGTTATCAGTATTTTTGGTGCCAAATAAACATTATTCTATTCTATTCTATTGATACAATTTAGACGTTCTGATCCTTTATTGATTTATTAGTACCGACTGTACCTACAGACTATTTAATAATACAGATAATATTGATTTACCGAGGTGTCGTAAAAGGCGACTAAGGTAAAGCTGCTGGCATGATCATCAGCACCCAGAGAAGGAAAACTCTGCATTTATATCAAAACCCTCGCCAACCCGTCTGCCAAGCATGGTGAGTATGGCAATTGCCCCTCATGTGATTGAGGGAGGCCCGTGCCCCAGCAGTGGGGACTTAAATGGGCTGATGATGATGATGATGATTGATTAATGGTACAGACAGCCACACATCAGGTTACCACAATCTGTCAAATTTCCTCAACTCATATTGAACTTAAAAGTTTTCATAGGATCGATTGTCATGATGAGAGCGAGAGCAAAATAAATAAATATTTCACAATATCACATACATTGATCTGACTCCGAGATAGGTAGCTCAAGCACCTGTGTTACGGATGTCAGAATTGTAGTGTGTGACGCACCTTGCCCCTAGGTTAGGCTAGTATATAAGTTAATTAGTAGGTAATAAACAGAGAGTCATAACGCATCACTTGTTTTAATTACACGTCCCGAACCTCCGTCATTGCATGGCGATCCTGCCAGTGCTGCCTATGGCGGCGCTGCGCACGGGCACATGTCGGGTTTTTTTTTATTTGTTTTTGTGCAAGATGGAACTTTAATTTAAACAAACTAAAAAAAAAAAAAGCGTGAGATTATCGTGAAAAATGACTATATTGTGAACAAAACCGTTGATAATAAAAAAGACAATTCGGTGTATGGGCGTGCGTGCTGTAATGAGAACATCATGAGAAGTGCTGGGCGCAGGGCGCAGAAGGAGCCAGAGGACAAAGTGGTTGCAGGCTGCCGGGAGATGTTGGTGTCCGATGTGGTATGATTGCCGGCAGCCGGGCGATGATGGAGTCCGATGGTTGGAGTGGAGACGCAGGGCGCCGGGAGCATGTTGGAGACCATGGACTTCGCATGGTCCTATGGGAATGGAACAGCCGCCGTCGAAGATTTTTATTATTCTTTTTAATTTTTACTTTCTTTATATTTAAATTTTTAAATGTTGGCAACCACATATTTTTTCAGTAGATTTCATTTTTAGGTTTCTTGTCATAATATTTGTTTAATTATTATTATTATAGTTTTACAGAATTTTACACTTGTAGAATAATATTGATTGCAACTAATAACATGGATGTAGCTCGATTTTTTTATTATTAAATTAGATTTTATTTTGACGAAAAAAAACTTTTGAATTCTTATAAGGTCGATATAATTTTCAAATTATAAATTTCAGTAATTTCAATAGGTATGATTTGTTAAAGCACACATATCGAAACGCTGACTTAGCAACACGTGTGGCGTTTGTTACCATGCAGCCTCGAAGTGTAGGTACTGTATCAGGTAAGTTACTAATCTCGTAGATAGAGTTATTTGAAATCTGAAGAATTATCCTTAATGCAATTTTTGTTTTACGGAGTATTAGTAGATATTTTTATAAGTCAATTTGCGGTTCTAATTTTTTTTATGATAACATTTTTGAAGACAATAGTTTTAGTCAGATTACGTTATTTTAAAAAAATATATACAGTAATTTTGGTAATAATTAGCAACATTTTACAATTGAAATATTAATATATTTTTTAAAAATTATTTTGAGGTTTTTTATGAATTATTTTGTTAGCTAGGCTTGAGATATGTAGCCAAAAGGCTTGAAATATGTTTTTAGATTACTTTCTTTTGTTACTGTTTGTCTTTAAAATTACTTTTATTTCAGAAATATACTTAATATTCTGGCCAAATATTAAGTATTACGTGATTTTTTAATATTTTCATATACATAATATACTATAATTAATCATAAATAGTTTGAGTACATATTAAAGTTCATCGTCATGATTCAGATTCCTAAGAGTACATTTTCATACTTATAAGGATTGGTTAAATTAAACATAGGAATCCATTGGAAGATAAGCCAGAAGACACTTTTAGAATAACAAGTTGCATCATACATTTAGGTGAAGCGGTAACATGACGCTTGATGAACAATGACACACGCGTTAGCTGGTTTTGCTGATTGTGCTGATTCTTGGAACTTTCCATATAATTTTAAAGTAGGTCGTCTGATTTGAAGCATTTTTGCATTGAATGATTAGTGAGCCACCGTATAATGAAGGACAGTGATTGAGTATAGTAAGATTGAGTTATGGGTTGAGAGGAAGTAAGCTGTTTTAAAAATATTTTTGGAACTTAAAGTAAGTATTCAATTAGGAACAGAATGAATGAGTTTTGAAAATGGTATGAAAGTTTATTAGCTGTATTAAAAATCTTTTTGATACATTTGGTTTCAATTAGGTACAGCATGGATAAGGTTTGGCTAAGGATATGACGTTCAATATGAAGGTTCTGGAATGAATGATATTTTTTTGAATAAAGAAAGATAGGGAATTATTTGGTTATGAAAGCTACGCATGCATTTGGATTGATCACCCAAAAGCTTTTATTGAACTTAATTTTTCAAATTTGGGAATGTAGTTTTACTTTTAGAAGGATTTGAAAGAGATGTTTTGTATCTATTTGCTCGAGTATGCGGTACACAATATAATGGTACATGGAGGGGTGGATCCTTCCATCGATCATGGTGAGAAACGAGATTTCCTCTGTGAGATGAGTTGGAGTCCAAAGTAGGCTTAAAATACGACCCCCTAATGGCACTATACAAGTGACCATTTTATAAGTATGAAGTGGAGTGTTTAATAAAATGTATAATAATGCCGGGCCCAGGCAAATGAAGCAAATAGGCTAAGTACCTATGTTGCAAAGTGTACCGATACTGTACGAATGATGATGAATAAATAACGAGCAAGAGTGGGACTAAAGAGTTGTCAAAATGAGGATTTTAAACCAATGTAAGATAAAGCATATGAATATTGTTGATTTTTATCGGAAAGCAATGAAGAGTGTTTATGTCGTAAAAGGAAAAGCTAAATAATTAAATTGTTGATGAAGAATTTTGAGTGGACAATGAATAAAGACAAATTAAATTATTATTGATAGGAAGATATGCTAATTATTTATGTTTTATATTGTATTAAAATAAATATAGTGTGACCTACTTATGAAATGTATTATAAATAACTTGTATTAAAAACCAATTTTTGTTTTTAGATAAATAAATTGAAGAAAGATGATTATTTTACCTCAATTTTATTTTCATGTTTATATTGTTGTGAAATTGGTATCAAATTGTAAATTTACAGAATAAGAACCATTTAAGGAATAATCATTATAGGAAACGTTGAAAGTTACTCACCTACAAAGTTTTTTTTTTACAAAATAGGTTCAATGCTGTTGCTTTATTTTTATTTCTAAATTTTACATAAATTATAATATTTACAGGGTTTGCCAACAGTAGTGTTAAGGTAGTAGGTATTGAATTATGTTAAAATTAGTATATTAGAATATTTTTAAATTGGAAATTTTATATTTTTGTATGTTTATAAAAATAATTTAGTAAGTAAACAAATTATTTTTCAAAAAAAAAACGCGGGAGGTGTAGTGTGTGACGCACCTTGCCCCTAGGTTAGGCTAGTATATAAGTTAATTAGTAGGTAATAAACAGAGAGTCATAACGCATCACTTGTTTTAATTACACGTCCCGAACCTCCGTCATTGCAGAATCAACAGCGGAAATACAAATATATACATATAATACTTTTCTTTTGTAAATACATACTTATAATACATAGAAAACACCCAGACCTATACAAACATACATGTTCATGCACACAAATGTTTGTACTGTGCGGGGATCGAACCCGCAACCCTTGGACCAAAGGTAGCGTTCACTACCACTGTTCTAATCGGGTCGTTAACGAATGAATGAATGAACATTGGGTACATTCAGTCGTGTCTCTTTAATCACTTGACATTGGCAGAGTTGTCTCGTAAGAGCAACAGCAAGCCATAAAAAAAAACATTCAGTCGAAAGATTCGAATAGGTAGAGAAATTTCATAGCTCCAGTCTTCTTGATTTCCTAGCTTCACTCAGCCTCGGGCATAGCCTAACTACCTCCCGGGGGGAACTCAACCGCGGCTTACTGGCTTTGACGGAGTGGCTTTAGTGGAAATAAAAGTTTCATAGCCCGATCTGGAGAATTAGCTAAGTAGGTACTTACCTAATCTTAAGTTCGAAGTTTGATACCTTGGTCGTAATCATCACTTCACGAGCCTATGTTTACTTTCTAGGTAAACGCATTACATCTTAGACCGCGTTGTCGCTTTCCATCATGTTATTATTAGTCTATCTAAAAAAAAATGTGCCTGTAGTTTTTTATAGTATAAATGGCAGACGAGCAGACGGATCACCTGATGATAAGTGACTGTCGCAGTGTCGCCGCCAATAGACCATGATAAACTGTGACCATGGACACCCGCATTACCAGTAGAGTCGCCAATCTATTCACTCCCCTGTCCCCCGGATTATTTTGGGATATAGTATCCTGTGGTAATGGAATCACGGTCCATTACCAAAGGATAGTATATCCAAGAATTAGAAGCTTTATTAAAGTGGCTCGCACTTTAAAGCGACGGCTGCGCAAGAGGTCCCGGGTTCGATCACCAGGTCAAGCGAAAAATTTGTAGGTTCCTAAGTTTTCGGTAAGAAATTCATAGTGTCAGCCCGGAATAGTGTAGTTGGCGGTCTTGTACCCCGTGCCCCGGGAAGCACGTTAAGCTGTTAGTCCTACGCCTGATCCCTCTGCGGTCGTATTACAGTAGTGTCCTATCGGATTATGAGGGTAAGGGAATAGAAAGTGCACTTGTGTTTGCGCACACACTTGAGCACTATAATATATCCTGCGTACGTGGCTGATCGTTAATATTGGCCACCGTAGCCGTAATCGGTTGGAGGATATTATTATTATATATGTTACAGCCAAAGTAATAAATCTGGATATTATGCATATTGGCTAGCCATTATGCATAATATCTACTCAGTTTGGTTAAAGTAATAATGGACACAAAATTAATCACATTAACTAGCTATTATATATAATATCTCGATAACTTGGATAATGTAATAAAACACGTAGGTATGCGTTTAAGATTATATAATTCTATTTCAATTTGCCTAAACTATGTAATCATAAAGATTATTTAAAAAATTAAAATAACATGAGATAGTAATTTCACGTCAATTAACATTTTTATAAAATTATTCAACTTTAATTTATAAAGTAAATTTAAAGCTCACTGGCAATAAATGGAAAAAATTAAAACACAGGGATCAACACCCAATAAAGACAAAAATAATAAAGTTTTTAATACGAACTGACATTGCTTTAAGCATACCTAACTAATAATAAAGATTATTTTTAAAATTAAAATAACAAGATAATAATTTCACGTCAATTGACATTGCTATAAAGTTATTTAACTTTAATTTAAAAAGTAAATTTAAAGCTCACTGGCTATAAAACAAAAAAAGTAAAAACACAGGGATAAACACCCAATAAAGACAAAAATAATAAAGTTTTTAAAACAAACTGACATTAATTAACCAGGTTATGATGACCTGGTTATTTATTCTTACAAGTAAGGCTCTTGTAACATTTTGAGTTACACATGAGGTTTGACTTTTTAGACGACAACAAACACTATTGCGTCAGCCACGAAATGACGCCGATCACGCCACGCGGTAGCGGGATGAAGAGCGGGAGGGGTAACAAGTCGGCCAGACCGTATTTTATTACTTTGGCTAACTTTGACACGCTATTATGAATAATGTCCAGACAAAGTGATTAATTTATTACTTTGACTAGTGAATTTGGCTGTTATCTATAATGACCAGTCATTATGTATAATAGCTATTTAATCACTATGACTGTAACATATATATTTTTAAGCCTTGGCTTTCTCCAGCCTTTGAAAAAGGCGGGTAAGTATTCCTACGACACGGACCTCAGTCAAGCGTCATAGGATTGAGTGTAGTGGATCCGGATGACAAAAACTTTCGGGCGATTCGACATGTGTTAAGTATGCTAGCTTTTTGAAGTAAATAGGTAATTTTTGTGGGGATGTTTAACAATTCAAGGCTCTTTTTTATACTATTGGGGATAACTCCTGTTGATGAAATAACTATTGGAATTATATGTACAGTTTCGGCATGCCACTGTTGTTTTAGCTCTATTGCCAGGTCATGATATTTTGTTATTTTTTCTGAGATGGTTGCTTGAAGGTTGTGTATATTAGGAACTGCTATGTCTATTAAATAAATTGTTTTGTTATCTTTGTCATGTAGGGTGATATCTGGCCTATTAAAATGTACTGTTTTATCTGTTATTATCGTTCGGTCCCAATATAATTTTGTCTGTTGGTTTTCAAAAACAGTTATTATTATTTATTATTATTATTATTAATATAATGGACCGTAGATTATTCTTGGATAAAAAATTGTTGAATTTCGATCGAAGTTCATATCTGTTCGATCTGTTGTTTCATATTTTTATCTCTTTGTTGACAGAGAGCGTGCGGCTCGAGCATGGGCTATGGCATGGCGTAGTGCCGACATGAGTGCGCGGGTCGCGCTCGCCGCGCTGCTGGCCGCGCTGGTGAGCGCCGCGCACGTGCCCACGCAGGAGCCGGCGCTGTTCGAGGCCGCTTTCCAGGGTACGTTACTTTTTTTCATTGTAATAAAGCGTGCCCCATTTTAAAGATCGACGCGCTCTCACTAAAGCGCTGCGTGTCCCGTTTTAAAGATCAACTCGCGCTCGCTAAAGCGCTGCGTGCCTCATCATCATCATCAGCCCATTTAAGTCCCCACTGCTGGGGCACGGGCCTCCCTCAATCACATGAGGGGTAATTGCCATACTCACCACGATTGGCAGACGGGTTGGCGAGGGTTTTGATATAAATGTAGAGTTTTCCTTCTCTGGGTGCTAATGATCATGCCAGCAGCTTTACCTTAGTCGCCTTTTACGACACCTCGGTAAGAGTGAGGGTGGCCTATTCTACTCTGCCCGGGACCACACGGCGTGCCTCATATTAAAGATCAACTCCTGCTCGCTAAAGCGTTGCGAGCCCCGTTTTGATACACTAAACTGACTCGCTAGAGCGCTGCGTGAGGTCAGTGGTGCCTCATTTTGACACTCGACGTGCACCTCGCTAAAGCGCTTCGTGCCCCGTTTTAGAGATCGGCGCGCGCTCGCTAAAGCGCTGCGTAGTTATTATTGAATGACTCAAGTGACTCAAGGGAAAGAGGGAAAGAGTTAACTCATGTCGCGTCACTACTATCAGATAATTCCTATTCCCTCTTCAACGCTGCATAATCCACATTAAAATTTTAAAATTGTAAAATGAATCAAGTGACTAAATTAAACTCAAGGTTTACTCTACTGTCAGATAATCCCTATTCCCTCTTTTTATCAACGCAGCATCATTAACATTTAATAAAAAAAATGTATAATTAATAAAATTTAATTAATTACTCAAGTGACAAAAATTAACTCAAGTTGCCTCACTACTGTCAGATAATCCCTATTGCCTCTTTGGAACGCAGAGGCAGCGTTATCTACTTTTAATTAAAATTGTATAATGACTCAAGTGACAAAAATTAACTCAAGTTGTGTCAGATAATCCCTATTGCCTTTAAGGAACGCTGCATAATCCACATTTAATTGTGTCCCTGGCTGGGGACTGTTGAACAAAAGTTTGAGAATAACCGCTGAACATTTTTAATCATCAACCAATCCCGTGGTTAACCCAGATTGGGGGCTTCTAATTGGTCGAGTTCTATAATCCTATTTCATTTGCGAGTTTAATATTAATATTATATTAGCATTATCGTTTGCTAAGGATTCTTGTGTTTAGTTTTAGTTTTTTACCGACTTCAAAAAAGGATGAGGTTCTTTCACCTCAACTTTTTATCGAACACGGTACGAGCGGATGATTGCCGTTTAAGGTGATGGGTAGAGCACACTAGCGACCCCAATCGATTTTAATTTTTAGCTACTAAACCGGACCTATTTTACCTAACCTTACCTAACCTTACCTATAACCTGTGCGGATAAAGAATGGGATCAGAAATGGCGGCGCATCTATTCACTTCTCGCTCGCACACTGTTCTATATATAGATTTCTGATCCCATTCTTTATCCGCAAAGGTTGTAACCTAACCTATACTATTTATTTAATAGGTACTTATAGTTAACTACATATTTGGTCTGCTTTTGCACTCAAACTTTGGATGACCGCCAAAAGTGGCCGCTTTTGGCGTGAATCAATTTATCACGTATAAAAACGGACCCAACATTTGTGCATTGTTATTTAACAATATTTTTTACACGCGACAAGTAATAATAATATGCATAATGCTAAAAGTGGCCACTTTAAGCATTTATGCAGATTATTGTTACTAGGAAGTATAGTACTACTAGTAAGTAGGAAGAAATAATTTCATAAGTTTCTCTCAAAAAACAGTTAATACATTCCTCCAAGTATTTAAGTTTGTACTTTTTTCTATAATGTCGTACAACAATTTAAATCTGCTGGCGGTGCCGTTTGTTTCGCCGATGACCTTACCCTATTATTTTCTTAGTCTATCCGTTTAAGGTGAGACGGGTAGGGCCAACTAGCGACGCCAATCGATTTCAATTTTTAGCTACTAAACCGGATCTATTTTAAACAATTTCGGGGTTACAACCTCTCGGCAAACACTTATGCTATTTATTAAATAACCATGCACAAGTGTTGGGTCCGTTTTTGTACGCGAAAAATTGATTCACGCTAAAAGTGGCCACTTTTGGCGGTAATTCAAATTTCGAGTACAAAAGCAGACCCAAAAGTTAAGTATAAGTATTTAATAAATAGTTTAAGTGTTTGCCGAGAGGCTGTAAACCCGAAATTGTTTAAAATAGATCCGGTTTAGTAGCTAAAAATTAAAATCGATTGTCGTCGCTAGTGTGCCCTACCCGTCACCTTAAAAACCGTAACCTTCCTTTTTTGAAGAACCTCAAGTTGTGTTCCCCCGGGAAAACCTTGTAGGGCCTACAACGAAACCGTCCCGTAAGCCCGTAATGGACAACATTTCAAAATTGCTAAGCTCTGAAACAAAAAATACCATTTCTTTATTTACTTTTCCGCTGCGCGAATATATATTTATTCATTTTTTATATTGCTTATTTACTGAGAAAAAAATTAAAAACTAAAAAACGTTAGATGACGTCATCGGACGGCAGAATGTAAAATATTTCTTTGCTTAGCACATTATAGTTTTAAATTTACGAAATGCCAAACCCATGACATGCAACTGTCAAAAAAAAACAACTTGTCAACGTTGAATGAATGAATGACGTTGACAATGTTGACACTAGTATTATTTACCTTTGACAGTAGTACTTTTTTTTTTATTAAAACAATGATAAGCAAAGGAATATCGCTGTATTCAGCCGTCCGATGACGTCATTTGGCGCTTACGTCTATTTAGAATATAAAGAATTTTAATAATTATTTTATGCATGAAAATGGACAAATTTTGAAAAAAGAAAAAATATGGGTCCGTTCATTTTATGTCTATTTTCATATAAAAAAACAATATCGACATGTTAAAAATATGAAATGTTGTCCATCGTCCCGTGATTGGCGTCACTTTCTCTTTTATGGTCCAAGTGATAATAAACACTCTTGCAATACTGTGGCTATACCATGGACTAATTAATTAGTCCCTGACTATATCTACCTTGCATTTTAAGACAAATTTAATTGCGAACAAAAGTTACTCGTGCATAAAATTAATGACTTCTTATACCGTGTTTAAAATTAATTTCAATCAGTTAAAAGGACGTTTGTTTTAAAGAAAGTTGCTTTGAAGTAATGAAAGTTTGCAAAATTCGAGGGTATTTTATATACATAACCAAGTTAGGTTTATTAATATTAATTAGAATGATTTAATTAAATTAAATAATTTAATAAATTTTATTAAGAAACAAAGATTAATACAATCACGTGTCTAGGTTTTTAAAATTGCTTAAATTCTAGAATCAAATAATAGAACGGGGACCTTCTAGAGGTGAGCGTACTCTTTTTTAAAAAAGCCGGCAACACATTACCGATCTCTCTGATTTCGCGGATGTTCAGTGGCGGACACATCAAGCTATACAAAACCATTTTTTTATTAAAATATCTAAAATAAAAACAGAAAAGTATTTTTAAGGGCTCCTTATAAACAAATGAATACCCTAGGATATTTTTCAGAATTTTGTCAAATAGCGTATTGCCGTCGCCCGTGGACAACCGCACAAACTAAGTAGAAGATACTACGTATCAGACAGGAATGTCCTATAGTGCTCCACTAGATCATTTATAGATCGACTGAACGGAGTCAGCATTGATTTTGACATATTTGAATGAATGATTTGTCATAAAGCGGTTCATTCATTCAATGAACGAATGATGAGTAATACCAGATATAATTTCCCGAAGCTGGACAGCTTTTTTTATTAATAACATGCCATTTTAACTTATACATAACAAAAATAAAATACAACCTACTTTTTCTTTTTCTAAATGGATGGTGACAAGTGAAAAAGCTCTTTAATTATTAAATGAACGAACGAGATCATTCGTGAGTGTGAATATCTTTCTGAAAGATGATTGACAGTTAGCATAGACAACGTGACTAATTTCGTTTCAAGAGGATGAGGAGGAGAGCCTTGGACAACCGTAACACCAGTGGAGTGACATGAGCGCTGCCAACTTTGGCCACAACCTTCACTTACTCCGCGAATCACAGTTCATGTTGTTTCACGCCGTTTTTCTGCCTAAGCCGGCCCAGCTTCCACGGTAACATTACATTTACAGAGCTGCCTTCCCAATGCTTCCCAAGTCCTCTTTGATGATATAAAAAAAAATTGAGACAAAATCCGCAGCAGCTCATGATGTGTTACGAAGGGATACCCGGCGGGATATAATTTGCTACGAAGAGTTCCCCAGCAGCTCATTGCTGGCTACGAAAGGATCATTCGCTACGGGGGTTACCCCTAGCAGCGGTCGCTTGCTACGAGGGAGTCCCCAGCAGCTCATTGCTGGCTGCGAAAGGATCATTCGCTACGGGGGTTACCCCTAGCAGCGGTCGCTTGCTACGAGGGAGTCCCTAGCAGCTCATTGCTGGCTGCGAAGGGATTATTTGCTAGGGGGTTCCTCCAGCAGCGGGCGCTTGCTACGAGGGGTTCCCCAGCAGCTCATTGCTGGTTACGAAGGGATCATTTGCTACGGGGGTTCCCCCAGCAGCGGTCGCTTGCTACGAGGGGTTCCCCAGGAGCTCATTGCTGGTTACGAAGGGATCATTTGCTACGGGGGTTCCCCCAGCAGCGGTAGCTTGCTACGAGGGGTTCCCCGGTAGATCATAATTTCCACCAGCAACTCGTCTTATTATGTACTAGGACGGGTAGGATGTCCCCATAGCTTGGATGAGTCCGTTCCATCTGGCTCCCTAGGTACGCCCATGATAAAAGTTTAAAAAATCGAGTGTCAGTTGTATTCCAAATTGGCGCTAGGTAAAATTTTCTTTTTATACGATAGGTGCCAGACGAGCAGACGGATCACTTGATGGTAAGCGATTGCCGCTGCCCATGGACACCCGCGACGCCAGAGGAGTCACAAGTGCGCTGTTCCTTTTAAGTCCCATTTCCCCCGGATTGAGCTTTCGGTACCCTCACTCACGCAGGGAAACATAGTACAGTGCTACTTCACGCCGGTTTTCTGTGAGGCCGTGGTATCACTCTGGTCGAGGCGACCCATTCATGCCGAAGCGTGACTCTCCCATGATCTAAACGGTATAGTAGCTCCCTTTAGGTGCTCTTTTTTATGTAAGTCATGTTGGTTTAGTGGTTTAATTAA
The DNA here is from genome assembly GCA_019059595.1 of Marasmia exigua. NCBI lineage: Eukaryota > Metazoa > Arthropoda > Insecta > Lepidoptera > Crambidae > Marasmia > Marasmia exigua. The sequence continues at coordinate 8,695,743 of CM032485.1, forward strand.
TATTTTAACCATATCATCTCAATACATTTTTGATTGTATTATGTTTGTACGCAAGAACTTGCATCTTTATTCACAAAAATCAGATTTTCATAGCTTTAACACGCGAAATAAACATAGGCTTGCTGTCCCAAATCTAAGACTTCATAAAACTGGAAACTCATTTGTAGGATTGAGCATTAGAATGTTTAATAAGTTACCTCAAAATATCATTGATTTACCTGTACATAAGTTTAAGTTGCATGTAAAAACTGCCTAATGCAGAAAGGCTACTATAAAGTAGATGATTATTTGAATGATAAGGATTCTTGGACATGTTGATCTCTTCGCCTGTCCTCTAATGTATAATTCATTTCATAATTTTTCTTTGACGATTTATCTAAACGATATTGATTATAAGCATTGTATATCATACTGTCACTGTAATCATAATTTGTATAAGAATGAATATTGTAATTACCATATTATTTGAAAAGAGTAACTACTGAGTTTCTTGCTGATTCTTCTCGGTAGAAATAATTGACATTCCGAATCAGCGATAGATTACATAATATTTGACATTCATAAATGTTCTGTATGGACTTAAATTGAATAAAGACATTTTTGATTTTGGTTTAAGTATCGCCCTGTTGGTCTAGTGGTTTCAGGGCGCATTGTGATCTCGGGGTCCTGAGGACGAGCGGTTTTTGGTCACCAATACGCATAACGCAAGCGTGATGATTAAGCATTGCAGTAGCGATGACAAAATTTCTTTGTTGGAAGCCTTTGCCTTTTTAATTTTACTCTATGTGATACTAACTTGTAGCAGATAGTATTTTTTGTCGAACCATTATTACGATCTCGACAGCGCTCTATCTCAATCCTTTGAAGAGGCTATTATGCCGGCGAAATTGCTTTCTGGCCAGTTTAATGGCTTCGATCACTTTGAGATCGGTATTAACAAATACACTGCCTTTCAAAATGTAAAGACAGCTACTAACAAAAGATAAGGAGTACACGGCCCAATCAGGGTTTAAAGGTCGTGTTGTGGGTTTTCATTGGTGTGGATAGTGATCCGTCTGCTTGACTGCCACCTATCACATAAAGTAAAAGTGAAAAGGCAAAGGCCTCCAACAAAGAAATCCGGTCATCGCTACTGTAATGGGATGAGGCTTTGCCTCTTCTGTAGGCTCTTCCATGGAGAGTGCTCTTTGGAGCTGTTTAATATCATACCAGGGTCACCATTTTAAATCGCACGACTAGACGCCGCGGCAACCTTCACCAATACTAACTGGAACCAATACCTTCCAGAACGCTTCGTTTCCAGGGCTCCTTTTTCCCGCGCTCGTGCAAACTCTGGAATGAGCTTCCAGCCGCGGTGTTCCCTGATCGCTATGACATGTCCTTTTTTAAACGAGGTTTGAAAAGAGTTCTTCTCTCACGGTAGGCAGCGGCATGACTGTGCTCCGGTATTGTTGATGTCTATGAGCGGTGGTTACCGTTTACCATCAGATGGGCCGCAAGCTCGTCTACCTACTATAAGCAATAAAAAAAAAACACCACGCTGCGTAATGCGGATTGGTGACCACAAACCGCTCGACCCGCCACCAACCCATGGTCCTTTCTACCGTTTCGGCATACGGACCGAATCTTGGGAGACGCTCACCAGGTACTTGCCTTGGGCTCTTTCCTAGGTGCGTGTCTTCACTCCCTACAAAGTATATGTCCTGTCTCTGTCATTGTCACTTTTCCCCAAATGGGGCGTGAAACACCACAACACAAGCGACTCACGCTCGGGCCTTTCCTCATCAATTGTCAAACTCCTACCTTATTTCAAGCCTTTTATGGGCAAATGTAACTGCTCGAACCGGGAATCATCCTCAAGACCCCGAGATCGATACGATACCTACTTAAACTACCAACACCACTCACAAAAAAAGTAATAAGTAGGAGAGCCATGCATCGGTCCGACAGGAGTGATACCACGGCCTCACAGAATACCGGCGTGGCGGAGCATCTGCGCTGTGTTTCGGCGAGTGAGTATGAGTAAGGGTAGGACCCAATCACGGAAGGGGAATTTAAAGGTTGGCAGCGTTTTTACTTCATTGGTGTTGAGAGTTACCATGGGCGGTGTAAAGCAGGGAAATACTCAAACCACTGTGCTACCTAGACAAGACTGCGTAGCTATAGTCGAATTGAAGGAAAAGCAGCATTGATTACAAGTAGGTCTGTCAATCAGACGGGGGGAGGTGGGGCATTTTTAAGGTAGGGCATTTTTAAGGCATGGGGAAATACCCCCCATAATCCCCCGCCCACCTGCTTACGGCCCTGTACTGAGGCAGGTAGGCACGTTTCGGATAGTTTCTAAAACATCTATCCGTGATTCAATTGCTCTGGTTCCCCTGTAAAGGCTTGCGAAGGTCAGACGGCAGTCGCTCCTTTGAATAGTTTCCATACTCCCCAAATCCTGAATCATGGACTAAGCATACCCCATGCTCTAGAGCAACAGCTTCGGACGCAACTGGGAATCACACGCTAAAATGGGATGGAGACCGATATATATTTTACAATACATATTTTTAATAATATATACACAATTTTCGGTTCCGAATATGTTACCTACATCGATTATCGTGTATAGATTGAAAAAATATATACATGTCGAATTGAGAACCTCTTTTTTTTAAATCGGTTAAAAAGCTGGTGTTCATTTTTCATATTTTTCCATATTTCCAAAATCAACAGTTTTGATTTCGATAAATAAATCGTAAAACATGTGATTGTATACTGCATTCAAATTAATAAGTTTCATTGATGATAGTGTAGAGTATATGGTATTGCGGAATACAAAACAAGAACCCTGTTTATAGTATAAAGTAATATAAAAGTATTTAGATATTCCTAGGCTTTCTCTTTTTTCATAAATATATATGTGGAAAAACGGTTTAAATGGATCAGTTTACGAAAAATCGTTGTTTTTCTGTACGTTTGCTGCAGTTTTGCTCTGTTCCGGAGACAGGTTAGAGGCTAAGGAGACGGTGAATAATACGTAGGTATACCGCCTGGGGTATTAATTAATTCTCTTAAGGAGATGAATGAAACGTTTGTGTTAACCTGAACCTTTTGGTACCTACCTTTGCGAAAATGATTTTTCACAATCATCATCATCATCATCGTCAGCCCATTTAAGTCCCCACTGCTGGGGCACGGGCCTCCTTCAATCACATGAGGGGTAATTGCCATACTCACCACGCTTGGCAGACGGGTTGGCGAGGGTTTTGATATAAATGCAGAGTTTTCCTTCTCTGGGTGCTGTTGATCATGCCAGCAGCTTTACCTTAGTCGCCTTTTACGACACCTCGGTAAGAGTGAGGGTGGCCTATTCTACTCTGCCGGGGACCACACGGGATTTTTCACAATAAACAATATTAATTATGAAAGTTATTGTTTTTTAAAACTCCATTTTTTAAAGGTGTTGGTACATATTTTGGATTTTTAGTACATATTTATCCGAGCCCTATATAAACAGATCAAACTAACAAGATCTTGCCTGCGCAACCCCTTAATCATAAACATTCCATCTCGAGACAATAACCCTTGAGATCCAGTCATGTCTGAGGACGCTCAGATGTCTCTTGCGATGCTTATTACATATTAAGGCACCAAGGTACTCGCTAGTGTTGTTGCCGATCAAGAATGTAACGATAGTTGAATGAATGAATAAATAAATTAAGTATTTGACAGCTGAAAAACAAAAAAAAAACAATAAACCTGTGTGTTTATTGTTTTGTTTTACGGAGTAGGTACACAAAATATAACTATACAATAGTAAATTATTCTATAAATAAATAAATAAAAAGTTCTTTATTTCTTTAAACCTTAAGTCGCTTACTTAATTTACATCGGCTGGCTGGATCTATAAGAGTAACAACACTAGTTTTTTTTATACTTACCTTTATTTTATTTTTATATTACTTTGATGCGTGTCTGTACCTACCTACATATAGAAAAAACACGGCTCTCAGTAATCTTTCTTTAGGTAAGTGCAGCCACACATCAAAGTACAAAAATAGACATTTTCTTCAACCGATTCTCGTTCATTTCAATTTCAACTGGGTAATTTTGACAAATTTTGATGTGTGGCATACATAATACCAGCGCAGGATGTCTCGATTCGGCACCCTAATAATCCTCCAACCGATTACGGCTACGGCGGCCAATCTCAACGATCAGCCACGTACGCAGGATATATTATAGTGCTCAAGTGTGTGCGCAAACACAAGTGCACTCTCTATTCCCTTACCCTCATATTCCGATGGGACACTACTGTGACACGACCAGAGAGGGATTGGGCGCAGGACCAACGGCTTAACGTGCTTTCCGAGGCACGGGGGTACAAGACCGCCAATTTCCAGACTCCGGGCTGCCACTAAGAATTTCTTACCGAAAACTTAGGTTCAAATTTTTGGCCCGACCCGGGGATCGAACCCGGGACCTCTTGCGCAGCCGTCGCTTTAAAGTGCGACCCACTAACCACTGTGCCACCGAGGCAGCCTATACACATGCTGAGTTACCTACTTATGTGCCTTTTCAGTGTTAACTGTGTATTCTCATTTATTTTACTTTTGATGTTATCATTTCTTTATGATAAGAACACTGAATAAATATTTTTCTTTTATTAACGCGATATATCCATAATTATTATTATAAATGGGAAAGTATATGTGTGTGACTGGTTGTTAGTCCATCTTTTACGAAAAAAGTACGACGAATTGACGAATACTTAATCGAAAGTACAGTCAACAGCGGAAGTAGCTGCACATATTTCGAGTTTTGTAGTTCTTATTCCGTGGAGCATAAGAGTCACTAGTTGCGACAAGAGTGTATGGACTTTTGCTGTTGACTGTACCGCGAAAAAACGCATTTGGTTAATGTTTTTATTCGTACAAAAATATCAGTATTCACCCCTACTTAGTACTTACCCTCCACATTCCGATGACATTATAGATAAACTCCCACCACGCATTACGGCGTAATGTCACTTTTATCACACACTTATCCCCCAACAGCTCATAATCAGAAATCAGAGACAAATCAATTTTAAGAGGCTAATGAAAACCCCATAATGTAACGGTCGTACTCAAAAATTACGAGTCCCCTGCTAAGAAAGGATAAAGAATGTTCATAATATAGCTATAATGGTTTTAACGGTAATATATGATGGGGGCGTCGCAAAACATTTATGAAGGAAAGAGTGGTATTATCCCGGGAACGAACGCTTCGTAGTGATGTGACATTTCGCATTAAAATCGATTGATTTTGAAAAACAGCAAAATAATTTATTCATACTAATTACCTGACTACGGCGAAGCAAAAAAGGAGGGTTAGGATTTTGACCTGTATGTATGTATGTATGTATGGTTGTTCATCTGTACCCTCATAACTTCTGAACTAGTTATCATATTTGAACAAATGAGGTGTCGTTACAACCGGCTTGATTGTCTTCTGGTTATATATATGTCTCTAGGGGACTTAGAGTAAGGAACTAAAAAAAAATGCTTGACGGTACCGTAAGGGGTATCAAAAGAAAGAGCTTTTTTAGCAAATTTCGAATATGTAATTTTATTTACGTAACTAGAGCATGGCTATGGCATGGCGTAGTGCCGACATGAGGATGCGGCGGGGTCGCGCTCGCCGCGCTGCTGGCCGCGCTGGTGAGCGCCGCGAACGTGCCCAACGCAGGAGGCCGGCGCTGTTCGAGGCCGCCTTCCAGGGTACGATACTAGTTTTTCATTGTAATAAATAGACGACTTAACTGCTAAAGGAAAAAAACCATAAGTCGTTCTATCGAAAAGAAAGATACAAAAGAAACGAGCGGTTTTTAGCAAATTTCAAATATGTTATTTTATTTACGTAACTAAAATTATTGTGCACGATGCACCTTATTTTAGTTTATGTAAGTTTGTCTATGATACATATTTTGATACGTCTTTTGTTTTGCGGTCTTAATGGTCTATTTTCCTATACTTTGCTTGATACATAGTTTTCCGTTTCATCCAGTGTTTTCATCCCTTATCCCTAAATTTCTAACCAGCACACCACAGTCCCGTACAAATATGTTAAATAAACTTAAGTTTAAAAACTAAAACCCGACTACCGAAAAACACGCTCTAAAAAGTACGAAACAAGAAAATTGTCTCTGCTGAAATTATTATGCCATATTGCCGTGGTCGTATGCCACTACTACTGTAGAATAATAGATTCATTATAATAAGAAAATAAAATCAATTTGGCATACGACCACGGCGTTACGACATAATAAGTTCAGCAGAGACAATTTTCTTGTTTCGTACTTTTTACAGCGTGTTTTTTTGGTATTCGGGTTTTAGTTTTTAAACTTTTTTTTTATAAATATAAAAGCGTATATAATATGTCTGTCTGTCTTTCACTCATGGCAAAATGGATCGACGAATTGACGTGATTTTTTTATTGGAGATAGTTGAGGGGTTGGAGAATGGCAATAGGCTGTCTCTTTCCAACGCGAGCAAAGCGACGGGCAAAAGCTAGTTTTGATTATAATAATAAATGCGTCCGTCAGATAATCTATATAATAATCCAGATAATGATAATATGACGGATTTTTAATGTGTTACCGACCCTGTAAATATTTAGTTATTTGCATGTCAGGTTACAAGAAATTGTCAAACATTGTCAACAACATTGAACTGTAGGTAGGTTTTCGCTACGTTTACCTAAGTGAGAATTGGTTGATAAAAAATTAAATTGAAAATTTATAAAACCCTCGACAGCGGCCATCTTAGATTTGAAATTTGTTACAATAAATTTATTCTGCTACTCAAGCCCTTTCATATGATACCCATATTGTAGGAGTTGTGTTAAAACTTACAATCCATAGCTTTGTGACGGCGGCCATCTTGGATCGATTTTTATCCAACATAGCTAAGAACACGCCCTCCTTATTTATCTTTCAAACAAAAAAAAAACAAAATCAAAATCGGTTCATTTGTTCGGGAGCTACGATTCCATAGACAGACACACAGACACGTCAAACTTATAACACCCCGTCGTTTTTGCGTCGGGGGTTAAAAAGGATTTCGATGATCCTTTTTATCAACCAATAAAATAGCGATAAAGTATAAAGGATCAACCAGGGATAAAGGATCTCTCTGATTTCGCGGATGTTAATTGGCGGCGATGATTGCTTTCCATCAGGTGACTCGCTTGTTCGTTTGTCGCCTCTAGCATAAAAAAATAAATCCAACGTGCTTTGCACTTGACTGTTTATAATCAGTTCATCCTTAACATGTAGAGAAAACGCTTTAATAGGTTCATGGAACTTTTATTATTATAAAATAATATGTTGAAATTCAAGATCTTCCCAGGATTTTTGTCAAAATGAAAATCGACTCACCCTAGTGCAATAAGAAAGTTATGTAAATCGCCGCTCCCTAGGCTCATTCTATCAATTAATAGTGACGTTTGTAATTCCATGATTATTAAATATTAGTATTGGGATTCCATAACTTATCCCATCCCTAAATAAATTCTTAGAGAGCGAGTTATGAGGTAACAGAGGCATCGGCGTTTCTATTGTTTTATGAGAGGTTTTTATGGATTTTCCTGGCCGAAGCAAATAGTAGCTTAACCCTATGGAAATTGGGTTGAATTACCTGGAATTTTGCGTGGACTTTTGTAAATCGTTCAGCTTTTATTAAAATGTTCATTGATGACAATCGCTTTAAACATCCTATCTTATGAACTGTTGGGGCGGTCCAAAAGTAGTGACTTTAGGACCAGACTCGATCCAAAAAAAAATAATACCGATTCGATTCCAGAATACGTGCTTGGATAATGTCTTCTATTAAAGTGACAGCTTAAAGTACCCACCCTCCGGAGCAAAGTAATCTTTCTTTCGCACAATCAGGTGACTCAATCAAGCCTACAATTAGTTAACCGAAGTGGGGCCACTTAATCACTTCGTGTGTTTTTTTATACTACGTCGGTGGCAAACCTGCGTGCGGCTCGCATGATGGTAAGCGATAACCGCAGCCTATGGACGTCCGCAACTCCAGAGGACCTGCATACGCCCTGGCCGAACCCTTAAAAGCCTTAACACTTCCTTGTTGAAGAACCTCATGCTGTATTCCGCAGTGTCTGAGTGTTATTTATATCTATGTAAGTACGAGTACATAGTTATATATAGATATACTTTATTGCACAAAAAAACAAAACTTTGAAATCTAGGCATTACAGAAACTTAATTGTACAATTTCGGCGGTCTTATCGCTGGAAGCGATTTCTACCAGACAACCTTCAGGCAAGTTATGTATGTGTCGTATGCCAATACTATTGTAGAAAAATAGATTCATTATAATAAGAAAATAAAATCAATTTGGCATACGACTACGGCGTTACGGCATAATAAGTTCAGCAGAGACAATTTTCTTGTTTCGTACTTTTTACCGCGTGTTTTTTGGGTATTCGGGTTTTAGTTTTTAAACTTTATTTTTTTATAAATATGAAAGCGTATGTGTCTGTCTGTCTTTCACTCACGGCAAAATGGATCGACGAATTGACGTGATTTTTTATTGGAGATAGTTGAGGGGTTGGAGAATGACAATAGGCTGTCTCTTTCCAACGCGAGCGAAGCGGCGGGCAAAAGCTAGTTTTGATTATAATAATAAATGCGTCTGCCAGATAATCCATACAGATCAGTCAGGTTGTCTCAAACAACTAAGGCATTCCCTGTACCAAAAACATTGTACTGTACATATTTAGTTATTTGCATATCAGGTTACAAGAAATTGTCAAATTGTTATTGAACTGTAGGTAGGTTTTCGCTACGTTTACCTAAGTGAGAATTGGTTGATAAAAAATTAAATTGAAAATTCATAAAACCCTCGACAGCGGCCATCTTGGATTTGAAATTTGTTACATTAAATTTATTCTGCTACTCAAGCCCTTTCATATGATACCCATATTGTAGGAGTTGTGTTAAAACTTACAATCCATAGCTTTGTGACGGCGGCCATCTTGGATCGATTTTTATCCAATATAGCTAAGAACACGCCCTCCTTATTTCAAACAAAAAAAAAAATCAAAATCGGTTCATTTGTTCAGGAGCTACGATTCCATAGACAGACACACAGACACGTCAAACTTATAACACCCCGTCGTTTTTGCGTCGGGGGTTAAAAAGGATTTCGATGATCCTTTTTATCAACCAATAAAATAGCGATAAAGGATAAAGGATCAACCAGGGATAAAGGATCTCTCTGATTTCGCGGATGTTAATTGGCGGCGATGATTGCTTTCCATCAGGTGACTCGCTTGTTCGTTTGTCGCCTCTAGCATAAAAAAATAAATCCAACGTGCTTTGCACTTGACTGTTTATAATCAGTTCATCCTTAACATGTAGAGAAAACGCTTTAATAGGTTCATGGAACTTTTATTATTATAAAATAATATGTTGAAATTCAAGATCTTCCCAGGATTTTTGTCAAAATGAAAATCGACTCACCCTAGTGCAATAAGAAAGTTATGTAAATCGCCGCTCCCTAGGCTCATTCTATCAATTAATAGTGACGTTTGTAATTCCATGATTATTAAATATTAGTATTGGGATTCCATAACTTATCCCATCCCTAAATAAATTCTTAGAGAGCGAGTTATGAGCTAACAGGGGCATCGGCGTTTCTATTGTTTTATGGGAGGTTTTTATGGATTTTCCTGGCCGAAGCAAATAGTAGCTTAACCCTATGGAAATTGGGTTGAATTACCTGGAATTTTGCGTGGACTTTTGTAAATCGTTCAGCTTTTATTAAAATGTTCATTGATGACAAACGCTTTAAACATCCTATCTTATGAACTGTTGGGGCGGTCCAAAAGTAGTGACTTTAGGACCAGACTCGATCCAAAAAAAATAATACCGATTCGATTCCAGAATACGTGCTTGGATAATGACTTCTATTAAAGTGACAGCTTAAAGTACCTACCCTCCGAAGCAAAGTAATCTTTCTTTCGCACAATCAGGTGACTCAATCAAGCCTACAATTAGTTAACCGAAGTGGGGCCACTTAATCACTTCGTTTTTGTTTTTTTATACTACGTCGGTGGCAAACCTGCGTGCGGCTCGCCTGATGGTAAGCGATAACCGGAGCCTATGGACGTCCGCAACTCCAGAGGACCTTCATACGCCCTGGCCGAACCCTTAAAAGCCTTAACACTTCCTTGTTGAAGAACCTCATGCTGTATTCCGCAGTGTCAGAGTGTTATTTATATCTATGTAAGTACGAGTACATAGTTATGTATTGTGGTTTTGTTTATTGATTCCATAACTTGTCATATGAGTATCGTCTTAAGCCCCTTACGGACTTTGCGGTCAGGTCGATGTACTGTCGGCATCAAAAGTAGCTTAACACTTTAGTACCATGTCAAAGTAACTGTTCTGCCTATTATAGGACCTTAAGTTAAAAAAAACTGAGGACCTATGGGGTATTTCAACAGAAATTTTAAAATCTATTATATCTACTATTGCCCCACATTTAGCTATTATATTTAACAAATGTGTAGATACGGGTCACTTTCCAAATTTAATGAAATTTAGTAAAATTGTACCACTGCATAAGTCAGGGGACAAAAATGACCCATCAAATTTTAGACCAATATCTATATTACCAGCAGTGAGTAAGATCTTTGAAAAAATAATATTCACTCAATTAGCAGCTCACTTCAAAATAAATAACTTATTTCATAATAACCAGTACGGATTCACTAAAGGGAAATCCACTACTGATGCAGGAGTGGCACTAATGAAACATGTCTTCAATGCGTGGGAAAATAAGCAAGATGCTGTTGGTGTTTTCTGCGATTTATCAAAAGCCTTTGATTGTGTTAACCATGAAACTTTAATAATGAAGCTACGGCATTATGGTGTCTCAGACAATGCACTTTCAATACTGCAATCATACCTTTCTTGTAGAATCCAAAAAGTGAGTGTTAATGGAATAAATTCTACTGGCGCCCCTCTACTCATGGGAGTGCCGCAGGGCTCCATATTGGGACCCCTACTTTTTTTAATTTATATTAATGACCTTCCTCACTTTACAAAAGACCTATGTGAGACTGTATTGTTTGCCGATGACACTTCTCTGATTTTTAGAGTTGATAGGCTTAAGCAAGTATTCGACGACGTAAACGATGCACTCTCACAAGTGGTATATTGGTTTACAACTAATAATTTACTACTTAATGCCAAAAAGACTAAATGTGTTAAATTCACAATGCCAAATGTGAGGCAGGTTAATACAAATATAACCATAAATAATGAGCATCTTGCGCTCGTAAATTCAACAGTATTTCTAGGAATCACATTAGATTCTAAGCTGCAATGGGGTCCCTCATATTGATGTCCTGGCAGGTAGACTTAGTTCTGCTGCATATGCAGTTAGAAAGATAAGACAACTAACTGATGTTGAAACGGCGAGGCTGGTTTATTTCAGCTACTTTCATGGCATCATGTCATATGGTCTATTACTATGGGGATCAGCTGCTGATATACAGACTATTTTCGTATTACAGAAGAGAGCCATCCGCGCCATTTATGGCCTTAGATCGCGCGACTCCCTTAGAGATTTGTTTAAAGAAATCGACATACTTACCGTGGCTTCTCAATACATCCTTGATTGCCTTATGTATGTACATAAGAATCTCCATCTGTTCTCGAAGAAGTCTGACTGTCACAGCCTTAACACCAGAAATAAGCACAGACTGGCCGTTCCAAATATCAGGCTCCATAAGGTTGGTAGTTCATTTATAGGATTGAGCATAAAAATGTTTAATAAGTTACCTCAGATTATTATTGACTTGCCCACACATAAGTTTAAATTGTATATAAAAAACTGTTTAATGAAGAAAGGCTATTATAAAATAGACGATTTTTTGAATGACAATAATTTAGGGCCATATTAGTAACACAAAAATTGTACTATATTTTAAGTTAATGGTGACATTTTGTAAAACATTTCTTTTTTAAAAGAGTAACTGCTGAGTTTCTTGCTGGTGTCTTCTTGGCAGAAAACTACATTCCGAACCAGTGGTAAACATGTTGACATTCATAAGTGTTCTGTATGGACCTAAATTGAATAAACAATTTTCATTTCATTTCATTTCATTTCATTTCATTTCATTATAGTCAGTTTCCAAGGAGTGTTAAGCCACTTTTGATGTTGACCGTACCTATCTGGTTGCTGTTCTCTAATAGTAATTAATTATTATTATGATGAAGCTATTGAGAGGACTTCGGTATAACCACGATATGTTTTATTTTCCAAATGGGTACTCTTAATGACTATTTCAATTACAATATTCTATGGCCTCATTTTTCCCAAAATATAAGTATAATACACATAAATTAATTTCTGCTTTTGAAGTAATGCTTTGAGGTTTCGAAATGGCATTAGTTCTTTGTTATAGAAAATCGCTAAATCCATATTACTTTAATAACACATTTAATTAAAAATAAAGATAATAATTCTTTATTCAATTTATGTCCAATTCACTTTCTTAGAATCAAAGGACCATGTTAAATTGTTTTCGAGTATTCGTAATCTTTTTCTAAGTAAGCAACAATAAGTTTTTCAGTTGATAAGCAATTAAATGTGTCGGTGACCGCCTCCAGTGACCTTCTAAAAGCAAATTCAAGGTTGTCATAATCACAACTGTGCGTGTTTGTGTTGTGCAAATGTTTATTAGTACGTGCTAGGGTTGGACAAATAAAAAAAGATGTCGATATAATATTATAATATTTTATCACACTGCTATGACACAGAGATAAACTGAACAACATGATATTTTCTAGCGTGTAGGTCAACAAACTCTTCAACATCAGCTAGGGCTTAAAATATGCTTTGTAAAATTTATAGCAATAATAGGTATTCCTCCCACCGATTGTATTGTCCGTCGGTCGCTTGCCAACATCAATGTGCCGGCAAACTTAGAGCCGAACGGCATTTTACGTGATGATGGCAAGAGACCAGACGGAATGTCTCTCATCCCTTGGAAGATGGGATGTGCTCTACGTGTGGGATGCTACCTGCGTCGACACTCTGGCACCGTCTCATCATCCCGGGACTACGAGGAGTGCCGGAGCTGCGGCTGACGCTGCAGAGACTGAAAGCTGCAAAGTATAGGCATCTACCTGGTGCCTACCACTTTGTAGCTTTCGGTGTTGAAACACTGGGCCCGTGGGGTTCCGACGCTCACTCTTTCTTCCGTGACTTAGCTAAGCGTCTAGCCGAAGTCACGGGAGAGACAAAAGCTGGCAGCTACCTCGCCCAGCGAATTTCCATCGCGATCCAGCGGGGTAATGCTGCCAGCATTTTGGGGACACTGCCACGGGGACCTACTTTGTTTTAACTTTCATTTTTATTTACTTTTAGTTTAATTCTATTTCTTAGTTATTGTCTTAATTTTCGTGGTGAAGTGTGTGCGCATATTCATGAGCACTGTCTATTCCAATACCCTTATAATCCGATGGGACACCAGAATGTGACACGACTGGAGAGGGATCGGAAGCAGGACCAACGGCTTAACAGTAGCTTACCGAGGCACAAGACCGCCAACATCCAGACTCCGGGCTTTGTTTGTTACCGAAAGCATTGTTACAAATTTTATTGCCGTAGCTTTGAAGTGTCAGTCAAAAGCAATAGTAAGGCTATGAAACGCAACTTCGTACACGAGGGTCGTTTGTTCGATTACAGTCCACCAAAGTTTGTCCAACTTTAAGGTCAGAAGTTTCAGATCTATTCCAGCCACAGCTGAACAATGGATTGCATAAGCGAGTATAACTTTTGAGCATGGTAACTCAGCGGATAAGAATGCACCTTCCATACGGAGGGGGAAAAGGGGGGGGGGGGAGGTGTTTCGAAATTGATGTGCGAATTCCTATCATTAGCTTGTCGGCGAGGGAAAACATCGTTGGAAACACCTGCCCGTTTCGGATAGTTTTTGAAACGTGTAAGCACGAGTTAGTCTGGTTCCCCTGTCAAAAGGTTGCGAAGGTCAGACGGTAGTCGCTTTATTGAAATAATTTACTAGACTCACTATATTCTGCCCTATATAACGCCCTGTTGGTCTAGTGATTTAAGTACCGGGTCGTAATCTCGGGGTCCTGGGTTCGATTCCCGGGTCAAGCGAAAAGAAAGTTTCAAATTTTTCGAACATAGTTCGGGTTTTTTTTAGTCCTTACTCTTTTTTTTTATAATTCTCACAACATCTCATACATTGACCTGATTCCGTACTAAGTAGCGTAAGCACTTGTGTTACAGATATCAGACAACAGAGGAACCCAGAGGAACCCAGACACCGAACAAACACAAGTGTTCATCGCACGAATGTTTGTCCATTGTGGGGATCGAACCCACGACCTTTGGCGTAAGAGAGGTCACTACCAATTGTGCCATCCGGTCAGTCTGTGATCAACAATCCGCATTTGGCAAGCGTGGTGATTTAACCTAATCCCATCATAGTAGCGATGACTTGATTTCTATGATGGAGGCCTTTGCCCTGCAGTGGGACAGTTTATAGGCTGATACGATATTCTGGGTCATAGTCCAAAGCGGTGACTTTACCGGGAATGATACGCTTATGGGGTAATGATGATGTGATATGATATAGAATAATTATGAAGGATTATGTTCCTGATACCTACCTATTAAGAGGGCTTCAACATTAAACGTTACCTGTTGGAGAGGCACGCTTTGGCATGAATGGGCCGGCTCAATTGGAGTGATACCACGTCGTTACAGAAATCTCACACAACAGAAACAGAATAGTATCTGCTGTGTTTCAATGCGTGAGTGAGGGTACCGGTACCCTCACCCATTGAAAAAGCCGGGGGAAAAGGGGGTTTAAAGATTGGCAGTGCACTTGTTGTTGTTTGTTGTGCACAAAGATTGTCTGGAAGAAATCGCTACAAGCGATAAGGTCGCATTATTGTACTGTCTGTTACTGTTGTATCATGCTTGTATTTTATTTTTGTGCAATAAAGAATATCTATCTATCTATCTATCTTGTTGCTAGTCGCTTACCATCTGGTGATCTGTCTGCTCATCCGCCATCAATCACATCAAAAATTAAAAGGAAAAAACAGTTCGTTTTAGAAAACTAGTAAATTATGAATGTTTTAAAAGTAAATCCTTTAACATCTAACGGATGGAAGTAAATTCTATGAATGTATTTAAGTTTTTATCATCCGTAGATACACTAAAAGCGGCTGCGAGTGCACCGACCGTCAAATGCCGCTAAATGCAAGAGAATTTTGTGAAGTACATTTTACCGTTTTATTTAAAGCCGGAGTTTTCAAACTCAAATTGCGAGCGGAAATGTTTTTAGTCTAATGACAGTAGGATTCGTCGTATCATATAGTAACTTATGTGTATATACTTTACTGAAATCAGTCAGCTAGCCAGTGCTAGTGCCATCTAGAGGAAAACGACCAATACTCAGCGGCCACCTTCGAGAATCAGTCAAGGGAACGATTAAATAATATATCACAAATCATTTAATTTGCTATATAATAAAATTCCCAATACCTTCTGTATTATCTGAATCTTTGATTTTTTTCTTTTTTTTCACAATTGCTAATGGGCAGGCAGCTTGAGGTCATTGTTTCGGAAACACGCTTTACTAGCGCGATGTAAAAATGCATAGTGACATCTACCGAAACGACGCCGAACCATCTGCTTGATTGCTTTTGAAAGATACACCTGCTTTTTCAAGAGCTCCATCTAACGAAAAACCGCTGAACTGTTTTTCCCATACTAAGGAAAAAGTAATAAGTGAAATTACGCAGGTCGTAGTATTTATTTATTTTATTTTATTGAAACACAAACACCACAGCTCTTAAAAACCATACCATACGATAGTCGAAGGTAAGTCTACCTACCTACTCTGTACCTACTCTATATATATATATTTTTTATATGAGAGGTGGCAGACGAGCAGACGGATCACGTGATGGTAAGCAATTCCGCCGCCCATGGACACCCGCAACACCAGTGGAGTCATAAGTGCGCAGCCAGCCTTTTCCCCTTACCCCCCATTGGGCCTCCGGCAACCTCACTCACACGGCGAAACACAGCGCAGGCGCTACTTCACCTCGGTCTTCTGTGAGGCTGTGGTATCACTCCGGTCGAGCCGGCCCATTCATGCCTAAGCGTGGCTCTCCCACATTTGAATATTTATATTAGTATTTACAAATCTGACTTTATACCATAGATTTATCCATGGATAAAGATCAGATCGAATCAGGCCTAAACGGGGTTAAAAAGCATGGTGTACCTTATAATCTATGCCTTTCGAGAATGGAACTAGAAAACGCGGTATATGCTTTCGATAAACAATAGATAAAGTATATGCTTTCGATAAACAATAGAAAAAGAGATAAACAATAATATTAACTATCGATATTTCACTATTGGCCGTCAACAGTCACTACAATATTGGTCCAAACATTTGGAAACTCAAATATTTTGCGTTTTGCTTTATTTTAATTAACAAATTTGCAACGCCTGTGGACTTTAAAATATTAATTTTCAACTGAAAAGATAAATATTTTGTTAGTGTATTAAATACAGTGAAGAGCTTTAATATTTATGCTGTATTACAATTCAGCAACCGAAAAATATATTTCATAGCGTACCTACCTAATGAAAGTTTAAGATCACGAAGCAGCACTGTGCTGTGTTTCGTTACGTGACTGAGGGTGCCGGAGGCCCAATCCATGGGAAAGAGGAAAAAGGTTGGCAGCGCACTTGTGACTCCACTGGTGTCGCGGGTATCCATGAGCGGCGGTAATCGTTTACCATCAGGTGATAAATAGTTCACAATATCATTGATCTACGCCGTGTGGTCCCGGCAGAGTAGAATAGGCCACCCTCACTCTTACTGAGGTGTCGTAAATGGCGACTAAGGTAAAGCTGCTGGCATGATCATCAGCACCCAGAGAAGGAAAACTCTGCATTTACATCAAAACCCTCGCCAACCCGTCTGCCAAGCGTGGTGAGTATGGCAATTACCCCTCATGTGATTGAAGGAGGTCCGTGCCCCAGCAGTGGGGACTTAAATGGGCTGATAATGATGATCATTGATCTGACTCCGAGATAGGTAGCTCAAGCACCTGTGTTACGGATATCAGAACCAACAGCGGAATTACAAAAATTTACATTTAATGCTTTTCTTTTGTAAATACATAATTTGTAAAAGATAAATAGAAAACACCCAGACCAATTACAAACAAACATGTTCATGCTCACAATGGACAACATTTCAAAATTGCTAAGCTCTGAAACAAGAATACCAATTCTTTATTTACTTTTCCGCTGCTCAAATATATATTTATTAATTTTTTATATTGCTTATTTACTGAGAAAAAAATTAAAACTAAAAACGTAAGATGACGTCATCGGACGGCAGAATGTAAAATATTTGTTTGCTTAAGCACATTATAGTTTTAAATTTACGAAATGCCAAACCCATGACATGCAACTGTCAAAAAAAAGACAACTTGTCAACGTTGAATGAATGAATGACGTTGACAATGTTGACACTAGTATTATTTACCTTTGACAGTAGTACCTTTTTTTATTAAAACAATGATAAGGAAAGGAATATCGCTGTATTCAGCCGTCCGATGACGTCATTTGGTGCTTACGTCTATTTAGAATATAAAGAATTTCAATAATTATTTTATGCATGAAAATGGACAAATTTTGAAAAAAAGAAAAAATATAGGGTCTGTTCATTTTATGTCTATTTTCATATAAAAAAAACAATATGGACATGTTAAAAATATGAAATGTTGTCCATAGTTTGTACTGTGCGCGAATCTAACCCACAACCCTTGCACCAGTGGCAGCGGTCACTGCCACTGATCCAAACGGGTCGTCAATCCAAATAACTCCACTATAAACTAAGTTCTACAATTCTTCGCATTACAAAGCGTCGGGGAAGAAAAATAAAACCAAGAATAAAACTTACAAAGTGCTGATCAAACACGAGAGGAGAGTAAAGTCTCTAGTTTTAACTTTAATCCTTATTTCAAAAGCTATAAGGTTTTCAGTTGAAGGCTGTATCCTAGCTTTACTGGAACGTAACGTTCGATTTCAGTGAGAGTCGGGTGGAGTGCGTGCTGCCAATCGGCTTAGAGTAGGGCTGCCAAACCGTGAAATTCTAAAAGCGTATTTTTTTGCGACAATTGAGCGGTTTTTCTGATAGTAAATAAACACTGCCGCCCATGAATATCGGATGAGTCGCTGATTTATTGTCGACCTTCTAGAAACTAGTATTTTTTATGTGATAGGTGGCAGACGAGCAGATGGATCACCTTATGGTAAGCGATTGCCGCCGCCCATGTACACCCGCCACACCAGTCGGTTCACAAGTGCGCTGCCAACCTTTACGCGCACCTTTCCCCCGGATTGGGTCACTACCCTCACTCACGCAGCGAAACACAGCACAGTGCTGCTTCACGCCGGTTTTCTGTGAGGCCGTGGTATTACTCCGTTCAAGCCGGCACATTCATGCCGAAGCGTGGCTCTCCCACGTTTGTCGCATAGCATAAAAAAAGCGTATTTTTTGCGCCAAACTAGCAAGCGATTTTTCTGACTGTAAATAATCACTGCCGCCCATGAATAGGTATCTGCGATATCGGATGAGTCGCTGTTTTATTGTCAGCCTTCTAGAAAGGAGTACGTAGGTTTCTTGAAGTCCGTAAGTCATAGCCGAAAGGAAATATTTCCGCGGCTAAACCATTCCACAAAATAAGATACATACTGGGTAGATAGCTCTGTAAAAAACGCACAGAACTGAACCGTCATCCATATAGATTATGAGGATTATTATTGAGTGAAATGACGGTCTTGCTCTAAGCTTCACACTGGACTCTAGAGTTGAGAAGAAGCCTATGATTAAGCAAGCTTACCCAGAAGGAGCGTATTTGCTTTAAATTAGTTTCTAGATTTTTGTGTGTGAAATCTTGCAAGCCGCATTGAGTTAAGTCTGCAGTACAGACGCCCGTTCACCCTCTATGTGAGGGTATGTCTCTGCTTTAGAGGTGGGGCCATTAATTTTATTTATCAAAATGTTCCTAATAAAATAATACCACCTAGGCGAAGAAAATTGTTAGTAACAAATTGACATTATAATAAAAGTAGTCTGAATTATTAGCTGGCATATAAAGCCAAATTATCAGCATCATCCACTGCTGGATATAGCCCTCCCCCAATGTTCTCCATACAGATCGGCCATGTGTTTCCCGCATCCAATGGATTCCCGCGGTCTTCACCAGATCGTCGGTCCATCTTGTGAGGGGTCTGCCACGGCTGCGACTGACTGTACGTAGCCTCCACTCGAGGACCTTTCAGCCCCAACAGCCGTCTATTTTCCTCGCTATGTGCCCTGCCCATTGCCACTTGAGGCATGCAATCCTTTGGGCTATATTTGTGATCTTAGTTATCCTGCAGAACTCATCATTTCTATAAGATCACGCTAGGAGACTCCGAGCATAGCCCTCTCCATTGCTCTCTGGATGACTTTAAGCCTCCTTAATCGGCACATTAAAGCAAAATATAAGCCAAATATTTGAAAAATCCACGTCCAATCAATACTTTACGATGACAAAAAGGTGCGTCTCTCACCCCTAAAATGTCACAATTCTGAAACAGTGGGAGATATATAAAATATTTTTCCATAAATATAGTAACCCAGACGTGCCAACCCTAATAGAGAGTCAATTGAGTTGAGGCCCCGTGAATGCTGGATTTAAGCTGTTGTCTATGGCATTAGGCTTGTAGGGTTTGTGTTCAACTGCATAATGCATCTATATAGTATACTAGTCTGCTGACAGCATCAATACTATTTGAACTTGACTAGGTAGGTAATACTACTCCCACGATGGCCGGCTATGCCTAAAGATGTCTGCATTGCACTTTGCAGGGGCCGCGTTTCCACAGAGATATAAAAAAGGGTTAAGGTGTTAATTGGGAGATTCATAGAAATTGTTATGATAATCCGCCGTGTGGTCCCCGGCAGAGTAGAATAGGCCACCTTCACTCTTACCGAGGTGTCGTAAAAGGCGACTAAGGTAAAGCTGCTGGCATGATCATCAGCACCCAGAGAAGGAAAACTCTGCATTTATGTCAAAACCCTCGCCAACCCGTCTGCCAAGCGAGATGAGTATGACAATTACCCCTCATGTGATTGAGGGAAGCCCGTGCCCCAGCAGTGGGGACTTAAATGGGCTGATGATGATGATTCTTTTTAGGATTTCTGACTGGTTGCAGAAGTCAGTCACAGTAACGGTAAACATACGTCTGTAGAAGTTGACATTCTTGGGCAGCTACGGAACCTTATATATTTGGCGTGGACCGACACGGACTTGGTAGCTAGCTATAGTAGACCTCTTGGGACCTCACAGGACATGGACCGGGAATGTGCTGGAGGTCCCGAGAGGTCTACTCTAGGTAGCTACCAATATGACATTCATCATCATCATCAGCCCATTTAAGTCCCCACTGTTGGGGCACGGGCCTCCCTCAATCACATGAGGGGTAATTGCCATACTCACCACGCTTGGCAGACGGGTTGGCGAGGGTTTTGATATAAATACAGAGTTTTCCTTCTCTGGGTGCTGATGATCATGCCAGCAGCTTTACCTTAGTCGCCTTTTACGACACCTCGGTAAGAGTGAGGGTGGCCTATTCTACTCTGCCGGGGACCACACGGCTAACGGTTTAATATGACATTAAACTGTGGATATTGCTGAAATAGACCTGTCTTGCCGTCTTGATATCAGTCAGACGCCTAATTTTTTTACTGCATATGCAGCAAAACTTAGTCTTCCTGCCAAGGCAGCAATATGGGGACTCCACTGCAATCAAACTACATTACTGTACGCAGTAAATCAGTGTAGATTTAGCGAGTGGATGTTTAAGATGGTTCCGGCTTGGAGCTGGAATCCTGCAGGTAAATCTCGGGGATGCCGCCCGAGGCAACGTCTTGCATATTTCAAATTGCCAGCTTCGAGTTATCTAGGTCTGGGTAAATAATCTTTGCCGTTTTGTAGGATAAAGGATTCAGTTGACTGGAAGTAGGGCTGCCACCTGTAAAACCATTTCTGATTGTCATTCCATCCCCATCATCTCGATGGCTGGCGGTCTGATACTGTGCCTTTTTCGCGAAACTTTCTACCACGTACCTCACTTCTGTGGAACGGTTTGCTTGCGTTTTTTCGCGGAAGTTCATGGGCGGCGATGACTAATTTCTATCAGGTGACTCGCTTGGTCGTTTGTCGCCTCTAGCATAAAAAAAACTGCCACCACACTCGACCCGGGAATCGAATACCCCGAGACCCCGAGATCACAACCCGGTACTTAAACCACTAGACCAACAGGGTGTCAGGCAGAATGGTTTTTTTTTTTATTATTATGGCTCTACCCGAAGATAATTCGCCAATGTCAAGTCATCATCATCATCATCAGCCCATTTAAGTCCCCACAGCTGGGGCACGGGCCTCCCTCAATCACATGAGGGGTGATTGCCATACTCACCACGCATATCAGACGGGTTGGCGAGGGTTTTGATATAAATGCAGAGTTTTCCTTCTCTGGGTGCTGATGATCATGCTAGCAGCTTTACCAACAATGTCAAGAAACTTATTGAGAATAAGAAGGTAGTCAACAGTCGAAGTCTGTCAACAGTCGAAGTCAGTCAACAGTCGAAGTCAGTCAAAGTCACAATCACTCAATAAAACGTCGGTGTTTTACTTTTTATCAACCTACGGATTCAGCGGATATCACTCTAAAAGCCATCGCGGGTTTTAAGACTATTAGGTCCAAGCAAGTTGTCACGAGACAACGCACTCGACACACAATAGCAGTGTTAAAAACGATACAATCCAACGATTATTATTAAGTATTAGGATCATTTCACTGCACAAATAAACACCAAATTTGTACACTAAAAACCACTAGACACTAATTTAAAACCTTTGAATTGCATCGGGCTGATGCGGCTTGTATTAGCCCTACCCGCCGAATCCGAGAATGGTTTACTCACAGCCAAATTACAAGTTTTTTTTTTACCGTTTGAAGGAAGTTATTTTTTATAACAAAAAACAAACTATTTATTTACCCACATCAGTCCCTATATTAAATAGCCAACTATTTCCCAACAAATCCTGCTTTTAGATAAAGCAATAACTCCAAATGTGATCTCAAAAGCCCTTCTTAAACCAATTTGCCCAGTGGCCGTCTCGAGTGGAATCGAATTGGGGAGATATACATTTTATCAAAGCGCTTGAGGTGTAGCTACTGCACTTTGCTCTCGATAGATAGTTTTGTATGTGAGAGAGCCAGCATGAGTGAAATGAAAACAGCATGAAGCAGCCGTTATAGTGATGTACAATACTCGAGGCGTCGAGTCCTATTTTTGAAATCTCGAGGCGGAATGGCAAGGTTATGAGCTCAGTAGGCTCGGTACCCCCAGCTTAGCCGAGCCGCGAGTTCTCTGAGCCACGCTTCGAGGCTTTAAAAGAGCTCGAGCCTTCTAATAAGGTCGAACCTTCAAAAGAGCTCGAACCTTCAAAAGAGCTCGAACCTTCAAAACAGCTCGAACCTTCAAAAGAGCTCGAACTTTCAAAAGAGCTCGAACCTTCAAAACAGCTCGAACCTTCAAAAGAGCTCGAACCTTCAAAAGAGCTCGAACCTTCAAAAGAGCTCGAACCTTCAAAAGAGCTCGAACCTTCAAAACAGCTCGAACCTTCAAAAGAGCTCGAACCTTCAAAAGAGCTCGAACCTTCAAAAGAGCTCGAACCTTCAAAAGAGCTCGAACCTTCAAAAGAGCTCGAACCTTCAAAAGAGCTCGAACCTTCAAAACAGCTCGAACCTTCAAAAGAGCTCGAACCTTCAAAAGAGCTCGAGTTTATTTTTATGACTTTACTAGCTCCGTAACTAAGTAATATTATAAAGCTGCATTATCTATACTTGGGTTGAGTCTAGGTGTTTGTGGTATCGTCGTTGTTTCTGGTTTCCATGTTGTCTCAATTTATTTATTTATTCATAGAAGTCCAGCCGTGGACGGCGATAGGCTGATTGATGATTGTGAAATATTTATCATGTGGCTGTAACTTTATTAAATAAATTAAATACCTACAGTTGTATTTTGTCAACTGCTCAGATATTTTTGATAGGTTTTTTTAAATGAAAGATGGCAGACGAGCAGATGGATCACCTGGTGGTAAGCAATTGCCGCCGCCCATGGATACCCGCGACACCAGTAGAGTCACAAGTGAGCTGCCAACCTTTAAAACCCTCTTTCCCTCGGATCGGGCCTCTGGTACTCTTACTCACGCAGCGAAACACAGTACAGTGCTGCTTCACGCCGGTTTTCTGAGGCCGTGGTATCACTCTGGTCGAGCCGGCCCCATCATGCCGAAGCGTGGCTCTCCCACGGTAAAATTTGTTAATTAAATCTGCGGTTTGAACGCTAAGATCATTTTGGTGCTGACTTGTACTTATATTGAGTTTTTTTTTATGTGATAGGTGGCAGACCAGCAGACGGATCACCTGATGGTAAGCGATTGCCGCCGCCCATGGACACCCTTTAAGCCAACCTTTAAGCCCCCTTTCCCCCGGATTGGGCCTCCGGTACCCTCACTCACGCAGCGAAACAAGCACAGTTTTCTTGCGGTTGCCATGTAAATCTTATTATACTACGTTACACACAAGCATCTTATAGCTTTTAAGGTTAGATCCTTTTTGATGGTTATTTGTTAATCAAAAGCTCTTTGAAACATTTTTTGTCAAAAACATCCAAAATAAACCATGCAATTCTAAACGAATTTTATCCAAAGGGTCGTAAAGAGATTTTTCAATATATTTCTTTGAAGAATTTTTCAGAACATAATCGCATTTTTTACATTATATTAACTGTTTTGTCTCCATCAAGACAAAACCAAACATTTTATCTTTAAATATTTTTTTTTATAAAATTAAATGCACCTAATATTTGGCTAGTGTCCTTTGTTCAAGTGGAATCCATGTAATTAGAAGAGAGGAAGAATTCAGATCATTTTCGACGACGTCTTTCCAGCGATACCTTGTGAAGAAAGCATATCAGAATCGACCGATGGGCCGAGCGTACGCCCGGTAGGCCGGCCTATATATATGACTGCCTCGGTGGCGCAGTGGTTAGTGGGTCGCACTTTAAAGCGACGGCTGCGCAAGAGGTCCCGGGTTCGATCCCCGGGTCGGGCCAAAAATTTGTACCTAAGTTTTCGGTAAGAAATTCTTAGTGGCAGCCCGGAGTCTGGAAATTGGCGGTCTTGTACCCCCGTGCCTCGGAAAGCACGTTAGGCCGTTGGTCCTGCGCCCAATCCCTCTCTGGTCGTGTCACAGTAGTGTCCCATCGGAATATGAGGGTAAGGGAATAGAGAGTGCACTTGTGTTTGCGCACACACTTGGGCACTATAATATATCCTGCGTACGTGGCTGATCGTTGAGATTGGCCGCCGTAGCCGTAATCGGTTGGAGGATTATTAGGCCGGCCTAGGTATCGCTGGAAAGACGTCGTCGAAAATGATCTGCGAGAACTTCAGGCCGGTGATTGGCGACAAGTAGTGCAGGATTGACCAAAGTGGCGTTCTTTTGTTTCGGAGGCCAAGACTCGTTTCGGGTCACTGAGCCAGTGGAGTAAGTATAAGTGTTAGCCGAGAGGTTGTGACCCCGAAATTGATTAAAACAGACCCGGTTTAGTAGCTAACTATTAAAATCGATTGGTGTCGCTAGTTAGGGCCACCAGCCACCTTAACAACCCTTTACGGGTACAGATTACCTGCTATAATTTAATATTTGAATGAAACTACCCGTATTCAGAACAATAACCCATGTCCGGGATCTCTCGTTAGTTCATTTGTCCTGTGGCGCCCATTATCATGTGAAATTGAATGAATAATTAAACTATTTGGCGTTCACGTAATTGCATTATTGTTACCGTTCTGCTAAAGGTATTGGCCGTGTGGTCCCCGGCAGAGTAGAATAGGCCACCCTCACTCTTACCGAGGTGTCGTAAAAGGCGACTAAGGTAAAGCTGCTGGCATGATCATCAACACCCAGAGAAGGAAAACTCTGCATTTATATCAAAACCCTCGCCAACCCGTCAGCCAAGCGTGGTGAGTATGGCAATTACCCCTCATGTGAGGGAGGCCCGTGCCCCAGCAGTGGGGACTTAAATGGGCTGATGATGATGATGAAAGGTATTCTCTCACTGGTCTAGGGAAAAAGTGTAAAATAATATTTTTATCATTTAATACACTTCAAATAACATTTTATAACAGTACACTCGAGAAAAGGTGTTACCGAAGTCGGCGCCCAATACTATCTTGAAATTTAATACAACTTTCAATTATTCAACAGAGATTAGGCCTCCTCCTTTTTTTTGAAGTCGTTTAAAAAAGGAATGCATTGAATTGGGTAAATGGGAGTCTTCATTTCCGTGACATAGCTGACAAACTGCTGGAGAGTCGCCTACGTTGGTACGGTTATGTCCAGCGAAAACTGGGGACAGCTACGTAGGGAACAAATGTCTGGCCATGGTACCACCGGGTCTACTGGTTAGGTGTCTACTGGTTAGGTGTACCCCTTCTGCCGAGACCCGGCAGAAGGGGTACACCTAAAAAGGTATAGCTTGACATTGTAAGGGATGTCATTTTTTTAATGCTAGAAGCGATAAACGAGCAAGCGAGTCACCTGATGGAAAGTAATCCTCGCCGCCCATTAACATCCGCGAAATCAGAGAGATCGCTAATACATTGCCGGCCTTTTTAAAAAGGAGTACGCTCTTCTCTTGAAGGTCCCTAAGTCGTAGCCATCGGGAAATACTCCTATAGGTAAACTGTTCCACAGAACTGACGTACGTGTTAGAAAGTTCCTCGAAAAACGCACAGTATTAGACCGCCATCCATCGAGAGTGCCGTGTGGTCCCCGGCAGAGTAGAATAGGCCACCCTCACTCTTACCGAGGTGTCGTAAAAGGCGACTAAGGTAAAGCTGCTGGCATGATCATCAGCACCCAGAGAAGGAAAACTCTGCATTTCAAAACCCTCGCCAACCCGTCTGCCAAGCGTGGTGAGTATGGCAAGTACCCCTCATGTGATTGAGGGAGGCCCGTGCCCCAGCAGTGGGGACTTAAATGGGCTAACGATGATGACGATGACGATCCATCGAGATGATGAGGATGGAATGACAATCGCTTGCGTGTGGTTCTATGAAAGAATTCAGCTGCAGGGAATAGATCAAACAGTTCCTCAGAGCACTCCCCATGATAGATGCGGTACAGCATGCTGAGGGAGGCTATATCCCGTTCCGACATGCGTTTTTTTATGATATAGGGGGCAGACGAGTAGACGTATCACCTGATGGTAAGCGATTATCGCCGCCCATCGACACCTGCCACGTCAAAAGAGTCAGAAGTGCGCTGCCGGCCTTTTTAAAAGAGAGTACGCTCTTTTCTTGAAGGTTTGAAGTATGGGTCCGGAAACACCGCAATAGTTCATTCCACAGTTTTGTCGTACGAGGTAGAAAATTTCTTGAGAAACGCACAGTTGAAGACAGCCAACCATCTAAATGATGGGCATGGAACTGTTGACGAGTGGAACGATGACGGAATGAAGCGGCAGGAATCAGTCCGAACAATTCCTCAGAACATTCCCCATAGTAGGTATATGCGGTAGAATATACATTGCTAGTGAGGCTACATCCCTACGCAGTGCCAAGGAGTAAAGTCGAAATATCTTGGCAGTCGAAGATTCGAGTCACTCTCTTTTGAATGCGGTCCAGACGGGGAAGCTGGTACATAGGCGCCCCTGCCCAAAGATGAGAACAGTATTTAAACAATGTATGAAAATTATTGGCGATTAAAAAGAGTAACTGGCGAGTTTCTTGCCAGATCTTCTCGTCAGAATCAACTTTCCGATTCCGGTGGTAGAATCACATTAAATATTTTTATTCATTTCTTAGTATATTTTATGTATCGACATATATGTGCAATTACATGTATATTATACTTACAACTAAATAGTTATAATTTCCAATGTATGACGATTTGAAAGTGCTGTATGTATACAAGTCTATGCAAATAAAGATATATTTTTGTAAATATTTCACAAAATCACATACATTGATCTGATTCCGAGATAGGTAGCTAAAGCACCTGTGTTACGGATATCAGAATCAACAGTGAGATTACAAATATATACATATACTACTTTTCTTTTGTAAATACATACTTATAATACATAGAAAACACCCAGACCAATACAAACAGACATGTTCATGCACACAAATGTTTGTACTGTGCGGGGATCGAACCCGCAACCCTCGGACCAAAGGCAGCTTTCACTACCACTGTTCCAAACGGGTCGTCAATTTTGAATTGAATTGAATTGAATTCCTTAAGCGACGCAAATTGATTTTAATGTTTAGCTACTAAACAAGATCTATTTCAATTTCGAGGTTACAATCTCTCGGCAAACACTTATACTACCTATTTATTAAATAACCATGCACAAATGTTGGTTCCCACGCGTAAGCGAAACATTGATACACGCTAAAAGCAACCACTTTTAGCGTAAATCAATTTTTCGCGTACAAAAACGAACCCAACATTTGTGCATGGTTATTTAATAAATAGTATAAGTGTTTTCCGAGAGATTGTTACCTCGAAATTGTTTCAAATAGATTTGGTTTAGTAGTTAAGAATTAAAATCGATTGGCGTCACTAGTGTGCCCTATCCGTCACCTTAAGGAGTCAGATTAAGTATAAATTGGTGGTGGGAAGGCCAGCTATACTCATACACCGCGACCACCTGATACACACCACACACATCATTAAAAAGACCTCCAAAAGGACACCCCATCATCACCAAAGAAATTAGGACTGTTCATCTTTGGGATGGCTCAGCCAAATACCAGCTTGAAGCGTTAGAGAGTATTGAGAGAAGGGCCAAGAGGCTAATTGGCGACGACAAGCTTGTGGGTAAGAGGCTATAAAGCCTTGAACACCCACGCAAGGTAGCAAGCTTATCGATCTTCTATCGGATACATTTTGGAGAGTGCGCCACGGAACTGTACAATGCCATTGGAGCATCTCCGTTCTTTCACTACTCCACCAGACGGACCCTCAATCAACACCGGTACATGGTAGAAATACAGAAAGTCCGCACAAAGAGGTTTGAATCCTGTTTCCTTTTTCAAACACGTTTTTCCAAGCAACTGTTTTAATTTGACAATAGAAGAATAGAAAAATACAAATATCAAAAACCATAAATAATATAAGGAGATTGGTTGCTGGTCGCCAACATGGCTCTTTGTTATGACATCATTATTAGGTACGCAAAATCCAGAGGTGCCTGCTGGGATTCAAACCACGACACCCCGTATAGAGGGTGCATTCAGAACCACTGAGCTACCGTAAGCTACTAAAACTGAGTAGAGGACATATTAGGGCACTCACTCGGACCCACACAGGGCACTGCAAATTAAACAAGCACCTGCACAACATGGGCCTTTCAGATACCAAAATCTGCAGGTTCTGTCGCGAGGACGAGGAAACGATTATCCACGTCCTCGGCGAGTGCATAGCGTTGCACCGCTGCAGAAGCCGGCACCTGGGAGCACACATGATCTCAGCAGACGAGATCAAAAGCTCCCCCATCAGCTCCATTCTCGGGTTTATCTTGGAACTGGATCTACATGAGGTGCTGTAATAGGTTATGGGGCTGCCATAATAGATCATCTACTGGTCGCAGTGGCTATGAGACGCAGGGCTCACCCCATTTCTAACAAATAAATAAATAAAGAAAAGCTACTAGAAAGATTTTAACAAGATTTATTCTCAGGGCGCCCTGTTACCCGAGACGGTAATTAATCAAAATCCCCATTGACCTACATCCGGGGCTATTGGGTCTGGGACTGTTTTGGTATTTTACGGCCGAGTACAAGACTGTTTATTTCGAACTGAAAATACAGCCTTTCCTAGACTGTTTAGTGCGGGAGAGACACGATATACTGCCTAGCGCTTAGGTCAGTGAACTCTTCGATTTAAATGTCAGCTACAGTCCAACATCTGTTTACTTTGTGGTCTTTTTATTTCACCGAAAGGATTAAGGAAATACATTTTTGCTACTAGAATGCAGATTAGGTTTATTGTGTCATATAACAGTGCCTTGTGATTAAGGTGACGGGTGGGGCACACTAGCGACTCCAATCGATTTTAATTTTTAGCTACTGAACTGGTTGGCGTCGCTAGTGTGCCCTACCTACACCTCAAGCTTCCGGCCGGATAGAGCCGGATATAATTCGTCAGCATTTTCGACCTTCAAGAAAAGAGTACTCATCTGTAGGTACGGTCAGCATCAAAAGTAGCTTAAGGCACACTAGCGACGATGATACTTATCGATGTTTTTGATGTTTTGTGTTGAATATTCTTATATTTCTGCACTTTTTTTTTGTGATAGTGGATGACTTCTTTTGTGTTGTAAGTATTGTCGTTTTGATTCCTCGTTCGAGATAACACTTTCACTTCCTACTTAAATGATGATAGTAAGATTTTAGTACTTTTCTAGCTGGTCTCTTAAGATAATAAATAATTCTTAAAAAAATTAACGCAGTGATGATGTTCACTTCAGGAAGCTAGTGGTGCCAATAAAAAATGTGACAGATGGCAGACGAGCAAACGGATCACCTGATGGTCAGCGATTGCCGCCGGCCTTGGGCACCCGCGACACCAGTGGAGTCGCAAGTGCTCAGCCAACCTTTAAACCCCCCATTCCCCCGAATTAAATAAATAAATAAATAAATATTTCACAACATCACATACATTGATCTGACTCCGAGATAGGTAGCTCAAGCACCTGTGTTACGGATATCAGAATCAACAGTGGGATTACAAATACATACATATAATACTTTTCTTTTGTAAATACATACTTATAATACATAGCAAACACCCAGGCCAATACAAACAAACATGTTCATGCACACAAATGTTTGTACTGTGCGGGGATCGAACCCGCAGCCCTTGTATCAGAGGCAGCGTTCACTACAACTGTTCCAATCGGGTCGTCAAAATCAAGTCGTCAGAATTGGGCCTCGGTACCCTCACTCACGCAGTGAAACACAGCACAATGTTTTCTGTGAGGCCGTGGTATCACTCCGGTCGAGCCAGCCCATTCATGCCGCAGCGTGGATCTCCCACGGTCAAAACATTGAACTATAATAATAACTCACTGACTAGAAGACGTTAACTGTATCTATAGATTAATTCTCCGGGTGCCCTGCAACCCAAGATGGTAATTTATCAAAACTCCAATTTTGACCTACATCCGGGGTTATTGAATTATCCGGTCTACGACTGTATTGACATTTTGGTATTTTACGACCGGAGCTGGAAATTTGTTTGATTTTATTCTTACCTCGTCTGCGGCAATTTACATTTTCGTGATCAATGTCCCGGGGTTGATTTTAAACAAAGGGGAAGGATTCGTTTAATTCGACATAAGTAATAATTAGTGATTGGATAATCGGGTGCTTATGACTTTTTGAATCATATATATTTAAAAAGATGAAATAATTATATTTAATATCACAGAGTGCCGTGTGGTCCCGGCAGAGTAGAATAGGTCACCCTCACTCTTACCGAGGTGTCGTAAAAAGCGACTAAGGTAAAGTTGCTGGCATGATCATCAGCACCCAGAGAAGGAAAACTCTGCACTTATATCAAAACCCTCGCCAACCCGTCTGCCAAGCGTGGTGAGTATGGCATTTACCCCTCATGTGATTGAGGGAGGCCCGTGCCCCAGCAGTGGGGACTTAAATGGGCTGATGATGATGATGATGATGAATATCACAGAGCACTGTGCTGTGTTTCGCTGCGTGAGTGAGGGTCCGGAGCCCCAATCCGGGGAAAAGGAGGTTTAAAGGTTAGCAGCGCACTTGCGACTCCAGTGGTGTCACGGGTGTCCATGAGCGGCGGCAATCTCCTCGTCTGCCACCCATGACATAAAAAATAATATGAGTCCCGCACACCATCTTGTTCTCTACATGCGACAAGGTGAAGGCCGGGAAGGTTTCCCCTGGGGAAAAAAATGAAAAAGAAGACGCCGAACTTTTTGACCGCAAGTTGTTAAACCTTGAACAAAGGCGTAAGGTAGCGTGTCCTTTCGGAGAGTGTGCGAAGGAATTACATGATCTAATTCCACCGGCTCCCTTTCATCATCGGGACACAAGACGGAGAATGGGGTTACCAACCTTATGTGGTAGAAATACCGACAATACGTAGCAAACCGTTCAAATGTACATTCATGTTGCGTACAACTAAGGATTGGAACTCTCTGCCGGAAGATGTGTTCCCTGAACGCTATGATCTGAAATTATTCAAGAAAAGAGTGAATAGGCTGTTTCTAGACATTCATGATCCATACTCGGCCACATCATCACTTACCATCAGGTGAGATTGTGGCCAAATGTCTGGCTATTCTAATAAAAAAAAAATAAAAAAAAGGTTGTATCTCTTGAATCGATCAGATTGTCATACTAATTTAACAGGACTATATCTGCTTCTATCTCAATCCCCCCCTTCTGCCTCCACCAATTACCGTGGGTTCCCGCGTAATAATAGGCCATGAAAACAAAGTGTGGTACAATAGGCTGAGAGCGCCTAGGGCCGACCGTGCCATTAGGCGTCGACAAGGACTAATTGTAGCCTATATAATATTCCCGACCTGACGTCTAAGGGTGCAGTGTCGGTGTCAGCGAGTAAGCTTGCGCCTTTGTCAGACTTGAGAGATAGTTTTTTTATAGAGGCTCAGTATATTGGCTCTCCTCAGCCTGATCGTAAGCAAGTAGAAGAGCCCAAGTTGCAAATACAACGGAAGCGATGTCAAGGCATCACCTCCGTTGGCACCGCCATACTGGCCCGCGAGATGCTTCTTCACACTTCGTTTGAAGGAATCCAAATTTGTAATGTAACTTTGGTCAGTCTTGTGTAAAAAAAATTAACTTCAACCATTCATCAATCCTATATAGTTGGATGAGAGCCAATAGTACCACACATCCTTTAAGGTGACTTTATTTATTTAAGGAGACGGGTAGGGCACAATAGCGACGCCAATCGATTTAATTTTTTAGCTACTAAACCGGATCTATTTTAAACAATTTCTGGGTTACAATCTCTCGGCAAACACCTAAACTATTTATTTTAATACATTAATTTAAACTGTTTGGTCTGCTTTTGCGAATTTTGGATTACCGCCAAAAGTGGCCGCTTTTGGCATGAATCAATGTTTCGTGTACAAAAACGGACCCGACATTTGTGCATGGCTATTTAATAAATAGTATAAGTGTGCTGAGAGATTGTAACCCCGAAATTGTTTAAAATAGATCCGGATTAGTAGCTAAAAATTAAAATCGATTGGCATCGCTAGTGTGCCCTACCCGTCACCTTAAAACAAGCGCCATTAACACGAGCACTGCGCACACTTATCAACAAAGTCGCTAGGACTGTCGACGTCTTTAGCTGTTCTTTGACTGAAATAATAAAATCGAATCACTAACCGCTTAAAAAGTGAACCCACCCATT
Source organism: Marasmia exigua (assembly GCA_019059595.1). NCBI lineage: Eukaryota > Metazoa > Arthropoda > Insecta > Lepidoptera > Crambidae > Marasmia > Marasmia exigua. Next base: position 8,728,433 of record CM032485.1, read on the forward strand.
CTCTGACTCTATAAAAATTCGGTGGAGAAAAATTACCATAGACGTAATGCCAGTTATCACGCACCCTGTCTGATTCCTGGCTGCAGAAGAGCCCACTAGCGCCACGTTGTTATTTCTTTTAATCCTTAATAAGAGTATGCGAGTAGTGGTTAATTTAGGGGACTGTAAAAACTTAGATTATTTTATGTCGGCCATAGGTGAGCAAAGCAAAGTTAAAGATGTAAGGAATTGATAGCTAAGGAACTCACTTTACTCGTTGTCTTGAGGGTTTCTACTCCCAGCAGACGGTGCGCACGTTGAAGAGGTCAGAGGTCGCCAGAGGTCGTGGGTACGATCCCCACCTTGGATAAATATGATGAACACTTGTTCAGTGCCTGGATGCAATGTAGATATAATAGTTGTGTTTCACTGGTGTTGCCATGGGCGACGGCATTTGCTAATCGCCAGGTGATCCGTCTGCTCGTTGGCCCCATCCCATACAACCTACCATCATTCACTCGGCAAAACATACCATGATTTCACGGATGTTCATGGGCGGTATTGATTAGTTTCTTGTCTTGTCTTTTCGCCTCTAGCATAAAAAAAGAGGCACTGCTTCACGCCGATTTACCGTGAGCTGTCTCCGCGAAATATACTTATTCCTGTTGAGCTGGTCCATTCATGCTGACACGTGGCTTCCCCACTTTTAAAATGTAGCGCTAGTAGGCTCTTATTTGGCCTTTAATTGAGTAATATTTTTGTTCCGGTCTCTCAGCCTGTACTTAAATGGGCTTTACCAGAACCGAAAATAGTCCGCGAATTTTAATTTTGGCCTAAAATAAAGCTGAGAATAGCTGCTGAATTCATCGCTTTGATTAAGGTTGGGGTAATTGTCATTTGTTATGTCCTAGAAGTTCAAAGGTTGGCCGGCGTAAATGGGTAAAAAATATAAAATATTTTTTTTATTTGCACAAAAGGTAGCCGATTTTAATTCTTTAATAGTCTTATTATAGATTTTCCGCGTTAGGAAGTGTATAGACGCGCCGTCAAGCGCGCTCAATGTACGGGGAATTTAGTTCCAAACCGTGCTAATAGATGGCGCTGGGCGTATCCTGCATCACACCTGGATTTGTGCATTTCGGTTTCCATAAAGCCCAGCGGCCATCTTTGATTTTGGTCTGCCATATGTATTGCCTTGGTCTGTCATTTGTGTAATTTTCAAATATAGACCTTATTTACACTTCTACGAGATTTTCATTTGTCGGACACGTCGTTTACAGGAAGAGACGAACGAAAGGTAGCCTATGCTAGGTCCTCTCTCTCTATCTTCTTCAAGTATCTCCCTCCACTAAAAACACTTCAATCCGTTGCCCCGTTTTATTGTAAAAGACGGACAAACAGACAGACACACACACACTTTCACATCTACACAATTTATAAAGAGGTTCATCCTACAGACGGCGGCAACGCTAATACTCGTAGGTAATCCGAAAACATGAAATGCATGCGCGGTGTAATCGACGCCTAGCGCCATCTATTGAAATACAGTGGAACTAATGTCCCGCAATGCAGGAGGACTAAGGTCACAGACATAGCCCAAAGGATTGCATGCCTCAAGTGGCAATGGGGAGGGTACAAAGCGAGGAGAACAAACGGTCGTTGGGGCGGAAAGGTCCTCGAGTGGAGGCCACGTACAGGAAGTCGCAGCCGTGGCAGCCCCCCCACAAGGTGGACCGACGATCTGGTGAAGGTCGCGGGAATCCATTGGAAGCGGGCGGCGCAGGACCTATCTGTGTGGAGATCATTGGGGCAGGCCTATCTATATCTAGCAGTGGACGTGTATTGTCTGAAATGATGATGATGATAATGTCCCGAAACAAGACGAGGGCTGTCCACTAGTTTATAGTATTCGTATCTTGCTTATAAAATGTTAGCGGTCTTATCGTTAATAGCGATGTCTTCCACACCAGTCAAATGTCTTGGCTTGACTAACCGGCACGTAAAGTAGTAGAGAGAGTCAATATCTAATATAATCAGTCGACTCCAAAAATATGTATTCACTTTAGGACCTTGTCACAATACTTACTTATAAGAAAGTAGAGGTCAACTTTATTATATTAGATATATATTGTGACAACGTCCTAAAGTGTAGGTATACATATTTTTGGAGTCGACTGTACTCTATTCTATCGGTCAGTATGTTAGCTAACCCCATTATCCAACATAGGTTAAGGCACTTTAGAATGGATCCAGACATGATGGCACCACCACTGTTAATCGATTAACCGGCCGCGTCGATTTCATTATGGATGCGTTTGGTCCAAGTCATAAGTTTCTTGCTGGTGTCTTCTCAGCAGAAATCGACTTTCCGAACCAGTAGAATATATGCACCTGTTTCATAAGTGTTCTGTATGGACCTAACTTAAATAAAGATTTTTTTTATCTTTTTATAAAATGAAAACTACTGCCACAGACTCTTTGCTCCGTGCCTTTTTTAATTTAAAATTTATTTTGGTTATTTATATTATTTGTAATGAACTTAGCGTTTTTACCCTACTACGGCGAAACAAAAAGGAGGGTTATGATTTTGACCTGTATGTATGGTTGTTCATTTGTTCCCTCATAACTTCAAAACTAGTTATCCTATTTGAACGAATGAGGTGACATGAGGTCACGTTAAATTGACTACAGCGCCTACTAGAAGACTTAGAGTAAGAAACTAAAAAAAAATTAGCTTGACGGTACCGTGTGGGGTATGAAATGAAAGAGGTTTTAGCACATTTCCAATATGTTATTTTATTTACATAACTAAAAATATGGTAAAAAAAATCAAGTTTAAAAACTAAAACCCGACTTCCACAAAAACACGCTCTAAAAAGTACGGAACAAGAAAATTGTCTGCTGAAATTATTATGCCGTATTGCCGTGGTCGTATGCCACCTACTGTAGCAAAACAAATTCATTATAATAATAAAATAAAATCAAAATAGATTTCAAGACATAACTGTTGAAATGTGCCAATTTAATTATGGATGCGTTTGGTCCAAGTCATCAGAACCACGTGGTTTAGTCCAATATCGAATGTAATTCGTTTTGAAAGCATTTCTGTTGTTAACCAGTTGATAAGCGCCAATTTAATTAATTATAGATGCGTTTGGTCTAAGTCATCAGAACCACGTTGTTTAGTCCAATATCGAATGGAACTAGATTCGAAAGCACTAGGTACTATTGTTGTTAATCGATTTATTAGCGTCGATCTTTCTACGAACGCGTTTGGTCAAGTATGTAGAACCTCACGTCTTAGGCCAATTTCGATATGGGTTAAGTCTTTAAGGGCGTATTCGTCCAACCTTATTCCGATAGTAAATCTATGGTATAGCACTGTCATTCCATACAAAAGTGACGTTATGCTATAGAGATTTCTACGGATAAAGATTGGTCGAATCGGAGCTATGTAAGTCACTACGTTCTGATAAGAATAAATTGCAAGGAATTGTAATTTTTATTGCTTTTAGTGATTGTTATCAATATCAGTACGCTAATCATGAGTTTGAAAAACTGTTCTTACTATAGAAACTATCGCTTTGTCCCTTTTATTGTGTTGGGAGGTCCGAGGATCGTCGTGGGCGAGGCAGGCTGACAGCAGAATAAAACTTATCTTGGATTCCAGTTGTTTATTGATTCAGCAACAAACTACTACAATCTTCGTCACAGGAATATAACACGATGAATTCACAATAGGACATAACATTATTCAGATAAGTAATTAAATTTGATAATAAGACTAAAGTTAAAGCGAGCAGCCATGGTGGCAGGGAATGGATACGCAAGTGTCAAACATAAGGAGTGTCAATTGTACAGCCATAGACTATCCAACACATTGTGGTGCATGTGAAAGAGACAGAGCAATAGTTTTGGATAACGAGGATAGTGTTTCAAACTCATGGTAAGGCCTCTAAACGGGAAACTAACGTGACGATATTTAAAATGTGCACAACACACTACAATCTGCACACCTACCAATTATTTACATATATAATGTTTTTCGTTTTGACTACGTTTATAATACCAGTAGTCGTATTCACAAACGAACTTTGTATTTTTACGGAAAAAGGAGGAGGTTCTATGTTCGACTGTATGTTTTTTTTAATTATTTTTTTATGTATATTCACCGATTTCTCTGCCAATGAGCAGTTTTCCAGTAGGTATTTTCGGGTGGTTTTTAAAAGCAACAACAGATGACGCTACTCTCACTATCAATTAAAAGTTCCTTTTTTGTCTATAATAGACAGGAAATATTTGATAAACCAACCACCATCATGACATTTACGGTCCTACCATATTTAACTTTATTTTACCCATAAGAAAATAGAGATGAAAAGTAAACAAGTAAATACATATTTTATTTGGTTTTTACTTGTTTACTTTTATGAAAAGTTTAGTTTTGAATCACTCTCTGTCATTTAAAATGTACATAGCACTAAAATACACATTAACTGCGAAGTATTAAGATATTTAATGTAAAAAACCTAAAACAATTTTCCCATAAATTAGGATCCACATGAAATATCATACCACACCTAACATTTACAGGGACTGATTGCGCCATCTAGCAAATCACTGCGAAATTTATAAATACCTACTGGAAAACTGCTCATTGTTGACCGATTCGCAAAATTCAGTTTCCGAAAAATTAAACACTAAAAAGCATGAGAAAATTATTTTTACGAATAAAAAAACCGCTTTCAAAAACCATGAACTAAAAAGTAAAATAAATTTTTTAACACTTCATATACTTTAAATAACATTTTATAACAGTACACTCGTGAAAAGGTGTTATTGAAGTCGGCGCCTAATCCCTGTTGATTAATTGAATGAAGTATTACAAGATAGTCTTGGGCGCCCAAGACTACAGTTACAATTCAACGAGAAAATCTAAAGACTTGCTTATTTATTATTCAACATAGGTAAGCTGAGATGAGATGGGACTAGACAATGGCGCCACCACTGTTGTTAATTGATTCATTGACCTCGTTGATTTCATTATAAATGTCGTTGGTCCAAGTGATGAGAACTAAGCGTTTTCAACCATACAAAGGATATAGCTTGTTTTTTTATGTAATAGGTGGCAGATGAGCAGAAGGATCACCTGATGGTATGCGATTGCCGCCGCTAATGGACACTGGCGACACCAGTGGAGTCACAAGTGCGCTGCCAACCTTTAAACCCCCCTTTCCCCCGGATTGGGCCTCCGGTACCCTCACTTACGCAGCGAAACACAGCACAGTGCTGCTTCACAGCGGTTTTCTGTGAGGCCGTGGTATCACTCCGGTCGAGCCGGCCCATTCATGCCGAAGCGTGGCTCTCCCACGGTGAAGTTGTTGTTTACTTGAATGCTGCTCTGTATTCATGAATCCCTGCATGTCAATATTTATATTTTTTAACGCAAAGGCTTCACCCAAGGTCTAACGTGAAAACCACCAGCTGCAGCATATGCTGAGGCTGAGCCTTGTTGGCCGCAACTTTTTCTCTGTACCGTTTTTAACCCCCGACGCAAAAACGACGGGGTGTTATAAGTTTGACGTGTCTGTGGGTGTGTGTCTCTGTCTATGGGATTGTAGCTCCCGAAGAAATGAACTGATTATTATTTTGTTTTTTGTTTAAAACATGAATAAGGGGGAGTGTTCTTAGCTATGTTCGATAAAAATCGATCCAAGATGGCCGCCGTCACGAAGATATGGATTGTATGTTTTAACACAACTCTCACAATATGGCTATGATATAAAAGGGCTTTAGTAGCAGAATTTATATTTATTGTGACAAATTTCAAATCCAAGATGGCCGACGTCGGGGGTTTTTTAACTTTTCAATTTATATTTTTTGTTTTATGTTTAGAGTGTTATGGTCAAAAAATGATTTGACTTATTTATGAAATTGTACCACACGGCCAAACTACAAGCGGCTTGATCATGAAACACGCTTTGATCTTTTTACACCAGACTGAGTTTAGCACTAACGGCACCTGAAACTTCTGGTATTCATAACTTCAAAGAGATATGAACGGATCAATATACGATATCGTTTAACGCGTATTGAAACCTGAGACAAAATCGTTTTTTATTTGGAGCTTCTAAACGGGATTTATTTAAACAAATTCGAGGTTATAACCTCTCGGCAAACACTTATACTATTTATTAAATAACCATGCAAAAATGTTCATATCTCTTTGAAGTTCAAAGAGATATGAACGGATCAATATACGATATCGTTTAACGCGTATTGAAACCTGTGACAAAATCGTTTTTTATTTGGAGCTTACTAAACGGGATTTATTTAAACAAATTCGAGGTTATAACCTCTCGGCAAACACTTATACTACTTATTAAATAACCATGCAAAAATGTTGGGTACAACGCGTAGGTACGCGAAAAATTGATTCACGCCAAAAGCGGCCACTTCTGGCGTGAATCAATTTTTCGCGTACAGAAACGGACCCAACATTTGTGCAAGGCTATTCAATAATTAGTATAAGTGTTTGCCGATACGTTGTTATTCCGATATTGTTTAAAATAGATCCGGTTTAGTAGCTAAAAATTTAAATCGATTGCCGTCGCTAGTGTGCCCTACCCGTCACATTAATCATATACCTACATTGATCTGACTCCGAGATAGGTAGCTCAAGTGTTACGGATATCAGAATCAACAGTGGGATTACAAAAGTATACATAAAATATTTTAAAAAAATAATAAGAGGATCCTTTGTTTCTAGACGGTCGTCATGTCAGAGTCGTGTTGGGTTGTTTGAAACGTATAAAAACATTTGACATTGGCGGAATCACACGTGCGGCCGTCACCGTGCGCGGGATTAGGCCCATAAAAAAAACCTATAAAAAATGCATCAACTAGGGCTCCAAGAGCCTAATTCTCGTGCTTGTGATATTTTGAGAACATGGCGGATATCACCCGAAAACCATACAAAAAAAAACTAAGTTTTAGTGATATATGTCGTACGAAAATAAATGTCACGAGCCCGAGAATTGGGCTCCATGTCTTTTATGCCTAGGTTCCCGATGTCTTAAGGGCCCTCTTACTAATTAGTGGCGCAACCACCACTAATAAGGCTTAGAAATAAAGTGGTCATTAAAATTTTAATCTAGAGATAATTTGTGACATGAGCGGCGTGTGTTTATTTATTTATTGTTTTTCAAAATCTACAGCTCTTAAATTATACTATTTAAAATTTATATACTACTTACAGCCAATAACAGATTTTAAATACATTGACAAAATTATATAAATACAACAGCCAAGGGGCAGCAAAAAAAGGGGAAAGAAAGAAAACAACCAATACAATTTGACAGTTGTGTGCAGACAGCCACACGTCAGGTTACTATAGTCCGTCAAAATTCTTCAATTGATATTGAGTCGAAAATGTTTGACATTAAGGTGAGAATCGAATGAAGAGAATCTGACTGTTCCGCATACGTCGATGTGTGGCTGTACGTACCTTGCACGTAATAATGTATTTATACGTGTGTGTGTGTATGTGTATGTGCGTGTGTGTGTGTGTGTAGTGTATGTGTATGTGTATGTGTATGTGTATGTGCGTGTGTGTGTGTGTATATATATATATGTGTGTGTATGTGTATGTGCGTGTGTGTGTGTGTATATATATGTGTGTGTGTATGTGTATGTGCGTGTGTGTATGGTATGTGCGTGTGTGTGTGTGTATATGTGGTGTGTGTGTGTGTGTATATATATGTGTGTGTGTGTGTGTTTGTGTGTGTGTGTGTGTGTGTGTGTGTGTGTGTGTGTGTGTGTGTGTGTGTGTGTGTGTGTGTGTTGTGTGTGTGTGTGTGTGTGTGTTTTTGTGTCACCAATAGAATCAAAGTGTTTAAATATGTGTTTAAAGTAAAGGAAGATATTTATTGACCACAAACACGAACACAATTACAACAAGATGTTAACAATAAGACATAAAGGGACAAATAATAAGTATGTCACCTGTTGCATGGAAGATTACCAGGAAACCAAGTGGTCAACAAGGTGCAACCTCAGCATGCGCTGCAACTGCTTGAAGCCGCTGCAACGCTGGTTTTCAGTTTGTACCTTGAGCGACGGGATTAATTGTCTGGTTGCACAAGTGATCGTGTGACATTCGTCAAACATTCATTTAAATAAATAATAAGTTTATTCTTATTATTTATTTAAATGAATGTTTGACGAATGTCACACGAAATAAAAACTAAACAAAGTAGAAAAAAAGTAACATCTAAAACGCGCGTGCTCAGTGTGTAGTGGCGCCGGACTGCATCCCGACCCATCGTGTGGAGGCGTGGTCAAATGTTTAAAATTCTATAACGAGATACCCGAAAGTTAGAAAATGTTTAAATCATCCATTATTTGATAAAAAATTGTATGCATGGGTACTGGATATAAGTTTCTGTAATATTAATGATTTTATTGTGTAATTGTCCAACCATTTTATAAAATATTTACATGCCAACTCATTTGGCGACACATGTGGAACTATTTCTTAAGAATTTTATTATAAAAACCATTTTATGTACTTACCGTGTCTCGAGCTTTGAGTATACTCAAACGTCTCGAGTAAATAAATTAAATTGAATTGTAAAATAACCTTGCAAAATCACAAATCTTTAAATGTCTTGATAAATGTTTCATTTATTGTCTTAAATGGGTCCTTTCATGAGTAATATTAATGTCTTTATCTTATTATGCACTTTTACCTGCAGGACGGTGCGGCGAAGGCAGCCCATGCGAGCAGCTGTGCCGCGAGCTGCACGATGGCACGTACGAGTGCGGCTGCGGGCCCGGGTTCGTGCTCCACGTCGATGGGTACGGGTGTCTAGGTCAGTAGCATTCATTATTCTTACCACCATAATTATTAACATCATTTCCGTCCTTAATGAGGACGGAAATTCTCTTTACCATCCTCATTACCATCCTCATTACCATCCGCATTATCATCCTCATTACCATCCTCATCACCATCCTCATTACCATCCTCATTACCATCCTCATTACCATCCTCATTACCATCCTCATTACCATCCTCATTACCATCCTCATTATCATCCTCATTACCATCCTCATTACCATCCTCATTACCATCCTCATTACCATCCTCATTACCATCCTCATTACCATCCTCATTACCATCCTCATTACCATCCTCATTACCATCCTCATTACCATCCTCATTACCATCCTCATTACCATCCTCATTACCATCCTCATTACCATCCTCATTACCATCCTCATTACCATCCTCATTATCATCCTCATTACCATCCTCATTACCATCCTCATTACCATCCTCATTACCATCAACATTTCCATCATCATAACCATCCTCATTACCATCCTCACTACCATCCTCATTACCATCCTCATTACCATCCTCATTACCATCCTCATTACCATCCTCATTACCATCTTCATTACCATCCTCATTACCATCCTCATTACCATCCTCATTACCATCCTCATTACCATCCTCATTACCGTTGTCATTACCATCAACACTACCACTGTAATTATCGTTATCACTACCATCCTAATCACCATCATCATTACCGTTGTGATTACACCATCATTAGCATTATCATCTTCAATACGGTGCGGCGAACAGCTGTGTCGCGAGTTGCACAATGACACCTACGAGTGCGGCTGCGGGCCCGGGTTCGCGCTCCATGTCGATGGGTATGGATGTCTACGCCAGTATCATCATTATTACCACGATCACTACCTTTGCCATTACCATCGTAGTGATGATGGTAATGACAATGGTATTATAATCATTACCATAATGATTCTACGGCATATAACGCTATTATTTTAGTCAGGCCCCGAAATAAATGTAATATTAAACCTGTTGTTCCAGAATTAAACGCCACGAGGGCGACAGAAACTACATCAGACACAGAAGAAGACGTTCTCTACCAGAAAGACGTCTCTTTCTCAGCAGAACTAGAAATAGCACCGTCCAATATACTTGTTAAGACTAATCTAAGCGAGAAACATATCGATGACACAAGACTTACGACACTGCCGAGTAAAGACAGAGAACCTAACTATACGTACACCGGAGAGAGAACGAAAGAGGTGGATGGTCTGAAGAGTCTAATGGAAGATGGCGTGAGCAGGATGGATATAAATATCATTGCTGATACGGATAGAGAAGATTTGGATAAAAGTCATTCGAAAGTGACGACGCTTGGCCCTAGTTTAGAACAGAAGGTAAGTTATTTAAAATAAATAGTGGGATTTATACTAGGAATAACTGAAGAACTATAATAAAAATTGTTAAAAATAAATAAGTTTAACTTTAGTTAGTGTATCAAATAAACATTTCTTCTTTCTTTCTTTCTTTCAAATATAATACAAAAGTTAAATCACCTTAACCCCTATTTTAAAATTAGTTCTAAATTAATAATCTCAAAATATTAATTCAGTGACAATGACAGTCTACCCCTGTGACAGTCCATTCCGTTTTATGCTAAAATTGAATTATTTTTTTCGATTTAACCCAAAAATATAAGAAATTTCTATTCATATTACTTGGACAAAACATTTTTAAATTATTTTTTATTTCAGACAACAATACAGGGTTATGTTAAATATCTGTGAATGATTGGCTCAATTTTGACACTCCTTTACAGTACTAAGCAGTCTATGGTTAGTCGAGGATTTGTAATAAAAAATTAAGAACTAACGTTATGCAGTTCATAAACTTGCTAGTTTAGGATTAAAGCCGGTACCAGAATAGATTTTTGTAATAAGACTTGAGTCTTGCTTGGCTTAATGTTTTATGTCCCCTAGATGGTGTTGAAGGAGTCCCATCACCTGATCCCGAGCAGACGGATCACCTAATTGTAAAGGGATTAGCATGATTAGTATGTCGCTTTTCCGAATGATCTTAAGACAGCTTTTATAGTTCAGTGATGCGGACCAATCGTTTTTGATTAAATAGAATGAATTTTCATGTTTAAGACTTTTTAAATAAAAAAGAAACTGTAATTTTTCGAGCTTATTTCGAACACGCTATTCATGTCACAATCATGTATTACTTACTACTCTGATGGCTCAGCGACCCGTATTGAATCTTGGCCTCCGACATAAGAAGTCGCCATTCCATAAATTACAAAGACATAAAACATAAGGCCAAAATAGAGATTTTATGCCTACTATGTACATCTTCAAGAGAAGAGCGTAGGTCCTTTTTGAAAAGACCGACAACACATTAACGATCTTTCTGATTTCGCGGATGTTCATGGGTGGCGTCATGATTACTTTCCATCAGGTGACTTGCTTGGTCGTTTGTCGCCTTTAGCATAAAAAAACGTTTTATGTCTACGTTTTAAGTTGCTTCCATACCTTCTTGGTGAATATTCCTCGAATTGCGTACAGAGATTTTCCTCCTCCTTTGTGATGCTCACTGCCAAGGAGTAGAACACCCTGCCAGCATTGTTCTTCAACAGTAATAACAATCCCTTATAGCTAGAGTGAATAAGCTACTTTTGGGTAAGCTCGCTCCATCGCAGGTTTCTTCTGAACTCAGTTGGAAGCCGAGAGAGTAAACCCATCAACAATGAAAAAGTTACTGGACCGAACAGCGCATTTGGCAGTTACCTGCCTCACGGTCCAAGGACCATGGGATCTGTTCTTACTGTCAAGCAGCAATCAGTGGTAAGAATTACTGCCTCCCATAAACATACTTGGTTGTGCGTTGGGTACAATGACTTACCCATAACCAGTGATGGTACAGGTGACTGTTTAGCCCTGTCCGTAAAGAAGTTCTGGCGATTCCTCCATAAAAATGATTTAACTGTTCAGGTTCCTGGAGCCACGACGTCTCCACCATGGACAGCAGCAGTGGAAAGCTGTCAGTGTGATGCATGTGAGGACATCCGATGTACGTGCAAGCGGTCGAAATGTAAAACAGGTAAGGTTTACCGAATACTATTTCTGACGTAACATTAAGAAATGGAACTCTTTGTCGGCGCGTGTTTCCTCCGTCCTACAATATGGAATCCTTCAAACGAAGCTAATCTAATCCTGGGCTTCTTTAAGGCATAATAATAATAAGGCATTAAGAGTGAATACTCTTACCGAGGTGTCGTAAAAGGCGACTAAGGTAAAGCTGCTGGCATGATCATCAGCACCCAGAGAAGGAAAACTCTGCATTTATATCAAAACCCTCGCCAACCCGTCTGCCAAGCGTGGTGAGTATGGCAATTACCCCTCATATGATTGAGGGAGGCCCGTGCCCCAGCAGTGGGGACTTAAATGGGCTGATGATGAAGAGTGAATAAGTCAAAAAATAAAAATAGCATTAAAAAAATGCATGTAGATTCTCGCAGGCCAGTATGGCAGTGCCAATGGCTGAGATGCTGTGCCATGGAGTCTATTGTAATTGCAATGTGGACGCTGCTTTTGCTTAGCATCAGGCTCAGGTGAGCCAATGTAGATAGATAGATAGATATTCTTTATTGCACAAAAACAAAATAAAATGTACTATGCCACTATAAAAAAATAGTTTCTTTCAGTATTCTTTACTGTCATTATCAAGGGGAGTGCTCCGAAGATCAGTTCAATCCGTCTCATCGAATTTAAATCGGGAATCCAAATGGGTCAGCTCGACTGGAGTCATACCACTGCCTCACGAAAACCGGCGTAAAGCAAAGCCTGCGCTGTATTTCGTCTAGTGAATGGGTACTGGAGGCCCAATCCGGGGAAGACAAAGCTTAGCACCGTACGTGACTCCACTGGTGTTGTTTTTAGGTATCTATGGGCGATGCTAGCTTACCATCAGGTAATCAGTCTTCTCGTCTGCTACCTATTACAAAAAAGTTACTATTCAACCTACAATCGTCTTCACACAATCCAGACTAGAAAAATCTAATAAATGAACTGTCCAATTAGCCTAGAACTAAATCGAATGATTCCATTCCTTTTGAATATTCCTTTTAAATAAGTTCGTTACAGATCTTTGCAGATCAATTAGATCTGTGCTTTCAAAAGATAGATGTCTGGAAAAGTTCTCTTAGTGTCGTATCTCGAGAACAATTTCAAGTTCATGATTCAATGTCGCCGATTGTAATTTGAATATTGTTTCAGGGGTTATGTGTACGGTGTTTTGCTGATGATAATATCACAAATTATATACCATATACCTTGGACATCCTGATCTAGATTTACTTTTCGTCCCATCCCAGTCAGCGTGTAACCCAGTTGCGTCTAAAGCTGCCACTTTGGATCTCGGGTACTCTTTGCGGAGTGGAGTCACAAGTGCGCAACCCCCCTTTCCCCCAGATTGAGCCTCTGGTACCCTCATTTACGCAGCGAAACACAGCACAGTGCTGCTTCACGCCGGTTTTCTGTGAGGCCGTGGTTATTACTCCGGTCGTGCCGGCCCATTCATGCCGAAGCGTGGCTCTTCCACGTTAGTCGACTCTAGCATAATAAAAAGCGTATTTTTTGCGACAAACCAGCAAGCAATTTTCCTGACAGTAAATAATTACTGCCGCCCGTAGATTAAATCATTTGGTATAATCTAAGCTGCTGCCCATTAATATAGCCAGCGAAAACAGCACAGAGCTGCTTCACGCCGGTTTTTTGTCAGGCCGTGGTTTTACTTCGTGGTATCACTACGAATGTTCTAGGATTTGGAGTCTGGTAATTACAATGAAGCGACTGCTGTCTGATTTTCCAAACCCCTAAGATAGGGGAACCAGACCAACCGAAGAATTATCTCAACAATTGAGAATTCCTTACGATCATCATCATCAGCCTGTCGCAGTCCACTGCTGGACGTAGGCCTCTCCAATTGTTCGCCACCGTGATCTATCAATGGCTTCTCGCATCCAGCTCTTGCCAGCCATCCTGCGTAGATCGTCCCCCCACCTAGCCAGAGGGCGCCCTACATTACGTTTGCCAAGACGCGGTCTCCACTCTAGTTCCACTTCCTCACGATAATGGTAAAAAAATCTCTAAACCAACAATTTGAGCTATACCATTTCGTGTCATATTTCATTTTTGTTTCAAATAAAAGCAGAAGTAGCCTCAGCACTGTTTAGATAGATACAATTGAGTTTTGATTACTGTCCCTATTAGTGAAATGAGGTTGTAGATGGAACTATTATTTTAAAAAGGTTGCCAGCCCTAGGGGAGGGAATGAGAAAGATAAAAATGATCTCAGCTTAGGCCGCGCCCAACCAATCGGAAAGACTTAAACCACAGAATATTATCTGAACTGAACTGAATTCTGAACTGTTGTGATTTGTATAGGAAAACAAATGTGAGCCCTTTTTAAGTTCATATAGTGCTGATATTCCTACTTGTCGAGTCTCTCATTAAGGTGACGGATAGGGCACACTAGCGACACAATCGATTTTAATTTTTAGCTACTAAACCGGATCTATTTTAAACAATTTCGGGGTTACAACCTCTCGGCAATCACTTATACTATTTATTAAATAACCATGCAAAATGTTGGGTCCAACGCGTATATATTTAAGGGGCGCCTCATACAACAATGTGATTTTTTTGCCGTCTTTTGCTCGATATAAATATAGAAAATATTCAGTAAAAAATATTCATAGCATTTTTACTTTAATCATCGTCATCATCATTAGCCAATAGATGTCCACGGCTGGACATAGGATCTCCCCCAATGTTATCCACACAGATCGGTTCCTGTGCCGCCCGCATCCAATGGATTCCCGCGATCTTCGCCAGATCGTCGGTCCACCTTGTGGGGGGCCTGCCACGTCTGCGACTTTCTGTACGTGGCCTTCACTCGAGGACCTTTCCGCCTCAATGGCCGTCTGTTCTCCTCAGCTATGTGCCCTGCCCATTGCCACTTGAGGACATGCAATCCTTTGGGCTATGTCTGGGACCTTAGTTGTCCTGCGGATCTCATCGTTTCTGATACGATCACGCAGGGAGACTCCGAGCCTAGCCCTCTCTCAGTTTTTTACTTTAATGATAAATAATAATGGCACTGACGTACAGTCAGCGTCAGATCAAGTTACCCCCTGCAGTGGAAAATAGCCAGCCATGTGCCCCAGTTATAACGACGGTCCAAAGGTCAACAAGGGTAACTCGGTGTACCGCCGTGTGTACAGAAAGATGGACAGACAGCAAAAAGTGATCTTCTTTTGAGTTTCGGAACCCTTAAAAGAAGACAGGATAAAAAAACATGTTTTACTATTCTTGCAGTGTCTTCCCACCTCAATGGGGTGGAAAAAAAAGTACTTACAGACTGGCCCTTTTATTATTCCCCATCGAATTCGTCGAATGCCATAGATCGTGACTCATGACCCCACACCACTTAATAAAATTCAAGTCTAGTGTTGTCAAGAAATCGATGATTTAGCATCGATTGATTTCACTTGAAAAATAAACTTATTAACTTTTTAAGCACACGAAATTTATATTACCTATGTTTCAGGTAAAAAACATTATTTATTAATGTTTTATTCAATCGAATTCAATCAAAGCCTTTGTAATTTAATATTGGAAAGAAAAAAAATCGTGGCTCTCGGTGATAATTACGTTGGCAGTGAGTGAAAAGAAACGGTCTACAACTATTAGAATGGGATAGATAGTCTCAGAGTCTGATCGCTCACATTACCGATCAATTACAAAAATAATGCATCTCTGATGATCATTTGACATTGGCAGAATTAATTTAGTTTGTCTAGCAAAAAAATTGTGAACAAAATTTCATGAAAATAACACATTCTTTTTAAGGGTACTTATTTCGACATGATTTTATACCCGTTTCGTTCTGATTTATAATATGGCTCAAAAATATTGATAGATAGACTCTAAGCCTAAACCTATAAGTATACTCTGTATTGCATAGCACATCCTAAACGCTACGTTAACGTGCTTGTCTTGTTTTTGAGTTTCCGGTATTTTAGCGTAAACAAGCGCCATGGTCACGGCGTAACTACATAAGTTAGTTAAAAATAAGGCACTTACACATCGCACATACACATCAAAGTATACAAATCTGTCTTTCTTCAATCGATTCTTAACTCATGTCAAATATTTTTGGTTCAATATCAATTAATGATTTTTTACAGGTAGTAGTAACCTTAATGTGTGGCTGTATGTAGGTAAATGGTATTAATGCCGTTTTATAACCTACTCTAATCGATAGGTCTATCGATAGTCAGTTATCAATCAGCAGCACAACGCTATTCAAGCCTGCATTCTTAGACGAGCGATTAGGGGCATCCCCTTAGGGTCCCGTCCCTTCCTCAGGGTTCTTTTCCTTAGGGGTGCTGAGGCAATGTCCGGTACATTTTGCGTCGGGATTGGTAAGTTCTATTGAAAAGCCTTTGGCTTATTGGCGGGGGAAGAGCAGGTATATTTTTGTAAAGTCAATAGGCTGTGAAAATAATGGTATTATGGTTCGTGTTGTAATTTGTCCGTATGATGGTCGAAATAAATGTTTTCATTCATTAGTACAAGGTTTGCTTCGGTTTACCTCATCATATTTATTTTATTCTTTCCTTTATTTTATTTTGTGTTACAATTAAACTGTATGGCTTGGTATGATGATGACAAAATTGTATAAAAGTTTGGCGATTAAAAAGAGTAACTGGCGAGTTTCTTGCCGGATCTTCTCGACCAGAAACAACTTTCCGACCCGGTGGTAGAATCGCATTATGTTTATTTATTTTTCTACTATATTTTAAATAAGTTATTATAAACTGTTTTAAAATACTGAAATATATGACGATTAGTAAGTGCTGTATACAAGCCTATGCAAATAAAGAATTATTTGAAATGAATTGAATAGAAAAAAACCTAGCGGTCTTGGTCAAATCCGAGCAGGCACTTCTGGAATTTACTAATCTGGGCATACCTGTAAAATATTTGCATATATCTACTATTAGCTTGGTGGTGAACTGGTGAGGGAGAGCATCGTAAAAAAACCTGTACGTCTCGGCTCGGATAGTTTCTCAAAATTGAGGATACTTACTTACGATATTTGAAAAAATGATGCTGATCACGATACATGTTGATATTTTTTATAGCAATCTTTTGCAATTTATTCTTTTTTTATTATTTATTGCAAAGAACCAACAAACAAGTTTACAATAGGCATAAGCTAATACAAGAATAATCGACTTAATTAATAATTGCAAACCCAACAGCGATGGTTACATTATTCTTAAATATCATTAAAAATCACCTTAGAGACCCGTATAATAAAATAATAATGTAGATAACAAAAAGTTAAAATAGGAATACGTGTGAAGTGCGTGCGTGTGATGTTTGAAAGTAAAGAAATAAGTAAGCGTGGAGCATATTTGTGTGCACTTGATGGAGCGTGTAACTAAGTAGGTTTGTAGTGTATGTGTGTGTGAGTGTGTGAGTGTGTGAGTTCTTAAGTAAATAACACACTTAAAAATGTCTTCTCGTGTTCGACAGCTCATGTCGAACACAGAAGTATGAATCAAGCACTTACAAATTTTGTCGGCTTAGTAACGCGTCCAGTGGTCTAATTGGTAGAAAATTCGCCCGGATTGTGGGAGGTGTGTGTTCGAGTCCCGCCAGAGCGGAGATGAAATTCTTAAGTGTGTTATTTACTTATATATACATGATACATGTTGTTGCAACAATGGCGACGTTGTCGTAAAACAAGACACTGTACCACAAGCAACATTTCATTTGTCACACAACTGTTATTCCAACAACGAAACGATGCACTAACAACCGAGTGGGCGACCAATAACAACACCTCAGCTTTAGTACCCATAACGGTATAATATTATTTTAGCCCGGCTAGGGTGACCAGATGGTTCCGTTTTTACGTGTCATTTTAGGCGCTACAAAAATATAGAAAGATATTAATTTGCTAAAATTACGGTGCGAAATACCAGATCATTGTTAATACCATATTCAATTGTGCCAAAAAAATAATTCAGATTGTTTCCTTCCTATTATTACTTTTAGGGTAACGCTTCATCACAAGAGCATCTGATGGAAAGCGTCAATGAGGTAGACCTCACTGACGCTTCTGTTCTCTCATTGACGGTTCTTCTTCATTGATCTTCTAGGCAAACGCGCAACATACTAGAGTATGTTGCTCGTTTGCCTAGAAGATGCCCGTTCACTGACGGTGACCTTGTTGACCGTAGGAGAGCCACGCTTCGGCATGAATGGGCCAGCTCAACCGGAGTGATACCACGGCCTCACAGAAAACCGGCGTGAAGCAGCACTGTGCTGTGTTTCGCTGTGTGACTGAGGGTACCGGGGGCCCAATCCGGGCGAAGGAGGGTTTAAATGTTGGGAGTGCACTTGTGGCTCCACTGGTGTTGCGGTTGTCCATGGGCGGCGGTAATCGCTTACTATCAGGTGATCCGTGTGCTCATCTGCCACCTATCACATAAAAAAAAAACTTTCGCCTTGAAGATATCCAGGAACACAGACTTCGGCAAAGAATTCCATTGTTTAGTTGTCTGCATTAAAAACGAACGATACGATGAAAGAAAGAAAGAAGAAGAAAAAGCTACGTAAGAGGTAACGTCAACGAAGTAACGATGAAAGTTTTCAGTTCATGGAATCGGCTGTGGGGGGATTAGCTTAAATAAATGAAATACATAAATAATTAAATAAATATTTCACAACATCACATATAGAGTGATCTGACTCCGAGATAAGTAGCTCAAGCACCTGTGTTACAGATATAAGAAGATTATATAGGACCTTCTCACACTCCTCTAAAGGTATCCGGTAAAAGACCGAGAGGTTTGCCACACGTCTACGGAGGTCGGGGCTCTGTAGGCAAAGCCTTAGCGAGTGCGTCATCACCGATGCACCTCCTCCCGCGGTGTTCAATTCAGTTTAGTGCATCTAACTGACATAAGGCAGATCCATACCAAAGGTAGCACCAGTAGCATCTAAACAGGAGTCAAAATGGGCTCTGTAAAGGTTTAAGAGTTACTGGGCTTTCTCATGGTGACTTCAATGGTGTTGATCAATATCTGTCTACATGTCTGCCACCTACATAAAAACGAGGATCACTGAATAACATTATGTAATGTTAGTAATTCGATCAAATAGTTTTAGGTAGTCACCCTAACCCAGGCCGCCATTACCGGAAGCCGCGCCCGCCATTACAGCTGCCCGCGTCCGGGCAACTTCCGGGAACTCCCGGCTGACAGTTGTTATTGAGTTGGTTCCGTTTCCCTGGATCGCGTTGGTTTAGTTTAATATTGATGTTATTTACCTGTGAATATTAAGATGGCCGTGTTTACTTTAGTTCTGCTGTGCCATTGTTTGAATTCTTAATGGGATTGTGGTTGGTGGCACACGAGTGAGTACGATGTCAAGCAACTGTTATTTGAACAGAGTGCTATTAAAAACAGGAAAAGTGTTAGGGTTTGGGACTGATATGTAGAACAGTGGCGATCACAATAGATCAAACTAGTCGCAGTGAAACTGTTTTGTACAGGACGTGCAAAGCAGCCCGCTTGAAAAAACAGAGATTCAACATTATATTTTTTTAGTTCTTTAATTTAAGTCCCCTAGAAAGCGATGTAGCCAATTTAATGTAAAGGCATGTAGCCTATAACCAGCGGACAATCAAGACACTTCCAACGATACCTCATTTGTCTAAATTATGATAACTACTTAGTTAAGAAGTTACTGCGGGAACAGATGAACATCATCGTCATCGTCAGCCCATTTAAGTCCCCACTGCTGGGGCACGGGCCTCCCTCAATCACACGAGGTGTAATTGCCATACTCACCACGCTTGGCAGACGGGTTGGCGAGGGTTTTGATATAAATGCAGAGTTTTCCTTCTCTGGGTGCTGATGATCATGCCAGCAACTTTACCTTAGTCGCCTTTTACTGACACCTCGGTAAGGGTGAGGGTGGCATATTCTACTCTGCCGGGGACCACACGGCTCACAGATGAACATACATACCCACAAAAGTCAAAATCAACCCTACCTTCTTTTTGCGTTTTTTTTTTGTATAAAGTGACAAGTATATTGGCTCGCTTCAGCCAGATGGTAAGCGAATGTTAGATCCTACGTTGTGGTTACAACGGATGCGATGTCAAGACATCAACTGCCGTTGGCACTGCCATACTAGCCCGCGACTCCCGCGAGATGCGTCTTCACACTTCGTTTGAAGGAATACATGTTGCAAGATTGAGGATATACATGCGCCGGCAGTGAGTTCCATTTCTTTTCGAGTGAAGAAGCGCCTGCGCTGTGTTTCGCCGTGTGAGTGAGGTTACCGGAGGCCCAATGGAGGGAAGGGGAAAAGGCAGCGCACTTGTGACTCCACTGGTGTTGCGGGTATCCATGGGCGGCGGAATTGCTTACCATCAGGTGATCCGTCTGCTCGTCTCCCACCTCTCATATATAAAAAAAAAAAATAGGTAATATTCCCATGCCAAACAAAGATGTCTTGTAACGACTGTTTTATTGGCCTCTGACACCAACTGTCATAGACTCCTACTCGTCACGACTAACAAATAATCCTCGTTACCGCGGGTCGGGCATTAATCAAACACCCGTCACCCGCGTGGGTCGGGTGACACCCCTGAGTGACACTGACTAATATGAACCGAATGAAACACCCGTTGAGTTGTACCTGTGATGTTTAGGTTTTTAATGGTTACATGATAGCTCGATAGATAGTAATTCTTAAGTAAATGACACACTTAAAAATTTCATCTCGTGTTCAGGCGGGACTCGAACCCACACCTTCCACAATCCGGGTGAATGTCCTAACAATTAGACCACTGAACGCGTTACCAAGCCGACGAAATTTGTTGGCGCTTGATTCGACATGAGCTGTCGATAGTCTCATCAATATTGTAGGTATATTTACTTAGCTTAATCTACCTATCTGACCTTGATATCGAAGAGTTCATTATAGATATACCTAGTTATAGGACATCGGGTTTCCCTCGCACGTGTCTCTGTCATTACTGCCGAAACTAGCCGAGATTACTGGAAGCGCGCATGTATATGTGCGTACCCTGTGTAGCTCGATATATAGGTAGCTGTTCTTTTGTGTATGATTATTTTGTGATTATACTTAGTAATATGCTAATACAATGTAGGTGGTCTTATCGCTAATAGCGAGCTTTTCCAGACAACCTTGGGGTAGAGAAAAAAAGCATGAATGGGACCGGCTCCACCGGATCAGTACCACGGCTTTACAGAAATCCAGCGTGAAGATGCGTCTGTGCTGTGTTTCCGTCGAGTGAATGAGGGTATCCGAGGCCCAATCCGAAAAAAAGGGGTTAAAGGTTAGCAGCGTACTTGTGACTCCACTGGTGTGGCGGCGGCAATCGCTTACTATCAGGTGATACGTTTGCTCGTCTAACACCTATCACATAAAAAATAACAACCACTTGAAGATTTTTGTGCCGCTTCGCAATACGCCATGTCCCGTTGGATGCCAATACCTTCAAATTATTTTATCTTTACGATGTTTAACACCCACGTCTTGTTCCAGACTTGAACGTCTCCACCCCCCGCTTCTCCGGTTCCTCCTGGCTGGCGCTGCGCGCGCTCCGCGGCGCGTATAAGCGCGTACGCGTTCGTTTGCGCGTGAGGCCTGAGCGCGCGCGCGGCGTGCTACTGCTTACGGGCGAACATGACGACCTGTCGGGGGACTACCTAGCGCTCCTGCTGCGAAACGGACACGTCGAACTGAGGTATGTGCGATGTAGTGATCATTGTTGACGCGCGACGAAGAATATTTTAGTGGCGCGCAGTGTGCTGGTTCTCATGGGCGAACACACCGACTTGTCGGGGGAGTACCTCGCGCTCCTTCTGAAGAACGGACATGTCGAACTGAGGTATGTGCGACAAATGGTTATTGTTGACCATCATCATCATCAGCCTATGGACGTCCAAATGGCTGAACATAGACCCCCCAATTAACCTTCAGAGTTACCGGCTGTAGGTGGCCTGCATCCAGCGAGATGGATCTGTCCATATCAAGGGTAGGCGTGTCCTGCGCTACGCTAAGCCTATATGGTCTCTACTCGAGAAGCTTTTTTCCACAGCAATCATTAGTTCTTCCAGGGTATATACCCCACCAAATGCTAGGACTGGACCATCTTGAAGACCTACCTACTTGGTCTACGAATCTCCTCATTCCTGATTTCATCACTTAGAGAAACGTTTCATAGTTTATCTCCATAGCTTGTTGACTAACCTTGAGCCATGGCTCAACCAATGCTTGTCAACCATGGTTGATAAGCATTGGCAAAGCACATTTCTATTCTTCCCAAAGAACTATCTGTGGACTATCACGAGCTGGATGCTGAGGAACTGGACTCGTCGAACTGAGTTAATATGTGACGTAGAGGTCATGGTTGATGCGCGTTGACAAAGAATAATCTAGTGGCGCATCTAAGCGCGCGCAGGGTGTACTGTTGCTCACGGCCGTAACACGATGACTTGTCGGACTACCTTGCGTTGCTGCTGTGGAACGGATACGTCGAACTGAGGTGTGTATGTGCGAAGTAGTAGTCAAGGTAGATGAGCTATGGCAGAGTACATTTTAGTAGCGTGTAAAAGCGCACGTGGGGCGTGCTATTGCTCACGAGCCAACACCACGACCTGCTGCGAAAGAGACCTGAAGGTGGGCCAAACTTGCTCATGAAAAGCCTTCACTCTGGCGTTAAAGACACCCATGCTATATATCGGTCTACTCATTGGCTGTCCGCATCAAAAAGGGTTTGCGTAGCGCTTAGTGCTCATTTAGCTAGCTACATTTCTAAAAGCTGCGAACTTTGCCACTTCCCAGTGACGTTATCGCACTAGACTTTCCAGCCACTCAAATTGGTTGTATGTGTAAATAGGTGGACACACCGGATCGCTTTGACGAGCGAAGCCGACCGCGTTGTATACTCGCCACCCAACCTGCATAATGTGCACGGCGTACAGTGTGCATACGCCTCTAAGGACGAGCAGGGCTGTCGACTCCTGTTTGTATTTGAAACTTTATTCTACTAGGGCACTGAACATTTTGACTTCTTGCTTTATCCACAATTAAGTTAGGAGGGGATATAAGGGATTGAAAGTGGTCTTAAACTCCTTCGATAAAAATGGTATGGCCGTGGATACACCAGATAATTTACACTGATCAGCTAGTCTCAATCCGGACAGATCGCCTGCCATTAAGCGATTCATCGTCAGCCCATTGAAGTCCCCACTGCTGGGGCACGAGTCTCCCTCAACCACATGAGGGGTAATTGCCATACTCACCACGCTTGGCAGACGGGTTGGCGAGGGTTTTGATATAAATGCAGAGTTTTCCTTCTCTGGGTGCTGATGATCATGCCAGCAGCTTTACCTTAGTCTTCTTTTACGACACCTCGGTAAGATTAAGGATGGTCTATTCAACTCTGCCGGGGACCACACGGCGTATTAAGCGATTGCCTACGTTTAACTTACGTTTAGCAGGGGAAGGCGATAGGCTATTGATAGTAAAAAAGAAGTACTACGAGTGAGCGTTCAACCCTAGATCCGACCCGCTGGTTCAACAGCCCCGCCTACAAAATGCATACAGATACAGGCAGAGTGCATTTTCCCCGGATGTCAGCGGTATGTTGCACCCTGTCGTCCTAACAAGATTTGCTTGCAAGCTTTAGAGTAGTAAAATATCTCTTGTCAAACCCTAGGAACGTTTCGCGTTGAGTTAACTTGTGTAAAGGTGAGATGAGCAGATATTTGCTTGGATGAAATAAGGTGCAGAATGGCTTACAGCTGGGGTAAATGAGTTCTGGAATGGAGATAGCTTCTAGGTAAACCGAGTGTGGACGAGCTGGAAACTTGGACAATACGAGTAAGAGAGAGACAAAACTAGACGCATTTGAAATGTGGTGCTGCAGCGTATGCGAATACATTGGACGGCTAAACGCACATAATGTATCTGTTCTCTCCCAACTTGGCATAAGGACCCGACTGTCGAGTTTATGTCTATGCAAACTCTCTTACATAATGCGAAGAGGGGGTGATAGCCTTGAAAAACTGGTCATCGTTGGCAACACTGAATGGAGCGGAAGAGCGCGCGAATTCGCTTGCAATCATCCACATACGCATCGTCTAGTACTTAACACAGCCGTGAGTTGCTAACAAAGTTCTCATTTTGTATAGGTATTTCATTATTCACTGAACAGAACAATCAGTTGCATCGAATCCTTAATCAATGGCGAACCGATGCACTTACTGCTAATTAATTCTGAATGTAAGCTGGGATTACTGCACAGTGAAAAATGTGGCAGTTGGGAACGTCCGTTTGACGGGGAATGTCCTAGTTTGAGACTAGCTGATCGGTGTGATCTTTTTGGCGCAAATATAAACGGCCCTTATTTTCAAAGTTATATTTTTATTCACCTATCAAGAAATACGATCATAATATACCAATCTAAAAAAATGTGTATTTTATTGAAATCAAGATTAGAGGTGTCTAGTAGGGGGATGAAGCCGTGATAATGGCAGATTTTTACGCTATCTTGAAGAAATTATAAAAAAAAATTGAAGAGATAGTAACAGATTTGCTCTAGAGTTTCGACCTAGAACATCTGTCTGTCAAAAACATTGTTACTGTATGTGTGTTAAAGTGTACAATAAAATTCCAGACCCATTCAAGTATGGATCTTTTAACATTAGGTATGACAAAAAAATTGCGTCAGTGGCTGATAGTCGAATGTTTTTATAATCTTAATGAGTTTTTCAATATGTAATTAATTATAAAATTAATCTTATTTTGATATTATTGATTATAAGGTGGACTTATCTCGATCTATTAATTAGCCTGAAATATTTAATTCTCATTTTTTGCATGTCAATTCTCTTAACTGAATAGAGAGCTTATGTAGTTATTAAGATTCTATCTTATTAAGATCATATGTACCTATTTCATGCAAAAAAAAAAACTTTGACTTCGATTTTAAGTACCTACAAAATTAGCTACATTCAGATCAAGATCTAATCTTGGAAAAATAATTATCTATAGTCACTGTTGTAAATACCAACTTGTGTTAGAGTCGTGCATAGAGAAAAAATCAGTTTTTAAAAATGACAAAAGTCTGGCTGTCGTAGGCTTTTTTTCTATGACTACATTGCCACGGGCAGTTCGTTATATTCTCGTGTATTCGACAATGAATTCGAATGAGGGGGCATATTCTCATAAACTTAACAATAAAGTCGAATTCGAGATTTCAATACATTCGTAATTCTAAATCATTTTTCACAACTTCACATACATTGATCTGACTCCAAGATAAAAGATCAAATCAAGGGTAGCTCAAGCACCTGTGTTACGGATATAAGAACCAACAGCGAAATATATTCATTTAATATTTTTCTTTTGTAAATACATACTTATAATACATAGAAAACACCCAGGCTAATGCAAATAGACATGTTCATGCACACAAATGTTTGTATTGTACGGGTATCGAGCCCGCAAGCCTTGCACCAGAAACAGCGTTCACCACCACTGTTCCGAACGGGCTTCAATTGATTGGATATAATTGTTAATTAAATTTAGAGATTAATATGGATGAGTGTATGAAATCTCTAATTCAACTTCAATGTTCAGTGCACGACCTTTGATTTGACCGTGGGAGAGCTACGCTTCGGCATGAATAAGCCGACTCGACTAAAGTGAAACCACAGCCTCACAGAAAACCGGCGTGAAACAGCACTGTTCTGTATTTAGCTGCGTGAGTGAGGGTACCGGTGGGCCAATCCGAGGGAAAGGGGGGTGTTGAGGACTGCCGAAAGGACAATTCCACCATTAAAACGAACTCGCATGAAGCATCAATGAAATTTATTGGCAGAATGACAGGAGAAAATAGACATATAAAAGAACGATATAAAAAGCAAATCACTAGAATTAGGAAATATTGGCCAAAAAGTCGATCGATCGAAGATCAATGCTGGTCGCCACTGGTGTCACGAGTGTCCATTGGCGGCGGCAATCGCTTACCATCAGGAGATCAGTCTACTCATCTGCCACCTATCACATAAAAAAAAGAGTAAAAAGCCTCTTGAAAATCTTACTGACATTTTAATCACTGTGCTCCTATGATTCAAACAATAGCAGGCCTGGATAAAAAGGCTGTTAATTAATGTCGGTACGCTCCGTATTACAGGACTTGGGTATTATCTACTGTGCGCCCGGTAATCTATTACCCTGCCTAATATGACACCGGTTCGGATACATACATTTTAATTTCAACGCGGAATTAGTCGCGTAATTTGTGTGGGAATGGAATTGGGATAACTAACGGAGTATTATTTGCCAACGTTATAGGAATTTTAATGCTTCGTTTAGAGAGTTACGTTAATAATAAATAAACATCCTGAATTCCTGAAGCCCAGTCTGGGGAAAGGGAGGTTCTAAGGTTGGCAGCGCATTTGTGTCTCCACTGGCGTCGCGGGTGTCCAGGGGCGGTGGCAATCGCTTACCATCAGTTGATCAGGCTGTTCGTCTGCTGCTTGGAAGGCCTTTGCCGCATATTGCGAGCATGTGATGGAGGCGAAGGAGGCGGCGGAGCGCGAGCGAGAGGCTGACCCTCTCGCCCCCGCGATCCGCAAGGTAGAGGGAGGAGACGAGGCCAATACTTGCGTCTCCTTCCTCTGCGTGGAGCAGGTCCGCTGGTGCGCTGTAACCCCACCACCGGCATTACACGGACCTTCTCCTACGCCTCGTGGGGACGGCACGACTCTCTCGGCTGTCCCCATCCCTCCCCCCGACCCCGGGGGGAGAAGCGCCGTGCCCGCCGTGCAGGCGGGCGTCCCTGTCCGGGGGGTGCCGTGGTGAAAGGCTCCGAGCCTTGGCCCCATGTCACCCGCCCACCCATGGACAGATGAGGGAGAGTCCCAGGAGTTTTAGTCGGTATGCGAGTCCGACAGAGAGTCCGACATAACCCATCCGTTTACAGACGGATGGGTATGCGTAACGCATTTCTCCTGGGTCAACAAAAAAAAAAAGGCTGTTCGTCTGCCACCTATCAAATAAAAAAAAGAAAAAGACTTCATGGGAGAGCCACGCTTTGCCATGAATGGGCCGGTTCGACCTGAATGATACAACGGCCTCGCAGAAAACCGGTGTGAAGCAGCGTCTTCGGTGTTTCGCTGCGTGAGTGAGGATACCGGATGCGCTATCCGGGGAAAAAGGGGTTTAATGGTTGGCAGCGCACTAGCAACTCCACTGGTGTTGAAGGGTGTCCACTGTGCGTGTCTTTTATTTTTACGAGGCAGGTGTTTCACGCTTATTACGGAACGGTTTCGTTGTAGGCCTCTGATCGCGAGATCGGGCTCCTGCGGGATCGGGATTACATTCCCTAGGTATGGGTCTCGGGTTCCATTCATTATCATCATTATCTTATCTTTAGCCCGGTAGTACCCACTGCTGAGTATAGGCCTCCTTTCCATTACGCCAATGTACCGGGTCTTGAGCCGCTCGGATCCATGTAGTCCCAACGATTTTAGTGATGTCATCGATCCAACGTGACACTTCATCGTGACACGTATTTGTCTGCCGGTTCTAGGATACCATTCAGCCAAGATTTAACTGCCATCACCGCGCCTAGCCAAATGCCCTGCCCAATTCTACTTTAGTTCCATCTCTCTTGATCCGGGTTCCATTACTGCTCAAATACAAAATGTTTGTGGATTTAAAAGATATTTCTTTTGCGACTGAGTGTTTTTGGATAGTGCCTTCATTGGTTTCTGGCTTCCTTAGTGTTAAACCTACTTGGGTTTCCATAGACAAAGTCTACACACTGGTTTTAAGAAGACATCCTGTATGTCAGTCTGTTCGGTGTTCAATTGTCTGCTTACCCAAATATATGTCGTATGTAAATACAAATATGCCTGTTTACTTTGCCCCTCAACCGATATAAATAAATCTTAGTTTAAGGATAAACCTTACTTTGGGACTAGGACAATGAACAGACAGGCCACACATATTTTGACAGATTGTAGTAACTACAATCTGTCAAAATTACGCAATCGATATTGAACCCAACGTGTTTGACATTAAGGTTGGAAGCCACTGAAAAAAATTGTCAGTTTTGTAATTTTTGATGTGAGGCTGTCTGTAGGTGCCTACGTGTACTTATGTTTTTGTCTCATTTTTTAAATTTTCTTGTGAACAGCAACCATATTATATTGGTTAAGCTTCTTCTTCGTCTTAGCGTGTAATTCCCAGTAGCGTCCAAAGCTGTCGCTTCGAAGCCTGGGGTATGCTTGGACCATGATTCAGGATTCAGCAAGTTTCGTAATTACAATGAAACGACTGCCATCTGACCTTCGCAACCCTTAAACAGGGGTATCAGACCAATTGGATCATCCGCGAAATCAGAGAGATCGCTAATGTGTTGCCGGCCTTTTTAAAAAAGAGTACGCTCTTCTCTTGAAGGTCCCTAAGTCGTAGCCGTCCGGAAATACTCCTGCAGCCAAACCGTTCCACAGAACTGGGGTACGTGGTAGAAAGTTCCGGGAAAAACGCACAGTATTAGACCACCATCTATCGAGATGATGAGGATGGAATGACAATCGCTTGCGAGTGGTTCGATGTAAGAATTCGGCTGCAGGGAGTAAACCAAACAGTTCTTCAGAGCACTCCTCATGATAGATGCGGTATGGAATGCTGAGGCAAGCTGTATCCCGTCCCGCTGCAATATAATATATCCACAATTTTGAAAAACATGTTTCTCTTTCCTCCTTTCCCTTTCCTTCTCACGTTATATTGAATATTTATGTTGCTATATCCAATCGTATAATATTAGATTATCATAACAATTTCTATGAATCTCCCAAATAACACACAAGCGACGCCAATTGATTTTAATTTTTAGCTACTAAACCGAATCTATTTTAAACAATTTCGGGGTTACAACCTCTTGGCAAACACATACCAAAAGCGACCACTTTTGGCGTGAATAATTTTTTCATGGTTGTTTAATAAATAGTATAAGGGTTTGCCAAGAGGTTGTAATCCCGAAATCGTTTAAAATAGATCCGGTTTAATAGCTAACAATTAAAATCGATTGGCGTCGCTAGTGTGCCCTACCCGTAACCTTAATAAAGTTTGTTTTGTCTAAATGTGTACATGTCAGTGTATTTTTTTATGACATAGGTGGCAGACGAGTAGACGGGTCGCCTGATGGTAAGCGATTGCCGGCGCCCATGGACAACACCAGCGAAGTCACAAGTGCGCTGCCAACCTTTTAACTCCTCCGGTACCTTTCCTCACGCAGCATGTTTTGTTTGTTTTAGATGGTGTTTAATAATAACCCAAACTCAATTAATTAAAGAGAACCAGCTTATTAATTGACCATTTTTCTAAGGAACGTGTCTCTTTAATCATTTGACCTTGGCAGAGTTGTCTCATAAGAGCAACAGCAAGCCATGAAAAAAAGGTAGAAATATGCACAAGGTTTTGAAAAATCCAGAGGCACCTACTTTTGTTCGTATTCGTACCACCA
Source organism: Marasmia exigua (assembly GCA_019059595.1). Lineage (NCBI taxonomy): Eukaryota > Metazoa > Arthropoda > Insecta > Lepidoptera > Crambidae > Marasmia > Marasmia exigua. The sequence continues at coordinate 8,757,942 of CM032485.1, forward strand.
CCCCCGTATGGAACTAACTAACTAGGTTGGCGCAGCGACCCAAAATGAGCCTTGGCCTCCGATAATAAGAGTCTCCATTTAGTCCGGTCCTGCGCCGCCTCCTGCCAGTCATCCGCCAGAAGTGTACGCAAATCCTTTTCAACCTCGTCTCTCCATCGGTACCTTCCCCGTATGGATGGCACGTTCTAATCCCCTTCGTTCTCGGTAGATATAGTTAAGAACAAGCAACACCCCAAATGCCCTTTACCACACTAAAACATTCCCATAGCAATATAAATTGCAATCCGTTGCATCCCGAAGCTATCGGCAAATAAAGCTGATCCAATTACAGCTCCGACGTTAGCGGTCATAAAACCGCCCTAAAGCGGCCATTGCGGGGATTAATAACAATTGACAACGCCATCTAGCGGGCAATGTGTGTAATTGCTTGCGATGAGATTGATCGAGGTTTCGAATCGGTACAAATTACTTCTTATTACCTCAACTATTAACTCCACTTCACTAAAAGTGTGTTAAGAATTACACTTTATAATACTTAGTTCGAACCCTTTTATGCTGATAACCTAGGCATACCGTCGGCTTACGTATTTGTTACCATCCGTGTGGTGGGATTATCGAGCAATGGTAGCTAAGTGGATAGGTGAGCCTTCCGAATGGGAGGTAGTAAGTTGAAATCCGTGCTTTCCTCTGGCTTTTTCAAATCTATATGCGTATTTCTACCATTAGCTCGGCGGTGACGGAAGACATCGTGAGGAAACCTGCACATTTCGGGTAGTGTCTGAAATGTGTAACCATGATTCTGTTGGCCTAGTTCCCCTGTTGAAAAGGCTGTGACGTTCCGATTTAAAAACCAAATCCTAAATCATCGTTTAAGCGTACCCTACTAGCTGCGCTCAGAGTGACAGAACGTAACTGAGAATAACGAGCTGGATGTTGACAGATATCTGAAACCATCGTTATGCCGACTGAGGCCCGCCAACAAAGCAATACGTTCTCTAGTGTTCCCCATATTCCTATATGCTGTGGAAACTTGGACGATACGAGCTAGGCAGAGGATTGATGCAATTCGAGATGTGGTGCTTGAGACGCATGCTGAGCATATCTTGGACCGCCATGCGCACAAATGCATCGATTCTTTCGCAGCTTCGTGTTAAAAACCGCCTTTCTACGATCAGTCAACAGCGCATACTGGCTTATTTCGATCACATATTGAGTAGAAGTGACGAGAGCCTTGAAAAGCTGATTGTTGTCGGGAACACGGAGGATAAGCGAACCCGAGGACGATTCCCAACCAGGTGCACCCTTAAACAAGTTTTGTTCGGTTGCCAGAGACGCGATGAATAGACACCGATGGAGGCAGATCACACAAGCAAGGTGCAATCCATCCATCCACATCCACTGATGACCCCGATCCTCAGTCATGAGGGAGCGACCACAGAGAGAACAAAGCAATATGAATATAACAATAACTGAATAAAGCATTACCTCGTCTTCACGACTTACCGAACTGACTCCCATTATGTCTGTATCCAGAACAGTGCGCTAATTGCCCGCGGCATTGTAAACCCCATCGATTTTGGCTTATTGTACACCTGCGTCTCATTAACAATGCAGTGTAGGGAAGGACAGTGAGTAATCTCTACCTAAGGGCGGCGTTTCCACCTGCAATAAGCGAGAATGTTTTCTCTTCTCCTATGTTCTTCGGAATCTGTGAGTAGAATATGCTTATTTCTACCATTAGCTTGCTGGTGAGGGAAAACATCGTGAGGAAACAAGCACGATTCGGATAGTTTATGTAACGTGTAACCATGATTCAGTTGGTCTGGTTCCCCTTAAATGCATTGCGAAGGTCAGACGGCAGTTGCTTCATTATCCACCAGACTTCCCCAATCCAGAATCATGGTTCTGTAAGCTGAATGAGTAATGGTACATAAATAAATATATCTGTCAGCTCGTGCTCACTTCCTCATCTTAGCGTGTAATTTCCGGTTGCATCTAAAGCTGTCGCTACGGAGCCCATGGTACGCTTAGACTGTGTGACAGAATATGTGCTTATTTTTTTTTTTTTATGGAAAGGCCAATCAGGATGACCTCACTCCGCATGATGGCAAGCGGCCGTGAAATCCAAATATGAGATTGACAAGCACAAAAGAACTAACAAAGTACCCATTGATTATTGAGTTATTACAATGAAGCGATTGCCGTCTGACCTTCTCAGCTTTCTGACAGGGGAACCAGACCAATGAGTCATGGTTACACGTTTCAGAAACTATACGAAACGTTTTCCTCACGATGTTTTCCCTCCTCGCCGAACTGATGGTATGGTATGGTTTAAAAAAGATGCATTCCTACCATTTGTTACACTATGGCATGGAAAATTGTACCGGCTCCCACGGGCTTGTATAGTGTGGAAGGATAGCTCCCCGCAGACCATACCCATTCCGCGCTGAACGCTGTGTCAGCAGACTGATTTCATATGGACGTGTGTAATTACCAGTAAACGATACTTAGGGGATGTTACTGATATTGATATTTCAGATCTGAATACAAAATAAGGTTTCGGTTATGGTTATGGATAGGACAGGAGTCATTGATTGACCCGACGAATTAGAACGCTGACACAGGGGCAGCTGACAGTGGGCTCATTTCGTCAGACGTTCTTATGAAATGGGAGAAACCTACCTTCGGCTTGAATAGACCGGTTTGACCGGAGTGGTTTATATAGAAGAATATTCCCCTCTACACGGGTATAAATACAGTTACAGTTTCTGAAACGTTGTTCCCGTTCAACGCTTTTTCTTGTTCCCCTGTAAAGGGTAGCGAAGCAGACGGCAGTCCCTTCTTTGTAATAGCCAGACTCCCTAAATCCAGGATCATGGTCTACGCGTACCCCGGGCGCCAGAACGACAGCTTAGGACGCAACCGGGAATAGCACGCTAAGATCCCAGGATCCCAGATCTTCTTCTTCTTTGCCACTACTTACATTAGGTGGGGTCGGCTCTTCTTATCCTTCTGCGCTAGGACAATCTGTCCTGGGTTGTCGGGTCAGGTAGTTGGGATTTCCTAACCAGATTGGATGTACTAGTCCACCAGGTCAAGGGCGGCCGTCCTCTTCCCTTCTTGCCCTCTGGGATTGCCAGTGCCCTCTGGACCACATGCTCGCTGTCTCTCCGCATGACATGGCCGTACCATCTTAGGCGTGATTTAGTGAGCTTTTTTAGACAGAAGTGACTTTGAAACTACCTCGGACGTATTTGTTTTGAATTTTTGTTGGAACCCAGATATTTATATTAAATTATCTTTCCCCAGGTTCGACTGCGGCAGCGGGGCTGGAGTCCTCAGGTCCCCAGAGCCGGTGCGGCTGGGGCACTGGAACACCATATCGGTGTACAGACACCGGTGGGACGCTTGGCTCCGGCTCAATAACGGGAAGAGAGTGAGAGGGAGATCCAAGGTAAGACCATGGAACTAGAAAATGCGCTTAAACGGAATGTGCCATTTTCGGAAAAAAAAACGTCACAGAGCGTGAAAAGGATTCGACCGGCCCCGACGCACTTTAATGCATCTCTATACGGGTGCAGTAGAGAAAGAACGTCACCCAGCACGTCACCCCAGTACTAACGGCTTCGCGCGATTTTTCAAGTATCACTTCCTATGAAAAGGCTCAGTCTCTTAAGGGTGCATGTCTATGGGTAAGACTCTTACAACTCAAATGAAATGAAGATCTTTCTTCGTAACCACTTAGATATTTTTCTATTTTAATGTACAGTGTGCCGCTCTTCAAACGGAAATCGCTTTCTTTTTTAGGGCTCCGTAGCCAAATGGCAAAAAACGGAACCCTTATAGATTCGTCATGTCTGTCCGTCTGTCTGTCTGTGTCACAGCCACTTTTCTCCGAAACTATAAGAACTATACTATTGAAACTTGGTAAATAGATGTATTTTGTTAACCGCATTACGATGTTTACATAAAAATTCAAAAAAATAAAAAATTTGGGGTGTCTCCATACTTGAAACAGCCACAGTCACTCAATAAAAGTTTTATCTATCTGCGGATTCTGCCGATATCACTCTAAACACAATCGTGGGTTTTAACTCTATTAGGTAGCAAGCAAGTGTCACGTGACAACTCACTCTACACACACATACTAATCTTGTTGAATAAAAACTAACTTTAACTTCGAAAGAAACCACATTATATTCAGACTTTAACGTCAAGACATAAAATGAGAAACTGGAAAGAAAGTTTATTCAGAACTCGACTAACTGTTCTGTTTCATAGTGCGCTTTGCAGTGTGCAAAGGTACCTATTTTAATAAGGTACGGTAAGGTAAGGTATTGACTGACCGGATGGCGCAATTGGTAGTGACCCTGCCTCTTACGCCAAAGATCGTGGGTTCGATCCCCACCCTGGACAAACATTCGTGCAATGAACACTTGTGTTTGTTCGGTGTCTGGGTGTAATATTATGTATTTAAGTATATATTTGTGTTCCTCTGTTGTCTGATATCTGTAACACAAGTGCTTAAGCTACTTAGTACAGAATCAGGTCAATGTATGAGATGTTGTGAGAATTATTACGAAAACTTGTTACATCAATTTTCTTACAAACTATTTTTAACCGACTTCGGAAAAAAGGAAGAGGTTTTCAATTCAACGTGTATATTTTTTTTACCCCGGAAGACCCACGCTTAAGTATGAATGGGCTGTATAAAATAATATCCTCCAATCGTACTCCAACATACGCAGGATATACTATAGTGCTCAAGTGTGTGCGCAAACACAAGTGCACTCTCTATTCCCTTACCCTCATATTCCGATGGGACACTACTGTGCCACGACCGGAGAGGTATCGGACGCGGGATTAACAGCTTAATGTGCTTTCGGAGCCACGAGCCACGGTACAAATCCTTCAACTTTCAGACTCCGGGCTGACACTAAGAATTTCTTAACGAAAACTTAGGTACAAATATTCGGCCCGACCCGGGGATCGAACCCGGGAATCACACGATAAGTTGCGAACTCTTGCGCAGTCGTCGCTTTAAAGTGCGACCCACTAACCACTGCGCCACCGACGCTGTCAAATGAATTAATGGGCCATAGCACGACTACGGCCTACAGAAAACCAGAGAGAGGCGAAAAGGTGTTGTCCTGTAGGGCACACTAGCGATGCCAATCGATTTTAATTTTTAGCTACTAAACCGGATCCATTTTAAACAATTTCCGGCTTACAACCTCTCGGCAAACACTTATACTATTTATTAAATAACCATGCACATATGTTGTGTCCAACGTGTACGTAAAAAATTGATTCACGCCAAAAGTGGCCGCTTTGTGTGTGGATGTGTATGGATATTTAATAAATAGTATAAGTTTTTAGCCACCCTCACTCTTACCGAGGTGTCGTAAAAGGCGACTAAGGTAAAGCTGCTGGCATGATCATCAGCACCCAGAGAAGGAAAACTCTGCATTTATATCAAAACCCTCGCCAACCCGTCTGCCAAGCGTGGTGAGTATGGCAATTACCCCTCATGTGATTGAGGGAGGCCCGTGCCCCAGCAGTGGGGTCTTAAATGGGCTGACGATGAAACTATCGCCTGCGGTGTTTCCGGACAGATACGACATGTAGCTAAATTCTCGTGCTCATGATATTTTGAAAACATGGCGGATATCACCTGAAAACCATACCAAAAAACTATGTTTTAGTGATATATGTTGTATGAAAAAATAAATGTCACGAGCACAAGAATTTAGGTCCTGCAAACCTTCAAGAAAAGAGAGTACTTTCTTTTGAAAAGGCCGGCAGCGGACCTGTGACTCTTTTGACGTCACGTCAAAAGAGTCACAGGTCCGCTGCCGGTGTCCATGGGTCGCTCTAATCGCTTACTATCAGGTGATACGTCTGCCCATCTGTCCCCTATATCATAAAAAAATCACATCGTAAATCAACGAACACAAGTACTGCCTACCAGAACATCGACTCTCAAATAGATCCGTGATTCGTTCCGTTTATTCGGATCATTCGGCTCACTCGGATCATTCAGCTCATTCGGATCATTCGGCTCATCAGATCATTCAGCTCATCAGATCACTCAGACTCAAGATCCATTTGAGTCGAATGTTAATTCGGAGCGAACATTAGAGATTCGGAACAGTGTATCATTTGGCTGAGTCGAGTCACTGAGACGTTTCAGTAAAGAGTTACACACTTCTAACATATAAATAATGAAAATGAGTTAAAATAATAACCCTTATTTTTTGCTCTGCCTAGGTCGGGCGAAAAAAATGCGTCTAGCCAGTTTTAAAAGTCCACACACGGCAACTATACCGTAACGTAAACTTTTTTAATCCCCCAACTTTTTCGTCGGCTGTCTAAAATGAGTAGCAAAGGAATTATTCGGCGTCCGCCAGGGGCCTGACAAACCGTGGTTGCGGTCACAATTAAAACTTGGGTCTTCTGGGTTGAGCCTGAAATAGACGAGCGTTGTTTTAAAGAATGGAAAGGTAGTTTGGTACTATATTACAGACTTGGGACAGTTAAGTTTAAATCCCTCGTTCACTATTTAGGTGGATCCATAAATTAACGTCACACGCATTTCGTTATACCAGGGTGTATTGGCACAATCGGTAGGTTACATACATTTCATCAGCTGCAAAAATATGTATACACTTTAGTACCTTGTCACCATACTATACATTCCGTATAAGAAAGTAGATAGAAGTCAGAGATAGCTATTGTGACAAGGTACTAAAATGTTTACACTTCTTTGCGGCTGACAGTATATCTCTTGAAGCACTTATTATACCAACCGTTGTATTTTTAGGCCCACTTTTATACAATAGATTAAATGGTTCTCTAGACCTGTACTTTTGCTAAATGCAATCGTACCCTCTATGATGCTTTACATGTCATTATTATGATGTAGAGAAACTCCTTATTGGTTTGAAGTCGGTGATTTATAAAAGTTGTTATTTTTCTTACGTTGATGACCTCACTCCGCCTGATGGTCAAGCGGCCGTGAAATCCAAATATGAGGTGGATGTTGGCATAGGGATTAATGGTCAACAAACAATCCGGGGTCTTTTAGGCGGGGCGTTAAGCGGCATCTCAGCAGGCCATCAGGGTGAGGATGGCAGACTCAATGGGTACTTTGTTAGTTTCTTTGGTGCCTGTCAGCCCCATATTTGGATTTCACGGCCGCTTGACCATCAGGCGGAGTGAGGTCATCCTGATTGGCCTCTCTATAAAAAAAAAATGGTGCATAATTATTTTTTGGAAAACATTTGTCCGCCGTAATGTAAAAGTCTCGGCAAAAACTTATAGAAATTGGCATTAAAAACTGTCCCGATTTTGTAGAAATCTTCAAACTTAAATCCTCCTCCTTCTTTATATTTATTTCATTATTCTGAACCACATTTTTTCTATGACATATTAACTGCTTCGTGGTTATAAAGATGGTACTCTTTATTGCACAATACAAACCATAAAAGCTAGGTAGAGGTACCATGTATAATTTACATCTCTTACATTTATTTCATGCTAGAGGCGACCAACGAGCAAGCGAGTCACCTGATGGAAAGTAATCATCGCCGCCCATGAACATCCGCGAAATCAGAGAGATCTCTAATGTATCGCCGGCCTTTTTGAAAAGGAGTACGCTCTTCTCTTGAAGGTCCCTAAGTCGTAGCCGTCGGGAAATACTCCCGCAGGCAAACCGTTCCACAGAACTGAGGTACGTGGTAGAATGTTCCGCGAGAAATGTACAGTATTAGACCGCCATCCATCGAGATGAAATTACAGTTGCTTGCGTGTGTTTCGATCTAAGAATTCAGATGCAGGGAGTAAGGTTCAGGTTAAAGGTTGGAAGCGCACTTGTGACTCCACTGGTGTCGCGGGTGTCCATGGGCGGCGGCAACTGCTCACCATCAGGTGATCCGTCTGCTAGTCTGCCACCTATGACATAAAAAAAACCTTCGCTCTGTCCCGGGGCATGCTGGGCCCATGATTCATTATTTGCGGAGTCTGGTAGTTACAATGAAGCGACTGCCGTCTGACCTTCACGACCCAATAACAGGGGAACCAGACCAACTGAATCATGGTTACACGGTTCAGAAACCATCCGAAACGTGCAGGTTACCTCACGATGTTTTCCCTCACCGCCGAGCTAATGGTAATAATACGCACATAGATTTGAAAAATCCAGAAGAGCATATTCGGATTCGAACCACGACCCCCCCGTATGTGAGTTGTGTTCTGAACCACTGATCTACCATCGCTCACTGGTACCCTTCTCCGTATATTTTTTTTATGTGATATGTGGCAGACGAGCAGATGAATCACCTGATGGTAAGCGATTGCCGCAACCCATGGACACCCGCGACACCAGTGGAGTCAGAAGTCCGCCGCCTTTACCCCCATTCTCCCGGACAATTCCTGTAATTCTGTAACATACAAACACAGCCTCCTGAATTTGCCAGCTGTTTTCAGGGGCCTAACAACTAAGTTTTATGTCGGGGCATAAACTCCGGGGCGAAATAAGTTACGGTAAATATGTTCACTCAGAAAAGGAAAGTAAGAAGATAACATTTGTACGAGGCAGTAATTTGCAATTAAACGGTAGATGGCGCTGTCAAGGAGAATCTTGGGCACGCATCAGTTAGGAGGAATTTTGTTGGAGTCCCCGCCAGGGTCATTTCACTTAGAACTTGTTATGGTTCCGTAGCCAAATGGCAAAAGACGGAACCTTTATAGAAATTAAAAAAAATAATTAATTAATTTCTTTATTAACCAACAAAGTTTACAACAGCTTACAGTAATACATAGATTCGTCATGTCTGTCTGTCTGTCCGTCTGTTCGTCTGCCCGTCCCTCCGTCTGTCCGTCTTTCCGTCCGTATGCCACAGCAACTTTTTTCCGAAACTATAAGAGCTATACTAATAATAATAATAATTTCGCAACATCACATACATTGATCTGACTCCGAGATAGGTAGCTCAAGCACCTGTGTTACGGATATCAGAATCAACAGTGGGATTACAAATATATACATATAATACACTTTTCTTTTGTAAATACATACTTATAATACATAGGAAACACCCAGACCAATACAAACAGACATGTTCATGCGCACAAATGTTTGTACTGTGCGGGGATCGAACCCGCAACCCGGGATCAAAGGCAGCGGTCACTACTACTGTTCCAAACGGGTCGTCTCGAACGTTTATAAAATTGCTATTGTGGACAGGCTTGAAATCAAATAGCAGATGTAGCTTTAAGGCGACGGGTAGCCTAACTAGCGATCGATTTAAATTGTTAGCTACTAAACCGGATCTATTTTCAACAATTTCGGAGTTGAAGTCTCTAAGCAAAATTTCAACAATTTATTTAATAATTGTTTAATAATCTGTTTTTGCACTCAAAATGTAGATTAACGCCAAAGGTGGCCGATTTTGGCGGTAATTCAAATTCCGATTACAAAAGCAGACCCAAAAGTTAAGTATAAGTATGAAATAAATAGTATAAATGTTTTTCGAGAGGCTGCAGCTTCGAAATTGTTAAAAAGATATCCGGTTTAGTTGCTAACAATTTAAATCAATTGGCGTCACTAGTGTGCCCTACCCGTCACCTTAAAAAGCAACCAAGCCGATGATACGGCGTTGTTTCGGTAGATGTAAAGCGTGTTTCCGAAACAATGACTTCAAACCTGTCCACAATAGCAATTTTATAAAAGTATGGAAAATAAACCAGAGATCTAGATGGTAATGGGAATTTTGTGACATAGCAATCGTCTCCCTGACCGATTCCCGATGGTGGCCGTTCTACATAGCCGTTGAGTATTGGTCGTTTTCCTCTAGATGGCGTTAGTACTGGCTAGCTGACTGATGTCTCTATCTCAGTATATATAAGTTACTCTATGGTCCCCGCGCGCATAGACATAAAGCCAAATTTTCATTTTGAATGTTGATGGCAACTTTGTAGGTACGGGACTTCTTCTATGGCTCGAATTCTAGTCTGTTTAAAGGTTTCATAACATACCCTCGTGCCTTAGAAAGTACGTTAAGCCGTTGGTCCTGTGCCTAATCCCTTTTCGATTATGTCACTACTGATGCCCCATCAAAATATGAGTGTAGGGAATAGAGAGTGCACTTGTGTTTGCGTACACACTTTTGCACTATATGTCCTGCGTCGAGCCAATTACCTGCAAAAATTCAAAAAAACGTTGACCTTTATAAAAGGCTGGTAGCGCACTCAAGTCAATAATAAGTGTCAATTGTTTCTTAAGTAATCATTAAAGTTAATTTGACGTCTCTGAGGGCGGCAGTATATCTGTAAATCGATTTTCTCTTCTTCTTCGGGTGCCTCTTCAGTACTGTAGTTTGGCCATCTCAAAATCCTCTCTGTCCATTGCGAGACGAAACAACCGCTCCACAGATGCGAGCCAGTCCACTAACTTATTTTTCGTACTACAAATTTTCACCTCAGAGCGGGGCATATTTTCGTGGGAATTTGCTCCTAATGGGAACCGCCTAGTGAATTCGCAGGTTGTACATAATTGAGCAGGTGTGCCATGATTGTGGAAGAACTAGAAGTGTCTGCCATTTTAAATGTAGGTATGGATGGTGGATGGAGGATGTAAACTTGTACGAAGGTCGATGATATAGCTCAGTGAGTAAGAACGTGCGACTCCCTAACGGAAGGTCATAGGTTTGAATCACAATATCACAATTATTAATTACTGGACCAGCACCCTGTTGGTCTAGTGGTTTAAGTACCGGGCTGTGATCTCGAGGTCCTGGGTTCGATTCCCGGTCGAGCAAAAAGTATGTTTTAAGCGTGATTAAGCCTAATCCGATCATAGTAGCGATGACTTGACTTCTGCGATGGAGACAGTTTATAGGCTGATACTTTATTTTACTTTATTAATTAGGTACCTACGGATGTTAAAGGCCTGTCTTTCTAGGATTCCGTATCCAAACGGTAAAAACGGATCTTTCTGTCCGTCTGTCCGTGACCAGGATGTATCCCAAGAACCGCTATAGATAGACGGTTGAAATTTTCAATAAATTATCATGTTCTGTTTCTTCTATAACAAATAGTCAGAAACTTAAATAATATAAATACTCAATGGACTGGAGGTCCCCTTTGCATTAAAAAATGCCATTTTTTGTTTATTTGTTACGGAACCCCTCGTGTAGTCCGAATCGCACTGGACCGGTATTTTTTAGTACAACCTGGGCGGATAAAGAATGGGATCAGAAATGGCGGCGCATCTATTCACTTCTCGCTCGCACACTATTTTTGCGTCTATACTCGCACTCGTGGGTGTGCAAGCGAGAGGTGAATAGATGCGCCGCCATTTCTGATCCCATTCTTTATCCGCACAAGTTGGACAGATGTACATAGTATTATGAGGGTAATTTTGCCAATGTCAAGTTCAAGCCACTTTCTACATCTTAGTAATGAACGCAGCGGTTTCTGAATTGTTTCGGCGTTTTTCAGTCTCAAACCAACTTGCCGCGGGCGGCAGAACGATGAATTAAATATTTTCTTCATAATTAATTTCAATTGAAAGGAAAATCTGGAATTCGGACGTTGAAGCTCGTAAGGTTAGAAATAAAAGTCTTATTTTTTATGTGATCCGTGGCAGACAACCAGACGGACCACCTGATGATACCGATTGCCACCGCCCAAGTATGTCCTTGTGGCAACACTAGTGCACCACAACACTTGGATGGTTTTTATTCCACCACAATGCGCTTCGTACCGCGCTTAGTAAAACTATGGAATCAGCTACCAACGATGGCGTTTCCGAACAGACACGACATGTTGGCCTAACATGCGCACCGTGACATATTTTGTCTACTCCGTTATCTCGTGTTTTATTCGTTTATGTCTATATGTCTTCCCACGCTAACATGTCGGGCTAACATGCCATCGCGAGATATGTCACGGAAGATATACGAGAAATTTGTCGATATCGACTAATATGTCGTTTACTCTAACATGCGCATCACGATCGTAAAGAGTCGAGTTCTAAGTGCAGCCATGTTAGCGTCGGAAGACATATAGACATAAACGAATAAAACACGAGATAACGGAGTAGACAAAATTATGTCGCGGTACGCATGTTAGGCCAACTGGTAATCTTCAAGGAAAGAGCTTATTCCTCCCTTAAGAGCCGGCAACGCATCTGTGATGCCCCGTGTGTCACAGATGTCCATGGGCGGCGGTAATCACTTACCATCAGGTGAGCCGTCTGCACGTTTGTCTGCCATAATGTAAAAAAAAACAGTGGAGTCACAAGCTTGCTGCCACCTTTTAAAATCATCTTCCCCTGAATCTGACCTCCGGTACCCTCACTTACTCAGGCGGTTTTCTTTGAGGCTGTGGTATCACTCCGGTTGAGCCGACCCAGTCTTGCACAACGGGAATTAAATTAAGCCTCACGACCTTTCATTGGTTTACCAGTTTATTACCAGACTTCCCGAATCTATTTTATTTAACACTACCACAGTTCCGGCGACAATTGTAATTCAGTCGTTTGACGTTAAGTAAATTCGAAGTTTTAGTAATTTGACATTATTAAATTAGTAATTTGACATGTAAATTAGTGTTGAGAGATACATGTTGCGTCGCCGTGTGGTCCCGGCAGAGTAGAATAGGCCACCCTCACTCTTACCGAGGTGTCGTAAAAGGCGACTAAGGTAAAGCTGCTGGCATGATCATCAGCACCCAGAGAAGGAAAACTCTGCATTTACATCAAAACCCTCGCCATCCCGTCTGCCAAGCGTGGTGAGTATGGCAATTACCCCTCATGTGATTGAGGTAGGCCCGTGCCCCAGCAGTGGGGACGTAAATGGGCTGATGATGATGATGATGATGTAAATTAATTCATACTAGTAATATAAGTAGTTTAATTGGTATTTTTACTTAATTAATTGCCTTTCTTTGTAATTTTATTTAATTTGTTTTTAATTTAATTTGTAATTTAATTTAATTAGTATTTAATTTAAAATGTAATTTAATCTGTCATGTAATTTATGCCGAAGCGTGACTCTCCCACGGTTAAGCTTGTAATCAACGAATGCAAATAGTGCGTGAGTGTGGCACGGCGGGAAAGCTGTAAATGATCAAAGGCCAACCTAATTACTGTTTAACCTTTGACTAATTAGAGACTAACGCGGGTTTAGCACATTTGCAAAAGTCAGCTGAAAAGTGGTACTTAGTGCAGACTGCATGATAGGTGTGAATGGTCGCGTGCTTATACATATAAACCGCAACTTTTTTTTTATGGAAAGCGACGATAAGGTCTAGGATGATACGCGTTTGCCTAAAAGATGCCTGTTCACTCTTGCCTTATAGATGTCCAGATTAGAGCGGTCAGGAGAAACAGAACTCGGCAAGGATTTCAATTCCTTCTTTTTCTTTGAGTGCCTCTTCAGTTCTGAAGGTTTGCTTTCAGCTTTCCAAAATTTTCTCTGTTTATTGCGAAACGACCGTTCCACGGATGCGATGCCAGTCCACTCTCTTATATTGCGCAGCCACGATTTTTACCTTCTTCCAACACGTCGCCTCCCCTCTATTTTACCCATCATGATGGGTTGAAGCAACTTGCAACCTCACATGCCTAAGTACATGATCTAGGTATTCGATTTTCCGCTTTTTGATGGCATTCATAAATTGACAGGTCATGGCGACACGTTGGAGTACCGATTCTTGATCAAACTCCCATTCTTCATTTACCCAAGCACCGAGGTATTTGTATTTGTCATGGTTAAGAGTTAGGTTTCCGGATACAATCATTATCTTCGTCTTATTTATGTTAATCGATAACTCCGCCCTCTCACTGCATTCATTCCCCCTGTCCAGAATGCACAGGCCGTCCGCATTATCAATGTGAAAGCGAATCGCTTCGTGCGGATAAGGGGTAGTTCTAGAAATATATTAGAAATATATTAAGTACCTACTTTATTTCAAATTTAAGGAAAATTTAAAATAGCTACGAGCTATTGTGCCCTATATTTCTAAATTTAAAGGCACAGAATTACATTCAAGACGAAACTTAGCCGATTTCCCTGGGGATCGGAAAACTTTTATCCATTTAGACCGATCGATCGATGCATCAGGACTGAGTCATAGAATAATGTAATAGAGAAATGCAATATTTTCCTCTCTACCCGTATATTCTGAAAATACCGACCGTAGGGGAGCCACGTTTCGACATAAATGGACCGGCTCGACCGAAGCAGCACTATGCTGTGTTTCGCTGCGTGAGTGAGGGTATCGGAGGCCCAATCCGGGGGAAAGGGGGGTTTAAAGGTTGGAAGCGCTCTTCTAACTTCACTGGTCGTGTCGCGAGTGTCCATGGGCGGCGCCAATCGCTTACCATCTGGATATCCGTCTGTTCGTCTGCCACCTATTATAAAAAATTAGCGACAGTGGCGCCATCTGTTATTTCACTCAGAACAATAGTTTTCCTGAGGTTATTTCATATCGTCAATGTCAACATTTTGACGTACGAAACGTTGACGAAATGATAAAAAAAACAATTAGGAAAAAGAAATGACAGTTTCATCCAATCTATGATTTTTTTATACAATGGGTGAAGTGCAAATTGTTTTGAATTATGAATATGCACTTTTTAGTTTATGATGTTGTCTGATGTTGGTTAAATGAAGTGGTCAAGTCATTCATACATATAACATAGGAATTTGACTGCCTCGGTGGTGCAGTGGTTAGTGGGTCGCCCTTTAAAGCGACGGCTGCGCAAAAGGTCCCGGGTTCGATCCCGGGTCGGGCCAAAATTGGACCTAAGTTTTCGGTAAGAAATTCTTAGTGGCAGCCCGGAGTCTGGAAGTTGGCGGTCTTGTATTCCCGTGCATCGGAAAGCACGACAAGCTGTTGGTCCTGCGCCCGATCCCTTTCCGGTCGTGTCACAATAGTGTCCCATCGGAATATGAGGGTAATTGAATAGAGAGTGCACTTGTGTTTGCGCACACACTTGAGCACTATAATATATCCTGTGTACGTGGCTGATCGTTGAGATTGGCCGCCGTAGCCGTAATCGGTTGGAGGATATTATTATTGTAGAAAAGGATTAAATATTTAAATAATTCTTACATGTACGTACAGCCACACATGAAATCAAAACTGTATTTCTTCAATCGATTCTCAGCTGTCAAACACTTCAAGTTCAAAATTAATTCAGGAATTCTGACACATTATAGTTACCTGATGTGTGGCTGTCTGTACACATACTATTAAGGCGACGGGTAGCCCTAACTAGCGACGCCAATCGATTTTAATTGTTAGCTACTAAACCGGATCTATTTAAACAATTTCGGGGTTACAACCTCTCGGCAAACACTTTTACTATTTATGAAATAACCATGCACAAAATGTTGGGTCCAACGCGTACGCGAAAAATTGATTACCGCCAAAAGCTGCCACTTTTATAGCATAAATAAATTTTTCGCATACAAAAACGGACACAACACTTGTGTATGGTTATTTAATAAATAGTATAAGTGTTTGCCGAGAGGTTGTAACCCCGAAATTATTTAAAATAGATCCGAGTTAGTAGCTAAAAATTAAAATCGATTGGCGTCGCTAGTGTGCCCTACCCGTCACCTTAAGGCGACGGGTACGGCACACTAGCAACGCCACTTGATTTTAATTGTTAGCTACCAAAACAACTATATTTTAATTGTAACACAAAGATTTAAGGCGACGGGTAGAGCACACTAGCGACGCCAATGGATTTTTAGTTTTAACTTCTAAACCGGATCTATTACAAACCATTTCGGGGTTACAATCTCTCGGCAAACACTTATACTATTTATTTAATAACCATGCCCAAATGTTGGGTCTGTTTTTGTACTAAAAAAATTGATTCACGCGAAAAGTGGCCGCTTTTGGCGGTAATTCAAAATTCGAGTGCAAAACCAGATCAAATAGCAAACTATAACTATTAAATACATAGTATACGTGTTTATCGAGAGACTGAAGCCCCTAAGTTGTTTAAAATACTTAGATCTGGTTTAGTAGCTGGGTCGTTCTTCTTTTTTATCGACAATGAGCCAAACTTACAAATCAACATTTAACTTTTATATAACAGACTACAAATGATAAATAGTATGTCCTAAATATTCGTTAATGTACTACTTTACATATGGACTAATACATGATGTAAAATCTAATTGATAAAGAATACTTTTTGATTGAAATGAACACCTCCGTCACGTCCCCCGAAATTAGTGCCATTTACACCTCTGTCACGCTTTACATATTTTTTTACAAAGTTAAATCATGCTAAAGTATCTACGAGGTGATAAAACAATGACATTATTTCATGGTAAATTAGGAATATCTTGATGCTGTAACTTATATTTTTTATATAATTCATAACTTCATAGGTTACTAAGGACGGGCTCATTGTCGATAAAAAAGAAGAACGACCCAGCTAACAATTAAAATCAATTGGCGTTGCCAGTGGGGTTTACCCTTCACCTTAACTTGAAACTTGAGCCGTTTTCTGGACACGAGAGTTCATTAGCTAAAATTAAGTTGTCTGTAACTTTGAACTGCATAATTCAACATTAAGTTCTAACTTTAACACAACAGTTTGTTCTAACAACTGTTAGTTCATACGGATGATTGGCTTAATTATAACATCTTCTAGTGATGTGACGGATGTTCGTTTTTGAATTAGTATAGTATATGCAAAAGCACTGAATTCTGGAAAAGACTACCTCGACTAGAACAGTCTAAGGCGATTGCGTTGATACAGGCGTTCGATCAGAGACGAGCTGTAGAAATAACAAAACTGAGTAGAGGACATGTTAGGGCACTCACTCGGACCCTCACAGGGCACTGCAAATTAAACAAGCACCGGCACAAAATGGGCCTTACAGATACCAAAATCTACAGGTTCTGTCGCGAGAACGAGGAAACGATTATACACGTCCTCGGCGAGTGCATAGCGCTGCACCGCTGCAGAAGCCGGCACCTGGGAGCACACATGATCTCAGCTGACGAGATCAAGAGCTCCCCCATCAGCTCCATTCTCGGGTTTATCCTGGAACTGGAGCTACATGAGGTGCTGTAATAGGTTACGGGGCTGCCACAATAGATCATCTACTGGTCGCAGTGGCTATGAAACGCAGGGCTCACCCCATTTCTATCAAATAATAAAAAAAATATATATGTATACGCATAAAGAGCGATGGTAGCTCAATGGATACGAACGTGCCTTCCACGCAGGTGGTCGAGGTTCAAATCCGAAGCATGCACCTAATGATTTTTTTTCAAATCTATGCGTATTTCTACCATTATCATCTGCTCGGCGGTGAGGGAATACATCGTGAGGAAGCCTGCACGTTTCGTAAAAAGTTTCTGAAACGTGTAACCATGATTCAGTTGGTCTGGTTCCCCTGTTAAAGGGTTGTGTACGGGCGGGAAGCTGATGGTTTTAAGGCACCGCGTCCCGGCGAACAGAATATAAGGAAAGGAAGGGAACCTAACTCTCTAGTAAGCCTAGAGCCCCTTTGTCTAAGACACAAAGTCCCTAGAGCCCTAGCCCTGCCTATCCATGGGAATAAATACATAAATAGATAAGGTGATGGGAGGCTTGCTCCCGTGTCGCCCAGAGTAGCAAGCGGGAAGAGTCAGGACGGTAGGTAGGAGGGGAACCGCTGCCAGTCGAGCAGGCTCAATCGACTGATCATAGTGACGGCTAAAGGTGTCTTGGCCGGAGCGGGAGAAATGAGACCCGACACAGACGGTTGAAATCTATTTATTGGTAAAATCTTAATGGTTTATTTACATGGTTTACATTATTGACACATAGAAAGGTATTTGTTGGTGTGTCGTCGGTGTAGAGTGCCGACGGTGCTCGAAGACGGTCCATCGGTCAGGCGCGCTGCATGTAGGTCGCTGCTGAGTTGCACTGTACGAGTAGCTCGTACAGGTTGCGAAGGTCAGACATCAGTCGCTTCATTGTAATTATCAGACCCACCAATCCTGAACCATGGTCTAAGCGTACCCCGGGCCGTACGCAATCGGGAATTACACGCTAAGATGAAGAAGATGCATACGATTTTTGATCGAAATTTAAGCGACGTTATTGACTTTTAGATAAATGTTTCCATATTTTTTTTATTGATAAATTTTAGGCAAATCATCTTTCCTGGTATGGCCATGTAATGAGAAGAGGGCAAGAAACATGTAACCAAAAGAGTGATGAGTGTAAATGTAAATTGGTCGAGGAATAGATGAGAAAAAGAGATGGATAGATTGTGTGAAGAATGACATGATGGGAAAAGGGGTGGATGTTTCGATGACAAATGACAGGGACGTTTGGAAAAGGAAGACATAATGCGCTGACCCCAGATAATCTGAAAATGTAAAAAGTCTAATGGGTCTTATTAATAAATGTATGTTAAACCTTGGTAACTAAAACAGTGTTATCAAGCAGTTTTGACGTTTGAAATAATAAAAAACATACAACATTTTCGAAAAAAGAACGAAAGCTTTATAACGCCGTTTTAGTTAACAAACGTTTAGCAAAAAAAGTATGAATAAGACTTTAAAATATAGAACCTCAAGTTAAGTCAATCATTGAGCGACAATATCTTTGCTCTATACAGTCATATATCTTTGTATACAATTTTAAAATTTCGCGTTGTATAACAAATGGATGATGCAACCGGGACTAAACGCGACGTTATAAACAAGTTAGCCGTGTGGTTCCCGGCAGAGTAGAATAGGCCACCCTCACTCTTACCGAGGTGTCGTAAAAGGCGACTAAGGTAAAGTTGCTGGCACGATCATCAGCACCCAGAGAAGGAAAACTCTGCATTTATATCAAAACCCTCGCCAACCCGTCTGCCAAGCGTGGTGAGTATGGCAATTACCCCTCATATGATTGAGGGAGGCCCGTGCCCCAGCACGGTGGGGACACATTTAAGTGGGGACTTAAGTGGGCTGACGATGACGATGATAAACAAGTAGGTACTACTTAGTGAGGTGACAGCTTGTGACCACGGCTGTTGTGACGCAGTTAAATCGTCAAGCAATAAAGCATGTCGATTCGGCGGGTAGGGCTAAAACAAGCCGCATCTGCTGATGCAATTCAAAGGTTTTAAATTAGTTTCTAGTTGTTTTTAGTGTTCAAATTTGGTGTTTATTTGTGCAGCGAAGTGCCGCAAAGTGATCCTAATAATAAGAATCGTTGGATTGTATTGTTTATAACACTGCTATTGTGTGTCGAGTGCGTTGTCTCGTGACAACTTGCTTGGACCTAATAGAGTCTTAAAACCCGCGGTTGCTTTTAGAGTGATATCCGCTGAATCCGTAGGTCGATAAAACGTAAAACATCGCCGTTTTATTGAGTGACTTTGACTGTTGACTACCTACTTATTCTCAATAAGTTACTTGACATTGGCAAATTATCTTCGGGTAGAGCCATAATAAAAAAATACGACCTGCAAACCTTCAAAAAAGAGCGTATGTACTCTCTTTTAAAAATACCGGTAGCGCCTGTACCACCTGTAAATCCTTTGACGTGGCAGGTGTCCATGGGCGGCCGTAATCGCTTATCATCAGGTGATACGTCTGCTCGTCTGCTCTCTATATCATAAAAAAGCGTCGCCTAAATTTACCAGTGTAAATGTACTAACCTACTAAAATGTTTGAAACAGTGGTAGTGAACGCTGCCTTTGGTCCAAGGGTTGCGGGTTCGATCCTAGTAAAGTACAAACATTTGAGTGCATGAAAATGTCTGTTTGTATTGGTCTATGTGTTTCATGTGTATTATAACTTATAAGTATGTATTTACAAAGTAAAAGTATTATATGAACATATTTGAAATCCCACTGTTGATTCTGATATCCGTAACACAGGTGCATGAGCTACCTAGATCTCGGAGTCAGATCAATATTTAATCTAGAATTAGTCTTTGCGTGCGGTAAAAAGAGCAAGCTGTATTACATGTATATATTTGTAATCCCACTGTTGATTCTGATATCCGTAACACAGGTGCTTGAGCTATCTATCTGAAAATGAAAATGAAATTTGTTTATTCAATTTAGGTCCATACAGAATACTTATGAATGTCAATCTCGGAGTCAGATCAATGTATGTGATGTTGTGAAATATTTATTTATATATTTTGATGTTGTCGCGTTTAGTCCCGGTTACATAAATTATTTGTATTTATATTTTTGATCGTTTTTAGCTTCTGATTAATTCTTCGAATTTTGACCTTCCGGTAACTTCGCGTCTGATTTTTATGGGCTCAAAAAATATTGTTCAAATTAGAAATTTATATTGAAAACAGAAGAAGTTTAAATTGAAAGAAGGGTAGGTCTTTTTACGTGTTCTTATATCAATTTCAAATTCTGAACAATATTTTTAGCCCATGGAAATCAGACGCGAAGAAACCGAAAGGTCAAATTTCGGAGAATCACCCTTCTGCGAAAAAGGTTTCGATGCGAAAGTCACTATTTATTAACATCACTAGTACGTGCCCTAAGTTTTAGTACGGAATGTTTAAGGGCGCACTATCTGTAAGGTTTTAGTGCATAGTTGTAATGTTGCTGTAACTTGGGAAATGACATGGGAATGGATGGGGGACCAGCTTAATAGTCTTGTTCGATGAATGAAATCAGCGGTTCGCTTAAACTCGGTGGTTATCACCTATTTAGGCATCTGAATTACATTTCGTCCAGGGGAGAGCCACGCTTCGGCATGAATGGGTTTCGTGAATCATGATTCCAGTATCTATTCGAAACGTACAAGTTTCCTTAGGATGTTTTCCGTCACCGCGAACTAAAGGTAGAAATACGCACATAAATTTGAAAAAACACCAGGTATGTCTGTATTCGAACCTACGGGCCCTCATCATTAAGTCGCACGTTCCCATCCACTGATCAGTAGTTCATGTAAGCAACACTTATCTTATCGATAGTTTATCGATTGACTATCGATACTAAAAGTAAAATCAAAGATGATGCAGACATTGAAAGGGAGCGGAGGGCTCTGGCCGTTAAGGGTAACATGCTGGCTCGCAGGTTCTGCCGTTGTACTGAAGAAGTAAAGGATACACTTTTTAAAGCCTACTGCCAAAGTATGTACACGGCGAGCCTATGGGTCAACCACACCAAACGATCCCTTGAAGCCCTTCGAATCCAATATAATAATATCTTTAGAGTACTGTTGGGACTGCCGCGTTTTTGCAGTGCATCAGGAATGTTTGCTGAATACCTAACAGACGGTTTCAATGCTGTGTTACGCAAAAAAACGGTATCCCTGATAAACAGAGTGCGTGGCAGTCGCAACGGTATTCTGCAGTTACTTGCAGACAGGTTCACCTCACCACTTTGGAGGTGTCTCATCCAAAGAGTGATCCCTGAGCCTAGAAAATTGAATATTTATTAAATTTGTGTTTTATTATTTTTTTACCAATTTAAGTCATTTGTTACTAACCTTTATGGACGATAGTCTGAAATAAAGAATATTTAATTTAATTTAATTTAATCGATAGTCTATCGGTATAGGTCAGTTTTGACCAATACCTTAGCAATACAATCGATAGTCTGAATGATTTTCGAGGTCAACTACCGATCGGGAAACCATCGATAGTTCCGCAACACTACAATCGCTTCTACAAATTAACGACATTCAACACTAAAACTACCCCGAACTCTGAAAATTATACTGTAGTTAAGAACGTAGCTTGTTCACCCGTCGCGACAAGGCTACATCTTGTCCAATTGAATATTCAGTAGCCTGGGCTAGTGGTCTTGTCTTGCAGTAGAGTCGACTTTCAGCTTATTCACTTTCGAGTCTTATCTGTTGACTAGTGGCCCGGCCTCACTTCGACCAGGACATTAGTTCCACTTTATACCAATAGATGGCGCTACATGTCGATTACTTCGCGCTAGCGTTTCGTGTTTTCGTATTACCTATAAGCGTTGCCGCTGTTGTAGAATTTGCCTCTTTATAAATAGTCAGCCGTGAGCAATCCGCTCGTGACCACGGCTGCTGTAACGTAGCCTAAACGTCGAGCCAAATATGTGAGTACACAATGTTGTTTCACATTATAAACACCGTGTTAATCCCCGTATTGATACATTATATTCATAGTTTATTGGTACAAGTGCAGCTTTCGAACACAATTACAAGAGTAGCTCGTCTTAGTCGCCGTTCATTAAGAACATTTGCGTCTCCAAAGGCTTGGAGGTAGTAAATGGGCTAGCATTTTGAGGATCCGTCCAAGTTAAAGGCTTTTGGCTTGCGAGGGGTCGTGGTTCAAATTCGAAAATCTCTTTGTATACAATATAATACTTTTCTTTTGTAAATACATACTTATAATACATAGACAACACCCAGACCAATACCAACAGACATGTTCATGCACACAAATGTTGAACACAAATGAATAATCTGATAGTAAGCAAATACAGCCGCCAATGGACATTTGCAAGACCAGAGGGGTCACAGGTGTGTCACCGCCCATGGACACTGGACGCCCCGTGTCGCTAGTACAGTCACAAGTGCGCTACCAAGATTAAAACTTCCTTTTCCACCTATTGGGCCTTTACACTTGACTCACTCACCAACACTGCTTAGGCACTGCTTCTTTTACGCTGGTCTTCTGTAAGGCCTCTTTTTTAAAAAGGCCGGCAACACATTATCGATCTCTCTGATTTCGCGGATGTTCATGGGCGGCGTTGATTACTTTCCATCAGTTGTCCCGCTTGCTCGTTTGTTGTATCTAGCATTAAATTAGCAGTTTTTAAATAAATGATATAAAAATATTTTTACCGTCACTCGTTGAATTTAAAGTAATATTATATTTATGTTTTAGTATCAGATTTTCTTCCTGATTAATTAATCATCAGACTTGCTTTAATGGAATAAGAAAAATTAAAAATCTTTCGCTTTTCGTGTAGTACCCACTGTGCTTACATACTTACTTACATACATACATACACTATGTACAAACTGTATAAACTGTGGAACCAGCTGTCATCCGTGGTGTTTCCGAACAGATACGACCTGGTGACCTTCAAGAAAAGGGTTTACTCCTTTCTTAAGAGCCGGCAACGCATATGTGATACCTCAGGTGTTGCAGATGTCCATGGGCGGCGGTGATCACTTTCCATCAGGTGTGCCGTCTGATCATTTGTCCGCTATAATAGACGCGTTTTACCTGAAATAAAACGCATATTAAACTACTTACCTTATTAGAAGCTTACAATATTGAGATAGGCACATCTATTTCCCGTCACATTTTGCCTCTTTTTCTAGCGTGTAACTCCGTCTCTCTCGCTCATCCCTTACGTCACCAGGCAGGTGGGGGCGCCAGAGACTTGTTGGTCTTGCGCCGACATTAGCAGCCTCATTGCATCGAAATATTGACCAGGCAGATGTTAAAACTAAGCTTCTAATAAGGTAAGTAGTTTAATATGCGTTTTATTTCAGGTAAAACGCGTCTATTAAACCACTTGACCGTTATTAGAAGCTTACAATATTGAGAGCTGTTTGTTATCGCCTGGTGACCATAAACGCCAATGTGACTTCAAAGGTATAAAAATTATAAAATAAAAAATATATATGCGAGAGAGATCAACTTTTAATAGATAAAATAAACATAACAAAACAATATCAAATGTCTTATAAATAATTCGTAAGGTATAAATAATAATGATGTTTACTTACAATACATAAGAAAAAATATTTCCTACTTCCTGTTCATGTCAATTTACGAATAAGTGCATATGAGACTTAATTTCAACAATCAATAATAAAGTAAAGCACTAATTTAATATTTAATTTACAGGATTGAAAAGACCACTAATTGTTGTAGTGGCGTTAACACCAGAATCGATAACTTTCCGACAGTAAAATTTTCTAAAGGTGTTTTCTGATCTCCAGTTTCCTTGTGCTAGGATATTATCGAGCGGATAATTATCCACCCAGTTCCTAGATGCAACAGCGGACCGCGTACTGCCCGGTGGAGCAGAAATACCAGCTTCCTTGAATAAAGACTTTATCCAACTAGCAATCACTGTACGTGAAGCAGCTTTTGGTGAACCTCGTAATGTAATAAATAAATTAGACGAATAGCTGTTTGACCGCCTCTCTTGCAAAATGTTAATTGTCTTCATAACCCAGTACGAAGGGCTAAGGTTTGGAACTTCAGAGTTGTGTAACAACTCCCAACCTGACTGTCTGTACTCTCTGCAATCAGTCTTGGAACCGAATCGTGGCCATAGAGTCACACTCTGGTCGTTTATTTTACAATGATCATTGTCGACAGAAAGTAAAGTTAAATCATGGACCCTTCGTCCAGAGCAAATTAACAATAATGTTGCCGTATGACGAACAACTTGAAAAATATTTTCAATATTTATATTATAATTACTCAAAAATGTGACAAGTATATTCACATCCCAAACAGGGGCTTTTGGTACTTTCGTATGGCTTTGTGAAATTGATTTAAGAATATGTTTCACAAGGACATCATCGCTTAACCTTCCAGAGGTATCAGCATTACATAATGTTGAAATAACTGACTTATGCAAAAGAATAGTGTTGTATGACAGTTTTAATTTTAAATGCAAGTCTGCTAAAAACTGGGCTAATTCAGATCCCTGAGGAGAAGTAGCGTTAATCTTATGCAAATCCGCCCATTTCACCCAACGGTTCCAGGCAACGTTATACGTTTTTCTAGTGGAAGGTCGCCAAGATCTTTTAAGAAGATCGATTTGGGAAGGATCCCATGTTTCTACCTTATCTGTCCACCCCCACAACGCCAAACTTCTAGCGTCATTTCTGCTACCTTGGGGGGTGGAAGGCCGGTCGATGTGTCCAGTATGCAGCGTCTCAAGTTCCTTAGAGTGAACGGGGGTGCAGACGCTCGTGCTTTGAGCTCCGCCCGCCAAAACACTTTCTTCCACCGAGGTACAACGATCAGGTACGTTCCTTCGGCTTGATTCAGGTGAGCCAACATTCGAGGGATGAGAAATGGTGGCGGAAATACCCAGGCCAGTGGAAACTTCCATTCCACACTGAAAGCGTCGTGGAATAGGGCTTCGTGGTCGTTGAGGTCTAAGGCCGCATAATTCGCTACTACTCGGGCTTGTTTGGACGCAAACAGATCGATTACGGGTACACCCCATTTCGCAAAAATCTTGTCCGTGCATTCCGGTAACAGGTGCCACTCTGGTGGACGTCGATGTCTTGATAAATGATCTGCATGGTTGTTGAATTTGCCAGGTAAGTAATGAATTTTGAATCGAATCTGATGTTTGTCTACGATATTGAGTATCTGATAAGTTAAATCCATAAGGAAACGAGATTTCATCCCGCCCTCGTTGCGGAGATATGCGACAGTCGTTTGATTGTCTGACTGTATCAGAACTGTGGCATGCTCCATATTCGATGCTTCGAGCTGTAGGACTTTTAGAATGCACAGCATTTCCTTGCTGTTGCAGTGCAAATTCTGCTCCTCTGAACTCCAGGTGCCCGTCAGGGAGGAATTGTTTAGTTGAGCGCCCCATGCAACGTCGGAGGCATCTGTTGTGAGGAAGAATGTTGGTGGAGGAATGTGTAGCGATGTTGTTCGATGATAGTTTTGTAACCACCACTGAATTTCTACAATAACATCGTGAGGTAATATGTGTTTTCTTGACCTCACTTGGTATTTGGGTAAGGTGTTGAGAAATCTGAGGGTTGCTCGGTGATTCAGGCGGCCTCGAGGAACAACGAAACTGAGAAAGTTTAGCAGACCTGCCACACTTTGGATTTCTCTCAGAGATGCCTTGCCCTGTTTCAGAAGTTTGGTCAATTTCCGGGTCACAGCTAGATACTTTTCTATTGGTAAACGTTTCTGGTTGGCCCACGTGTCCCAAACTATTCCCAGATACTCTATGGTCTTTTGAGGTACAATAACTGACTTTTTGTAATTGATCAGAAATCCCAGATAAGTCAGTGTTTCTAGTGCAATCGTAACATGTCTGGATAATATGTTTGGGTCTTGATGAGCCACCAGAAAATCGTCCAGATAGACCACAATCCTTAGACCCTTTTCTCTTAATATTTGAGCAACCCAATTCGAGAGGCAGGCGAACGTTTTGGGTGCCGAACTTAATCCGAATGGGAGGCACGTCATCTCCAGTATTTCCCCTTTGTACAGAAGACGAAGAAACCTTCTGTGGGATTTTGCTATTGGTAAATGAAAATAGGCCTGGGATAGGTCTATTTTGCACATCCAATCCTTGGCATAGAGAAAATCGGGGATGCGAAACATATTTATCAGCCGAAAGCGATCCGCTAATACGTAGTTGTTCAATCTTTTGAGATTGAAGATTGGTCGCTGGGACCCATCGCTCTTTGGAACTAGGAACAGAGGTGAAATGAAACTTGGGGAGATAGTTGCAGTCTTCAGAACACCCTGTTGTTTCATTTGAGAAATTATGACTGTCATATCCTCCGACTCTTTTGTGCGACGACGATCGCTCAATATATTTGGGATCATGAGAGGAGGCCTTTGCACAAAAGGGATACGATATCCTTTTATTATTTGTAGAAGGAAAAGTGGGGCTCCCATTTCCTCCCAATGGCTGTAAAAATCGGTTAATTGACCCGCTCGGAACGTGCGTAAGTCATTGTCTTCTCTGTTTATTATTACCCCTATTGGCAGAGGGGGAATGGACACGTTTGCGTCCTCTTTGTGATGGCGGTGGAGCCCTTGATCCGCGAGATCGAAAGGTATGTCCCCTGAAGTAATTATTTGTATTATAACCTCTATGCTCATGATGACGTGATGCGTAAGTATTTCTTTGTGTGGGGCACTGGTATTGAAAACCACCCTGCGAGGGTTGGTGATGTGAATCACAGCAGTGGCTGGTCGTACCATGCGATGATACGCCACGAGAGGCTTGTCCCTGCGAGGGATGCCGCACTGCTCTAGTAGGGTTTGAGGTACCGCTACTTATTTTATTAACTGGCCAAAACGTTTTCTTGATTCCACCTGATTTTTCTAAAGCATTTGTTAACAGCTCAGAGTTGAACAAATGAGAGTTAGACGGTGGGATTTTATTCAGAGAAGCACGCATCAAAGGATCACGAACGTTTTTAAGAATTCCATCTCGTCTCATTTCTATAGTCTCTGCTCTATGGCCGCATACCATTTGCAAAATATCGCTTGATATTTTATGGTATTCCCCATTGAGCAGAAGCTCTCTAACTTTGTCGTTTATTTTGTCCAGAGACGCCTCTGATGACTGTGACCAGGTTATTAAATTGCGTAAGCACTGAATAAAAGTTTCTTTTTGTCTCAGAATTGCAAATGTTAAAGCCGCAAAGGTTTTATCGGAGTAAGCTAGATGACGCGTGTTATCGTAAGCTTTTACCAATTCGTTTGATTCCAGTTCCGTAAAACCAGGTGAATGATTATAAGCTTTTTGCGTCTCAGAATAACGTATTTCAGACCATGTAGGGTTAACTAATTTTTGAACTTCATTAAGCAATTTCAAATACTCCGGTGGAGTACGTGGAATGGACGGTTCTTTCAGTTTAGTTCCGAAATCAAATTGTAAGTCTACGTCATTAACATAGTTTTCGGAAAAAGTTGGTGGTGGCGCCACCACCGTGTCCGATTGCACCTGGGATGTGGGTTCGCAACAAGGATTTTCATTGTATAACTGACCACTAATCACCGAAAAAATATCATCGTCATTATTACAGTAGTAATTATTATAATCAGGTTTACTCAAATCACTAAACTTTGCTTTCAGGTCACACATCTCTTTCGAAATTTTTTCTAAAACTTTTTGACTTTCACGCCTATATTTTTTAGAACGCTTAGATCTCTTTCTCCTTTTGGAACCCCGCGGGGATTCTGCAGAGGAGGATGAAGAAGATGAACTAGAACTGCTTGTGCTAGTCGAACTTGAGCTTCGTTTGCGAGAGCGGGCATTATTTTTACTAGTTCGAGCTAAGCCAGAAGTACCGGCGACAGAATTATCAGTGACCTCGTTATTCATCGCGATCTAAAACGAAAATTTACTCTGTAGGAGTAGGTAGGTATTTTAGCTACCTATTTGAGCAACTGTTTGCAAAACATATGTACCTATATATAAATAATAATAATAAAACATTTAAAACGCTATGTACTTAGGTATGTAAGTACCTTAAATATTTAAATTTTTCGTACGGGTTAATAGCCCTTTCCAAAAAATATTGGTAGGTAGGTCGAAAAACATTCGCAGAAAAATTATCCTTTAAATAAACTTGATAAATGCTGGTACTCCTTGGTTACAATAATAAAATTTACTAAAAATTAAATCACTATAGGTAAATTGAATCACTATTGGTACCAACAAATTTTACACGCATTAATCAAAGTAAATCTGAAAGAGGCTATACATTATTTTAACTTTTTTAAAAACCGAACGGTAAAACCGTTAAAAAATCTGTAGTAAGGTTTGAAAAAGAAACACTTACATTTATATGCAGATCTCGCACACAAATTGTACACTGTTTTAAACTGAAAATATGTGTCGACACTTAATACTCCTGGGTATTTTACCCTGACGGGAAACAACAAGCCAATGAGGCTGCTAATGTCGGCGCAAGACCAACAAGTCTCTGGCGCCCCCACCTGCCTGGTGACGTAAGGGATGAGCGAGAGAGACGGAGTTACACGCTAGAAAAAGAGGCAAAATGTGACGGGAAATAGATGTGCCTATCTCAATATTGTAAGCTTCTAATAACGGTCAAGTGGTTTAATGTAATAATAAAAAAAACATACATACATAGACTGCTAAAATCATAACCCTTCCTTTTTGGCTATGCCGTCGTCAGTTAAAAAGGCCAAAGTATCTCCCTTCGAGCCCATTCAAGCTAAATCGTGGTTCTGCCGAGGAAATTAACATCTTTCTCGCTCCCTCGTCTCACTTAGACCACAAGACTAAAAGCCTACGGCGTCCAATTTCAGTTTAGCATAATTGCCCACCACCGCTGGGTAATGTTCTATAAGAACACCGGAATTCGCCAATCCCCCTCACCCCCTTCCGGAACTTTCCTAATGGGGGGTCAATCAACCAATCGCCTCGGCGCCCATTATTTTTGAATATCAATTAAAGCTTTTTCCTGCTGGTTTATTAACTCTTTTGATGTGGTATTTTTGGGGCAAATATTTGATTGAAGGTAATTAAAAGGGGAGGTAATTTGGTTTTAAAAACGATGTTTGTTTTTCGCTGAATCAGTGCGCAGTCAAAAGCTTCGGTCTGTGGGTTTCGCTTGTTTGTGCCTAGCATTTGAGCAGTTCAGTAAAATCCTTATTTTGTGGTTGTGCCTGGGAATGTGGGATCTAGGCTGAAAATGTTTATGAGCCTTTATTATGACATCCTGGAACTGTCTCAAAGCCTAGCTGCTATAGCGGCCTTAAGGGGACACCCTACATTCGGTTATTACCAACAAATAAGGAGTAGGTTTTACATAGAACCTCCTCCTTTTTTGAAGTCAATAAGTTAGAAGGTAAGAAGTCGTACATACGACTGTATAGTTTTTTGATGTATGTTCACCAATTTCTCCGTCAATTATTGAACGATTTGCACAATTATTTTTTTATTTGTTAGAACATACTCCCAAGTTGGTCCTTTTGTCACCATGTCAGGATCTGGGCGAGGCCGACTCGCACTTAGCCGGTTTTTTATGCTAGAGGCGACAAACGACGAAGCTGGTCTCCTAGCTGAAATCAAGCATAGCTAAAACTCTGTTCTTCTCCCCCAGGGCCTCTTCTCCCGCATGACGTTCAGGGAGCCGGTGTGGGTGGGTGGCGCGGGCAACACCACAGGCCTGCAGAGCAAGCTGGGCCTCTCCGACGGGCTGTTGGGCTGTGTCGACTTCCTCCGAATTAACGGGGACACCTACCACCTGGTTAAGGATGCTGTCGCCGTTTTGGATATTGGTAAGTTTATGGAATTAGAAATATTATAATTAAGCACCAAAGATTACAAATTCATACACAAATTATACGCCGTTATTTTTTTAACCGACTTCAAAACAAAGGATGTTCTCAATTCGAATGACGTATATATGTAACCGGAAAATAACAAGATCCGTAAGTTTATCAATTTACTAGGAAGTTAATAAACTTTCGTAGGATTCTAAACGGGAGATAAATTGTATTATTTTACGTCCAAATTTTCGTACATTGATAAACTTACTGAACTCACTCGTAAAATAATAAGTAAGCAATATCCAAACGCTACGCGCGATCTGATTGGCATTGCCATTATGAACATTGACCAATCGGACAGCACTGCTCTCAGAGCAGTGTGTTATTTTACGTATTTCAAGTATTCGTATATTTAAAAGAGTTTCAGTGATTGGTCGAACCATATAAAATTTTACGAATAGATATTCGTTATTTTATAAATTTACCGTGTGACGTCGGAA
Organism: Marasmia exigua; assembly: GCA_019059595.1. Taxonomy (NCBI): domain Eukaryota; kingdom Metazoa; phylum Arthropoda; class Insecta; order Lepidoptera; family Crambidae; genus Marasmia; species Marasmia exigua. The sequence continues at coordinate 8,788,419 of CM032485.1, forward strand.
ATAGATAAATTTACGTAAGTGTGGACGTAAAATAACACAATTTATCTCCCGTTAAGAATCCTACGAAAGTTTATAAACTTCCTAGTAAATTGATAAACTTACGGATCTTGTTATTTTACGGTGTCATATATATATATTTTGTGTTTGTTCGCCGATCACTTTGCCATTTATGAACCGATTTAGATGATTTTTTGCTTGAAAAAGAAATTTTCCGCCAAAAATAACCGCCTTCAAAACCACGAACTTAAAAGTGTTAAATAATATTTTTAACACTAACTAATAACAGTACACTCGAGAAAAGGTGTTTCCGAAGGTGGTTTTTTTTCGCAGATTTTTTGTTTAATACCTGAGAGACTTCTCGAGGGCACTATACTAATGATAAGATGCTGAAGCTGCGTAAGAGGTCCCGGTTCGATCCCAGGTCGCATCAAAAAATTTTTACCTAAGTTTTAGGTAAGAAATTTCTAGTGTCAGCCCGGCGTCTGGAAGTCGGCGGGCATGTACCCCTCTGACTCAAACATTTTTTCCTAAGGAATTTAAGGGTATATAAGGGTCTAATCTTAAAAAAAATCATCTTCCCATATAAAATCCCATATAAACAACTAGATATAGTAAGTAGTTTTTTTTAATACGTTATAAACCGTAAACCGCAATTTACCTTCCATATATCTTACTCGCTGCTACGGAACCCTTCATGGGCGAGTCCGACTCGCACTTGGTCAATAAATAGGTTTCTTTCTTTCTTTTCTTTCCAATGTATGTATACAACATCTCCTGTTGCCTGATATCTACTTAGTGACAACAGGTCAATGCATGACATTTATATTAATGCCTCAATATAATTGTGGAAAGACAGATTGTAGTAACAGATGTATAGCTGTCTGTACCTATGGATTGACACTTCATTCATCAAAATCAGTAGGTAGTGGTTGACTGACTGCTGAAATTGTCAGCTTGCTTTCACCGAAGTCGGGTAAATAAGAAAATCACACGCAATACTAGCATCTTCCCAGATATTTTCCACTTTCCCTTTCCACAAATATTAATATTTGCTCAGACAACGTTTATGAATTCGAGCAACCCTTTGCGTCTGGTTTGACAGACTGGCGTATTTCTGTCGGATTTACCTTCATAGATCACGGCGTCAAAAGATAGATTGTGACGTGTGGCGGTGCGTCATTTTCGTGTTTGCGAGGTGAAGTACATTAAGGTGAGAAGAAAAATAAAGAAGAAATTACTTGGAGAGTTACGTGAAAATACATTCAGAAGCACATCGAGCGTATTTTTCAGACAAATCTTGCACACTTCACGGTTTCATTAGTTAAAAGGTTTTGTTTCCATATTTTTTTTATGTGATAGCTTAGATGGCAGACGAGCAGACGGATCGCCTGACGGTAAGCGATTGCGCCGCCCATAGACAGCCGCGACCAAACCCCCCTTTCCCGCGCATTGGGCCTCCAGTACGCTCACTCACGCAGCGGAACACAGCAGTGCAGCTTCACGCCGGTTTTCTCTGAGGGCGTGGTATCACTCCGTTCGTGCCGGCAAATTCATGACGAAGTGTGGCTCTCCCACTGTCAATTTTTTACGCAAATAGACCCGCATGGATAGTTCGTATTGTAATCAAAAACTTACTCCATCAGAGAAAGTTCCCGATTAGTCCAAAAAATTAAAAAAAAGTCTAATCTAAAATCTAAGAAGTCGTACACGGCTTTAGAACCTTTTGTCTTTATCTGTAAAAACTTAAAAAAGGGTCTTAGAATAATTTTCCTATTTAATTTTTCGGTATCCTGTTTAATTTTTTTTTCTTATGCTAGAGGCGACAAACGAGCAAGCGAGTCACCTGATGAAAAGCAATCATCGCCGCCCATTAACATCCGGAAAATCAGAGAGATCGCTAATGCGTACAACCTGTGCGTATAAAGAATGCGCCGTCACTTCTGATCCCATTCTTTATCCGCACAGGTTGTAATGTGTATTGTTATGTATATGTATGCATATATTATAATATTGCATTAGTACATTTAGAGTAGTTACCGTGGGAGAGCCACGCTTGGGCATGAATGACTGAATCCGGCTCGACCGGAGTGATACCACGACCTCATAGAAAACCAGCGTGAAGCAGCACTGTGCTGTTTCGCTACGTTTCTGTGTCCATGGGCGGCGGCAATCGCTTACCATCAGATGATCCGTATGCTCGTCAGCCAACTATCTCATAAAAAAAATATTGTTGCCTAACCCTAGTTTTCATTCCAAAACATAATTTACTTCCTTCTTAGGTATATTTTTTTTAAATATTCTCATTTACTATAAACATAAAAATAATGTTGCCATCCTACATGAGTCTCACAACATAGACAGGATAAGACGCTGGTATAAAATTGAGTTTTGATTCCCCCGCAGTCCGCGGGCACGTGATCCGCATCCGGAACTCTAAATATCCGTATCAGTGTTGTCAGCTTAGCACTTTCGGTGCTAGGTTTAGCACTATTTTCTGCCAAAAAATGAAAACCTTCAAATGTTAAAGGCACACGTAATGTTTTTGTATCTTTTTTCAAAACTGCACCAGTGTTTACGACTGATTGTCTTAATTTATGGCTCTGCTGATGATGGAAGGTCGCTCAGCGGGCTATGGAACAAGCAATGCTCGGCGTCTCTCTCCGAGACCGAATACGAAATGAGGTGAAACGGCAGAGAACCAAAGTCATCGACGTTGCTCACCGAATTAGCAAGCTTAAGTGGCAGTGGGCTGGCCATATTAGCCGCAGAACCGACAACTGATGGGGTAAACGAGTTCTAGAGTGGAGACCGCGTCTTGGCAAACGTAATGTAGGGCGTCCTCTGGCTAGGTGGGGGGATGAGTCTGCGCAGGCTCTGGCTGGCAAGAGCTGGATGCGAGAAGCCATGGATACAACACAGTGGCGAACGATTGGAGAGGCCTACGTCCAGCAGTGGACTGCGATAGGCTGATGATGATGATGACTCACAATTACTTTGTTAGTTATTTGGCGGGGGTGGAAGGGGGAATGTAGGAGGGGGGGTGGGGGGGGGTGCTAAAAAAATGAGGACCCCTTAAATTGTAAAAAGATCTTGAAAACTTAAAAAAAAAAATTCTGCGAAAAAAAACCGCCTTCAAAAACCACGAACTAAAACGTGTAAAATAATATTTTATCACTTTGTACACTTCAAATAGGTAACATTTTATAACAGTTACACTCGAGAAAAGGTTTTGCCGAAGTCGATGCCTAATCTCTGTTGAATAATTGAATGTTATATTAAATTACTAGAAAACAATTGGGCGCCGACTTCGGTAAAACCTTTTCTCGAGTGTACTGTTATAAAATGTTACCTATTTGAAATGTACAAAAGGATAAATTATTATTTTACAATTTTTTTTTTTAAACATATGCCCACATCACATAAACATTTGTCTGATAAACACTTTTGTTTGTTCAGTGTCTGGGTGTAAATATGTATGTGCTTTAAGTATTGTATTTGTGATTCCTCTGTTGTCTAGTAAGAAAATACGTGATCAGGTCAATGTACGAGATATTGTATGTATTTATTTATTTTTATTACCGTGGTTTTTGAAGGCGGTTTTTTTTCGCAGATTTTGTTTTTCCTTAAAACAATTGAAAATGGCCTATAATTATGTAAACGAACTGTTATTCTAGGGACCGATATATTTGTGATAAGAGAGACGGATCGAACAAATGTAACAGTTTCATTGTATTTCATCATCAGCCCATTTAAGTCCCCACTGCTGGGGCACGGGCCTCCCTCAATCACATGAGGGGTAATTGGCATACTCACCATCTAGATCTGGGTGCTGATGATCATGCCAGCAGCTTTACCTTAGTCGCCTTTTACGACACCTCGGTAAGAGTGAGGGTGGCCTATTCTGCTCTGCCGGGGACCACACGGCTGGTGCCGGGGACCACACGGCTGATACATGTATTTAAGTAAGTATTATTGTAATTCCTCTGTTGTCTGATATCCGTTACACTGCTTAAGCTAGTAACTTATACGGAATTAGGTTTTTTTTCGGATATCGCTCGGATTTGTGATCATCAATCCGCATTTGGCAAGCGTGGTGATTAAGCCAAATCCCATCAGAGTAGCGAAAACTTGATTTCTATGATGGAAGCCTTTGCCCTACAGTGGGACAAATTATAGACCGATACTTTATAGGTACTTTTATTTTATTTTATTCGTAAATAGAGTTAGTTGGCAACACTATCCGAAAATCCGGAGACGGGGGAATTTAGCGAGAACTTGTATTCGGGAGTTGGGCGATTATATCGTTAGACGTATGCATTTGTATTGGGGAATTACCTTAGATTAAATCATGATTTAATCTAAGGGAATTACCGAAGTTTTGTTAAACATAATCTACAAACCAGCTAAATCCACGAGGCTTTTTAGGCAAATATCTTTACTTATGTTTTATTACTGTTATTGACATGTTTAAAGGATATCTGGCTTGAAGAACTAAATAACCCGATTGTAACATGGAACTAGAAGTCGGAAAAAACAGAGTCACAGAGCGTAAAAGAGATCCAACCGGCCGATTCTATACGGGTGCGATAGAGAAAGAACGTCGCCCATCACGTCACCCCAGTACTGACGGCTTCGCGCAGTTTTTCAAGTATGGCTTTAAAAAGGCTCAGTTTGTTTAGGATGCATGTCTATGGATGATCCCATAGACAAATGCAAGTGTCTGTAGGTGGCGGCAATTACCGAATATCGGAGAAAATTGATTTGTTTTCTGTTCTCTGAATGAATTCACCAAAAATGCGTTGCTTGTAATAAGTTATATGTAGCTAGGTACTTTAAGAATAATATAGATATATTTACTTTTAATGAGTTACACTATTGTATTAGGTCTGACCTGTAAATAAAGTTGTAGTGGAAATAAATAAATAAAAAAAATATATAATAAATGATAGATTGCTAATGGAGTGGCAATGGAATAGCAATACCAATGGAGTCTGATTGGGTCTCTGGTCACCTCATTGACTGCGCAATACAGCTCAAGCGCTAATTCACACGGGTTTTCTGTGAGGCCATGGTATCACTCATCATCATCATTTCAGCCAATAGACGTCCACTGCTGGACATAGGCCTCCCCCAGTGTTCTCCACACAGATCGGTCCAGTGCCACCCGCATTCAATGGAGTCCCGCAATCTTCACCAGATCGTCGGTCCACCTTGTGGGGGGCCTGCCACGGCTGCGACTTCCTGTACGCGGCCTCCACTCGAGGACCTTGTCGCCGCAATGGCCGTCTGTTCTCCTCGCTATGTGCCCTGCCCAATGCCACATGAGGCATGCAATCCTTTGCAAAGTTATGTCTGTGACATTTGAGTTTTCGTAAAAATAGGCTTAATTGTGCACTTTCAACAATTTCACAAATCCTTTCAAAGCCTCAAAACTCGTTGACACCCTTTCACTCCCGCTAAAGCTAAAGTCTAGGGGTCTAGGTAAACACATCTATTGTACGTTCCGTTCCACGAACGTCGCAGTCGCAACAGATTCACACGTGCCTGTTTGTCGTGTCAAATGGAACGTTTTAAATCCAATCACGGTGCCGACGGAACGCAGATTCAATCCGATTGTTCAAACGGCTAGCGATGGGACAAGGCAAATGCACTTGCAATCGTGAAATCATTAGCCTATCACAGTCCATTTCTAGACAGACGCTTCTAGATATCTATTTCTAGATTTTTGACCGTGGAAGAGCCACGTTTCGGCATGAATGGGCCAGCTCGACCGAAGTGATACCAAAACCTTACAAAAACCGGCGTGAAGCAGCACGGTGCAGTGTTTCGCTGCGTGAGTGAGGGTACCGGAGGCCCAATCCGAGGGAAAGGGGGGATTAGAGGTTGGCAGCGCACTTGTGACTCCACTGGTGTCGCGGGTGTCCATGGGCGGCGGCAATCGCTTATCATCAGGTGATCTAGCTGCCTGAGAGGCCTGCCTGAACGACATTTTCTGTCGGCCTTCATCTCAGCCATTACTTCGGCAACAATGTATCAATACGGGGATTAACACGATATTTATTATGTGCACTCACATATTTGGCTCGACGTTTCGGCTACGTTACAGCAGCCTTGGTCACGAGCGGACTGGCGGAAACAAACACCGATACTGTTAGTGTAGTGTGTCGGAGTAGCTTCACTGACAATTCATCTAGTGGCGAATTAATATCAAAAAATGTGAGGGTGTCCGAAGATTCACTGCCCGGCCCCAGCAGACGACGCCGTGCTCCGCCAGTCCGCTCGTGACCACGGCTGCTGTAACGTAGCCGAAACGTCGAGCCAAATATGTGAGTGCACATAATAAATATCGTGTTAATCCCCGTATTGATACATTGTAGTTATAATGCAACGCGAAAATCTAAAAAACTATTACTTCGGCAGTCCTGTAACCCCTAAGCGTAAGCCGGAGCTGTGGCAAAAATCTCATTATCATAGCATTTTGCCCCGGTTGCGTCTCAAACCGTCTACATAGCCCAGGGTTTGCTTTCCTGTTTCGACCCACATCCTCTCCAGGGGACATTCCCATTCCTCCAGGTAGAGATTGTAAGAACTCTAGTCTTTTGAGTCCTAAATTTTGAGCTGGACTGACAAATTGTACGACTCGCCTCGTTACAATAAGACTCCCAAAACTAGAGAACTAAAGTCTTTATAAGCTCTTGAGCGCAATACAGAACTCGAGTCTTTTTAAGCGCTCGAGTCGTTTTTACGAGGCGAGTCGAGCTCGAGTTCCTTTTCAAATCAGGTAGTAAAATGTCACTTTTGTGCATATTTTGAAAAAATAAAACCGTTAATTGATAGGAAAAACTAATAAAAATATCGAGTACCGAGAGCGCTGCGGTTCGCTGCTGGTTCGCTGAGTGAGGTTACCGGAGGCCCGATCCGGGGGTTTAAAGGTTGGAAGCGTACATGTGACTCCACTGGTGTCGCGGGTGGGTGGCGGCATCGCTTACCATCAGGTGATCTGTCTGCTCGTCTGCCACTTATCACATAAAAAAAAAAACAAAGAAACTGCTTCGAACTAGATCCATAAGGGTCCGTCCTCATTGGGCAAACAGAGCGGCTGACTACTTGGAACCCAAGCGAAACGTAGAAGTCACATTGTTTTCATATTAAGAACTATTTGGAGACTCAATTTCATCATCATCATCATCATCAGCCCATTTAAGTCCCCACTGCTGGGGCACGGGCCTCCCTCAATCACATGAGGGGTAATTGCCATACTCACCACGCTTGGCAGACGGGTTGGCGAGGGTTTTGATATAAATGCAGAGTTTTCCTTCTCTGTGTGCTGATGATCATGCCAGCAGCTTTACCTTAGTCGCCTTTTACGACACCTAGGTAAGAGTGAGGGTGGCCTATTCTACTCTGCCGGGACCACACGGCCGAGACTCAATTTAAAATGTATATAAAGGCAAACTCACAGTTCGGCCTATAAACTGTCCCACTGCAGGGCAAAGGCCTCCATCATAGAAATCAAGTTATCGCTACTATGATGGGATTAGGCTTAATCACCGCGCTTGCCAAATGCTGATTGGTGATCACAAACCCGAGCTATGTTCGAAAAATTCGAAACATTCGAAACATACTTTTCGCTCGACCCGGGAATGGAACCCAGGACCCCGAGATCACGGCCCGGTACTTAAACCACTAGACCGACAGGGCGTCACAGTTCGGCCGCCAATGGGGCCGCGAACTTAACAACTCGAGTGGTAAAAAAAAAACATATTCTGACTATTTTCTAGAATATTCATTGTCTCTTCTAATATTGAATTTATGAAAAAAGAAAAACATAATCATATGATTAGTTAGCTTACGGCCGCACTCAGAGACGTCATTTAAGCTAATGCTCATTAGCTTTAGTATCGGTAGTCTTTATGCGTATCAATATAAGTGTCAATATTTTTTCTTAAGTAGCCAACTAAATAAATCCACGAGTCTGAGTGTGGCAGTTAGCTTAGTAGCTTTGAATATAATGGAATAAATAAACTTATTATAACTTTACCGGCACTATCGAGGAAGAAAACCTTTATAGTACATTTGTGCTGAACAACGACCCTACTATTTCCACATCACATCACTAAAACCTTTGAATCGAGTTCGTTCTAAACACGAATTTGAAAGTTTCTAAATCGAACGTGTTGTATTTTTATTCGAACTGGCTGGCTGGGGAATTTATCGTTTCCATAACAATAGAGTATTCTATATTTTAAAGTTGGTAGTGTTGGTAGTGCTTGGTTCCTTTGAATAAGCTCGGTTCGGTTGGCAGACTGTACTACTTTTTGAATAAAATTTTCTTTTTCGATCAACAATAGTACTGATTTTACTGTGGGAGAACCACGCATTGGTATGAATGGGCCGGCTCGACCAGAGTGATAACACAGCCTCGCAGAAAACCGGCGTGAAGCAGCACTGTGATGTGTTTCACTGCGTGTGTGAGGGTACCGAAGGCCCCATCCGGGGGAAAGGGGGGTCAAAAGGTTGGCAGCGTACTTGTGGCTCCACTAGTGTCACGGGCGATCGCGAACCATCAGGTGATCCGACTGCCCGTCTGCCACCTAACATATAAAAATAAAAAAAAAACCGTGCCACAGATTCTTTGAATACTTCTCTAAGTCCGGACCAGAATATTATCTTCTTCTTTTTTTGTGTGTGTTTAAATACGAATCTTATTATATCTACCACATCACATATTACCTATCTATAATATGTACGTGTATTTATATTTTTATTTATTTATCTAGACCACACCATCACACTCGCTCGCAAACAGGTCCCACCAGAATACCAGCGCTGCTGCGGTATTGCAGATATTGTCGTAGCAGCTAATGCTGAGGTCGGGACCTGATTGACCACACACTATTCACATCTCTTTGTCCCTTTTCTTTGTAAAATTTATGTCGTTTTAAACCGTGTACCAACTGGATGTGTAACCTTGACTCTACTGCGTATAGTATATTCTATACTTATGTAAGAAAATGACGAATTACTTTTCTTGCAATTTCCTTCCTCAATCAATTTTAGCTGTCAATGATTTGTCAGAACAGTGACTAATGGATGTGTGCAGTAAAATTGTACATGACTAGTATAAGTACTAGTACAAAAATATCTAAGCATTTGACAAAAGACAACAGTAGTAATACGCAAGATGAATTTATTGTTCGAGAATAAATGAAAGCGTACAAGTTTTCTGTTATCCCATCATTAGTCATCAGGTGACATCAGGTGCGCCGTCTGCTCGTTTGTCCGCTATAATGTAAAAAAAACCCGTGGTATCACTCTGTCGATCCAGCCCGTTCATGCCGAAGCTCTCCCACGGTCAAACCACATACGTAAAATAAATAATGACAAAAAAAAAACTTACACTGGTTTCCCATCAATATGAGGATAAGGGAACAGAGAGTGCACTTGTGTCTGCGCAAACACTTCCGCACTATAATATGTTCTGCGTCGACGGGTAATCGGTGAGATTGGCCGCCATAACCGAAATATCGATTTCGAGGACATTAATATAACAAGGAAAATCCTTAACCCTTTCACCTCATTTACCCCTTTCCCGTTTCTCCCACTTCAACCAATAACTATCGATAAGTTCGGGAAAAATTTTCCCACCTGCGCCCGTCAGACGTGATCTCTTGTCATAATTTTCCTATTAGGGTAATTTCCCTACGGGTGTGGCATACAAAATTTCCTCCAGGGGAAATCCTTCATTTTCTAACAGAGGTCAATCGCAAATGCTTTGTCGCGTGGTTAGATTTCGTTTTATGAAACGGGCGAATGGTAGGATATTTTATGATGTGGTAAAAGTTGGTTGGTTTTCGTAGATTTTCATGTATAATAAAAACGATAAATAAATATTTCACAACATCACATACATACTCCGAGATAGGTAGCTCAAGCACCTGTGTAACGGAAATCAGAATCAACAGTGTGATTACAAATATATACAAATAATACTTTTCTTTTGTAAATATACACTTATAATACATAGAAAACACCCAGACCAATGCAAACAGACATGTTCATGCACACAAATGTTTGTATTGTGCGGGGATCGAATCCGCAACCCTTGCACCAGATACAGCGTTCAATACCAGTGTTCCAAACGGGTCGTCAATTTAAATCCCTCTTTCCTTAGATTGGGTCTCTGGTACCCTCATTTACTAGACGAAACAGCACAGACGCTACTTCACGCTGGTTTTTCTGTAAGTAAAACCAACCATCTGTCTCTACCATGCTTGAAAGAATAAAGCTACTGTCATACATGCTCATTTGTAGCATGCTTGAAAAGCATGCCAAATATGAGCATGCTTAATGAACTGTCCACATTTGCTATCAATAAGCATGCTAATAGCCATATTTAGCATGCTTAAAAATAAGCAAACCTGTTTACACGTGCTAAAGCACTCCGCCTTTCACCCGCACTACAAGTAGCATGATTAAAAATCGACCATCGTGCGATTTTGAGCATGCTCAAAATTTGCATGCCTATTTGTAGCACGTCCGTTCACACATGCTACTAAGTAGCACTTGCTCAAAAGTAGCATGCTTTAAGCATGTGTAACAGTACCTTAATCCACAGTCTAATAGAACTATACTGGATTTGTTATTTACGACCAGGACTTGTATGACTGTCATCTATTATAGCGGCACACTGCGCACTTACGACCCATTTCCTAGCGTCGGAAATGCTAAACATCCGTATCGCGATACACAGACACTTCGGAGATTTACTGGCGCTTACGACAAAAGAATTGGTGTGTGACTACACAAGGGAGAAAATGAGATAAATCAATGTCACTTTTGGCATATCTATACTTAGTACTAAACGAAATGTGAAGAAGCATCTCGCTGGCCAGTATGGCAGTGCCATCGGATATTTATTATAGTTTTGTTTGGACATAAGTTACTGGCAATCGTAGTGGGGGTTCTCTGTGCTGGCAATAGACGACACAACAATTTTTTTTCCAAAATGAAAAATACCGTTTTCTAGATTAGCTTTATAGGATTGTAACAAAAATAGTTTTACAACTTTTTAAAAGATATTTAAGGAAATATTAAATAAAATGTAAAAACTCCGTGTGACGTCACAGCTCGGCATGACAAATTAATGACGCCTTTGCTCACGTTGACTTAGGAAAAAAGAAAATGGCTGACAATGACAGTAGTGAATAATGACAGAGAGAGTCAACTTTTTTTATTGTATAGCAAAGACATCACCTACGTGGAGCCTCAGGCGTCACTTCCTGCATTTTTATCCATCTTTTATTATTTTTTTATTCAATAAAAACACACATTTAATGAAAACCAAAAATTTACGGGTCATCTTTTTTTCTTTCTTTATACGAAAAGCATATAAAATGTTAAAATATTTTTAGTCGTATTGTCCATTGAACATCGAACACGCGGATATGTAAACCATCCTCAGCTCGCTGAGGGCCTGTGGTAACACAGGTTGAACTAAGGGCGGAGTTCACCGGCCTTTAAAACAGCTGTCTTGGGACGCCCTCTAAGTATAATACGAGAGTAGATTGCAGAATTCAGGAATGTGACGGTGCGACAAAAATGTGGAATGAACTATTATTTCCCGCCCGGAGTATTTCCGGATCGAGCGACCTTCGAGATTCTTTTTTTTTTCAAAAGGCCGGTAGCTCACTTGTGGCTCGTATGATATTGCGGGTGTCAATGGGTGGCAGTATTTTTTAATAGCAGGACTTTTGCTTATCTAAACTCTGACATTTAATTCGGCGAACTAAACTGATAGTTGCAATCGTCAAGTTCCCATACATTTTGACACTTTGCATCTGTCAAAAGTAGCAAAAATGTATGGGAATTGACACCTGACACCTGTCAGATTAATTCGGCGAATTAAAAATCAGACTTCATTTAAGGTGACGCATTGACGTAACTAGCGCCGCCAGTAGATTTGTATTAATAGTGGCGATTATGAGATATTTTTGAAGGGAAGGGAAGTTGGCGGTTTTGTTTGTCAAATTTTGTATGTGGTCAATAAATGTTTACTTACTGGTACAGTAAGGTACACCTTTGTTTTTGTGTACAGACAGTGGAAGAGCCACACTTTGGCATGAATGGGCCGGCTCGAAGGGAGTAATACCAGGGCCTCACAGAAAACTGGCATGAAGCAGCACTCTGCTGTGTTTCGCTGCGCAAGTGAGGGTACCGGGGGAAAGGGGGTTTAAAGGTTGACAGCACAGTTGTGACTCCACTGCTGTCGCGGGTACTCCATATGCGGTAGCAATCACTTACCATCAGGTGATCCGTCTGCTCGTCTGCCAACTATCACATAAAAAAACCTATGTTTTTGCGTCAGGAAGTTAAAAATATGTTTGTTATTCGCATATTTATACTCTTTTCATCGAAAATGCGCGAATATGTGCCTAACTTGTTTGCGTTGCCATGTCCAAAATAATTACTTAATTAAGTATTTCTATTCTTTTGTATTCTTTTGTATGTAGGTACGCTACCTCTGATACAAGGGTTGCGGGATCGATCCCCGCACAGTACTAACATTTGTGTGCATGAACATGTTTGTTTGTATTGGTCTGGGTGTTTGCTATGTATTAATACTCAATACTCAATATTTTATTTGCATTTCACAGTGTCCATTATAAGATCTTAAATATACACAATAGATCACTGTGAACCCTGTCGGGCACAACAATACAAAAGAAAAGTATTATATGTTTATATTTGTAATCCCACTGTTGATTCTGATATCCGTAACACAGGTGCTTGAGCTACCTATCTCGGAGTCAGATCAATCTATGTGATGTTGTGAAATATTTATTTATTATTATTCAATGTTCCACTCGTATATTGTGATACGGAAGTCCCGCAGTTCCGCCAACCACCAAATGGAATGGCAGTTTCGAAATAGCTGTATGTATGTTCTCATTCCGTAACTTACTCTGAGTGTTGCATTTATGACGTCATATTGTGTAGGTAATTTGCTATGTTAATGTTTTGGTTTTGTAACATGCAATAAGGGTATATCTCGATCCACATACGCCTGACATTTCTGAATTACAACCCGTTATTGAGACCGACCGTTCCATTTTTGCAACAAATTAATTGACACCATGTGAGTAAGTAAGTTCTTTACTGTGGAAACGGTTTAAAAAAAAATAATTTAAAAATACATCCTCCGAGTCCTGCCCATTCCTGAGCATACAATTTGCCCTTTCATTCAAATAATTTACATTAAAAAATAGTAGAAATTAATAGCAATAACAATACGACACACAATAAATAAAGAAAAACGAAAATTCTAAATGTCAGCAAAAGATATCATTTACATAGCTATTAGGTATATCATGTGGATTATATCATGTTTGGGGCTAGCAAATTCCATCTTGACGTACGAACTGCGTCACATCTTTCTTCTTGCTTGGACCATACATAATTCAGGATTTGGGAAGTCTGGTAATTACAATTTAGTAACTGCCGTTTGATCTTCGCGAATCATGGTTACAGGTTTCAGAAACTAACCGAAACGTGCAGGTTTCCCCACGATGTTTTCCCTCACCGCCGAGTTAAAGGTAGAAATGCGGACATAGATCTGAAAATTCCAGAGGTGCATGCTCGTGTTCGAAGCACGACTCCATATCACGTCACACGTATATTTGAGTACCTATTGGTATATAATAATAATAATAATTCTCACAACATCTCATACGTTGACCTGATTCCGTACTAAGTAGCTTAAGCACTTGTGTTACAGATATCAGACAACAGAGGAACACAAATATATACTTAAATACATATATTACACCCAGACACCGAACAAACACAAGTGTTCATCGCACGAATGTTTGTCCAGGGTGGGGATCGAACGCACGACCTTTGGCGTAAGAGGCACGGTCACTACCAATTGCGCCATCCGGTCAGTCAAAGTCAAGTATATTTTACCCACTCTTTAACATACGATTCGACAAAAGAGTTATGTTATTACAGTGTAGACAGACGTAATCTTTCTGGCGATAGCGATCTCTACCAGACAACTTTTCGTGTTCTTCTTTCGACCCGACGCTAAAATGTAAACCAAAATGTAAGCCGGGTAAACATTTATGGATTGCCTTTGAAATCCGATTGTAAGAGGTTTGATCAACGGTGACGTCACAACATAAGCACCATAAGCTGCAGCTTAGCAATTAATTACACGACGTCATAAAGACGACACTCTCACTAAACCCGTCTAATTGCGACATCAGACTTAGAGTTGGTACAGACAGCCACATTTCGGGTTAATACCTTCATCGGATCGATGGTATTTCAGTGCTTTCCATACATCGTGAGTCGAATCCGAGCATGCACCTCTGGGATTTTTGCAAGTCTATGTGCATATAGATTTGAAAAACTTCTTCTTCTACCACTAGATCGGCGGTGAGGGAAAACATCGTGAGGAATTCTGCAAACCTCGGATAGTTTTTCAAAATTTACAATACCAAGACGCCTAGTTTCTTGTTATTTTTTTTCATCAGTTTTGTGTTGGTGTCACAACACCAGGCGTCTGTTTCCATATATTTTAAACTTTTGTACTAAGTTAAATGATAGCAGCATGTTCTATACCTATGCGTAGGTAAGCATAATAGGCTGTTGTCATTCGTATTTACCAGGAACATTTTGAAAACATAGCGGATAACACCTGAAATCATACAAAAAACTATGTTTTAGTGATATATGTTGTATGAAAATAAATGTCACGAGCACGAGAATTGGGGTCCAGGGCGGCCTGGCGGTCGCTGGGAAGCAGAAAAAACGCGAAGATTGCACTTTTGATTATTCACGTCCTCGGCGAGTACATAGCGCTGTACCACTGCAGAAGCCGGCACCTGGGAGCACACATGATTTCGGCAGACGAGATCAAGAGCTCCCCCATCAGCTCCATCCTCGGGTTTATCCTGGAGCTGAGGCTACATGAGGTGCTGTAATAAGTTTTGGGGCTGCCACAATAGATCTTCTACTGGTCGCAGTGGCTATGAGATGCAATGCTCACCCCATATCATTCAAGAATGCAATTGTTGGTAGATCAATAAATAAATAAACTGTATTGCTTGCACCAAGCACCCAAATCCTATTCCATACTTTATGGTAATCTGTTTCCATCCTTCAATACACCGACTGAATCTTTAACTTTCATATCCCATCTGCTATATTATTCCAGTTTGCTTCCATTATCCATAAAACAAAGGAGAAGCAAATTCAATCTTTGTTTGAGTTCATCTTTCTCGCTATTTGCTCGTTAGTTTCTAACTTGCAGCTCTATATTACGTCTTTACCTATGTAATTGCCGTTTGGTATAAAAAAATAATGTCAATAGTCTGTGTTACATTGAGTGGCCGAGTCTACCCAGTAAGTTGTCACAGACACTTGTATTGAGTATCGCGCGCTTCTTCCCTTACGGTTAGCTAAGACTAAATACATAAATTACTGACTGACCGACCGGATGGCGCAATTGGTAGTGACCCTTCCTCTTACGCCAAAGGTCGCGGGTTCGATCCCCACCCTGTACAAACATTCGTCCGATGAACACTTGTGTTTGTTCGGTGTCTGGGTGTAATATATGTATTTAAGTATATATTTGTGTTCCTCTGTTGTCACTGTTGTCTGATATCTGTAACACAAGTGCTTAAGCTACTTAGTACGGAATCAGGTCAACGTATGAGATGTTGTGAGAATGATTAAATATTATTATAAATGGCGAATCTACGAGAATTATAATTAACAAAGTCAATAAACTATGGTATGGCGATTTTCTTAGAAGTTGTATTTTTCAAACTAGGTTCTTTTTTAATTTGTAAAGTAACTATTAATGTTACTACTCCGTAATTAACTGTGCTTTAAGGTGACGGGTAGGGCACACTAGCGACGCCAATCGATTTTAATTGTCAGCTACTAAACTGGATCTATTTTAAACCACTTCGGGGTTACAACCTCTTGGCAAACACTTATACTATTTGTTAAATAACCACGCACAAATGTTGGGTCCGTTTTTGTACGCGAAAAATTGATTGCCGAGAAAAGCAGCCACTTTTAGCGTGAATCAATTTTTCGCGTTGTGGTGTTTCACGCCCCATTTGGGGAGAAGTGACATTGAGATGGGACACAGACACAGACTTTGTAGGGAGTGAAGAAACGCACCGGGGAAAGAGCCCTTAGCAAGTACCTGGTGAGCGTCTCCCAAGATTCGGTCCGTATGCCGAGACGGTAGGAAGGACCATGGGCTGGTGGAGGGAAGGTAGCGACGCCAATTGATTTTAATTGTTAGCTACTAAACCAGATCTATTTAAACAACTTGGGGTCTTCAGTCTCTCAGTAAACACCTATACTATTTATTTAATAGTTATAGTTAGGTATTTGATTTGGTTTTGCACTAGAATTTTGAGTTACCGAAAGCGGCCACTTTTGGCGTGAATCAATTTTTTAGTACAAAAACAGACCCGACATTGGGGCATGGTTATTAAATAAATACAAGTGTTTGCCGAGAGACTGAAGCCCCGTAATTATTTAAAATAAATTTGTTTTTGTAGCTAACAATTAAAATCAATTGGCGTCGCTAGTGTGCCCTACCCGTCGCCTTAAAGGCCTCGAGTATTTTCTCCTTCACAACTGCGGGTACGGCAGGAGCCGTTATTAGCGTAGAACGTGTGCAGAATTAGATCGGGCTGTCGCAGGCCTTGAGTTATAAGCCGGCCTTCCGACTAATATTGATTCTGTTGTCGGGAGGATAGATGAGGAGTCTCTCAGGGTTGGCGGTTCGGTTCGAAGTCAAAAATTTAACTTGAGATAATTGTTTCTATTGTGTACTTTCTTTAAGCGCCCGGGCGTATAAAGATTCTTGTTTGGGTAAATTTAGAAAATATTTTTTCCCTATGGCAACCGACCGATGGACGTCGACTACGCGGCAGGGCCAAAAAAGATGGTGTGGCGATTTCAATACGTATGTCCAAGAATGGCAAGTAAAGGCATTGGATAGGGAGGAATGGAGAGACTTGGGGGAGGTCTTTGCCCAGCAGCAGTGGGATTCTACAGACTAAATAAAAAAAAAATTTTTGCAAATCAACTGTAAGTACGCTTCGGCATAAATGGCCCGACTCGGACGGAGTAATGGAAAACTAAAAAAATCTAAACAAACACCGTCATTTTTTTGTCGTTTACATCCCAAAAACCTCTGTAATATGTATTGTTAATAAAATCCATTTCGCATGTTAGATCAACATAATAAGCCAAAAAAACAGCTGTTCCATATAATATCCACTCGGCAATAATGTATGGAATAGTTGAGTTTTAGGGTTCCGTAGCCAAATGGCAATAAAACGAACCCTTATAGATTCGTCATGTCTGTCTGTCTGTCCGTCTGTCTGACTGTCCGTCGTTCCGTCAAATGGAATTTATTCACAATACCTATTATCAGGTATGCGGGATGTAAACCATAAAAAAATTACGATGTATTTAAAAGTGTACAAAATATATTAAAAACTAATTAAATTTAAATTTATTAAAATAAGAAATAGATGACTAGGATTGTTATTCTTTAGTGTAATTTTTTTTGTCCAAATTTTTAATTAAATAATCATAATCAGTAAAATTACTTACAATTACCTAATCGATAGTATATTCACAGAAAAACCACACACATTTTTTATGTGATATGTGGGCAGACGAGCAGACGGATCGCCTGATGGTAAGCGATTGCTGCCGCCCATACATACCCGCGACACCGCTAATATTTATCTATAGATCCATAAATGTGGGCGAGGAAGAATAAACGTATCTGTAAGTCAATAATGTTTAATTGGATACAAAGTTACATTTACATATTTAATTTAATAGTGAATCTACTATAGGCAAGACGGTGACCCTATAGATTGTAAGGCCTATTTTGTACAAGGCTAGAAGGGTCTACAACAAAATGGAATTCACGACCGAATCTTTAAGTCTGTCCCTTTCACACGCGCACTTTTAGTGGGATGGGACAGGTAGGTATAATATATTCTCATGATAGCTTACAGACGGCCGTGTGGTCCCCGGCAGAGTAGAATAGGCCACCCTCACTCTTACCGAGGTGTCGTAAAAGGCGACTAAGGTAAAGCTGCTGGCATGATCATCAGCACCCAGAGAAGGAAAACTCTGCATTTCTATCTAAACCCTCGCCAACCCGTCTGCCAAGCGTGGTTGAGTATGGCAATTACCCCTCATGTGATTGAGGGAGGCCCGTGCCCCAGCAGTGGGGACATAAATGGGCTGACGACGATGATAGCTTACAAAGGGCGGCTCTAGCCCAAGAAGCGCCCAGGCGCAATCAATAACATGGCGCCCTCTTGTTTCAAAATGCGACAACAAAATGAAAAAGAACGTGTTCGACTAACTATGAGCAGTCGCTTCTTTGTAATTATCATCCCAAATCCTGTATCACGGTGGTCCAAACCTACCCCGGGCATTGGACGCAACTGGAAATCACACGCTAACATGAGGAGAGCGATCAGTACTCGCGCCCGCTCCTTGCGGAGCGTTCCCGTGGCGGCTCTATGTGTAGCGAGGGGCTCACGGCGCCCTCTAAATTCCGGCGCCCGGTGCACCATACCCCCTGCACTATAGATAAAGACGCCCCTGATAGCTTTCTGGGTAAGACTTTCCGGGAGGTTGTGGATCAAATACGAGCATGCGCCTCTTTTTGAAATCTGTCTTCTTCTTCTTAATGTGCCTCGCTGACTAGCGAAGGTTGGCCGTCAATCGAGCTTACTCTTCTCGGTCTCTAGCGTTGCGAAACAGCTCAGCGGCGCTCGCGATTCCCGTCCACTCTCGGATGTTTTCTAGTCGGTGCCTCATTACTGAGGACCGTGGTTACTGGAACTGATCAACCATACAAACTTTCTCCATTGGTTCTGATTGGAAGTAGCCTTCACCACGTCGTAGAACTTTGGTAGGGATGTAGCTCCTTTTATTGTTGTTACTGATGTTACGCACCCATGATTGAAATCTATACGTGTCGGTATTTCTACCATCAGCTCGATGGTAAGGGAAAACCTCGTGGTCAATCCTGTAGGTACGTTTTATAATTCTAGATTCCACAATAGTTTTGGTAATGGTTCTGATCGTGTAACCATGATACCACAGTCGATTTGGTTTCCCTGTCAAAGAGTTTCTATTAGCAGATTTCATTGTATTGCCAGACTTACCGTTTTTTTTTTATGTGATAGGTGCCAGATGAGCAGACCGACCACCTGATGTGCGCTGCCAAGCATTAACCATAAACATGTCTGTTTCTATTGGTCTGGGTGTTTTTATGTAATATAATAAATAAATAAATATTTCACAACATCACATACATTGATCTGATTCCGAGATTGGTAGCTCAAGCACCTGTGTTACGGATATCAGAATCAACAGTGGGATTACAAATATATACATATAATACTTTTCTTTTGTAAATATAAGTATATAATACATAGCAAACACCCAGACCAATACAAACAAACATGTTCATACACACAAAATGTTTGTACTGTGCGGGGATCGAACCCGCAACCCTTGTATCAGAGGCAGCGTTCACTACCACTGTTCCAATCGGGTCGTCAAATATAAGTATGTACCTATTTACAAAAAAATAAGTATTATATGTATATATTTGTAATCACACTGTTGATTCTGATATGCGTAACATAGGTGCTTGAGCTACCTATCTCGGAGTCAGATCAATGTATGTGAAGTTGTGAAATATTTATTATTTATTTATTTATTCTCGTTGGTTACGGGACGGTTTCGGTGTAGCCCTCAGGATAGACACCTTCGATTCGAAAGAAGATTTACAGCTGAGCCGGGTCTTATAAACTGAAGGTAGTTACAATAAATTAGTTCGTTCGACCCCCATCAGGGACTGATTAGTAAGCAGATTGAAGCTTACGGATAATACGGATTTAAATTAAATCCGGGGAATTGAAGGTTGTGTTGACGGCGACAATTTGGTTTCCGGAAAAATTGTGATCGGGGTAAATGGAAAAATAACATATTTTTCTTTATACCAAAGAACAGACAGCTACAATATAATCTATCAAACAAACATGTTTGACATTAAGGGGCCGGCGAACAACGTTTTTCCTGTACAAACGTAATATTGCAATAATTTGCAATTTTTTTGATATCTCGACATTTCATTGCTGTTACCAGAGTAACAGGCCGCCGGCCAGGTTGTTAGTCAGAACTAAGAAAGTATTTACGAGTATCTATGTCTGGCCTGCTCTTAAAAATAAGTACCCACCTAAAAATATATGCCATTACATTTCGGTAAATTTTCAACGTTAAGGACCTATTTTCTACCTATATATTGTTTTTAACTTTCATGGTCACCAAACATTAGAATATTTATTTACTTTTAGTTTAATTTTATTTCTTAGTTACTGTCTTAACTTTCTTGTGTTTTTGTTCTTTTGTTCAATAAATATATTATTAGAATAATTATTTACGAGATTTTTACCATGTACCTTATTTTTGAGTTTCCGATATTTCGGCACTGTTGCAAGCGCCATGGTCGCGGAGTAACTGAAGTTTTTGCGGGTAAGATGTTACTGGCAGACAAAACGGTCTACCCTCCTACAACTACTATTATATTACTATTTTCTTCCTATTTGTTTTATATTAATCATTATGTAAACTGAAGAGAGACGCAGCTTGCATTGTCTAGTTACAAAATGTTTTAAAGAAAATTAAAGTATAAAAATTTTCATTAATTATTTTTGGTATTTGTGTACATCTGGGGGGGAAAGGGGAGTTTAAAGGAACAGCGCACTTGTGACTCCACTGGTGTTGCTGGGTGTCCATGCGCGGCGGCAATCGCTTCATCATCAGCCCATTTAAGTCCCCACTGCTGGGGCACGGGCCTCCCTCAATCACATGAGGGGTAATTGCCATACTCACCACGCTTGGCAGACGGGTTGGCGAGGGTTTTGGTATAAATGCAGAGTTTTCCTTCTCTGGGTGCTGATGATCATGCCAGCAGCTTTACCTTAGTCGCCTTTTACGACACCTCGGTAAGAGTGAGGGTGGCCTATTCTACTCTGCCGGGGACCACACGGCCCAGAGACATACCGACTAAAAACACAGCGGCGTTCCCTCGTTTCCCAATTGGAGAAAGGTTATTGGAATCCGGCAAAGCCTTGGACTACCAGGACTTCCCCCGCAATCGCTAACCATCAGGTGATCCGTCTGCTCGTTTGCCATCTATCTAGATAGATATACTTTATTGCACAAAATACACAACTTAAGTACTAGGCATTACAGAAATCTTGTGTACAAATTTCGCTTCGCTTACAGCGATAAGACCGCCGAAATAAAATGTCATAAAAAAACATTGGTACACATTTTTTTCCTTAAAAATGTGTACCAATACCACCTGTAATTTCAAACAGCCATATTACTGTTTCTACTCGCACGGAAGGGTCGCGGTGTACGTCCCAGGAATGGCGAAGCTTGCCACGAACACAGAATATCCTCGAATTGAATTTGAACTGACCTCCGCAGGACTCTTAAAGTGAAATTTGGTTAAAGAAATTGGACAGATTTATGTACAGTCACGAGCTTTAATTTGGTACCTACTTCCGTTAAATGTCGTCAAAACATTCATATTGCAATAACATTGCAACTTTAGTGCAATAATGTTGAATGTCAAGTTAAGACATAAAATGTCTTATCTAATCGACCCTTGAAACGATAACCTCTTTGATAAAAGCTATCATTACGGTTTTCTAATTACGAACATATATTAAAATAGTTATATTTAGTTATTAAATAGTTAGCCGTGTGGTCCCCGGCAGAGTAGAATAGGCACCCTCACTCTTACCGAGGTGTCGTAAAAGGCGACTAAGGTAAAGTTGCTGGCATGATCATCAGCACCCAGAGAAGGAAAACTCTGCATTTATACCAAAACCCTCGCCAACCCGTCTGCCAAGCGTGGTGAGTATGGCAATTACCCCTCATGTGATTGAGGGAGGCCCGTGCTCCAGCAGTGGGGACTTAAATGGGCTGACGATGACGATGATTAAAATAGTTTATTGTTACATTTTCACAAATACGTAAGAAATACTCGGAAATTGTATTTACTCTGATTTTGTTTTTTAAAATTAGATTTAGATTTTTCATACAAAACCGCCCGGTTTTATGTGCAAGGCATGAATGGGCTGGTGCCTCTCAAAAAACCGGTGTAAAGCAGCTCCTGCGCTGTGTCTCACTGTCTGAGTGAGGGTACCTACCATAGATTCAACGAGAGAGTGCGGGAGTTTAAAGGTTGGTAGCGCAATTGCGACTCTTCTAGTGTACGGGTGTCTTTAGATGCGGCAATTGCATACCATCAGGTTATTCGTCTGCTCGTTTGCATATCACAAAAAACGTGCTACGTTACGAACTGGAAGTTATTTCTCAATATGTGCAGAAACTAAAAATTTCCATCCACAAATATATCCGGCAAAGGGTTTCCGAAGCCACTTCGCACGCATTTTTTTTGACAAATTGACTCTTACCCCAGACCGCTGGATAAAAACGTGGCCGATAAATCAATGTTCGGACCACACAGGGCACATAAATAATCCTAGCTTTGGGAATATTAAAACTTGCTAACTGGTAGCTGAGCGTGGGGAACCCAAATCCCGAACGGACGGACTAGAACTTTTGGGACGTTGGAATTTCGGGTATGTTTTTAACCAATATAAGTCGACTACTATATACATATTAGGTACTTATGTCTTGCCCTTTAGCAAATTAAAGTGGACATTGACCTTTATTTGGGAAGGACGAACCTACCTATTTGGCGATTCGAACGATGGTAGCTCAAGGATAAAAATGCGACTTCTATACGGAGTCGTGGTTTTAAAATGACGGGTAGGGCACACTAGCGACGCCAATAGATTTTAATTTTTAGCTACTAAACCGGATCTATTTTAAACAGTTTCGGGAATACAACATCTTGCCGAACACTTATACTATTTATTAAATAACCGTGCACATATGTTGAGTCGTTTTTGTACGCGAAAAATTTATTCACGCCAAAAATGGCCGCTTTTGGCCGTTAATCCATTTTTCGCGGACGCGTTGTACCCAAAATAAGCTTAAATTGTACCTAGTATCTCAGTATACCTAGCTTCTAAATTTTGTGTGTTGTGCAATATTAGAGTATCAATCTATATATTTATCTGAGCTACCATCGCTCTAGATAAATCACCCTACGCGGAAGCTCGTGACTTACTTAGCACTTTGGTGTGAGTTATGCGAGTACCACACGTATACATATAATATACAAAACAAACATGGTGTTTGAAACTCTGCCAAGTGTAAGCAGAGTAAGTAAACAATATCTGTTCATGTTCATCCACAAACATTATATACCGCTATAAAACTGGCCACAAAAGTGACCACTTTTAGCATAGGACAATATGACAAAAAAACATTTTCCAAAATAAAAAATACTCTTTCTAGATTAGACTCATAGAAATTGAAAAAAAACAAAATGTGTAAATAGATATTAGTTTATGAAAAAGAAAAATAAAATGTAAAAATCCTCCTGTGACGTCATCACTCGTCATGACAAATTAACGCTTTTGCTTAAGTTGATTTAAAAAAAAATCTCTGATCATAAAATGATAAAACAAATTAGTGACAGTAAGTAACTTAAAGTCGTCTAAACTTTTTTTATTAGACATTATAGCACCAACATTATAATGGGTGATTCTCCGAAATTTGACCTTCCGGTTTCTTCGCGTCTTAATTCGCTGGGCTCAAAAATATCATTTAAATTTGAATTTAAAATTGAAATAAGAACACGTAAAGATCAAAAAGACCCTTCTTTCAATTAAAACCTGTTTCTGATTTCAATATTCATTCGTGCGATGAACACTTTGTTTGTTCGGTGTCTGGGTGTAATATATGTATTTAAGTATATATTTGTGTTCCTCTGTTGTCTGATATCTGTAACAAAAGTGCTTAAGCTACTTAGTACGGAATCAGGTCAACGTATGAGATGCTGTGAGAATTATTATTATTATTAATATAAATTTCTAATTTGAACAATATTTTTGAGCCCACGGAATTGAGACGCGAAGAAACCGGAAGGTTAAATTTCGGAGAATCACCCTAATACGATGAGCCTCAGGATTACCTACGTCACTTCCGGCATATTAATTGTTAATTTAAAAAATAAATATTTAATAAAAAGACACATTTAATGATAACTACAAATATGGGTCATCTTTTTTCTCTTTCTTTATTCGAAAATGCGTGGAGTACTACTCGCAACTCTGGGATGGCTCCGCTAAGTACCTCATGGATGCTCTCGATAGATTGCAGCGACGGGCTGTACGGACCCTCGAACCTCTTAAACTGCGTAGAGATATCGGGTCGCTTAGCGTCTTTTACCGTCTATATCACGGTGAAAGCTCTGAAAAGCTTTTCTCCCTCATCCCTCCTGCCCTATTCCGTCACAGAACTACACGCGCCGGACAACGCTGTCAACGCTTCACAGTGGAAAACATCACATCACGGACAAAAAAAAAATATTTCTACCGCACCATCAAGAAATGGAACTCGTTGCCGGCCCATGAATTTCCCCCTTCCTACAATATGGATTCCTTCAAACGAAGCGTGAAGAACCATCTCGCAGGCTAGTGTGGCGGTGCCAACGAAGGTGATGCCTTGACATCGCTTCCGTTGTGATTGCAACTTGGGCTCTTCTCTTGCTTACCATCAGGCGGAGGACAGCCAATATACTGTGCCTCTATAAAAAAAGCGTATAAAAATGGTAATATAGTAAGACAAACGTCTTATTGTCCATTACGGAAATTGTTATTATTTGTAGGAAGTAATTATTACATAAGTTCGTCTCAATAAAATTTTAAAAACTTACCTTAAAGTATTAATTGAACTACTACTAATTTTAAAAAAAATGTTTCTTATTCGCCACAGTCAATATAAAACACTTAGCGACGCTATCGTCGCAGTGTCGCCTTAAGGTGACGAAATAACGCTGTATAACTTCAACCGTGGGAGAGCTACGCTTCGGCATGAATGGGCCGGCTCGACCGGAGTGATATCACGGCCTCACAGAAAACCGGCGTGGAGCAACACGATTTTATGAAGTCTGAGGACCGGTACGGCAAGCCTATGTTTATTTCTGGTGTTAAGACTATGACTATCGGACTTTTTTGGAAAAGTAGGTGCATAATGCAGTCGAGGATAAATTGGGAAGCCACGGATAAAATATTTATTTCTTTAAATGTTTCCCGAAGTGACTCACGTGATCTAAGGCCGTATATAGATAGATTGGATGGCCCTTTTCTGTAATACAAAAATAGTTTGTATGTCAGCAGCAGACCCCCACAACAGTAGACCATATGACATCACACTGTGGAAATAGCTTAAATAGACCAGTCTTGCTGTCTCGATATCAGTCAGACGCCTAATTTTTCTTACTGCATATGTAGTGGAACTTAGTCTTCCTGCCAAGGCAGCAATATCGATGTCGCGGGTGTCAATGGGCGGCGGCAAACGCTAACCATCAGGTGATCCGTCTCCTCTTGTGCCTCTCTATGACATAAAAAAATCTTCTAAACGTGAAAACGTAGGACAGATGATTTCCTTCAAAATGTTTCTCTCCTTTTCAAGGTAATTCAATCAATAAACGGTGACTTCGACCAACTGACACTTATCCCCGACCCAAATAATATAATCAGCATCGCACAAACAGAATTCGGAAATAAGGAAAACGTGGCGCAAACAGTACTTTAGAGCGAAATGTATTCACACTTATTAAAACCGGGTACGTACAGTGTTTACTAAGCCGATTAAGGAGGTTCAAAGTCACCCAGAGAGCAATGGAGAGGGCTATGCTTGGAGTCTCCCTGTATGAGTATCAGAAAGATATCCATCGTATCAGAAATAGATCCAGCGGTAGATATTATGTACCTATTTTGACATTCATAAGTGTTCTGTGTGGACCT
This sequence comes from Marasmia exigua, assembly GCA_019059595.1. Taxonomy (NCBI): domain Eukaryota; kingdom Metazoa; phylum Arthropoda; class Insecta; order Lepidoptera; family Crambidae; genus Marasmia; species Marasmia exigua. The sequence continues at coordinate 8,814,455 of CM032485.1, forward strand.
AAATTGAATAAAGTTTTTTTTATCTTTATCTTTTTTATCTAAATGATGAAATCCGCAGGAGAACTAAGGTCACAGACATAGCCCAAAGGATTGCATGCCTCAAGTGGCAATGGGCAGGGCACATAGCGAGGAGAACAGACGGCCGTTGGGGCGGAAAAGTCCTCGAGTGGAGGCCACGTACAGGAAGTCGCAGCCGTGGCAAGCCGCCCACAAGGTGGACCGACGATCTGGTGAAGATCACGGGAATCCATTGGATGCGGACGGCGCTGGACCGATCTGTGTGGAGAACATTGGGGGAAGCCTATGTCCAGCAGTGGAAATCTATTGGCTGAAATGATGATGATGACAGTGTTAATTTACACAGTGATATAAACCATCAAGAAATGGAACTGGTTGCCGGCGCATGTATTTCCCCCTTCCTACAATATAAATTCCTTCAAACGAAGCGTGATGAAGCATCTCGGTCGGGCCAGTATGGCGGTGCCAACGGAGGTGATGCCTTGACATCGCTTCCGTTGTAATTGTAACTTAGGCTCTTCTCTTGCTTACCATCACTCTGAGGAGAGCCAATATACTGTGCCTCTGTAAAAATGGCCTCCCTGTTTATAATGTAACGCCCTGTTGGTCTAGTGGTTTAAGCACCGGGTCGTGATCTCGGTGTCCTGGGTTCGATCTCGGGTCGAGCTAAATGTATGATTCGAATTTTTCGAACATAGCTCGGGTTTATGATCTCCAATCCGAATTTGGCAAGCGTGGTGATTAAGCCTAATCCCTTTGTACGAGTAGTAGCGATAACTTGATTTCTATGATGGAGGCCTTTACCCTGCAGCGGGACAGTTTATAGGCAGATACTTAAACTGTATTTTATAATTTCCTCTAAACATTTCAGTTATGGCGGCCAGGCTCAGCGATCAGCCATTGACGCAAGACGTATTAAAGTGCACAAGTGTTTGCGCGTACACTAATGCATTCTCACTTCCCTAACCCACATATTTCGATGGGACACCAGTGTGACACGACCGAAGATTGATCAGGCGCAGGACCAACGGATTAACGTGCTTTCCGGAGCACGGGGGTACAAGACCGCCAACTTACAGATTTCCGGCTGACACTGAAAATTTCTTGACAGTTTTCTGTATGCATTTTGGTCCGACCCGGGGATCGAACCCGGGACTCCAGGCGCATCCGTCACTTCAGGGTGCGCCGCACTACCAACTGTGCCAACAAGGCAGTCAGAATAAACAGTGATATAACACAATAATGACACCTGGGCGTTTCTCGAACTGTTTGTCACGCACAACAAAACATTTGACTGACCGGATGGCGCAATTGATAGTGACCCTGCCTCTTACGCCAAAGGTCGTGGGTTCGATCCCCACCCTGGACAAACATTCGTGCGATGAACACTTGTGTTTGTTCGGTGTCTGGGTGTAATATATGTATTTAAGTATATATTTGTGTTCCTCTGTTGCCTGATATCTGTAACACAAGTGCTTAAGTTACTTAGTACGGAATCAGGGCAACGTATGAGATGTTGTGAGAATTATTATTATTGAGTTCTTCAAGAAACGAGCCTATACCTTCCTAAAAAGGGCAGCAACTCTGGTGTGGTTGATGTCCATGGGCGGTGGTGATCACTTACAATCACGTGGCTCACTTGCTCGTTTGCCACCCTTACTCATAAAAAAACAAATAGGCGCACGTCAAATCATTCTACTTGCTTTGACTGTACTACGATATGACTGTTACTTCATTGCGTATTCAGAGAGGGGGCCTGTGGAATGTCATTAAGGAGGGCACCGGTAGATCGAGGATTTGTTAATACTGGCGTTATCATCATCTCTAAATTGTTCGCTCTCGTCATCATGGCAACATCGGATTTTATTTTACCGATTCATTTAAAAAAAAAGATAAAGATTTCTTTATTGACCACAGAAAACAAATTCAAACATGACTGAAATAAATACACAAGTATGACAAATTCTCTAGCCAACAAGATGGATAGATAGATATACTTTATTGCACAAAAAAACACAACTTATAAAAAAAAACTAGGCTAGGGATACCTACTTTGGCGTCGCTAATATGCCCTACTCAGCACCTTAAGCCGTTGGTCCTACGCCCAATCCCTCTCAGGTCGTGTCACGCTGTGCACTTGTAGTTTGCATTATAATATCTCCTGCGTAGATGGCTGATCGTTGAGATTGGCCGCCGTAGCCGTAATCGATTGGAGGATATTATTATTTATTATACAGGGACTTAAACCTAATCACGTAATTAAAACACACAGTAACAAAATTGAAATGTAAAGTATCGAAACAAAAGTAGATTATAATTAACAGAATAGCACAGATAATCATCGTCAGCCCATTTAAGTCCCCACTGCTAGGGCACGGGCCTCCCTCAATCACATGAGGGGTAATTGCCATACTCACCACGCTTGGCAGACGGATTGGCGAGGGTTTTGATGTAAATGCAGAGTTTTCCTTCTCTGAGTGCTGATGATCATGCCAGCAGCTTTACCTTAGTCGCCTTTTACGACACCTCGGTAAGAGTGAGGGTGGCCTGTTCTACTCTGCCGGGGACAACACGGCCCCCACAGCACACACACACCGATAATAAATGTAGTTAACAGAAATATTATGTGCAGTCTCCCTCACATAATGACATGTCAATTCACTCTACTGTGTTTACAACAAAATAAAAAAAATGAATCCAGTTTTATTTCTTTATAAAATGTGCCAACTTGAGGATTTGAGGTAGTTTCCCTTTTGGATATAATGATCCCATCAGTGAAACGCGTATATTTCGCTAGCGGTTTTCTTCGTTCGGCGCAACTACATCGCCGCGGCACCAGTGTCGGAGTCACCAATTTGGATATGATGATCTCATCAGTGAAACGCTCTTGCTCTGGAGATAACAGCCTTTATTCTTCTGTTGTTTTAGACACTGTATCGGTAACAATATAAGTTCTTATTCGTGAATCAGTGGACCGACATGAATTGAGCCGGAGAGATCTAAACATAGAGAGCAGGTGTCTCTGGTCAAAGTGTCCCTCTTTACCATAGACACCTTATCTCTGTGGAAACAATATAGAGCCTATATACATGTGCCCACACCCTCAATCAAGGGCACAATGTTTTTTCCTCTCTGTATTAAGTTCATGTTTAAAATAATATGTACCTAAATTAATTGGGGAAATTATTATGTACAAATCAGTCGACGTTTCTCTGTTGACAATTATTGTTTTATTTTTATTTTTTTAATTTATTTAATGAACCACAAACAAGTTTACAATAAACTTAAGCTAAAACTTATATCAAAAAAGAAACTTAACAAATACGGTACATGACTATTTTTTTTTATTTTTGCAATCAAAAGACCTCTCAATGATAGAAATATCGTTGAAAAAATCACTTGATTCTCATTTAAACCACCTGAGATATCACAACTTTAAAATCACATTATTTTGGGCAAACCCAAAACGCTCCCTACAAATGGCTACTAAGATGTGACGTCACACCTAAGTATTTTGTATGCATTTCATTTGAATTTTGTAATGGTAGCTATATCAAATGTTTCGTTTATGTCAATGGTTCTATTATAATAATTGGTGCAAATTGTATGGGTTATTTAATGGTATAATTATTTTTTTAATTCCATAGTTTTAAAATGGACTTGCCCATGAATCTTTGAATGACCATAAAACCGGCTAGACGTAATATTTTTAATTGAGAATTTTTGCTATTGGCACATATTTACCTATATTTTGATAAAATATTTATATTTTGTAAAACCTTGAGCTTAGTCATATACCCTATTGTAAACTCAACACCGATGGTTACATTTTACGTAAAATGGAAATAAACATGCGGGACTCTAGTTCTTATTACATAGTCGAAATTAACTTGATTGGTGTGTTGATGATGTGTGCGTAGTATGTGTGCTACTTTTTAAACGGAAGACATAATAATATTTTGTGTCACTTTTCAAACGGTGACGTGAAAGAGCAGGTTTTATTCCCCGACATCATGCAGACCTCCACCTTCCCAAAAGCCTTAGGGATGTTCCCCCTATTTACGCGTATGTAAATGCTCCCTCAGAATAAAACCCATTCAGTCGCGTTATGCTCGAAACAAGTCATTTCGTATTCAGCGTGAGGGCCTGGAATGTCATTAGGGGAGATGTGGACGGATTGAGCTGGTGTTACACCGCGTTAGATTCGCTTATGTATTCATCATCACCACTGCGCTCATTGCGTTACATACAGGTCGTATAATTAAACAGATACTGATACAGCACTGTGTTTCGCTGCGTGAGTGAGGGTACCGGAGGCCCAATACGGTGAAAGGGGGGTTTAAAGGTTGACAGCGCATTTGTGACTCCACTAGTGTCGCGGGTGGATATTGGCTTCGGCGATCGCTAACCATCAGGTGATCCGTCTGCTCGTCTGTCACCTATAACATAAAAATACATCGGTGGTAGAATCACATTATGTTTATTCATTAATTATTAGTATATTTTTGACGACCCGTTTGGAACAGTGGTAGTGAATGCTGCCTTTGGACATCGACAAAGGGGTAGGCCCAAAAAACGATGGTGCGACGATCTGAATGACTATGCCCAAGATTGGCCACAAATGGCGTTACATAGAGAATAATGGAGGAATTTGGGGCATTTGCCCAGCAGTGGAACAATTAAGTCTAGATAAAAAGAAAATATAATAAATAAATATTTCACAACATCACATACATTGATCTGTCTCCGAGATAGGTAGCTCAAGCACCACTACTGTGTTACGGATATCCGAACCAACCGTGAGATTACAAATATATACATATAATACTTTTCTTTTGTAAATACATACTTATGATACATAGAAAACACCCAGACCAATACAAACAGACATGTTCATGCAGACAAACCCGCAAACCTTGCACCAGAGGCAGCGTTCACTACCACTAATCTAAACGGGTTGTCTGAGTATATTTTTAGTATCGACATAAATATGTGTAATTACATGAACCTATATTATACGTACGTAAAAATATATTTACATCATGATATGTGTCAAAAAATACAAATTAGCATTTCAAATTTACTTTTCTCTCCCTCTCATGATATTTATTGTGACCTTAAATAAAATATCCCGACTTAAGTCCGATCACGGTTATTTAGCCCTTGGCAAAAGTCGGAACGAATGCTTTTCACATTTTCGCATAGAAAAAATATTTTACAACGCCTCCCTGTCAATGTCACTGAATTGCTTACTGATCGTGGCCGCACTGTAAGTAATACTAAAATGTCATATCCAAAGTAGAGCTATTTTTGGTACTTGCGATTTTTTCAAATGATATGGACATGCCTGGAATCCCGGGAACCCCGGGATTAAAGATATACTTTATACTATTAACAGTTATTTTTGTTTATACATACGAGTATTAACATCAGAACTTATTCATAAACGCTTTGTGATGTTAAAGTGACGGGTAGGGCACACTAGCGACGCCAATAGATTTTAATTATTAGCTACTAAACCGGATCTATTTTATACAATTTCGGTGTTATAACCTCTCGGCAAACACTTATACTATTTATTAATTAACCATGCACAAATGTTGGGTCCGTTTTTGTACGCGAAAAATTGATTCACGCTAAAAGTGGCCGCTTTTGGCGGTAATCAATTTTTCGCGTACGCGTTTAACCCAACATGAGCATGGTTATTTAATAAATAGTATAAGTTTCTGCCGAGAGGTTGTAACCCCGACATTGTTTAAAATAGATCCGATTTAGTAGCTAAAAAATAAAAACGATTGGCGTCGCTAGTGTGCCCTACACGTCATCTTAATTAAAAAAGTTATATTTGTTCTTTCAACATTCAAGATACATACGTTAGATCGAAAGGAAGAAACTGTAAATAAATGTGGCTGTATCGTTTATGGATAAGCCATTTCATGATTAAAATGCGTTAAATATTTCACCCTAAAATAAAATTTAGTTATTTTAACCCCAAGATCATAGTCAGAATCCCGAGGCATGTCCATATTAACATCTATGTTTGCGGTCAATGAACCTACTCTACCTACTCCGATCATTGTCATATCGCAGACAGCTACTTCAAACAAATCATCCACTTGGATGAATTCGGTATTCAGATCTCTCATCTGACTGTCAATATTACTTTGTATTTTGAACTTGTAATATCATGAAGCCTAACCTAATATCCATTTTTATTTGTAAAGTTGGAGTTAATATGTAACGTCAATGAAACAGAGGCTAGCGACTAACTGGTTTATTAAGGGGACGGATAGCCCTAACTAGCGACACCAATCGATTTAAATTGTTAGCTACTAAACCGGATCTATTTTAAACCATTTCGGAGCGGGAGTCTCTAAGCAAACATTTGTACTATTTATTTGATAATTGTGCACTACTTTTTGATCTGTTTTTAATATGAGGAAACATTTTTTTTCTGATATTTTATTCAATCGTCTCCTTAAGGTGACGGATATTTTAGCTACTAAACCGGATCTATTTTAAACAATTTCGGAGTTACAACCTCTCGGCAAACACTTATAGTATTTATTAAATAACCATGTACAAATGCGAACCCAACATTTGTACGCGAAAAATTGATTCACGCTAAATGTGGCTGCTTTTGGCGGTAATCAATTTTTCGCGTACAAAAACGGACCCAACATTTGTGCATGGTTATTTAATAAATAGTATAAGTTTTTTCCGAGAGGTTGTAACCCCAAAATTGCTTATAATAGATCCAGTTTAGTAGCTAACAATTAAAAACGAATGGTGTCGCTAGTTAGGGCTACCCGTCGCCTTAACTGATTTTCGAAGGTGGTCGTACTACATAACATATCCATAGAGTATTAGTCGTTTTCCTCTAGATGGCGCTACCACTGGCTAGCCGACTGATGCCTCTGTTACGATATATCGTAATAGAGGCATCAGTCGGCGTAACTTATAAGTTACTCTATGGTATCACTCCAGAAGGTCTAGCCGGCTCATTTATCCCCAAGCGTGAAATCGTTCTTCCATCTTCATCTCAATCGGCAAAGTCGATCCATATATTATATATAATAAATATAGTTAGTGGTTACCCTGTGTGAGCATACAACCCTTGTTGTACGTTGTTAATAAATTAACTTTGAGAGCGAAATCCCTCTGCGAGTTAACTCGATGGAAATTACAGTTTCTAACGTTTTCAGCTCGTAAAGTTCTCTGTTATTTCACGGAAAATCTCTAGTTTGTTAGTTTAAGCTTGTCGCACAGCAATGCATCAATCCTGAGCAAATCTTCACTGTTCCTTCAGTTTTCTTCTTCATCATACCGTCCAATTCCCGGTTGCATCCAAAGCTGTCGCGTTGGAGCCATGGCTTGGGTACGCCATGATTCAGGATTTGGGGAGTCTAGTAATTTTAATGAAGCGACTGCCGGCATATCATACGATTCATTGCGTAATACCATATATTATTCTCAGATAAAGATTGCTCATAATAGGTCCTTAGTAACATAACGTATCATCGCATTAAAGAAGCGAAGCTAAAGTAACACAGATGCCCGCATCAAATCTCGGAGACTAACTTAAGAGTTGCAAACTTGAGAACAAGAGTTTCCGAAGAAACTCCAGTAATCCCCATTCAAGCTAGCCCCTTTCATTACAATATGGAGTTAATTTTGAACATGCTTCTTAGTACTTTTATACTTCATCGTAAAGTGTTGATTTTCCTTGAAGCTTTCGATGCATTGTTGAACAAACAAGCTTGAAAGCTAATGTCCTTTATTCCGTGCCAAATAAACTTGCTCGAAAGGTCACTCACACAATCGTACCAATGCACTCCAAAATACATAGCGATACGAATAACACATGAGTTGTTGTATCGCTATGGGTATGGGTTATATCATGGTAAGGAGTCATTGATCACGCTGAGATGACGAGGGCGGTCTCCTTCATGTACGCTTTCATGGACCAGACGCTCTTCTAGGCATTTTATCTTTATCTTGCTTGAACAAAAAATATATTCATCATCATCATCAACATCCACACTCGTCCACTGCTGGACATAGGTCTCCCCTAATGCAATCCCGATTTTCGGCCACTGTCATCCAGCCCACACCAATCCCATCTTGTCGCAGGGCGCCCTACACTACGCTTACCGAGTCGCGGTCTCCACTCAAGGACTTTACGGCTCCAACGGCTGTCAGTTCTGCGGCTAATGTGACCAGCCCACTGCCACTTCAGTTTTATAAAATATTTATTAAGAATGAATAAACATAATATGATTCTACCACCGGTGTATATTTTTCAAGTGATAGATGGCATCCGAGCAGACGGATCACCTGATGGTAAGTGATTGTCGCCGCCCATGGACACCTGCAACACCAGCAATTGACACAATTTTAATCCCCTACATTAAGATGACGGGTAGGGCACACTAGCGACGCCAATCGATTTTAATTGTTAGCTACTAAACACATAATAACCATGCACAAATTTTGGGTCTAACGCGTACGCGAAAAATTGATTCACGCAAAAAGTGGTTACTTTTGGCGTTATTTAATAAATAGTATGAGTGTTTGCCGAGAGGTTATAACCCTGAAACCTACCCTACCTTTTAATTTTGAATTCTAGTATTGTGTATCTCGGTTCATAATACTAAGGCACCATCAACTACCTTTACATTATAACTGAAATTCAGTTCAGTCTGTTTTTTTTCAAAACTATGTGCGTATTTCTATAATAACACGGCGGTGAGAGAAATTATTGGAAGGAAAGCAGCACGTTCCGGATAGGTTTTGAAACATCTAACCATGATTCAGTATCTGTTGGTTTGATTCCCCTGTAAAGATGGCCTGGTATGATATGCCGTGAATGAAAGATCGGAGTACGTAGAGCTATTTTTGGTACTTGCAATTTCTTTAAATGATATGGACATGCCATATGGGAATCCCGGGATTAAAGATATACTTTATACTATTAACAGGTATTTCCGTTTATACATACGAGCATTAACATCAGAACTTATTTATAAACGCTTTGTGATACCATGTTAAAGTGACGTGTAGGGCACACTAGCGACGCCAATAGATTTTAATTATTAGCTACTAAACCGGATCTATTTTATACAATTTCGGTGTTATAACCTCTCGGCAAACACTTATACTATTTATTAATTAACCAGGCACAAATGTTAGGTCCGTTTTTGTACGCGAAAAATTGATACACGCTAAAAGTGGCCGCTTTTGGCGGTAATCAATTTTTCGCGTACGCGTTTGACCCAACATTTGTGCATGGTTATTTAATAAATAGTATAAGTTTTTGCCGAGAGGTTGTAACCCCGACATTGTTTAAAATAGATCCGATTTAGAAGCTAAAAAATAAAAACGATTGGCGTCGCTAGTGTGCCCTACACGTCATCTTAATTAAAAAAGTTATATTTGTTCTTTCAACATTCAAGATACATACGTTAGATAGAAAGGAACAAACTGTAAGTAAATATGGTTGTATCGAACGTTTATGGATAAGCTATTTCATGATTAAAATGCGTTAAATATTTCACTCTAAAATAAAATTTAGTTATTTTAACCCCAAGATCGTAGTCAGAATCCCGGGGCATGTCCATATAAACATCTATGTTTGCGGTCAATGAATCCAAATTATATTATTAGCCGCAGAACTGACAGCCGTTGGAGCCGTAAAGTCCTTGAGTGGAGACCGCGACTCGGTAAGCGTAGTGTAGGACGCCCTGCGACAAGATGGGATGATGACATTCGAAGGCTGGCTGGTGTGGGCTGGATGAGAGTGGCCGAAAATCGGGAGCAGTGGCGTGCATTAGGGGAGACCTATGTCCAGCAGTGGACGAGTGTGGGTTGCTGATGATGATGATGATGAATCCAAATAGCTCTACCTACTCCGATCATTGTCATATCGTAGACAGCTACTTCAAACAAATCATCCACTTGGATGAATTCAGTATTCAGATCTGTCATCTGACTGTCAATATTACTTTGTATTTTGAACTTGTAATATCATGAAGCCTAACCTAATATCCACTTTTATTTGTAAAGTTGGAGTTGGAGATGTAACGTCGATGAAACAGAGGCTAGCGACTAACTCGTTTATTAAGGCGACAGGTAGCCTAACTAGCGACACCAATCGATTTAGATTGTTAGATACTAAACCGGATCTATTTTAAACCATTTCGGAGCAAGAGTCTCTAAGCAAACATTTGTACTATTTATTTAATAATTGTGCACTACTTTTTGATTCGCACTCTAAATTTAGGTTAACGCCATAAGTGGCCGTTTTTGGCATTAATTCAAATTTCGATACCAAAAGCTAAGTATAAGTATTAAATAAATAGTATTAAGTGTCTTCCTGCAGCTCCAGCGAAAATTGTTAAAAAGATGTCCGGTTTAGTTGCTAACAATTTAAATCAATGGGCGTCGCTAGTATGCCCCACCCGTCACCTTAAATAAAGACGTGAAATTTGTATGTAGGGTACATACAAATTATTCGAATCAATTACTAAAACCCCTATTGATAACGAATATAAATGTGATTGATAATGACAACCCTAGGATTGAGTCTTCATTACCTACCCCCGCTTAAGTAATCTGCGAAACACAGACTGCTTCACTCCAGTTTTCGGTGAGGCCGTGGTCACTCACGGTCTTTTCACTTAGTACTTTTTTCCTTAGTATGGGAAAAATAGTTCAGCGGTTTTCGTTAGATGGTGCTTGTAAAAAGCAGATCTACTCGTAGCTTCAAAAAGCAATCAAGTAGATGGTTCGGCGTTGTTTCCGTAGATGTCACTGCGCATTTTAACATCGCACTAGTAAAGCGTGTTTCCGAAACAATGACCTAAAGCTCCCTGCCCACATTATCCATTAGAGAAAAAAGTATGGGAAATATACTAGAGAAGGTATTGGGAATATTATAACAGCAAATATTATTTTTTCTGATATTTTATTTAATCGTCTCTCTGACTGATTCTCGAAGGTGGCCTTACTACATAACATATCCATAGAGTATTATCCGTTTTCCTCTAGATGGCGTTACCACTAGCCGACTGATGCCTCTATTACGATATAAGTTACTCTATGGTATCACTCCAGAAGGTCTAGCCGGCTCATTTATCCCCAAGCGTGAAATCGTTCTTCCATCTTCATCTCAATTGGCAAAGTCGATCCATATATTATATATAATAAATATATTTAGTGGTTACCCTGTGTGAGCATACAACCCTTGTTGTACGTTGTTAATAAATTAACTTTGAGAGCGAAATCCCTCTGCGAGTTAACTCGATGGAAATTACAGTTTCTAACGTTTCCAGCTCGTAAAGTTCTCTGTTATTTCACGGAAAATCTCTAGTTTGTTAGTTCAAGCTTGTCGCACAGCAATGCATCAATCCTGAGTAAATCTTCAGTGTTCCTTCAGTCTTCTTCTTCATCATACCGTCCAATTCCCGGTTGCATCCAAAGCTGTCGCGTTGGAGCGATGGCTTGGGTACGCCATGATTCAGGATTTGGGGAGTCTAATAATTTCAATGAAGCGACTGCCGTCTGACCTCCGCAAACCTTTACAGGGGAATCAAACCAACAGATATTGAATCATGGTTAGATGTTTCAAAAACTATCCGGAACGTGCTGCTTTCCTTACAATAATTTCCCTCACCACTGTGTTATTGTAGAAATACGCACATAGTTTTGAAAAAAAAAACAGACTTAACTGAATTTCAGTTATAATGAAAGTAGATAGTTGATGGTATCTTCTAGTATTATGAACCGAGTTACACAATACTAGAAATCAAAATTAAAAGGTAGGGCACACTAGCGACGTCTGCCACAATAGATCATCTACTGGTCGCAGTGTCTATGAGACGCAGGGCTCACCCCATTTCTAACAAACACTAGCGACGCAATTTTATTTTTTAGCTAGTAAACCAGATCTATTTTAAACAATATTGGGGTTACAACCTCTCGACAAACACTTATAGGTACTATTTATTAAATAACCATACACAAATCTTGGGTCCGTTTTTGTACGCGATAAATAGATTCCCGCCTAAAGTGGCTGCTTTTGGCGTGAATCAATTTTTGACCATGGTTATTTAATAAATATTGTAAGTGTTTGCCGAGAGGTTGTAACCCCGAAATTGTTTAAAATAGATCCGGTTTAGTAACTAACAATTAAAATCGATTGGCGTCGCTAGTGTGTAGGGGATTAAAATTGTGTCAATTGCTGGTGTTGCAGGTGTCCATGGGCGGCGGCAATCATTTACCATCAGGTGATCCGTCTGCTCGTATGCCATCTATCACTTGAAAAATATACATCGGTGGTAGAATCATATTATGTTTATTCATTCTTAATAAATATTTTATAAAACTGAAGTGGCAGTTGGCTGGTCACATTAGCCGCAGAACTGACAGCCATTGGAGCCGTGAAGTCCTTGAGTGGAGACCGCGACTCGGTAAGCCTAGTGTAGGACGCCCTGCGACAAGATGGGATGATGACATTCGAAGGCTAGCTGGTGTGGGCTGGATGAGAGTGGCGTGCATTAGGGGAGACCTATGTCCAGCAGTGGACGAGTGTGGATGCTGATGATGATGATGAATATATTTTTTGTTCAAGCAAGATATAGACAAAACGCCTGGAAGAGCGTCTGGTCCATGAAAGCGTACATGAAGGAGACCGGCCTCATCATCTTAGCGTGATCAATGACTCCCTACCATGAGATACCATGCCAAATGTAAGGCAGGTCGATACAAGTATTAAGATGAACAATGAATCTATTCAAATCATTAATTCCACAGTTTTTCTCGGTATAACTATAAATGCGAAATTGCAGTGGAGTCCCCATATTGCTGCCTTGGCAGGAAGACTAAGTTCCGCTGCATATGCAGTAAGAAAAATTAGGCGTCTGACTCATATCGAGACGGCAAGACTGGTCTATTTCAGCTATTTCCACAGTGTGATGTCATATGGTCTACTGTTGTGGGGGTCTGCTGCTGACATACAAACTATTTTTGTATTACAGAAAAGGGCCATCCGCGCTATATACAGCCTTAGATCACGTGACTCACTTAGGGAAATATTTAAAGAAATAAATATTTTAACCGTGGCTTCCCAATTTGTCCTCGACTGCATTATGTATGTACGTAAGAACTTGCACACTTTTCCAAAAAAGTCCGATAGTCATAGTCTTAACACCAGAAATAAACATAGGCTTGCCGTCCCGGTCCTCAGACTTCATAAAATCGGTAATTCGTTTGTTGGCTTAAGTATTATGATATTTAATAAGCTACCACGAAATGTCATTAACCTATCACTGGATAAGTTTAAGTCTCATATTAAAACCTGCCTAATGAAGAAAGGTTACTATAGTGTACAAGACTATTTAAATGATAAGGATTCTTGGTCAAGTTAATTGATTAATATTTTGAGTTGTTATTCATAGTAGTCTATTAACTTTCATAATGGTATTTTTTTTCTCGATTGAAACTGTAACATCATCAATATTTGAAAAGAGTAACTACTGAGTTTCTTGCTGGTGTCTTCTCAGTAGAAATCGACATTCCGAACCAGCGGTAGATATTATGTACCTATTTTGACATTCATAAGTATTCTGTGTGGACCTAAATTGAATAAAGAATTTTTTATCTTTTTTTATCTTATCTTTATCTATATACCCCATACCCATAGCGATACACCAACCAATGTGTTATTCGTATCGCTATGTTTTGGAGTGCATTGGTACGATGGTGTGTGTGACCTTTTGAGCAAGTTTATTTGGCACGGAATACAGGACATTATCTTTCAAGCTTGTTTGTTCAACAATGCATCGAAAGCTTCAAGGAAAATCAACACTTTACGATGAAGTATAAAAGTATTAAGAAGCATGTTCAAAATTAACTCCATATTGTAATGAAAGGGGCTAGCCTGAATGGGGATTACTGGAGTTTCGTCGGAAACTCTTGTTCTCAAGTTTGCAACTCTTAAGTTAGTCTTCGAGATTTGATGCGGGCATCTGTGTTACTTTAGCTTCGCTTCTTTAATGCGATGATACGTTATGTTACTAAGGACCTATTTGAGCAATCTTTATCTGAGAATAATATATGGTACTACGCAATGAATCGTATGATGTGGCAACGTTATACCATAGATTTATTCTCAAATAAAGATCGAATTGGGCCTAACGGAGAGCCGTGCTACGGCATGAATTGAAGTAATGGCATGCACTCACACGAAACCGGCGTAAAGCACAACTTGTGCTATATTTTGCCGAGTGAGTAAATGTATCGGAGACCCATCAGAGGGAAAGGCTAGCATACTACACCTCCACTGAGTTTCCATGGGCTATGTATGACATACCATCCAGCGATCGGTCTGCACACATACAAATACAAAATACAAAAAATACAAAAATTATTTATTTGTGATACACAGGTATAAAAGATGTAGTTACACTGGTTTACAATAATGCTCTCTGTGATCTACCTTTTGGCGTACAAATATACAATAATATAAACATTAATGAAGCAAACAATATTAACTATTTATTATATATTAATTTCATCCATAATTGTCATATCCCTAATTAAAATTTAATGCGAATTGTATTAGATAGTGATTGCAGTGTAATGTCATTAATTGTTTTTGGTGTCTACGTCTACCATCTTTCACGTAAAAAATAGCTCATCCGCTCCAGATGCAGCTTTGATGTTAAAAACAGCCAGGGTGTTACCAAACCAATCGATCAATCATTTTTCGATGCCATATCTTTCCACGGGAAAATGGATTAGTTCGTCCGGAAAGTGGTAACTCGTTTAGCTTACGAAGGGGTTGTTTTACTGTTAGATCAAAGATAAAGATAGATAAAAAATTCTTTATTCAATTTAGGTTTACACAGAACACTTATGAATGTCAAAATAGGTACATAATATCTACCGCTGGTTCGGAATGTCGATTTCTACTGAGAAGACACCAGCAAGAAACTCAGTAGTTACTCTTTTCAAATATTGATGATGTTACCGAGTTTCAATTGAGAAGAGAAAAAAAATACAACTATGAAAGATAATAGACTACTATGAATAACAACTCAAAAGATTAATCAATTAACATGACTAAGAATCCTTATCATTTAAATAGTCTTATACACTAAAGTAACCTTTCTTCATTAGGCAGGTTTTAATATGAGATTTAAACTTATCCAGTGAAAGGTTAATGACATTTTGTGGTATCTTATTAAATACCTTAAGCAAACAAACGAATTACCGATTTTATGAAGTCTGAGAACGGGGACGGCAAGCCTATGTTTATTTCTGCGATCAAGCGGCTTACCCAAGGGTTTAGTTTAAATCACGAGATATCCAAAGGCTGGTAGCCACTTCACCTAGGGAATTTCCATCACGATCCAGCGGAATAATGCTGCCAGCATTTTGGTGACACTGCCACAGGGACCTATTTTGTTTTAGCTTTAATTTTCAGTAACTGTTTTTTTCTGATTTCCAAAGCATTTATCTTCAAATTGTTTCATGATGATACTTTCAGAAAAGCACACACACAGAGTTTTAAATAATATAGCTACATGCTCAGAATTTTAATACAACAAGAATTTTGAGGATAAAATACAATCTTAGAATTTGGCATCCAAAATCCCTTCAGCTTTTCTTTTTTGTTTTTGTAATCCTCTGATTTCTTAAACTTATTAAAGGAGGATCTCTCAGTTGCTCCAGGCTAAATGTAAAGAAAACATTTTTACACTATTTTTCTTTTTCTAGGGTTCCATACCTAAAAGGTAAAAACGGGCCCCTATTACTGAGACTTCGATGTCTGTCTGTCTGACTGTTTGTATGTCATCGTCATCGTCATCGTCAGCCCATTTAAGTCCCCACTGCTGGGGCACGGGCCTCCCTCAATCACATGAGGGGTAATTGCCATACTCACCACGCTTGGCAGACGGGTTGGCGAGGGTTTTGATATAAATGCAGAGTTTTCCTTCTCTGGGTGCTGATGATCATGCCAGCAGCTTTACCTTAGTCGCCTTTTACGACACCCCGGTAAGAGTGAGGGTGGCCTATTCTACTCTGCCGGGACCACACGGCTCTTTTTGTATGTCACCAAGCTGTATCTCAAGAACCGCCATAGCTAGATAGTTGAATTTTTCATTACATATGTTTTTCTGTTGTCGCTATAACAGAAAATACTAAAATAAAAATAGATTAAATATTTAAGAGAGGCTGCCATACAAAAATTGCGATGTGTTTGCCGTTTTTTGCTCGATGTTAGTAGGTAATGGAAACAGGTGGGCAATTGAAATCACAAAATATTCAATGACAAAATAAAATATTTGCGGATGACTCCCATACAAAATCGCCGTTGTTTGCCTGTTTTGTACTCGATATCAATAAACGGTAACAGGTACGCATTTAAATTATTCACAAAATACTGGTTTTACTTTAATAATAAGTAATAAAATAAAAATAAAATAAATATTGAAGGATCCCATACTACAAATGTAATTTTGCTGCCTTTTTAGCTAAAATGGCAGTAAAATCACGTTTGTAGTTATATAGAGATCCTTCAATATTAAAAATGGCAACAGTTAAGTACTTACAATATTCACAAAATACTTAATTGTATACCCATTTACCTTAAAAATATATAATAAAATCAATGGTACGGAACCCTTTGTGAATCAACTTGCACTTGGCCGATTTTTGAAGTCCTCATTTGCTTGTTACATATTTTTCGGCCTAACAAAACAAAATTACTACGCAAAAAGTAGCAGATTTTATTTATATTATTTTAACTAAAATAATAATACCCGTAACATTTACATAGTATTTTGTACAATTCATCATCATCATATCAGCCCACATCCACCCAATGCTGAGTATAGGCCTCTTCTTTATCACACCAATCCCTTCGGTCCCTTGCCAGCCTTATCCATTGTTTCCCCACTGCCGACACAATATCGTCGGACCATCGGGCAGGTGGTCTACCCACAGGACGTCGTCCCATTCTTGGCTGCCATTTGGTAACCTTTATAGTCCACCTATCATCTTTACGCCCTGCCAGGTGTCCTGCCCATCTCCACTTTAGCTCACACACTCGCGTGCCAACATCTATTACCCCGGTTCTCTTTCGAACAATTAAATTTAATTAAAATTTATTTATTTCGGACCAATTAAAATACATAGAGGTTAAGTAACAAATGACTTATTATCTATTGTTAGTATTATACATAAGTGTGCGTACAAAATGTTTAATAAGCGGAGAGTTATAATTCTCCGCTACTGTTTTCAGGATGCTGTTGTTGTAAAGTAGGTTTATCCTTTTTGAGCACTATAATATATCCTGCGTACGTGGCTGATCGTCGAGATTGGCCGCCGTAGTCGTAATCGGTTGGAGGATATTATTATAACCTTTTTATACCTTAGAATATAAATATATGACTAGCTTTTTAAGGTACCTATTTTTCGAGTAAGTAGATAAGAACAGAAGCCAATAAAGAAAGCGATACAATTCAATTATTTCATTTTAAGTCCTTTATCTCCGACAAAATAACGTTTCTTTTCCCACATATCCACTCTAAAGTCCTTACATTTATTCCCTGTATTCTCGACAACCGCGGACTTAAAAGATTAAGTATTAAAGTGATAAATGGTACTTCTTTCCCAGTTCAGAAAACTGTAGGACTGGTGTCTCGAGACGGGGTGTTTAAAGATAAATTATCGAGATTCGAACGTGTGAAAACTTCAGTAATACTCGGTCGATAGGGTTCAACATTGCTAGACATATAGATGTCGATTATTATTGGACCAAGAATTGAGCTACTTGTCCCTGTGATTCAGAATCATGAATTCGAATTTCTTCCACATAGAAAGCAATCTACGTAAATTACAAATAAGGTAGAATTTACATAATTCGGTATAAACTAAGAAAAAGATAAAGTGTATCTATCTATATGCGTGTATTGTTTTTTGATTTGATATTTGTATTACCGATCTGGTTGTTCATCATCGCCATCATCATAGCAAAAGCTGATTGCTTCGAAGCCCGAGGTTCGCTTAATTTTATTATTATGTATGTTATGTACATTTTTTTAATCAGCCTATAAACTGTCGCACTACAGGGCAAACGCCTCCATAATAGAAATCAAGTTATCGCTACTATGATGGGATTACGCTTAATCACCACGCTTGGCAAATGCGGATTGGTGATCACACACCCGAGCTATGTCCGAAAAATTCGAAACATACTTTTCACTCGACCCAGGAATCGAACCCAATACCTTGAGATCACGGCCCGGCATTTAAACCACTAGACCAAAAGGGCGTTATGTACATACTGGATGTATCTGTGAACATTTACATCCCTTTAACCACGTGTTCTACCAACCATTCTGAACAACATTTGTTCAACGACTTTTCGAAATTCATCGAAAAATTTTTCGACTCCCAAGTCACGTGCCCAACTTTGTATGAAAAGTTGATTTTTTTTCATACGAATTTCCAAAAGTGATAAAATAAATTTTATTCATAATGGTTAGTAGAACACGTGGTTAAAGGAATGTAAATATTCACAGATACACCCTGTATAGTAAGCACTAATTGATATATTTATTTGACAAAAGATGGAAATATTTGTAGCCGAGTCAGCGTAGGCAAACTCAACTAGTCAGTGAACTTTGCTGTAAATGTAATAATATTCAAGTTTCTAAAACATCGATACATTAAGTTGCACCCCTTACATTCCGAGATTAACGTGTTACTGCCCGAACATCTTTAATTTTATTTTCATCTAAGTACCTCGACTTACAATAATTCTCGAATTGATTAAAGAAAAACCAAGCAAAGCAACCTAAACATTTTCAGAAATCATTACACATTTTTCAATCTAATGCCGTGACGTCATCAAGGTGCAGAAGGGTCGTTAAAAAGCAATCAACATGCAACGATATTCCTCCCCCAGTAGGTAGACGAGTATACGTGTATATATGAAATACCTGAATTACGTTTTCAGCCTAATAACTTTGTAAATGAGCCAATTTTGGAGTAATGGTGACTTTAACGGTAATGACTATGAGTTAGGCTTGATTCAGCTATGAATAAGTCGATCTTTAGTAAGAATATTAGGTTCAGTGATATCCAAAAAGTAGACTCGATGATGTTATACCATATAATATACCAAATCATTGCTTGACCTATCATCATGACATATGACATGATGATAGAATAATCAATGATGAATGAATGAATATACTTTTGTTGTACTCAAAATAAAGTTTATAAACTTTGAACTATGATATATGACTTAATGAATGATGTGAGGGAAAAAGTGTGTAGATTTTACAGTAAAGGAATTTCTTTGCTGTGAGGACTACCGTGATACGTTCGCTGGGACTGCATCGAGCTCGGGCTAGCGAGATAAGACACGATAGTGTGGAGTGGGCGTGACGATTAATGATCTAAAAAGAGAAGTTTTTATTAAAATGGACATATCTTTGTTTCAGGTGAATGTGCTCCCACACTAGCACCATGGAGGCCGAACGAGATCACCACTAGAGAAACCATCCCCCACCACCCTAATGACGTCGACTCACACGCCATATATGACATCAATGACATCGTCCATTTTGAAGACAACGACCTAGTCATGAGAGACTCAAACAAATTCCAAGACCACAACAAAATGGAAAACTCCGTCGATCAATTCAAGATTTATTTCAATGATATCAAAAAAATAAGACTAGATGATGATAGCCACGATGATAGACTAAACAATGATGTGAGTAATGATCTAAAAAGTGATGAAGGGAAGGTGATGAAAACGGATAGAAATGAAGGGAAGTGCGAGTGCCAACATGGCGGCGGTTGTGTTAGTCAAGTGTGTTTATGTCCACTGGGTTACGCAGGGGACAAGTGTGAAATTACGTTGGATTTAAAGGTGAGAACTTTATAACTGTTAAAATTGATAATAAATCCAAATTACGCACTAGGTATAACAGAGCGATGTCAATTTTATAAGGCGCACGTCCTTATGAACTGAACTACCACCCATAACATCGTAAATAATTACTGCATGCTATTCAATAAAGTATTCTATGATTCTTTGTAACTCACAAATTTGAAAAGCATTTTATCATATTTGGAATCTAAATACCGATTTTTATACAAACAATCTTTACGTTTGATAAAAATCCTTTGTTCTCATTTCAGGTTCCAAGATTCAACGGGTCATCTTACCTGCGTTTGCCAGGACTAGGCAACTCGGCACAGTCTTGGCTAGATATCCAGGTAGGCCTACCTAGATTATTTTTGTCTCATCACAAATAGACTAGAATGATTTTTTTTTTTGAAATGGTTTCGATTTAGGTATGCTCTCTTGAGGAAAAGCATAAAGATGATAGGTACATAATTTCAATATATCAGCAAATAAGTAGCCATTCAGTTCAGAATGTAGGGCCTCGCAAATAGCATACAGAATCTTGAAGTTGTGCACTTTGCAACCAATTTACTTACAGCAGACATTTTTTTTTTCAAATTGTCAGTCCATCGTGCTTCAGGATTAGCGCACGATTTGTCTAGGAAATATTTGATTGCAGCATTATTTCCCGACAGCTACGATTTAGGGACCTTAAAGGTAAGTGCGTACTCCTTTCTAAAGAGCCGGCAACGTATTAACAACTTCTCTGATTTCACAAATGTTCATGGGCGGTGGTGACGATTACCTACCATCAGGTGACCCGTTTGCTCGTTTAAGACCTCTCATAAAAAGGGTATCCTTTACTACAGTGATTCAGTATGATAGATAAGTAAATATTTTAAATCTTTTTAGTCAGTTTGTCTCAAAACACATAAAAAAGTTGAAATCTTCACATTTTTTATTTTAAAAATCATTAAAATAGCTGTTCGGAATTCTTAACTCAAAAGATTTTCCTGTCCCCAGCGTCAGCAAAAAAACCTGTTACATAAAAAGCAACTGAAATAATTATAAAACAAAGTGCTGAGTAGAGTTTCCTCGTGATTTCTAAATAAGACAAGTTTGTCGCAACCTTTTAGAAGGTGCACGAAAATTAACTTTATATAAGGAAAATTTAAGCTTGACTCTGAGGTTGGTAATAAATTAATACCGACTTGCGAGAGAAAGCTGTCAAAGGTAATTAAATGGAATTGAGCAAAAGCATTTCCCAATAAGACTTTTAGTGAGACGTAGGTCGCGGAGAGTAGGTACAATCTTCAGTTTGAAATGCGCATATTTTAGTAAAAAGATTCTGAAAAAAAAATTGAATGGATATATCCTTCTATATCTTTGAAAAGTATTCTATCAATAACATTGCAGTCATTATTAGCAAATGAAGCTAGGAATGAGATAGCGACCACGATCACGATGTAAAGACGACGTCAAGAAAAGTGCTGAAAGCAAATGGATGGAAGTAGCTAGCACAAGATCGAAATAGATCTCGTGCTAGCTACTTTGATGGCGCAGTCAGTAGACCTACGCCAAATGGTTGAGAATGGCTAAGGAAAAATGAAGCTAAAAAATGCTAGATGTATGATCGTACATAAAATCTTGGTGAAAAATACATGAAACTGTATAGTTAAGATCGGTCATTATGCGGTAAATGCAGTGGATTTCTACTTATTTCAAGTTTTTGATGGACTTGCTCCCTTTATACTGAACCATTGAGTTAAATTCATAAGAGACTATGGGAGTCTTGTTCTTTAGGTAAGCACAGACGGTCAGGTCAAAAAAATATACTTAGTGGCGTGACTCCGGCTCATCATTTAAAACTCAACACTATGTTTGCTCCACAATGGTAGTTCGTTTTCGATCGATCATGCTGTTAATTAGTATTTATACTAGGAGGTACCTATTTGTGATCTAGGGCGCCCTCTGGCTAGGTGGAGAGACGATCTGCGCAAGATGGCTGGCAAGAGCTGGATGCGAGAAGCCATGGATAGATCACGGTGGTGCACAATTGGAGAGGCCTACGTCCTGCAATGGATTGCGATAGGCTGATGCTGATGATGATTTATGACAGAAAAAATTCTGAACTGTTTTATGCCACACTTACTTATAATAAAAACTGACAGTGTGGCTACCCATGATATAAATATCACGATTTACTTGTGCCGCGATCTTTATAATATAATAGAGGTGTATAAAGTATGGAATTGCCTTTTTTTCTAGACAACAACAAGATTAATAATTCCTATAAAACTTGAAAAGTTACTGTGATAGGTATTTTTTTATTTTGGTTAAAGACCATATTTTCTAAGGTGTGTCATTACACACCTTGCACCTGCCCAATGTGCAGATCAGATAAAATTGTATTGTATTGTACAATTTACCATTTTGTTAGCGTCTCTTGCGCAAAGTATTGTGTTTAGAAAAAAATCTATGAGGGTTCCGTTTTTTGCTCTTTGGCTACGGAACCCTTAAAATGTTAGGATGTAAAACACAGCTTTTCAAAAAAACAGTTAGTAACATATTTAAAGTTTTTAAAACTCTTCTCATAAAATATGGAGTGTTACAATTGAACATCATTTCAATTAGAAATTTCCAAGTATCGGCCTGCACCAACTACTTATAAAGTTTCCTCCAAGTTTTTAATAGCATGTTTTTCTACCAAGTTGTTGGTAATAGTTCCCATCTCCCGATGTCTATTGGGTTTCATTAAAAGTTTCCACGCGATCTTAAAATGGTCTTAGTTCCTCTTTATTACTTACTGTAGCGATATAACTTAACCTTTTGTGTACTGGTATCTTGTTTTAAAGCTTTTATCCTACTTTATTTTACTGCACTTTTATGGTAGAGGCGACAAACGAGCAAGCGGTTCACTTGATGGTAAGTACCCAATCACCGCTGCCTATAAATATAGAGTAACTTAGGTATATATACTGAGATAGAGGCAAAAGTCGGCTAGCCAGTGCTAGCGCCATCTAGAGGAAACCGATCAATACTCAACGGCTATGTAGAACAGGCCACCTTTGACAATCAGTCAGGGAGATATATGCCAAAAATTCCAATACCTATAAGACATCTGGTTATTTCCCGTTTTATAAAATTGTTAGTGTAGACAGGCGGCTTGAGGTCATTGTTTCGGAAACACGCTTTACTAGTGCAATGTAAAAATGCATAGTGACATCTACCGAAACAACGCCGAACCATCTGCATGATTGCTTTTTAAAGCTACATCTGCTTTTACAAGCTCCATCTAAGGAATACCGGTGAAATATTTTTCCCATACTAATAAAAAAGTACCAAGTGAAATGACCATGCCTATGAACATCTGCGAGATCAGATGAGTTGTCGATGCGTTGTCGGCTTTTAGAAAGGAGTACGCTCATCTCTTGGAAAGTCCCTAAGTCATAACTTTCGCTAACTATTCTACAAAACAAGACTTACTTGACTTGACTTATTATCCTATGTCCCCGAGCTGGGACAGAGGGCGTCCACAGTGGTCTTCCATCGCGTTCAGTCTTGAGCTTCGTGTTTGACCTACTGATGTTCTTCACCTCGTCTGCTACAGTACGTCGCCATGTTTGTTTAGGGACGGCCACGTTTGCGTTTCCCTTGGGGATTCCAATCCAGAGCCTGTTTGGGATATGATCAGAGTTCCTCCAGAGAGTGTGGCCAATCCAGTTTCACTTGCGGCGCTTGATCTGCTGGTCGATCGGGGTTTCGTTGCAGCGTTCCAATAGATGCTCGTTGGAGATTTCTCTCCGGCCAGTACACAACAAGAATTCGGCGAAGACAGCGGCTGACAAAAACCTGCCTGGTGCGAGATGGTTTTGGTGACCTTCCATGTTTCGCACCCATATATCAGTACCGATTTGACGTTGGACCCGAAAATCTTGTGTTTAATCCTCCGGGTCAATTTCCGTGACTGCTATACGGGCCGCAGTTGTGCGAAGGTTGCTCGGGCCTTGGCAATGCACGCAGTGATGTCCTCTTCTGTGCCCCCCACCTCGGATCCAACACTACCCAGATACGCGAAGCTGTGCACACATTACACATCATCGTATATTAGATAAAACACTTGTAGTTAATTATTTTTTATTTTCAATGTTCTCTTTTCCTACCTTTTCTTTTTCTTTTACAATAGCAACTATCTTACGCTTATTGCTGAGAGGCTGGAGACGGGTTGCCCTTTGATGAGGTCTTGGTCAGGAGTCCATCTGATTCCACCCTATACCACTTTCCAAAAAATAGTAGTGTCATTTACGTTTAATTAATTATAATTAATTTGTTGAAATTTTTGTGAGGTATTGTATTGTATTGATATTTAATTTATTTTATTATTATTTTATTTTTTTATGTGGTAGGTGGCAGACGAGCAGACATGGACACCCGCGACACCAGTGGAGTCACAAGTGCGCTGCCAAGTCACATGTTTTATTATAAATCAATGTTATTAATTATGGAACTTTGATTTCTAGAGGCCAATTCTCGTGCTTGTGATATTTTAAAAACATGGCGGACATCACCGGAAAACCATACAAAAAACTATGTTTTAGTGATATATGTCGTATGAAAATAATGTCACGAGCACGAGATTTGGGCTCCTGATAAATGATTATTATTACGGAAACAGGTCAACTGATGATGTTCTTTTACTTTATTTTAATCCAAATATTCGGCCAAACGGACCATCTTATTAAGTATGATTCATTATCAAGCAACTTCGTCCAAGTTCGGCGTCTCATGTCTATTGGGTTTCATTAAAACTTTGTAAGCAACTCTAAATGGTGCTAGTTTCTCTGTATTGCAAACTTGCTAGACTGTTTCTAAGGCTAACAACGATAAATGATAGCCATTCATACAACTGTGTATTGCAAAAGGTCAAAGAGAAAGCTTAGGCAACCCCATCCTATAATAAAAATAACCTTTAACTTAACTTTTTACCTACTGGTGATTTTAAGGTGACGGGTAGGGCACACTAAGCCGGATCTATTTTAAACAATTTCGGGGTTACAATCTCTCGGCAAACACGTATACTATTTATTTAATACATATAGTTAACTAGTTGGTCTGCTTTCTTTCTTTTCTTTTGCACTCGAATTTTAGATTACCGCCAAATGTGGCCGCTTTTGGCGTGAATCAATATTTCGCGTACGCGTTGGAGCCAACATTTTTGCATGGTTATTGCATAAATAGTATAAGTGTTTGCCGAGAGATTGTAACCCTGAAATCGATCCGGTTTTGTAGCTAAAAATTAAAATCGTTTGGCTTCGCTAGTGTGCCCTACCCGTCACCTTAAAAAAAACGTCTCGTCTGCTCGTTTGTCTGCCATAATGTAAAAAAAAACTGATTTCGGCTAAGGCCGCCAATCTCAACGATCAGCCACTTGCGCAGGATATACATATTATAGTGCTCAAGTGTGTGCGCAAACACAAGTGGGCGGCACTACGGGCGGCGGCAGTTGCTTACAATCAGGCGACCCGTCTGCTCGTCTGCCACCTATCACATAAAAAAAAACCACGACCTCCGCACACTCTCCGAAATGTATCCAGTACTTTTACTGACAGTGTGGCTATGTGACCGAAAGACCTGTCACACGTTATATAACGATACGGCCTAACAGAGCCTCGATAGCCACTAGTCGAGGCTCTATTAGGTCAGTCTGAGCGCTAGAGATACCATCGCTACACTTAGCCCTAGATGAATTGCGCTGTTCACTGATTTTCCTGCTGCCACCACTCTGCTAACTGGTTATGGCCCCACTGCGACCTCCGCACACTTTCCGAAATTTATCTAGGAAAAGACCAAGAAACCTGCCACACTTTATACTACGATTGACACGTTATTTAACGTTACGGCCTATGTGAAATGCGGTATTCCCTCACAGTATGCAAACTTATTTTTTGCGGTCCTATGCCAATTCCGCCCAATCGAGCACGTTGAGTGCTTTGAGGTCCTTGCCGACTTCGTCCCTCCAGCGGTATCTCGGACGACCCACAGGACGTCGACCCATTGGTCGTCCCAGATTTTTGGCTGCACGATCCTCACCCATTCTCTCCACGTGTCCGAGCCAGCGCACCTTAAGTACTTATCTATTTACTTACTTACTCAGCGACCCAAAGAGAGTCTTGACCTCCGAAACAAGAGACCGCCACTTCGGTCTTCGTCCCAGATAGGATCTTTTGGCTGCACGATCCTCTCCCATTCTCTCCACGTGTCCGAGCCAGCGCACCTTAAGTACTTATCTATTTACTTACTTACTCAGCGACCCAAAGAGAGTATTGACCTCCAAAACAAGAGACCGCCACTTCGGTCAATCCTGAGCTACTTCTTGCCAGTTGACCAGGAGCTCGCGCAGATCAGTCTCGACGACGAGGACGTCCGAGCCCTAGGTATCGCTGGAAGGATCCAGCGATGCCTAGGGCGGCCAACTGGGCGTCGGCACACGGCCCTGGTATGCTTTTTCCACGAGACGATCTTCGTCCAACCTCTCGAGGTGCTAAGCCAGCGAAGACGGTGCCGATGATGTTGGCTGTGTTCACAATCAACAAACTTAAGTAACATATTTTTTTTTTCAACATTCTAGATAACACTGAAGCCTACCAGCGGCGATGGTCTGGTGCTCTACAATTCTGAACATGCCAGCGGTGATGGAGACTTCTTCTCTCTACATCTAAGGGACTACTATGTGGAATTCGCCTTCGATCTCGGCTCTGGCATAGCTTTAGTTAGGTAAGTTTATTTGATTTCTATGAATACTATCGGTAACACACTTCCCTGCACATTTGAGTGACTATATACTATGTAGATAATACAGTAGGCTGTATTAACGTTTCTGAAGCTATCCGAAATGTGTAGGTTTCAACACTAAGGTTTTTTATCACCGCCGAACTAATGATAATAATAATAATAATTCAATAATAATTCTCACAACATCTCATACGTTGACTCATTCCGTACTAAGTAGCTTAAGCACTTGTGTTACGGATGTCAGACAACAGAGGAACACAAATATATACTTAAATACATATATTACTCCCAGACTCTGAACAAACAGAAGTGTTCATCGCACGAATGTTTGTCCAGGGTGGGGATCGAACTTTGGCGTAAGAGGCAGGGTCACTACCAATTGCGCCATCCGGTGAGTCAAGATAGAAGTACCTACGCACATAGATTTGAAAACTCGAGAGGTGCATGCTCGAATTCGTGACTGAAAACAACTGACTGCGATATCATCGCTCTTCGATCCTTAAAGATAACTAACTAACTAGGTTGGCGCATCGACCCATAGTGAGTCTTGGCTTCCGATTATAAGAGCCTCCATCTCGGTCGGTCTTGCGCTACTTCCTGCCAGTCCACCAAGAGTCCGTGCAAATCCTTATCGACCTAATGTTTACAGCGGTATCTTGGACGGACGACTGGCCTTCGCCCATTAGGACCATGTGCAGGGAAGTCTTTACTGCACGCTCTTCCCCCATTCTCTCGAGGTGGCCTTAAAGGTGATCTTTAAAGAGAATAACTCCAATTGTTACTGATTTTTCAGGTCAGCGTACCCTCTAGAACCTAACTCCTGGCATCGAGTGTCAGTCAGCCGCTCCGGCCGGCGAGCCTCCCTCCGCGTCAGAACCACGTCCCCCCGTGACATCACTGATGCCACGAGATCTGTGACGTCACGGGGATCAGCTAGAAGGTTGACATTGAGGCAGCCGATGCTGCTGGGAGGCGCTCCGCATCCTTTACCTCCGAGGTTGGCGCTGAGGACGTCGTTTAGTGGATGTGTGGGACAGGTTAGTATCACCTTCCATTTTCAACTGGTGATACTTTGACCATCATCACCCCTTGAGCTCGCCCCATAGGGTCATGATGGTCATCTATCATCAGCAATCATCACTTTTAGGGTCCGAAAACATGCGGACCCAAAAGTGAACAAAAGTAAGGATAAACAGTTGAATGTACGCACGATTGACTATTAAAAAAACTTTATTTTGGATTGTTTGATCATTACCTATTTTTTTTATGTGATGGACGGCAGAGAGGATACACGCTACACCAGTGAAGTCATAAGTGCCTTGTAATCCTTTAAACCTCAATTCTCTCCGGATTACCGTACCATCTGATACTGTGCACCTGTGTGGTCTGAAAGCGCACATGTTCAAAGGGTGGACAAAAGGTTGAACGACGCTATGAGATGCATATCTGGCACTATCAAAACTACACCATGCCATTGGCTGCCTGTGCTGAGTCACATCGCCCCACCTCACTTACGAAGAAAGCAAGCGCTTCTGAGGGAAACTAGAAAGATATTGTCTCGTCCTGATTTGCCGGGGTTTAGGAAGTTCTCCAAATCACCAGTCCAAAGACTTAAGTCGAGGCGACCTTTTTCTAATCCAGTACCTCCACTCATTTCGCTGGAGTTGACTCAGAAACCAACAGGTTTCTCCCTGTCAAGGAAGCGATGGTGCCCTCTAAACAGAATCCGCACTGGACACGCCAGGTGCAATTACCTAAAGCACAAATGGGGATGGACAGATAGCCCACTGTGCGACTGAAGATCTGACCATAGACCATATCGTAAAAGCGATGTCCTAAAAGACGCTACAGGGCGACCCTGGCGATCTCTTTAATCTGACACCTGAACTTGTCCATTGGTTGTGTGGACTCAATGAAAACTTGTAGACAGTAGTTATAATTAAAATTAATAATGATATATTTTAAATAATATGTACGCCTACTAAAATGTAGCACGCCATACGATTAAATAAATAAAATTCTCCGGATTGGTTCTCTGATACCATCACTCACTCGGCGAAACACAAACGCTGCTTCACGTCGGTTTTCTGTGAGGCCGTTCTATCACTCCGGTCGAGCCGACCCATTCATGCCGAATTGTGATTTTAAAATCAAAATTTATCTTTTCAGCTGGTGATAAACGATGAAGAACTGTCGGTAGTATCGTCGGCATTGGGTGGTGTTAATGTTGATAATTGTGAGGAGCCTGCTAACAACACTTGCAAGTAAGTATGACTTGCTAATCTATATCTTTCGGAACCTATTGTTTCGCCTTGGTGTAATTTGGTGATAATTATTTTTGTGACGGTTAGGTACTCTAAATATGTTCTTTATTCATCATAGTAAAACAGCAAATTAAACCATGGGCGTATTGTACCTAATAGCATTTACTCAGTGGCTGGGTGAAAGTGTAATAAAAGCTACAGATAGAAATAATAACTACAACTTACTGAAATGTTTCCAGTGTAATGTTTATTGTATGTTAGTTCCAAATTTTTGCGTTGCATTACTTATACCATTACCAGAACTAAACGCGGAAAATTCTTTGTTTGTTTTTCCGGTAAACTAAATAAAAGTGTTTTTTTTGCAGTGACAACAAAATATGCAAGGAAACGTTAGAGCCGATCCCAATTTACCCACAAAACATATCGGAAAAAGACATCCACCACTCCATAGTTGCAAAAAAAGGCCTGCGATCAAAATTACACAAACCAAAATCAAAAAAGCATGTACAGCACATAAGAAGCGAAAAATCTAAGAAAAAGAAGTATTTTGCGAGCAAAAAATACCAATTTATACAGAATAGTATAGAGAAGAATAACAATATAGTGACAGAGGAACCATATGATGGACAAACGTACATGCAAGTAAAGTATTTGAATGCGAATGAAATAAACTGGGGTGATACGAATACGTATCCAAGTTTTACTGGAACGGATAGCTTTATTCATATAGATGATGAGGAGACTATGAAGAGGTAAGATGTTCATCATATAGTATAGCGATTTTAATTAATTTTAAATCTCCATAAAAACAAAGGACTAGGTTTTCTGAGAATTACTTAAAAGTTCTACAACCTAATTTCTTACTTTTATTTACTTACTTTTGGTTTTTGACAAATCGATACTAATTTTTAATTTCGTTCCAGGCTATTGAGTTACACATTGGACATCAACATAAGGTTCAGGTCGGAATCGCCAAATGGCTTACTGGTCTGGAGTGGACGAGCAGTTTCACCTCCTGGTGATTTCCTCTCGCTGGCTGTTGAGAATTCTGTTCTAGTCTTTAGGTATGATTTTGTTATTATTGTATTTTGTCTCCCAGCCCATGTACAATATCATCTGTGTCGAATTCACCCAATTTATGTAAGAACAGGTAATAATCTTAAAAAATCTAAGCATACCATCTTTGTCCGTTACTAAACTTTGTAAAATTTAGTTTTTTCCTTCTTAGATTATTAAGAGAATGCCATATATTTATAAAAAGAAGTGTTGTACTTCGAATGCTAGGTAATACAAAACCTTCATTTTTCAGGTACGACTTGGGTAGTGGTGAAGTTGTAATAATAGCAAACCATACAAAAGTAGACGATGGGCTTTGGCACAGAGCGAGAGCAACAAGGTAAATATTATATAAAAACTATTAGTTAAATCTAGTTTCATTTAAGTGATAACAGGGAAAATACATAGCACAGATAATTAAAATATTCCATACCTTTTTATTGCATTCTGACGAAAATAAATTATTTATTTATTCGATTTCTCAACAATAATGAGTACAGTATACAAGATAATTTAGTCAAATACATATAGGTATTTCTGATTATTATGATTTTTTTTAAATTAAGTCTGAGAATATAATTGTGTTACAGGAACCGACAAGCGGGAGTATTAGAAGTGGACGGTTTGGGTTCCGTGGGAAAAATATCGCCAGGAAAACTGAAGCAGCTGAATACAGAAAATGGACTTTATATAGGTATGCTAAAGAATTTATGTATCATTTGATTGATCTCTCTTATAGTGATTCTATTAAACAGGTATTTCAAGAAACAACTTGCTCACTTGTAATTTTTATTTATTTCAGGCGGCTTACCATCTATAGAAATGAACACAATGGGAAAATACAAAAGCGGTCTAGTTGGATGCGTCTCACAAATATCTTTAAGCGGTGACTTCGATATTCCCTTATCCCTCTCAAAACTTCCTCACACAATCACGAATAACGTGGGCAGATGCACACCATAAAAGTAGGCAATTCATTTAAATGAATCGATCGGTTCATTTAAGTGAATCAAATTGTTCATTTGTTACAACCGCTACAATTACTGGTTCATTTATTGTTGGTCTGACTCTAAATGAACTCTCAGTGTCATTTATTCTTAGTCAAATTGTAAATGGCTCAGTACAAAGCGTATAATATTAGGTGTGTTTTTGATTGTCAAATTAATATTAAACATTATTGATTTACTGGGTATCCGCTTTGTTTAAAATAAATGACCAATTAATTTAATATTAACTCCGCACTTACATATCAATGTATAAATAAATATCGGAGGCAATAAAACTACAATATTAAAATTACAAGTTTTGGTAATTTTTCCAGCTACATTTACATTTAATTTGATAAATGAATTTTTAAATACTATTAGTCAATTTAGAATAAGGATACTGAGAAACTTTATTATTACATTGTTCTTTCCTATCTTTTATTTACAAAGCCTTCATTTATTTACAAAGCCTTCATTTATTTTAAAACTACGTACTTGTTCATTTTCCATGAGTAATGGACTAACTTTTCAAAGTGCTTTACTATCTAGTAGATATGAGAAAAACTATTTGTAATGTTAAACTAAATGAAATTCTAGTCGTACGAGTGGTTTGCACGCATTTTCATTTAACTCTTATACAATTTTATTTATCGAAATGAAATAGCTAATCACAAACAACTTGTTACAATGTGAGCGTATTTTATAAATAGTTCAATAAGTATACATACATAGCGTTTGTATATCGAAAAATTTTCATATGGACGTGGTTATAGACAATTGTAAGTAGATATAATAATACAATAGCGTTTGGTATTTTGGCTTTTTACATTTAAGTGTGAGGCGTATATAGTTTCATTTCGCAACATTTCATTTAGTTCGGCGTCAGTATATGAAGTTTATGAAATAACTAAAAGTTTAGCACCGCTTTAGTGATAAATAATCATAGAATTATATTTATCAGGTAGAGTAATTTTAAATGCGCTTTGTATGTATAAAATGGAATGATATTATGATGACTTGAAATTCGGTTATTTAATGAAATTGTATGAAGTGGGCGCACAAATAACGAACATCATAATAAAACAGGTTATTGAACGACAAATGAATATATATTTAAATGACATTCAGTTTAAGTAAGTTATAATAACTGTACTATTACTAAATAATAAATGGATTCTATTGATTAGGTGTTAGTATCTATCTAATCTAATTAGTTCATATGCAATAACACTTACGTATTGCAAAATATATAAAAAGTAAGTATAAAAAATATTTGGTATGTTTATATTCTTATTTTTTAAGCATACGTACGGCGGTGCGAGAGAGCGTCTCAAAAGCAGCAGTATTCATTCCAGCCCTATAAATTATGAGGATAGTAAATAGCCCAAAATCGTTTCTATTTCGACATTCGTGCGGATTTTACTTATTGATGAGATTCTACGAGAGCTTCAGGCAAATCATTGGCGGTCATCATCATCATCATCAGCCTATCGCAGTCCACTGCTGGACGTAGGCCTCTCCAATTGTTCGCTACTGTGATCTATCCATGGCTTCTCGCATCCAGCTCTTGCCAGCCATCCTGCGCAGATCGTCCTCCCACCTAGCCAGAGGGCGCCCTACATTACGTTTGCCAAGACGCGGTCTCCACTCCAGAACTCGTTTACCCCATCGGCTGTCGGTTCTGCGGCTAATATGGCCAGCCCACTGCCACTTAAGCTTGCTAATTCGGTGAGCAATGTCATTGGCGGTAAGTAGATCAAATAGTTCATCAAATAGTTGATCAGCGGTTGTTGATAGCAGCGGCAGTTGATAGCGGTAAGTAGATCAAATAGTTGATCTCCTGTTTCGACCTGGTTGTGTGAAAATAGGGACGCGATGATGAGGCTGAAGATGGAGCTGTCTATAAAAAACACAAAGTTACTTACCTACCGAAAGTAGCCGCCGAAAGGGTGCGCCGGCCGGCCACTTCGTGATCTCCTCCTTGTCTCTTATAAATTTGCGGGCGTTGGACTAAGCTGTCTAGTCCTTTTCCTTGCAGCAATGCCTTCATCATCATCAGCCCATTTAAGTCCCCACTGCTGGGGCACGGACCTCCCTCAATCACTCGGGGTAGTTGCCATACTCACCACGCTTGGCAGACGGGTTGGCGAGGGTTTTGATATAAATGCAGAGTTTTCCTTCTCTGGGTGCTGATGATCATGCCAGCAGCTTTACCTTAGTCGCCTTTTACGACACCTCGGTAAGAGTGAGGGTGGCCTATTCTACTCTGCCGGGACCACACGGCGGGAGCAATGCCTTTATTAGCGCCAATTTCATATGCTTTAAGGGTATGTCGTCATTAAAAAATGCGCGGGTGTAAGAATATCCGGTTGCGGTTCAAAAACCCGTCCACGATGGTGGGTAGTTTTTTATCTGAGACGGCAGAAGACGACTTGGTTCGGGTAGCTTGGTCAGCAGGATAAGTAAGTAGGTAAGTAGTCATTGAAGTCATAGACAGGGCGTTTCATAAGGCGTGAAGAAAAGCACTTTATACGGAAACACGGAATATTTATGTAGGTACCGAGAAGGGACGGTAACCCACAGATTTACGATCAAAAAATTGTGCGTCCACAACAAATATTTATATCCATTACGCGTTTAAAGTAAATTATGTAAAGACTGTTCTAATATAAAAATGTACTTCATTAAATAATCGAAAAGTAAACTATATATATATAGATATTCTAACTCATGAAACCTACGTAGGGCTTTCATTTACACCAATAAGTTTTGTCAATTAGAAATTTCACAGGGTGTGAAAACAAACTAACAGAGTGGCATATCTGTATTATATCGTTATTTTCATTTTAATTAAAAAATGCAATAACTTGAGTGCATATCTATGAAACAATTAAACTTAATGAGATTAAATGCAATTTTTAAATGAACCAAAGATTTTTCTTTCCAGAGTAATTGAATAAGTTCTTGCTAGAGTAAATGAACTTTTTCTTGCCAGAGTAGATAATGATTTCTTTCTTGCTAGAGTAGGTAAATGAAGTTTTTTCTGGCGAGAGTATTTTTTTTCTTCGCAGAGTAAATGAACTTTTTAGCAAATAAGTTACCAGTTTTTTAAAGGCAGCTTTTGATAACAGTTTTAGTTTGTAAATGAGTCGGTCTTAGTTGAGGTATAGTAGTCTACTTGTGACATATTGATAGCTTGACTAGCGTTAGTTTTGTATGTGAGACCTGTCCGATGTATTATACGCCGTTATTTGTACAAAATTATATCAATAAAATATGAGGAAAATGTATTTTTGTGTCTTTATTTGTGCATGATTTTTAACATTTATACAGAGTAGTTACTTCGACTTTGCCCCACTTAGATACCCCACTGGTCTAATCATCACCATCATTATCATTTCAACCAATAAACGTCCACTGCTGGACATAGGCCTCCCCCAATGTTCACCACACCGATCCTGTGCCGCCCGCATCCAAGGGATACCTTCACCAGATCGTCGGTAGTAGGGGGCCTGCCACGGCTTTCGAAGCCGAAAGCCTCGAAGCTTTACGAAGGTCGACCTCCTATACGCGGCCTCCAGTCGTGGACCTTTCTTCTGCCCCATCGGCTGTCTGATCTCCTCGCAAAATGCCCTGCCCATGTGCACTGGTCTAATGCTACTAAACAAATATTACATTAATGAGTAAATGCACCTCCACTCTAAAGTACCGCCCCTAGTGGGGCTAAATACACCAAATGTTAAAGGCAGAGGAATCTGCCCCACTAAATTGTTTCAGTGGGGCAGATTCCACTACGAATTTTACAGGGGTGGGGCATAGTGGAAGTACTCTAAGTAAGTAATTTCAAGGAAGAAACAAAGTTGACAAAGTTATTGTACGATACACGATTAACACTTATAAAATAAAACATTACGACGACGGGCACGATGAAGTATTTAGTAGTAACTCTGACACCCAGACTCAACCAAAATAATATCTATTTCATCAACACGTCGGGAATCGAACCCGCAACCCTTGTGTCAAACGGCGCATAAACCCCTGCGCTAAACGTCGTCGTCATCTGAGATACCTACGCGCTAACTTCCTACACAATATGACGATTAGAAGTGCGTAAAAGAACATTTTATCAATGAGATCATAACATTATGTTTGGTTGCCGCTCTCGGGTAACCAAGAAAGCCCCAATCTGTTTGGAAACCTTAGTTGGAAACTACCAAAAGTACCAAACGTCATCTGATGTCATCTAGTCTCGATCAAGTCACAATTATAATGCCTTCCGACGTAAAAACCCAGCGTCCCAGCTACAAGTCCATAACTGACTCATACCGTTCATTCACTCCGCTCACGCTGCCGCGTCGTTCAACCGTTCAGTCGCACGCTGGTTGGTATTCGAGAGGCACGCACCACTCGAGACGAAAAAGATCGTACCTAACTCTTTTTCGATTTTTAAACTTTTGTTGTTGTTCTTTATTAAAATTTAAAGTTTGTGGAATATAAGTTTGCATATGAGTTATTGGAAAAGTGTTTTTTAAGTTTTTTTTTTAGAATTTGGAACATTGAATTCCTTATTTGAATACTTGAGAGCAAAAAGTTCGTAGTTGTGTTTCGTTCGTGAGAAAATCTTGTGTTAGTGACAAATAACTTAGTTTAGTACGTTAAGTGAGTGTAAACAGGAGAATTGGAGTGAGTGCGCCACCTTGCATGACCGGTTTTAACGTAAGTACCTACGTAGTAAGGAAAGTAAAAGTATTAGTTCTGGGTCCGTGGTTTAATGTTCTTTTGGACTAAGAAGGTCGCGGTTTTAATTGAAATTTTCATGAAGTGAAGGGTAATTGAAATACCAACATTTTTTTTAAGAATTTATGAATGTGCAATTACATAAAATAGAGAGATGGCAATAACTTTTGAAGTTGCCTCCTTTTCTGTAAGTTAGCTGTCTGTCAAAGTTTTCCATGTAAAAAATAGATACATAAAATAAAAATAAATCATCGAGGAAAAAAGTATTTCATCTTGTTATTTCATTACTTTTTTGACGACTTCGATGGCGAAGTGTAGCGCAAGCGAAAAGTCTCAGGTTAGATTCCTGGTCTAGTCAATCATCGTTTATCATCATTCATTAAAAAAAAATTAAGTGGCCGCCTTCGCTACTATTTCTTGCCTTAGTAATATCATCATCCATTTAAGTCCCCACTGCTGGGGCACGGGCCTCCCTCAAACACATGAGGGGTAATTGCCATACTCACCACGCTTGGCAGACGGGTTGGCGAGGGTTTTGATATAAATGCAGAGTTTTCCTTCTCTGGGCGCTGATGATCATGCCAGCAGCTTTACCTTAGTCGCCTTTTACGACACCTCGATAAGAGTGAGGGTGGCCTGTTCTACTCTGCCGGGGACCACACAGCTTAGTAATATACTTTGCCAAAAAACAATGTTACAGTGTATTCTACGATATGAAATAACAATACCTTTAATAAAATCAAAATTGAGTTTTTCAACTTTTCCAAGGTCAAGTGGGTTTATGTTAAAAGTGGGTAGTCAACAGTCCGATGTTTAGCGTTTAATTCTTTAGGGGCATTTACATTGGTCTTAAAGTTGGTCAGTAGCCCGAATGCGGACCATCCCACTCCTCGTTCCACCTACTCGGGCCCTGTGCGCATGCGGTTTAAACGACCAATATAAATGCGCATTTATTTGTGATCACCCTAAATGAATTCGGAGAATTTATTCGTACCATACACTAATTATCTATAGTTCATACCTACTTTTTTTGTGATAAGTGGCAGACGAGCAGTGTTCCGTCTGATGGTAAGCCATTACCGCTTCCTCCGAAACACAGCATAGTGCTGGCTCACGCCAGTTTTCTGTGAGGCTGGTCGATCCGGCCCATTCATGCTGAAGCGTAGTTCTCTCACGGTCAAACTTTATATCAACTGTTCATATTTATGCGTAGTCATATTTATTATAAAGAAACCAGTTAACAATATTGGTAAAATATTCACAAATGCCGCAAATTAATTTAAAAATATGCACATTGATCTGGCTCTGCTCAAGGTAAACAATATCCTCCATACATAAATATCCATCCTTTTTTTTTTGTTGCGATACGCATACCCATCCGTTTGTAAACGGATGGGTTATGTCGGACTCCCCCCCGCAGAAGGCGGGGGTATACCGACTAAAACTCCTGGGACTCTCCCTCATCTGTCCATGGGTGGGCGAGTGACATGGGGCCAAAGCTCGGAGCCTTTCACCACGTAACCTGACCTAACCTAACTTTATAATATTAGGTATGTATGGCATTCGAGCATTAAAAATATCAAGGAAGCTATTATATCTACTAGGCGTGTGTTACTCTTTACTGAAACGACTCGGTGATCTGACTCAGCCAAATGATACACTATAATAATAATAATTTATTTATTTCAAAATAACTTACGTTTTTCGCTTGACCCGGGAATCGAACCCAGGACCCTGCGGTCACGGCCCGGTACTTAAACCACTAGACCAACAGGGTCGAATTTTTCGGACATAGCTCGGGTTTGTGATCACCTATCCGCATTTGGCAAGCGTGGTGATTAAGCCTAATCCCATCATAGTAGCGATGACTTGATATCTATGATGGAGGCCTTTGCCCTGCAGTGGGACAGTTTATAGGCTGATTTAAAAAAAAACTTACGTTTAATAAATAATCAAAGTTTATTAATAAATTGTACATTTAGTACACACATTTGTGTGCATGAATATGTCTGTTTGGTCTGGGTATTTTGTATGTATTATAAGTATGTATTTATATGCCTACATATTTATAATCCCACTGTTGATTCTGATATCCGTTACACAGGTCCTTGATCTACCTATCTCGGAGTCAGATCTTTGTATGTGATGTTGTGAAATATTTATTTACTATTATTTATTTAAATTGTACATATTGGTAACTTACATTTAACATTTTGCCTGAAATAGCCTGACCTGTAAGTCCTAGAAACTTTACTAGTGTAAACAATTAATCTACGCTAACAATCAAGTTAAGAGATAGTTATTTGGGAACAACAAGTAGGTAATTTCTGCAGGAGCGCATACTGAAAGTGTTTTAGCGCTGGTAAGGTAAAGTCACCTATAATGGACGCCGCCCAGTAATGGACATTTTTTTAATTAACCTCAAAAATTAAGCAAACGTGACGTACTTTTTTCAAATTTCAACACCGATTAGTTGTACCTCTATGTTAGCTGTCATACCAACTGTATTGAACAGCAGACATTCTATTGATTTTCTATTGAACTATTTTAATTGCAGCCATATCAGTTTTAGTTACGCGTTACCATTCCATATCGGTGTCGGATATTGTCGGTTTCTTATAAAGATCGGGATGCAACTGAACACTGAACAACTATTTTTTTGCCAGGTGAATCGTATTGCTTGAAATTCAAAATTATTATGTGATTTACCAATGTAAT
Organism: Marasmia exigua; assembly: GCA_019059595.1. Taxonomy (NCBI): domain Eukaryota; kingdom Metazoa; phylum Arthropoda; class Insecta; order Lepidoptera; family Crambidae; genus Marasmia; species Marasmia exigua. The sequence goes on from CM032485.1 coordinate 8,852,956, forward strand.
ACATTACTTTAGTATTATAAGCTAAATGTATTTCAGATTATAACTAAAATTTATCGGTGTTCAGTACTGGATATTATTAAAGTACGTCTTCCCAATCATGGACACCCTGTCCATGACTGGGTGTCCATTTGGGGGATATCGCGTGTGAAAAAAATCTCTTATACTGTCCATTACTTGGTACTTTACCTTACTATAAGTAAGTGGATATGTTACCGGCCATACCCGATTTCAGGAAAACTAGTTTGGCCTAGACTGAAGTAGTTCTTCCTATGCGCGATAGGATTAACCAGTATAGTCTAGTAAAAAACTATTTTTTCCTAAGCCCCATAGGATAGACCAGTTTAAGCCTAAGTCAAACTACATACTTGATACTAATATCCATACGCACACTCTAGGATAAACTGGTATACGTGAGTATGATTGTTTATTTTAAGTATATTTAGTAATTGTAATAATTGAGACATTATTACTTCTATTAAAAATTTTTTTTTATTTGTTAAATATAGTACGATTTTTCGTATTATCTGCACTTAACGACGAATCATTATATATAGTTTAATTAAAAATATTATTATTCCAAATATGGAGTATTTTATTTAATTTATCTATTTATTTTGACTTTCTTAATAAACTTTAATGTTTAGACTAGGCCATACCAGTTTATCCTAGAGTGTGCGTATCTCTATTAGGACCAACTAGTTTGGCCTAGTCTAAACTGGTCTATCCTATCGGGCTTAGGACAAATTAGTTTAGACTAGGCTATACTGGTTAATCCTATCGCGTATAGGAATTGAAATTGAATTGAATTCGGGTTTTACCGGTAACAGATATACTCGTAGTTTTTATGGCGTCCATAGAATAGAATCCACCTGCAGAGCACTAGACACTCTGTCCTGTCAAATGTGTGTCATTGACGCGGCGCGGGCGCACGCCGTGACGAATGTAACCTTCACTGTGTGACACAGCCGAGTTTCGGCGTTACTGCCACTTTTTGCTGATACCTTAGTTTTTATGTAAGAGCAATGGAGTATTAAGTAGTCATTATATTCTCGAAAAAAAATATTTGCCCACACTCGCAACACCAGTGAAGTTACAAAGTCTTTTTTTTACCGTGGGGCCAGACGAGCAAACGTATCACCTGGTGGTAAGCAATATACCATTAACTCCCCTTCCCCCAGATTAGGCCTCCAGTACCCTTGCTCACTCGGCGAAACAACTGCGGTGTTTCACGCCGCAGGCTTTCTGTGAATCCGTGATAGGTATCACTCTTCTGTTGTCTGCTAGATGTCGTAACACAAGTTAGTTCGGATTCAAGTCAATCATCATCATCATCATCAGCAACCCAAACTCATCCACTGCTGGACATAGGTCTCCCCTAATGTACGCCACTGCTCCCGATTTTCGGCCACTCTCATCCAGCCTACACCAGCCAGCCTTCGAATGTCATCATCCCATCTTGTCGCAGGGCGTCCAAACATTCAATATATATATATATATATATATATATATATATATATATATATATATATATAATGTGTCGAATTGAGAACCTCTTTTTTTAGAAGTCGGTTACAAATAAGTAATATTATTACCAATGAGAATGGCCTGTATCGGTACTGAAGTTGGAGTTATAACTCAAATGCCATTTTTTACACAGGAAAAAAACGTTAAATTTTACGTTGCGAATTTAGCGAAGGGAATTCAAGATGTCTGCAATGGTTTCCGGGAAATAAACCGTTATTATTGCCCACTTCCGGCATCGTACGCTCCCCCAAAAACTCTGTGTTCTTTCTGCATTTTATTTGGTTTTTAACAACATTGGACCTAAATATATATTATTGCACAATATTACTAATGTAATCGATTTTTAATTAGTTTACCTTTTGAAAATATCAATTCAGACAGAAATTATAATGTAGTTATTTTATATTAATGTTTTTTTTTCCTTACTAGTAACTACAAATTTTCCTTTCGCCGCACCACTGCACTTTCTGCATGACCCAAAGGTTGACTGGTAGAGAATGCTTCTTGGCATTAAGTTCGCCTTATTGTATCAAAATTTGTGCAATAAAGTTTTAAATAAATAAACAAATAAAATTATATACTATCAGAGTCTTTTGGCTACTGGTAATAAAAAAATATATGAAATACCTATTTATTACAACAAACAGGGCAAATTGGTATACTAATTATATGTGATCCTGCCGAATCCCGACCATCTTGCTACCGTATGGAAACCAGGAACAACGAAGGTACCGTCAGCATCACAAGTAACTTAACACTGTTTGTGCAAGGACCCAACATTTGTGCATGGTTGTTTAATAAATAGTATAAGTGTTTGCCGAGAGATTGTAACCCTGAAATGGTTTAAAATAGATCAGGCTTAGTAGCCAAAAATTTAAATCGATTGGCGTCGCTAGTATGCCCTACCCGTCACCTTAAAGGTCAGCAGCGCATGTGTGACTCCACTAGTGTCGCGGGTGTCCATGGGCTGCGGCAATTGCTTACGATCAGGTCATCCGTCTGCTCGTCTCCCACCTATCATATAAAAAATTGTTTTTTCTCACTACAAACTCACTTAATTTTATAGTCTGCTCATATAAATCGAAAGTAGGTATCATGTTACGGAACTCATGTAGGTACCTACTTACTTAGTTAATAGTTAACATAGGTAAGTACTTCCACGCATACCTGTCATCTATCATTAGACATTACACCTTTACAGCTCGCGAATTAAGGTCAAATTCCAACAACCTCTTCGTCTGACCATAAGCTCGCCGGCTCAAGGACTACGAGTTTCGTGTCGGAGGTACGCTGAGTTATCGCTTAGGTCAGATTGTGGGAGTAAAAAAATAAAAAATATAGGCGTCTGTCTTAAGAAATCACTTTTATGATATATAAGCCGGAAGCAAGCGGTTCGGTGCCCTGTGTAGGTAGGTTGACAGCCTCGGTGGCGGAATGGTTAGTGGGTCGCACTTTAAAGCGACGGTTGCGCTTGGGGTCCCGGGTTCGATTCCCGGGTCGGGCCAAAATTTGCACCTGTTTTTCTGTTAAGAAATTCTCAGTGTTAGCCCGGAGTCTGGAAGTTGGCGGTCTTGTACCCCCGGGCCTCGGAAAGCACGTTAAGCCGTTGGTCCTGCGCCTAATCCCTCTTCGGTCGTGTCACACTAGTGTCCCATCGAAATAAGAGGGTACGGGAATAGAGAGCTGCACTTGTGTCTGCGCAAATACTTGTGCACTATAATATATCCTGCGTCGCAGGCTGATCGCTGAGATTGGCCGCCATGGCTGAAATATCGGTTTGGAGGACATTATTATTATTATTAGGTACCTAGGTTAATGAACTGAAACGTTTACAAAATTTCAGCTGGAAACCTTATGTATTATTTTTGTTATGAGCCCTCAAAGGCAAAGATAGGCAAGTAAATTTTAAGTCTTAAATTTACGAAATATTTATATAGCAGTCGATATCTTATTCAATTTATAGCAACTTTTGTTAGGAAACCATTTTCATAAACGTACTATTTCATATTAGCAAACTCGCAAAGCTATCTCGCGATGCGCACAAACTAGTGAGGGCTGACGTCACGCCTCGCGCCCCGCTGTTTGTATAGAGCGTTTTGGGCAAGTCTATTTTAAGTGATTTTCAAATTGTCCTATCTCGAAGAGTTTCCAAGCTAACAAATCCATTATTTCATCGATGTTTTCACTTTTGAGGGGTTCTTATATTACCAACAAGAGAAAAAAATAGGACACAAGCCTATTCCCAGTTGCGGCCAAATCTGTCTCTTCGAAGACCTCGGAGAGAGACTTCAGAGATTCGAGAAGACTGGTACAGTCAGAATCAAAAGTAGCTTAACACACTAGTACCATGTTGAAGTAACATTTTGTACGTACCCTTAGTAACTGACTATAATAGGCAGAACGGTTACTTTGACATGGTACTAAAGTGTTAAGCTACTTTTGATACTGACCGTACCTGGACCTTCGCAACCCTTAGACAGGGGAACCAGACCAACTGGATCACGGTTACACGTTCAGAATAATTTCCTCAAATATTTTTAGAGAAACTATCCGAGAAGTGCAGGCTTCCTCACAATGTTTTCCTTCACCGCCTAGCTAATGGTATAAATATGCACATAGATCTAAAAAATGCATACTCGGATTCGCACCACGACCCTTTGTACGGAAGGCGCGTTTTTTTTTCTGATATAGGTGGCAGACGAGCTAACGGATCACCTGATGGTAAGCGATTACTGCCGCTCAAGGACACCTGCAACACTAGTGGTGTCACAATGGATTGGGCCTCCGGGACCCTCACTCACGAAACACAGCGCATGCACTGCTTCACGCCGGTTTTCTGTGAGGACGTGGTATTACTCCGGTTAAGCCGGCCCATTTATGGCGAAGCGTGGATCTCCCACTGTTAGAGTTAGTTCTTATTCACAGAGCTACCATCGCCTAAGGAAATCAAATAATGGCTTGGTTATTTAGGTAAATTAAATAACTGAACCAACTCAAACCCAGAGCCAATAATATGCCAAAGGTTGTGGCTTCGATCCAAAGACTGGACAAACAAAACGCCAACGTAAGCAGTTACTACTGACCATTTCTTAAGGTGACGGGTAGGGCACACTAGTAACGCCAATCGATTTTAATTTTTAGCTACTTAACCGGATCTATTTTGCACGTGCACAAACGCAAAAAATGTATTCACGCCAAAAGTGGCCGCTTTTGGCGTGAATCTTTTTTTTGCGTACATTGACGGACCCAAATTATGTGCATGGTTAATAAATAATATAAGTGTTTGCCAAGAGGTTGTAACCCCGAAATTGTTTAAAGTAGATCCGGTTTAGTAGGTAAAAAATAAAATCGATTAGCGTCGCTAGTGAGCGTTACCCGTCACCTTAACTTAAGATTTTGTATAAACTATCAATATCAAAATAATCTAAGCGTTTAATCAATCATAAAAACATTTGACAAAATACAACTGTATGCCAGTATACGCCTAGGTGTATTTCAATTTTTTTGTTGCAAGCGGGCCATCTGATGGCCACTGCTCATAGACTACCAGTATAATATTTATCTATGTCATAGACATCATACATCAACAATGCCGGAGCAGACATCCCGCTGCCTACCGCGAAAGAAGAACTCTTTTCAAACCTCGTTTTTTTTTGTTCGAGAACAAAATATACACAATAATGAAAGTGAGTAGGTATGGAGGTAAAAGTGATTTTATTGTCAATATTTTTGGTAGATTTGAACCTAAAAATGACAGCCTTAAGCACATAATAAATATAGACCTTAAGACCATGTTGATGCTAACTGCACGCTTTGATCTTTAAATTGTCACTTGAGATCAAACATCAAATAATAAAATAGGAGGAAGAAGTTTCCTTATAAAAATAAACTGACAGATTCAAATTTGCATTTTGTAAATGTATGGGAATGACAGACATTGACATCTGACAGTTTACTTCGTCTAATTAAAAATCCGACTAGTTTGTCTTGATAAACTCGTAGAGCTACCAACTGACATTAAATAACAGTAAAACTGGTGATAAGGTTTAAAAATCTAATTTGTATTCAATCATAAAGAACCATTATACTGTGCCATTTCGAGTTGAAAGACATCAGCTCTCTTGTAATTTAAAAATTAAATAGCTTTTTATCAAGTAGACTTTTTTAATTTACCTATTATGTAGTTTGTTTGATTAAAAAATACAGTTGTTTTTGAAAAATAACTTGAGAATACAGACATGCATTTTGTTTCTCAACGTCTGATTAATAAAGATTGGTACGGTCAGAATCAAAAGTAGCTGAACATTTTAGAACTTTGTCACACTAACCATTGCGCAGTTTTAATAAGTGTTTGACTTACTCAAGCTACGCAAAACTTAGTGTGACAAAGTTCTATAATGTTCAGCTACTTTTGATTCTGACTGTACATTGGTCTGGTTCCCCTGTTTAAGGCGACGGGTAGCCCTAACTAGCGACACCATTCGTTTTTAATTGTTAGCTACTAAACTGGATCTATTTAAAACAATTTCGGGGTTACGACCTCTCGGCAAACATTTATACTATTTAATAAATAACCATGCACAAATGTTGGGTCCGTTTTTGTACGCGAAAAATTGATTACCGCCAAAAGCGGCCACTTTTAGCGAGAATCAATTTTTCGCGTACAAGTGTTGGGTCCGCATTTGTGCATGGTTATTTAATAAATAGTATAAGTGTTTGCCGAGAGGTTGTAACCCCGAAATTGTTTAAAATAGATCAAGTTTAGTAGCTACCCGTCACCTTAAGAGTTGCAAAGGTCAGACGGCCGTCGCCTCATTTTAATTACCGCGTCCAAGCGTACCCCGGAAATGGAACTAGAAGTCAGCGGAATGTGCCATTTTCGGAAAAAAACGTCACAGAGTGTGAGAGATCCCACCGGCCCTGACGCAGATTCTATACGGATGCGGTAGAGAAAGAACGTCGCCCAGCACGTCATCCCATAGAAGTCAACAGAATGTGCCATTTTCGGAGAAAACGTCACAGAGTGTGAAAGAGATCCCACCGGCCCTGACGCAGATTCTATACGGGTGCCGGTAGAGAAAGAACGTCGCCCAGCACGTCACCCCAGTACTAACGGCTTCGCGCAGTTTTTCAAGTATGGCTTTCTATGAAAAGGCTCAGTCTGTTAAGGGTGCATGTCTAAACCCCGTGTCCTAAGCGACGGCTTTGCACGTGACCATATTTATATCTAGAAAAAAAATATGGAAGGAAAAGGGGAAGGAAGGAGATGAAGACGAAGACCAAGAAGAAATTACGTCCAACAACTTAAAGAAAACTGATGCCATGTCGTACAAGGAATTAAAGGGGCTGGCGGAGTCAAGAGACGAATGGACGATAACTGGTCCTAAATTAGAGAGAGGGAAAGAGAAGAACATAAATAAATTAACATACATTAGTGTCCCAGCCGCGCGGTCCCCGGCAGAGTAGAATAGGTCACCCTCACTCTTACCCAGGTGTCGTAAAAAGCGACTAAGGTAAAGCTGCTGGCATGATCATCAGCACCCAGAGAAGGAAAACTCTGCATTTATATCTAAACCCTCGCTAACCCGTCTGCCAAGCGTGGTGAGTATGGCAATTACCCCTCATGTGATTGAGGGAGGCCCGTGCCCCAGCAGTGGGGACTTAAATGGGCTGATGATGATGATGATGATTAGTGTTCAAAACATAGTAAAACCCCTACCGAGTATCGCAACACGTCTGTAAACTTAAAACGTGTGACGAGACACGCGATGCGATGTGTATTCATGAGCCTAGAGAAAGTAGGTACAACTATGGTGACCGATCACTTACTTCGCCCAAGCAAACAGCATGGAGTTGCCAGAATTTGACTCTGATGGTATATACATTATAAATAATAAATAAATAAATAAATATTTCACAACATCACATACATTGATCTGACTCCGAGATAGGTAGCTCAAACACCTGTGTTACGGATATCAGAATTAACAGTGGGATTACAAATATATACATATAATACTTTTCTTTTGTAAATACATATAAAACATAGATAACGCCCAGACCAATTAAAACAGATATGTTCATGCACACAAATGTTTGTACTGTGCGGGGATCGAACCCGCAACCCTTTCACCAGAGGCAGCGTTCACTACCACTGTTCCAAACAGGTCGTCAAATTTATTTATTGATTGATCTTATATTTATAATGGGATTATCTTATTTTTTATAGTGATATTATTTTTATGTGTTTATTGTAAAACAGTGATCTCGTTTTGTGAAGAAGTAGTTTTTTGTTGTTTTTGTGAACTTGTAAGTAGTAAGTTAAGATGGGAGAGCAGCAATTCAGGGCATACTGAATGTAGGATGGCTGAGTGGTGATCGGTAGATGCATGGTAAGGAACGTGTAAAGAGATCAATGTTTGAATTAGAATGACATGCGAGAAAGAGCTAGAAGACGAATGGCCGGCGTAAGACGACGCTTCAAGTTAATAAATATAGAAATACTTATCCCCGAATTCCCCGACTTTATACGAAACCCTATCCCACAATTTTGGGACTTGTAATGTTTTTCTTTACTTTGACTGTGCTTTGTTGTGTAATATTTATATTATATTTATATTTATGAACGATGGTGCAGTCGGCCACACATGAAGTTACAAACTGTAAAATTTCCTCAATCGAAATTGAACCAGACGCATTTGTCATTAAAATGAGAATCGTTTGCAGAAATTGTAGCGTAGCGAAAAAAGAAAGGGTAGCGAAGGAAAGAGGCAGTCGCTTACTCTACTTATAGAAGGTGATGATTTTAGTACGGTAGGTAAGTATTCGGCATTTTATTATTCACTTTATAGAATCTGGTAACACTGACACAAAGCAATAACCATAATGTCACGACATCTAAAGTTACACCGTGAAGTAGACGAAAGTGTTGAAAAGTTAACAAATATACGAGAATTACTTACCCGACCAATCAGCTTGAAATCAGTAATTGCTCAATATTCATGGGATACGATATGAGTAACTTGAGATAACTGGTTTAAGGGGCCGGCGAACATTGTATTTCCCATACACACGTAATACCAAAATAATTTGCAATTTAAGGATATCTCCACATTTCATTGCTGTTACTCAGATTAAGGAAGTATTTATCTATGTCCCGGTTAACACCTGCCCTTATAAAAATTTACTCACTTAAAAAAACAAATATATGCGATTACCTTTTGTAATGTTTTCTACGTTAACAACCTATTTTCTGCTTATTTCTTTGATATTGAAAAACACAATTAATAATTATATATATTTAACAGAGACACAGCTTGTTTTATCCAGTCACACCATGTTTTCAAGAAAATCAAAATATACGTAATCAAGTTTCATTCATCATTTTTGGTACTCATTTGCAAATACCAATTTCGCTCGCACGGAGAGGTTGCGATGTGGCGCTACATAGATAGCGAGATAACCGAGGAACGCTTCGAATTAAATTTGAACTGACCTTCGCAGGACTCTTAATCGATAAAAGATGTGATTACACGAGTAATCACATCTTTTATCGATTAAGAGTTCATTTACGAAAATGAAATGTCAAAATAATGGGCTATACCTAAACATAAAAACTACCTAAATTTTTGATTCCTTCACTCGTAAAGATTGCATGAAAGATGTGACAGCTTGTTGGTTATTTTTAGTAAAATCTGGATCGTTTGGCGCTAATTATTACAACACAAAATCGAGTATTATAATATCTGTGACAAAATTTTGAAAAAAGTCAGGATTGTTTTGGCGCTAATTCTAACAACACAAAATCTAGTATTATAATATCTGTGACAAAATTCTGGATCGTTTTGGCGCTAATTCTTACAACACAACATTTAGTATTATAATATCTGTGACAAAATTAAATGCTATTCAAAAAGGTGATTGTGTTGGTGCTGAGTAGGTACCGACCGCGCGACGTTTTTAAGAACCGTGTGCATTATTGTGGTTAGGGAAATTCTTCTTCTTAGTCGGTACACTCTTGTCAAAGTGGTCGTGATCATCTGGAGATCACGGTCCCGAGGAAAGATGATCCTTGAGATTCGGCGCCATTCATCGAGGATTACAGGGAAATAGAACGTCGCAAACTACGACACCGTACCATGGCATAGGTAAACAAAATTAACCTAAATTAGAAAGAAGTTCGATTATGTACAGAATTTTTCCCACTTTTCCCTAATTGTTGCAATTGTTTATTAAGTAAAATCATATGTTAAAATAGGCGTGTCGACATACTCGTTTTATGTCTGAAGTAACTTAACCTGCTTTAAACGTTTTTATGCAGTGTTGTAAGAACTTCAACACGTCATAAGTAAGTTTTACGTTTCTAAACTAAACTAAACACTTTATAGATATCTTGATTGATTACTTACAAACATTGAAATAGAATTTTTATTGAACAAAAACACAAGAAAATTAGACAATAACTAAGAAATAAAATTAAACTAAAAGTAAATAAAAAAGGAAACTTAAAACAAAGTAGGTCCCCGTGGCAGTGTCCCCAAAATGCTGGCAGCATTACCCCGCTGGATCGCGATGGAAATTCGCTGGGCGAGTTAGCTGCCAGCTTTTGGCTCTCCCGTGACTTCGACTAGACGCTTAGCTAAGTCACGGAAGAAAGAGAGAGCGTTGGAACCCCACGAGCCCAATGTTTCAACACCGAAAGCTACAAAGTGGTAGGCACCAGATAGATACCTATACTTTGCAGCTTTCAGTCTCTCTGCAGCGTCAGCCGCAGCTCCGGCACTCCTCCTTACAAACAGCTTATGGGACATATTTGAATTCATATACACTTTAAAAGCAGTCAGTTTTTTCAAATGTGTTTACCTAAGTATTTTACTTATTTTTCGTCTTAATTATTGTCAGTAAAGCCCTGAGTAAGGCAGCTGTTAGACCTCATATTATAACCCAATTAGGTACAATGTCCATTTCTGAAATCCTAAAGCAGAAAGATAGACTCTTCTCTTTAACGTCAAAAATTGAAATAAGTACTTAATCATTCTGAACTAGACCCACTGAATCATCCACTGAATCATAAAAAAATGTGCGCTTGGTTACTGGACAAGAACTTTTATAGTATTAAGCAATTTTAGACTCTGCATGACAATTTAATTCAAAAAATATTTTGACATTTATTTTAATTTGTATTGAATTTATCTCATTGTTTTTTAATTGAATTATATTTTAAGACATAGTTTTTTTGTATGGTTTTCTGGTGATATCCGCCATGTTTTTTACATATTGAAATCCCCAGAATTGGGGTCCAAGTGTTCTCCAGGCTCCACTGAGAATATCAGGCTGAGATGAAAAACCAATTAATCTTGCTTACACAATGCTACTAGTTAGCAAGTAACTTTTATTCATCATCATCATCATCCTCAGCCATTACTGATCCACTTTTGGATAAAGGTCTCTCCCATCTTGTTCCATGCGTAGCGGTGTTCCTTGATGTCGTCAGTCCATTGCTTGAGTGGGTGAACTTTTATCTCATACTAACACAGAATAATTACCAATCTACAACAATGTGTTCCTGTTTACGCACAAAAAGCGTCACCGCTACACATTGTTGACGCTATAGCGCTAAATTGCACAGCTTACTCGAAGTGTGAGAATCAGAAATTGTGTTGCGCTTCAATACCTGCTGTAAGTGCATGCTGGGTGTAATCTATCAATGATGGATAGGAAAAACTACGGGGAATAACCACAGATCACTGTAGGTAATGCTCCAATTATAATTGGTACTAGCTGTTTCACGCGGTTTCACCCGCGTCCCGAGGGAACTACTTCCCGTACCGGGATAAAATATAACCTATGTTACTTCTGAATAATACAGCTTTCTAATGGTGTAAAAATTATTGCAATCGGTCCAGTAGTTTTTGAGTTTATTCATTACAAACATACAAAAATACAAAAATACAAATATTTCCTCTTTATATATAATATTAGTGTAGATAACTATTAAAATATATTATAAGAAACGCATGAGCAGTAATAAATTCGACGCCGACCAGTCGTTCTTGGGCGTTTAAAAAGAGTAACTGGCGAGTTTCTTGCCGGATCTTCTCGTCAGAATCAACTTTCCGATTCCGGTAGTAGAATCACATTATATTTATTAATTTCTTAGTATATTTTTTGCATCGACATATATGTTTAATTACATGTATAATATACATAGCTATAATTTATATTTTTTCATGTATGACGATTTGTAAGAGCTGTATAAGCCTATGCAAATAAAGTAATTTTGAATTATTTTTTTTTGAATTTTGATGGTTGAGATTGGCTGCCATAACCAAATATCAGTTATAATCATTTGCGCCTATCTGGATTCTTAGATAGAACTCAGCGACCAAATAAGTTAAAAATTTAATTTTGTGGAATGCAAATTTGAAATGCCTGAATTGCGGAAGTTTGGCAAACATCAGTGAGTTGTAACTAGGTACAATGGCAAACACGGAGAAACCTTGACTTGTACAAGAAATAAATTATTTAGAGTGGCGAATGTCCGAGCAGATACTATTGAAGTAGAAAATGTAAGCATATTACAGATGTAAAATAACTTAAATCTCAAAAACCTTTCTCTTCTATGAATAATTATAAATGAAGCAAAGAGAACCCAGTGTGAATCCTCTGAACCCATATTATAGTGCTCAAGTCTTACACTCGTATTCCGATGGGACACCAGTGACACGACCGGAGAGGGATTGGGCACAGGACCAACGGCTTAACGTGCTTTCCGAGGCACGGGGGTACAAGACCGCCAACTTCCAGACTCCGGGCTGACACTAAGAATGTCTTACCAAAAACTTAGGTAAAAATTTTTGGCCGGACCCGGGACCTCTTGCGCAGCTGTCTCTTTAAAATGCGACCCACTAACCACTGCGCCACCGAGGCAGCCACTCTAAAATACTAAATAGATAAGTATCTGTAAGGATTACCTCTCAGAAAAGAAGAAACCTGAAAAATCCAGTCATAACCTGTAAAGTGGATTCACTGAATGAATCCAGTGGATAACACTGAAGAAGAATTCTTGCATGTGAGAAATCGTTGGACGAGAATCAAAGCCTCCTTTTAGAATTTGAGTCTGAGATGGGTAATTTTCAATCTACTAAGACGAATACTTCATTTATCAAACAGGTCACGCACGGTTGAAACTGTAGGTAGAAATATTGTAAATTTTATACAGGCAATGCAAAATGCTTCAAAAATGGTGACCAAAATATTACCCAGTCATGAAAAATAATTGTATATTCAACAAAAGTGGTTCTTTCACTACTGTTTCCTGTATATTACTAAGTAGCAATCAAAAATCAAAAGGAACAGTATTTTTTATATTTTTATCACACCAATCTTTTTCCATCAATCTTCAAAACGTGCCGACAAAACCTTGACCCTTTACATTCGTGTTAGTACAAACCAGCCTATAGTAATATTTGCGTTTTTTTTAGCTACTACAATAACGCAATACATATTTATGACTTTGTTAACGATTTTTAGAACGCGAGATATGCAGTTATTGTTGAGAATGTAGGAAGTTGGATCTTTTCCTGTGAACTGTGTGTATGTGTGTGGGATCTTCATTATAGTATAAATGAAGAGCCGTTCAAAGTAATACAAGAGGAAAATTCCACAAAATATGTAGATATACCTCCACCTTATCTAAATAACCCGATCACGGTTTGAATATTGAATATAATTGGAGAACCTGTCAGAGCAATTAATTTTAAGGGAACTTCATGATGCATCCCAATGAACCCTGCTGTCTTTATTGGGTCGTCGCCTCTTCTTGCTGATGTCATACGCGCCCTTGAGGAGAAGGGATTAATCTCCTGACTAACAAGAACCTTATTGCCTATGGCATCTATGTTGCTGTCGTCCGCCTTATCAAACCTGATAGTCTTTTACAGAAGCATTTCATCAAGCTACTACGAGTACGTGTATGTAATTGCTAGAAAGGTGGAGTTCGCCAACTTTAACAAGATCCATTCAAGAATAAAAAAAGTTTTATCTAGGTAGTCCTCTTGGACTGAAAACTTTTTTATAACTCTTGGCAGTAGTCAAGGTTGACATGTAACCTTTTTTGTCCTACTTGATTATGCTCTTCCGTCCTTTCTTCCATAGAAGATAGAGACGTTTCTTCTGCATTCATGGACTGGCCCAGTGCTCTGGTAAAGTGTGCTCTTTTCCCCTTTATCTAGTAGCTGGTAGTATATTTAAACGGTTTTCCTCGGTTAGCGCCATAAAAACGCAGTACAGCAATCTTAAGGATCAGTTTATCAACAATGCCTACTTATTTTTAATCACAAGTCGCATTTATCCAACGCCTGATTATAACATGGCTACAATTTGCGACCATTTGAATACAATGGCGAAGTCCTTGCCCTGTATGAAGATATTTTATATTGATGACTTTACCTCAATGGGATTTATGTACTTTTTTTACCTCAAATGCTCAAAATCAATATTTTTTTAACCATATGTGCACATCACATAAACATTTGTCTGATAAACACTTTTGTTTGTTCAGTGTCTGGGTGTAAATATGTATGTGTTTTAAGTATTGTATTTGTAATTCCTCTATTGTCTAGTAAGAAAATACGTGATCAGGTCAATGTATGAGATGGTCTATGAATTTATTTATTTTTTTTACCTATACCTAATTCCTGATATCGTAAAAGCTTTTTACAATTTGTTTACCACTTTCACGTCAAATGAAGTTTTTTTTGTTTCGCTTTTATATTTAACGCTTTTTGTGTTTTTATCAAACAACGTAATATTTTTAGGATCGATTACCTATATCAATAAATACTTTTACATCATCTTAAACCAAGGTAGGTATAATGATTTCACACTTCATAGCTTAACGTTTTTTCCTATTTTTTGTTTCACCGAGGTCATCATTGGACCAGTGGGTGTAATGACTAGATGGTCACGTAACCTTATTCAATAGATTACATACAAGATCAAGTTAGTTTTGTGGGAAACGCCTTATGTTCACAAAAAATACAAAGTCAGAATTTAAAGACATTTTAGTCTTTATCGTAATGGGAAGTCACTGTTACTCAAGCAAAAGATTTGTGTCAATAGGTGTCATATTTCATTCATAACTATTTAATGATATATACTGTCTTTGCATTCAGTTTAGCTAAACAAAAGTCATCATTATAAAATGTGGGACTCAAACCTAACCCTTGCATGACTCCATTGATATCTTGAATTGTAATTATACTGCCATTGAGTGACAGGAAAACAACATGCAATCCATACAAGCAGAGAAGCTAATAAGTTTTAACATGCAATTTTCTTATAAGTATCACAGGACAAAGTCATTCGAAAGCTTATAAGAAATCGGGAGAATTTCGAAAACTGCTTAGTATTTTTCGAAATTTATATATTTGAAGGTTACAAAATTCTAGAAGTGACCTTTTCTAACACATTATCTCAAAAATATGGTATTTTTGTAAGTGATGTTTGACAATTATATAAATTAGTGCTGCTTAATGGCTGTAGTTTAACCTCTTGTATCATATTTTATTACCTATTATTGTATGAACAATGTTAACTTGACCTCATTATTACGATGGAAACCACTGATGCTATTTTAGTTCAATCTTCTGTCACAATAGCAAAAACGTGCTTTATTTTTATTTGTGTGTCTCGAAGGTTGTCCTCTATTATTAATCATTTGACTTATGAACATAATGTCCTGATCAATACCATGACCAATATCTTCAATTACTTACATTAAAATCAGCGGATATTATAATGTGCCTAATTCTTAAGTTCAAATAAAATATATCTTTGTTAAATAATTAATTCAATATTGATTAATGTAGGTAATAATTGAATTTTAGATTTTTTAATAATACCTTAATAACAAGGTAAATTTGCATGCTATTATATAGGTGAGTGTGTGCTCTGGTTTATATCTGGTTTATCCGAAATTAAATTATTCCAAAGTCGCTGGTTGAAATTTTGTCCTATGTCCAGTATGATTTTCCTAAATCGCCACGTCCAAATAAAACAGAGTCCTTAATTTGGGCAGGATTCTGGTCAAAACAATAGTGATAGTCACCACTCAGTTGAATAGTGGCGAAAGTCAGACGACAGTATCCTACAAGATCTTGGAAAATGAGCCAAGCATGCCCCGGGTTCCAAAGCGACGCAACCGACAGTGGCCAGTTGAAATGACGATGACCATATTAAAAAAAATCACACATTTTGTCCTGGTCCCATACTTAGGATTTTCCCTTGTACTATAGAAACCAGGAACAACGAAGGTAGGTATCAACAAATACCCTGACCCAGACAGATATTAGAGCGAAACACTCGGAGATAAAGATGTAAGAATGGGATGTTATTGTAACAAGCTTGATTACACCTTACTAAGTATTACGACTTTGAAATTCTTACGCGTTAACAATTTCGGCTTGACCTTTAATGGTAATGATTCACTAAGAACAATACCCAGCGTGGGATAGCGGCACAGTTGTGTTTGTTCTAGTGATGGTACTCGAGGCCAATTTGATCGAACATGGAATAGCGAATGCAGATCATGCAGAGAGGAGACGGAGAAAACACCTTTTATTCGAATCCAAAAGGCTAGCACTTCCCTGCAAGATACAATGACGTAAATGTGGAAATCCTTTCATGAGTAGAATTTTGGGGAAGCGCAAAAGATCCCATGCTCCATGAAATTAACATGGCCAATATTCAAAGATAGATACAATAATGGGACTGGCCATAAAAAATAAGAGTAAAATAAAGTAGACGTTATTTGTGACTGTATAAATTTAATCTGATTATGACTGTATTCACTTATCAATTTTATTTGTGTGTTTTTTGTTTTTAAATAGCATGCTGACATCTTGGGTCAACTGTAAGCCAGCATGTGTGGAATGTAAAATAAATAAATAATAAAAGTTGTAAATTGAGGCTCCTCTGACATTGAGTGGTGATTGAGGGACAAAACAAGCTTAAAATCTTTTCAAAAATCATTTATTATCCTTTTCTAGGTCCAATTTCAAGTTCAAAAGGCGTCTGAGTACCTAGGTAATCTGGTGTTCGAGTGATATACTATGACTCACAGTTATGTCTCGTGTCACATCACTAGTTCGTTCACCGGCAATTTGTTATGGTTACTAATGACTTGTTTTTTTTGTTTAATTTTCTAGTAATATTGCGTGGTTACGCGGGTATGGGGGCCGTATCGTAAGCCAGTTTAAGTGAGACATAAAAGTTTGCTGTACGATAAGGATTTGTTTCGTGGTTCTGGTTTTGGTGTAGGTATTCTAAAAGAGGATTTAGCTTTAACATTTGCGTAAACTTAAGGCGACGGGTAGCCTAACTAGCGACAGCAATCGATTTAAATTGTTAGTTACTAAACTGAATCTAGTTTAAACAATTTCGAGGCTATAACCTCTCGGAAAACACTTACTATTTATTAAATAACCATGCACACATGTTGGGTCCATTTTTGTACGCGAAAATTTGATGCACGCCAAAAGCGGCCACTTTTGGCGGTAATCCAAAATTCGAGTGCAAAAGCAGACCAAACAGTTAACTATAAGTATTAAATAAATAGTATAGGTGTTTGCCGAAAAGTTGTTAGCCCGAAATTGTTTAAAATAGATCCGGTTTAGTAGCTAAAAATTAAAATCGTTTGGCGTCGCTAGTGTACCCTACCCGTCACCTTAAGAGCTTAGACAGTAGCCCTGTCGGCTAGTCTATACTGAACTTACCGCCCCCCATATCGATATTTTTTACATTATTGCGGACAAATGAGCAGACTGCTCATCTGATGGTAAGTCGACCGTGCGAGAGCCACGCTTCGGCATGAATGGGCCGGCTCGACCGGAGAGATACCACGGCCTCACAGAAAACCGGCGTAAAGCAGCACTGTGCTGTGTTTCGCTGCGTGAGTGAGGGTACCGGAGGCCCAATCCGGGGGAAAGGGGGGCTTAAAGGTTGGCAGCGCACTTGTGACCCCAATGGTGTCACGGGTTTACATGGGCGGCGGCAATCGCTTACCATCAGGTGATCCGTCTGCTCATCTGTCACCTATGACACAAAAAAATATTATCTCAAAATTGCCCCTAACCAGTACTAATTCTATTATAATATCCTCCAACCGATTACGGCTACGGCGGCCAATATCAACGATCACCCACGTACACAGGATATATTATAGTGCTCAAGTGTGTGCGCAAACACAAGTGCACTCTCTATTCCCTTACCCTGATATTCCGATGGGACACTACTGTGACACGACCAGAGAGGGATTGGGCGCAGGACCAACGGCTTAACGTGCTTTCCGAGGCACGGGGGTACAAGACCGCCAACTTCCAGACTCCAGGCTGCCACTAAGAATTTCTTACCGAAAACTTAGGTACAAATTTTTGGCCCGACCCGGGGATCGAACCCGGGACCTCTTGCACAGCCGTCGCTTTAAATTCTATTATGTTGAGGTGAGTATAAACAAGTTTTGTTCCAAGCATATTTTACTTACTTATTTACTTACGCCGATGGCTCAGTGGCCCAAAGTGTGTCTTGGCCTCCGATACAAGACTCCTCCACTCGTCTCGATCATTCGCGTATATCACTGCGTTGACGCGTCTTGGCAAACGTAATGTAGGGCGCCCTCTGGCTAGGTGGGGGGACGATCTGCGCAGGATGGCTGGCAAGAGCTGGATGCGAGAAGCCATGGATAGATCACAGTGGCGAACAATTGGAGAGGCCTACGTCCGGCAGTGGACTGCGATAGGCTGATGATGATGATGATGATGACTGGGTTGACGTCGTGCAGGCAGATCTTCGCGAGCTGCGAGTCAGCGACTAGCGTGAAGCATATTTTGAAAGACCAATATTAAGAAATAATGTTTGTAGGTGATACTTGAGTCCAATCTATGAGACACATTATGCAAATATTACAACAACAGCAGGCAGCTAAAAAACCTGTTATTAAGTAATTGTATCCAATCTGCTTCTCCAATCTATTTGAGTGTCAGGCACACAAATTCCAACACTTACGTTTTAGGGAATTACCATACACCTACTCGTATCTACCTCTATCATCATCATCATCATCATTTCAGCCAATAGACGTCCACTGCTGGACATAGGCCTCTCCCAATGTTCTCCACACAGATCGGTCCTGTGCCTCCCGCATCCAATGGATTCCCGCGATCTTCACCAGATCGTCGGTCCACCTTGTAGGAGGCCTGCCACGGCTGCGACCTCTATCATCATCATCATCAGCCCATTTAAGTCCCCACTGCCGGGGCACGGGCCTCCCTCAATCACATGAGGGGTAATTGCCATACTCACCACGCTTGGCAGACGGGTTGGCGAGGGTTTTGATATAAATGCAGAGTTTTCCTTCTCTGGGTGCTGATGATCATGCCAGCAGCTTTACCTTAGTCGCCTTTTACGACACCTCGGTAAGAGTGAGGGTGGCCTATTCTACTCTGCCGGGGACCACACGGCCAGCGACCTCTATATATTAGTTTAATTGCAAAATTTGATGCGTCACGTGTCCAAGTAGGTAACTAAATAAATTCTTGACTAATACTATTTATCAGAGTATTAAGCATAGTCAAAACATTAAATCATCATTTTGAAAAGGTAGTAAAAACCAAAAACGAAATTTTCGGAACGAGGCACTGCGAGTACAAAGTTTTTTAAAGGGTTACAATATTTTAAAAAAATCTCAGCGATAAAATTTAAATTAAATAAAATAAAATTATAATAGCTTAAGTTTAGGCAGTCATGCATGGTTATTGTTAGTAGGTTGAATTTGAATTTCGTGTAATTGTAAGTAGGGTGCTTTTTTTGTCTTTGGGGGTAGGGGGTTGTTTTTTATGTAGTTTATGGGCCTCAGAGCCAAATGCCTTACTTATATATCCCATTAACCACGTGTTCTATCAAGTATTCTGAGCAACATTTGGTCTATAAATTTTGGAAATTTAAGTACATAAAAATTCAGATCACCCATTGGTCTAGTAGCTTAAGTACCAGGCCGTGATCTCGGGTCCTGGGTTTGATTCCCTGGGTCTATTCTATTCTATTCTATTCTATTCTATTCTATTTGAATACGCCGTGTGGTCCCCGGCAGAGTAGAATAGGCTACCCTCACTCTTACCGAGGTGTCGTAAAAGGCGACTAAGGTAAAGCTGCTGGCATGATCATCAGCACCCAGAGAAGGAAAACTCTGCATTTATATCAAAACCCTCGCCAACCCGTCTGCCAAGCGTGGTGAGTATGGCAATTACCCCTCATATGATTGAGGGAGGCCCGTGCCCTAGCAGTGGGGACTTAAATAGGCTGATGATAATGATGATGATGCCTCTTTCAATATTAGTCATCCATTCAAATGAATGACTAAATAAATTGTCTGATAAGTCTAAATTAATTACTGGTACTTAAGTATGTATTACTATGACTAAGAGGCATAAAAAAATTGTAACAAGGAAATCAACAATCGATGAGTAAGTAATATGAAAATGGGAATTTAACAGCGTACCTATGACAGAGTTCAAAAACAAGTTCGTTGACTGAGATCAAGGAAAGACGGAGTACTTTAGCTAATTATTAATTCAGATCATGAATCAGAAGGTATGGGGGCTAAAGGCAAGTCACGCGTGTAGAAATTCTTTGTTGTAAAAGTTGTGAATTCGAACAAGCGTCGGCTGTTATCCGAGTTGAAATCGTGTTCTGTACATACTTAATACCTATAGAATTGACCATTTTCAATAAGGTATCTAAAAGATTCATAATCGACTGCAACTTAAGTAACCCTATTTAAAAGCGAATAAATGATTTTGTATTGTATTGTGTCGTAATGCTCAAGTAACTATGTAGTTAAACATCTTCCTGACTTCACAGTACAATCTGTGCGGATAAAGAATGGGATCAGAAATGGCGGCGCATCTATTTACTTCTCGCTCGCACACTATTTGCGTCTATACTCGCACCCCACGAGTGCGAGTATAGACGCAAATAGTGTGCGAGCGAGAAGTGGATAGATTGGCCGCCATTTCTGATCCCATTCTTTATCCGCACAGGTTGTAACTCGAAATTTTTTATTGAGGATATCGAAAAAAACCTCCTTTTTAAAAAGACCGGCATCGCACTTGTGACTCCTTTGGCGTGGCAGGTGTCCATGAGCAGCTGTGATCGCTTACCATCAGGTGATACGTCTGCTCGTGAATGATGAAGAGGCGGGTATATATGTGTCCCACCTTCCATCTATGCCTAATAAATAATAGTAGACATAGTTTCGGCAGACTGCCTGGCAAGGCGTATAGATGATAGGTAGACTATAAAGCCGTGTGGTCCCCGCAGAGTAGAATAGGCCACCCTCACTCTTACCGAGGTGTCGTAAAAGGCGACTAAGGTAAAGCTGCTGGCATGATCATAAGTACCCAGAGAAGGAAAACTCTGCATTTATATCTAAACCCTCGCCAACCCGTCGGTGAGTATGGCAATTACCCCTCATGTGATTGAGGGAGGCCCGTGCCCCAGCAGTGGGGACTTTAATGGGCTGTTGATGATGATGATGAGACTATAAAGCTTACCGAATGTCAGCCAAGAATGGGGTGACGTCCTATGGGTAGACCACCTGCCGGTCCGACGATATTGTAACGGCAGTGGGGAAACAATGGGTAAGGCTGGCAGGGGACAGAAGGGAGTGGCGTGATAAAGAAGAAGCCTGTACTCAGCAGTGGGTGTATATGATGATGATGATAGTTTGTAAGTTAATATTGTTACTAACAAATGGAGTTTGTAATCTGAAATAAAGCTTTTCATTTATTCATTAATTGGCATCAAGCTACAAAACACTATTATCGTATAGCATGTGAAGCCAAAACTCATTAGCTGAACCATTGGACTTAGTACTGCCATAGACTATTTATCTCTAAGTAGTTCGTCAGTTTTCAAATTGATTCGTTTGATATAATATGAGAACTTATTACCTTTCGTAAATTTGTCAGAGTAATACCTGTTGCACAAAAAGTTATCCTTAACTGTTAGATTAGAAAGTTCAGATTTGCTTGTGGCAACATTGATACCTTTTGATGTAAAGAAAATTTAAAGAAGGTCTGATCTTTTTAAAAGGGTATGTTGGTATGACTGATTCTTGCCGTGCAAGCGAAAATTTACCTTAAAGTCACGAACCTTTGTATTCTCTGTACCGTACCTAAAATATTGTAATTTTGACGCTGCGCTAATAATGTCCACTTTTACGACGGAAAGCATCTTTCCCGTTGCCATGGGGGACGATCGATTGTTGGCAGTTCACTGCACTTTACAATTGCATTGTAACGAGTGTTGTCGAAACAAATCAACTGTGACTGTTATGAAACCGATGCCATCGTTACTAAACATTGGCTGAGATGAGTCTGAATCCAATTCATGAATCAAATTTTTAAGTTCTTCACTTTTCTACATGAAACATCTATCGCCACTCGCATCTCGTCATGTAGGGTACAGATACAGGGTTATCCTAGTGTGGGACCTACGGACTGATCTCCTGTATGTTACACTTCGTTAATTTTGTTTATCTATTTTTGTTAGCTTAAGTTTAAAGTGCCATAATGTAATGTAACAATTATCTTTAATAAATTATTCTTATTCTTAATTTTGGACTCATTAATAGATTTACCTATGGATCAATGGTTCATCATCATAATTTCAGCCAATAGACGTCCACTGCTGGACATAGGCCTCCCCCAATGTTCTCCACACAGATCGGTCCTGTGACATCCGCATCTAATGGATTCCCGCGATCTTCACCAGACCGTCGGTCCACCTTGTGGGTGGTCTGCCACGGCTGCGACTTCCTGTACGTGGCCTCCACTCGAGGACCTTTCCGCCCCAACGGCCGTCTGTTCTTCTCGCTATGTGGCCTGCCCATTACCACTTGAGGCATGCAATCCTTTGGGCTATGTCTGTGACCTTAGTTCTCCTGCGGATCTCATCATTTCTGATACGATCACGCAGGGAGACTCCGAGCATGCAATCCGAGCAATGGTTGCTTGGTAGAAAAGAACAGAAGGTATCATCAGCCTATTTACTGTCCCACTGCAGGGCAAAGGCATCCATCATAGAAATCATATCCTCGCTACTACGATGGTATTTGACTTAAACACCACGCTTGCCTAATGCGGATCACAATCCCGAGCTATATTCGAAAAAATCGAAACATACCTTAGCTCGACACGGGGATCGAACCCAGGACCCCGAGATCATGGCCTGGTACTTAAACCACTAGACCGAGAGCAAACAACGGGTTGTAAGTTCTAATCCAAGGATTTTGGAATTTGAATTAAGATTATTTGAAAAGAGTAACTACTGAGTTTCTTGCTGATTCTTCTCGGTAGAAATTGACATTCCGAATCAGCGGTAGATTACATAATATTTGACATTCATAAATGTTCTTTATGGACTTAAATTAAATAAAGACATTTTTGTTTTTTTTTGTTATGTAACTGCCGCACTCGGAGACGTCAAATTAACTTTAATTGTAACTTAAGAAAACATATTCACACTTATTTCAATACACATAAAGACTTCAAGTTAGTGAACATTTTCTGAGTACGAGAGTACCTGCGTTGTATCTATTGTATACTTATTCTATCTACTTTTCTTCGTTTCTTTGCGTTATCGTATACTCACCATAGTAGGAGTGTTGCAGAGGTTATATAATGGAGCATATTCACGTAAACAAAGAGCCATTTTAGAATTGAACAACAGGAAAACCCAAGTCAAAGTTGTTCTCGGCAGCTTACGAACGATAAAACCCAGGAACATCGTGGAACCGGTTCGCGTGTCAAGTTTAAGTGGCTGTTTTCCGAACAGGTTGTGTATAGTAGAGAAAGCCGGTACGATGGCAAGGCTTCCCAGACGACGAGGCGCTGATTTTTTTAAAATATTGCTATTAAGTATACTGACGTCAATTTATCTTTTATTCTCCTTGTGTTATTAACTTTACTTCTTTTTGTATGAACTGATAGATTCTGTACTGATAGGATGCACATGTACAATTTCGGCGGTCTTATCGCTGACAGCGATTTCTACCAGACAACCATCGGTTAAAGGATATTTAATAGTAGAGAAGGGGTAGGTGGTGCAATATTCCATAAGGAAAAATAATAATAAAAGAGATAAACTGTAAATCTTAAAATATAACTTATAACCCTAATACATAAATAAAATACAATATTATAAACTAATAAATAAGTTATGCTCCAATAAAATACAATAATAGACTATATACATACACATAATATTGTGAGATTGATATCAGAAAAAGACAAAAATAATAATAATATGATAATCAAATGGAACTAAGATGGACCATCGAATACAGGCTGCCGATAACAGGACGATTGTAGAAAAGTTAATGGGATGAGGAAGAGGCAAGAGGGTGTTGAAATTGCAAAAAGTGATTTTTGACGCGGGCTTTAAAAATGGGCAATCATTGAGACTGTCTTATGGAAAGGGGTAAGGAGTTCCAAAAACGGATGGACTGGATGGTAAAGGACGGGTATAGAAATGTTTGGACGATCGCATATGGCCCTGAATGGGCTGCAAAAACTGGAAGCGCTGCCGAAGGATGCATAAAAAAATCGAAATAAAATCACTTTATTCTCTTTCTTTGCTTAGCGCTTTACGCGCACAACAGGTACTATATTTTATAATTAAACGCAAACTCATCGACGGCTGTATTTTGCCCATTCTTACTTATGGAGCACAAACCTGGTCGTTGACCGAACATCAGAAGTCCAAACTCAAGATTTGTCAAAGAGCCATGGAGCGCAGCATTCTAGGCATCAAAATATCAGATAGAATGCGTAACTCTGACATACGCTCCAAGACTGGAATCGCAGATGTCGGTCGAAAAGCTTCAAAACTAAAATGGGATTGGGCGGGTCATGTGTGCAGAATGGGCCCCGAAAGATAGACAAAAATCGTCACTCAATGGCGCCCGACCGATGGACGGCGACTACGGGGTAGGCCCAGAAAAAGATGGTGTGACGATTTTTACAAATATGTCCAAGATTGGCAAGACAGGGCATTGGACAGGGATCAATGGAAGAATTTGGGGGAGGCCTTTGCTCAGCAGTGGGACGCTACAGGCTAACTTAAAAAAAAAATACGAGTACTACTTTTCTCTGTAGAAAACGCATAGAGTTTCAAAACTTTAAAACTCCGTGTTAAGTTTCATACAGACATTATTATTTATGTTAAGGTGCCGGTCAGGACGCACAAGCAACGTCATTTTCGAAGCTTCAGCTACTCGGGAAGCACTAATATTAAACTTTATTTATTACTTATACTTAACTTTTTGGTCTGTTTTTGTACTCGTAATTTGAATTACCGCCGAAAACGGCCACTTATAGCGTTAATCCAAACTTCAAGTACAAAAACAAATGAAAACATAAGTAGCACAATTATTTAATTGGAGCGTAAGTGACATCTCTTGAAAAGCTGCTCAGCTGAAATGTAATTGACCTAAGATCACCACAGAGTAGGTACCCAGAGCATAGAAGAGACTACGTAGCAGGCCAAGAATGCGATGGAGAGACGAACTTGATGCCTCTCTAAAGGATTGGCCTCCCGTTTTTTTTTCTTTTTAATGTCATAGTTGGCAGACGAGCAGGCGGATCACCTGATGGTAAGCGATTGCCGCCGCCTGTGGACACCCGCGACGCCAGTGGAGTCACAAGTGCGCTGCCGAACTTTAAACCCCTCTTTCCCCCGGATTGGGTCTCCCGTACCCTCACTCGAGCAGCGAAACACAGCACAATGCTGCTTCACGCCGGTGGTTCACCGTGGTGCTATAGCAATAGATAATGGCGAAAACGGTGGAAAGTGGATTGGGAGGCCTTTGCCCTGCAATGGGACAGTATAGGCTCAATATAATAATAATACTTGATATAGTTATGAACGTAATGACAACTCTACTGAACTAACAGTAACTAAATAATATCGTGAGTCAACAATTTGTCAAAGCCAATAACTGTATACCTATTTACAGTTGAGAAAGGGCGGGTTGACCCACATTCATCCGCCCCAAATAAAACTATTAATGATTCATTTTAAATAGTGTCGTAAGGTAGTTTCCTTGGTCCTGTTACAGGAAAACAAAGGACAGTGACGTAAAATTAGTTTCATATTCAATTAAGGCGACGGGTAACCCTAACTAGGGATACCATTCGTTTTTAATTGTTAGCTACTAAACCGGATCTATTTTAAACAATTTCGGGGTTACAACCTCTCGACAAACACTTATACTATTTATTAAATAACCATGCACAAATTTTGGGTCCGTTTTTGTACGCGAAAAATTGATTACCGCCAGAAGCGGACACTTTTAGCGTGAATCAATTTTTCGCGTACAAATGTTGGGTCCGCATTTGTGCATGGTTAATTAATAAATAGTATAAGTGTTTACCGAGAGGTTGTAACCCCGACATTGTTTAAAATAGATCCGGTTTAGTAGCTAAAAGTTTTAGTAGTTAAAATCGATTGGCGTCGCTAGTGTGCCCTACCCGTCACCCTAATAACTATTTTAAAACCTACTAAAACCTACAATCAAATTGTATTACGGTATTATAGCTCACTCGTCGACTTCTGCGACACAGGCCTGCGAGCCTAGTGCACAAGTCAATGACTATGTTAATTGACACAACTTTTGTCCAATAAAGAATTTATTTATTTTGTACCTAGTAATATTGTTCCGACGATTAATACATTTCCGCATGTCTTAAAAAATACTAAATATGGTTAAGGTGACGGGTAGGGCACATTAGCGAAGCCATTCGATTTTAATTTTTAGCTACTAAACCGGATCAATTTTAAACTATTTCGGGGTTACAATCTCTCGGCAAACACTTACACTATTTATTGAACAACCAATGCACAAATGTTGGGTCCGTTTTTGTACGCGAAAAATTGATTCATGCCAAAAGCGGCCACTTTTGGCGGTAATCCAAAATTCAAGTGCAAAAGCAGACCAAACAGTTAACTATAAGTATTAAATAATCTAGTAAACTACTGATAACCTGACTTACTTTCAATTAACCTTTGTTATACTGTGAAATGACCTGTCCTAGATTACAATCGAAAGAACCATTAACAAAACTTAACACGAGACCTTAACTATTTCTTAGCCCTTTGCATTTGTAGTGTTGTCGAATTATCCATAGTTTTAATATCGAAAGTTGCCGCAGAAAGCATAGATGCTTTCTGCCATGATAGATTATCATGATATCGATATAGGTAGGTACAAGTATTTGACCGTATACAAGCGTAAAATTGAATTGAACCATTGATAGTATTGACAGAGATTGTGGTAGGCGACGTTTATATAACGTTATGGCATATCTAGTCCAATAATATCAATTTAATTAAAAGTACCTAATACTCCTATCCTATTCTACTCTGCCGTGTGCTCCCCGGCAGAGTAGAATAGGCCACCCTCACTCTTACCGAGGTGTCGTAAAAGGTGACTAAGGTAAAGCTGCAGGCATGATCATCAGCACCCAGAGAAGGAAAACTCTGCATTTATATCTAAACCCTCGCCAACCCGTCTGCCAAGCGTGGTGAGTATGGCAATTACCCCTCATGTGATTGAGAGAGGCCCGTGCCCCAGCAGTGGGGACTTAAATGGGCTGATGATGATGATGATGACCTAATACTAAGAATACAATTTGTAATATGTAGGTACAATAAAATGTAAAATATTTTTAGTACAGTAAAATTAATTGAGGTAATCAGTGGTAAAATTAGTATGCCCTATTCTGCAATGGAATGAAACCGCAAATTAAAATATAACCTAACCCATTGAGGAAAATAGGTCACTAAGCTGCTTAATAGGGCAAAACTATTGATAATACCGATTGTTATTGCAATATTCAGGAGCATTTTTTATCGATAGCGTTTGTATGGACTATCGGACGGCAACACTATCAGAAGGTGTAGACCATAAACTGAATCGTGTAGGAATAATAGCTTAGGTGCCCTTTATCGGAGAGTCGATGACCTAACGAAGGTAAATGGGGTTAGGTAACGGGAACTGTTTAGAAGATTAACACCCAGTTAAACTGCAGAGCATGCAAGGAGGAGACGAAAACCATAGAATATCTACCTTTTATGTGAAAGGCAAAAGGTTTCTTTTACTAGGTACGCTACGTATAATTATGCAAAACGAGAAGACTAACAGGCACGTTATTCCGAGAGACATAGTGTATTTCCAGTTGATGTATGCAGCCATGCTAAGTCTATCAACATACATACAATAACATACATGCTAAGTCTCCTACAAGGTTGACAACCGGTTCGCCTTCTCGATTAGTGATACACAGTCAATCAGTGTTAATTAATGAGCGAACGTAGCTAAATAGAGCAGAGGATAAGATCAAACGCTCGAATCCGAACGGGGCCCTCTTTGTAGGTAATAGGCATATAACCTCTCTTTTAAAAAAACCTAAAAGATCTTTCCATTACAGAAAATATTGATAAAACAATTACCTTCTCTTATATCTTACAAACTTTCCGATAACAAAGTACATATTTTGTAGGTCAGTCCAGTTTTTAACCGAATTCAAAAAAGGAGGTATTCAATTCGAAATGTAGGTATATATATTTTTTATGTTTGTTTGCCGATTATTTTGCCATTTATTAACCGATTTAGTCGATTTTTTTTTAGAATCGACTTAATGTTGTATTAAATTACAAGATAGTATTGGGCGCTGACTTCGGTAAAACCTTTTCTCGAGTGTACTGTTATAAAATGTTATTTAAAGTGTATAAAGTGTTAGAAATATTATTTTACACTTTTTAATTGTGGTTTTTGAAGGCGGTTTTTTTCACAGATTTTTTTTTCTAGTTACACTAATTGCATAAATAACTTCGCGGAAATCCATTGGATGCGGGCGGCACAGTAACGATCTGTGTGGAGAACATTGGGGGAGGCATATGTCCAGCAGTGGACGTCTATTGGCTGAAATGATGATGATGATGATTATAAATAACTTCGATGAGGAACACACATATAATTAAGTATTATGTAGCTGTGCAGTGGCCGCTCAGACCAGGAGTAATTTAACAACTTAATACAAGGTTAATGTTAAAGCTATGTTTCCAACACGGATTGTTTGATGTTAATGTCTATTTTATTAGCGCTAAAACACTAAATTGCCAAGATCTAATCTAATGTGTATAGTTTACTCACTAAAATTATGTCATCCTGCATCGGCGTTTTTCATTGTTTACCCACGCACAAGAAGTCGCAGCCGTGGCAGGCCCCCCACAAGGTGGACCGACGATCTGGTGAAGATCGCGGGAATCCATTGGATGCGGGCGGCACAGGACCGATCTGTGTGGAGAACATTGGGGGAGGCCTATGTCCAGCAGTGGACGTCTATTGGCTGAAATGATGATGATGATGATTATAAATAACTTCGATGAGGAACACACTTATAATTAAGTATTATGTAGCTGTGCAGTGGCCGCACAGAACAACTTAATACAAGGTTAATGTTAAAGCTATGTTTCCAACACGGATTGTTTGATGTTAATGTCTATTTTATTAGCGCTAAAACACTAAATTGCCAAGATCTAATCTAATGTGTATAGTTTACTCACTAAAATTATGTCATCCTGCATCGGCGTTTTTTATTGTTTACCCACGCACAGGAAGTCACAGCCGTATCAGGCCAACACAAGGTGGACCGACGATCTGGTGAAGATCGCGGGAATCCATTGGATGCGGGCGGCACACGTCCGATCTGTGTGGAAAACATTGGGGGAGGCCTATGTCCAGCAGTGGACGTCTATTGGCTGAAATGACCCACGAGTATATTATTAGAATTTATTTTAAGATATGTATTAAAATAATTTAAGGTGACGGGTAGGGCACACTAGCGACGCCAATCGATTTTAATTGTTAGCTACTAAACCTGATCTATTTTTAACAATTTCGGGGTTACAACCTCTTGGCAAACACTTATACTATTTATTAAATAACCATGTACAAATGTTGGGTCCGTTTTTGTACGCGAAAAATTGATTCACGCCAAAAGTGGCCGCTTTTGGCGCTAATTCAAATTTCGAGTACTAAAGCAGACCCAAAGTGTTTGCCGATAGGTTGTAACCCCGAAATTGTTTAAAATAGATCCGGTTTTGTAGCTAAAAAATTTTAATCGATTGGCGTCGCTAGTGTGCCCTACCCGTCACCTTAAGTCTTTATCGTACAAAATAATGTTCTTTATTTGTAACTCAGTCGAAATTTTAAGCATAACTACTTAAAATGTCGACTGAGTTACAAATAAAGAACATTATTTTGGTGACGCTGATGAAAAGCTACGGCCTAGAGGGAAACTAGAATAAATCTCGTCCTAGAATTTTAAGATTTTTTCTTCCCCCTGTTGGAAAATTCTGGCCACACTGGACCCAGGGTGTAATTGGAACGACACCACTTACTCATAATATACCAAAGGAAATAACTTCGTATGGAATTTTATCCGCCAAGAGAAACTCCCCTCCACCAACTTTTTGATGACTTGGAAGACTTACTGGAGCATCCGTTAGTCGTCCCATGATAGCTATTTAGGACGCTCGATCCATTCTGTAAACGTGTCCGAGTCAGCGTAGTCAGGATGATCTTATCTCCCTCATAATGTTTGGCTCGGCTATCATGTTTTCGATCTCCTGGAATCAACTTTTCTCTTTTAGTGTCAGGAAAGAAGTAAGAATTTAAGAAAGAAAGAAAATATTTATTATTATAGACATCACAACACAGAACATATAGCAATTATAAACAGAACACAATTTATTACAAACAGAAAACAAAACATAAAACAATTAAAAATACATAAAAATAAAACAAAAGGAAAAAAAAAACAAAACTGTATTGAATCATGTCCAGACAGTGCCAAATGAATATAATGATGTGTTATGACGTCTAGTATAAATGGCCCTCACTCAGCTTATGTCACAGCCCAGACAAAGGCAATGACGCTGGTTTTCAGTGAGACCAGCTGAATGAGTGCCACGGACGCTTGTCTAGTGTATTTTGTGTACCTAACGTGTATGTGTATTTCACACCTAAACCGTCTTCTAGATGCATATATTTTTAGCCCTGCTTAATAAGTTCGACACTAATAGCTGAAGGTCAAACAAAGCACAGGGTAAAATGTAAATCTAAACCAAGGTCCTCCAGGCACTAAACATGCACGATTGGGCGGAAATGGCACAGGACCGAATTGAATGGCGAACTTTGTAAATCCATTTTTGATGGCTGAGCCAAGCAACTGCAAGCATAACTCCATCACTTGCACTGCGCAACGAAAGGGGTTCACAAACAGGCTCTGCGGGAATCGTCGCATCGGTCCTTTTCCAACCCACGCCAGCATCTCGCTCTCACTACACTATATTTGTTTATATACCACCATAATATTAATTTGTATCTTATTGTATATTTATTTGCACGCCATTAGACAAAACATTATTTTTAATTTATTTATAAACTATTTATGTACCTATATATATCGTCCGTGCGTCACATTTGGGCTTACATAAAACCAGCGCCATGGTTTGAAGGTACTCCTACCTAAAGTCATCGCCGAAGCTGAGTGAGTTACTTTTCACTGACTATCGCGACATACCTTACACACACACACACCTGTACACAAATACTTATTGTCCGGCTTAAGAAGCCGTATTATTACTTTTTTCTTTCTTTTATTTTTTTTTTGTTTGTCTCCTTTGTTTGTAATGTTTCGTTTGCTGTTTTAGTTTGTATTTGTTTCTTTTTCTCTTTGTAAAATATTATATGATTATACTTGTTGCGTCCTTTCTTATCTGTAAAATGTGGTTTGTCGTATTGTCAGTGAATAAATGTTTCTATCTATCTATCTATCTAACTTGATGAGCTGCGAGCTTGTGGATCAGCCCTACATACCATGACCTACCATTATCATCTTAGCGTTTTGCCACTTTGTTGCTTCAGAGCCCGGGCTCCGCTTTTCTACTTCGACTCCACCACTTCGCTACTCTTATACAACATCTGTAATACCACCTATGTTTTACAAATAAATGATTTGTATTTGTACCTTTTTAAGTCTACCCTTTTCTGCCGGGACCTGGCGGTGGTGGCATGGCCAGACATTTCTTTCCCACATAGCTGCCCGGCTTTCGCAGGACATGACTGTACCACTAATAAACTATCAGTACATATACCCCCTTATTTCAAATCGCGAACTAAGGATAATCCTGGAACAAATTCGTGCCATCCACATTTAAAATTGCCTATTGGAACAGGATGACATGACCTTTAGTACGGTAATAACCCGATAGTTACCCGATGTCGATCAAATTATATAATAAATTGCCAAACTACATAAAAAACGAAAATAATTACAATAAGGTTATTCCTTTATTAAAAGATTAACTTACTCATAAATGCTACTACTCAGTGAACGAATATTTACAGGATAAAATATAAGAAAAAATAAGTACATGTGGAATATAAATAAATTGCAAATTCCAAATATTACTATTACATAGAAGAATACATATCAAAAGCAAATACCAAGTAAATAAAATAAGAAATGTCTGCTCCTCTCTATGCCAATTTGCGATGCCTACCAAGGCGCATATGTTCTTTTGATTGTGTAATGTAACCACATACCTTGTCATATAGTCATATGTAATGCAAATAATAATAAAAAAAAAAACTTAAGATCGCGATTTATAATAAGGTGCCCTCACTAAGTTGGCCATCCCACAGTTAATACGTGTGGGACATTGTCTCTGATTTTAACTTACATATTCCCAGGAGTTTACTTCGTAATATCTCCTGTTCATTAGCAACTAGTACCTTCATTGTATAATATCGTGGACGAACCAATTGTGTAGGCAATCTAAACAACCGGTTAACAAACCTAAACATAATTATTTTGTCATTAGCTTGCGTAGAGATAAATGTAAGTAATTAAGGTAGTTGATAAATACTTTTCTTGAATCTACCCAACTAGTCTACTAGTTAAATAAATATTTAACAACATCACATAAATTGATAAGTAGCTCAAGCACCTGTGTTACAGTCACGGATATCAGAATCAACAGTAGAATTACAAATATATACATTTAATACTTTTTAACCCCCGACCCAAAAACGACGGAGTGTTACAAGTTTGACATGTCTGTGGGTGTGTGTGTGTGTGTGTGTGTGTGTGTCTATGGCATTAATATGGCATAAGATGAATAAGGGGGGAGTGTTCTTAGTTATAATGGATAAAAATCCAAGATGGCCACCGTCACAAAGATATGGATACTATAAAAGGGCTTGAGTAGCAGAATATATTTATTGTGATAAATTTCAAATCCAGACAAAAAATCCAGAGGTGTATCTCGGTTTGGAATCTACGACCTCCCAAGAAAGGTTCTTATCTACTGAGCTACCATCGCTATTCGTGATCTACGTAATTAGATATTGTGCCAAATCAAGCAATTAACACGGTCAAACTCAACATTAAAAGTTTAATATGGCCAAAAAAGCAATGTCAATGATTTCCTCAGGAAATCGATCGAAATCCGCTACTTCCTCATGAGGAATGATCCAATGTCATGACATTGGACCGCGCCTTACAGGAAATATGTGTGACATTGCTCTGGTCAGCTGACTCAGTTACCACAATATACCTCTATATAGAGGGTAAGTAGCATTAAAAAGGCAAAAATTTCGATCTGTGAAAATTTGTAATTAGCATAAGTTTGAATACTGTCTTAAGGTGACGGGTAGGGCACACTAGCGACGCCAATCGATTTTAATTTTGAGCTACTAAACCAGGCCTATTTAAACAATTTCGGGGTAACAACCTCTCGGCAAACACTTATATTATTTATCAAATAACCATGCACAAATGTTGGGTCAGTTTTTGTACAGACAGACAGAGTAGAATAGGCCACCCTCACTCTTACCGAGGTGTCGTAAAAGGCGACTAAGGTAAAGCTGCTGGCATGATCATCAGCACCCAGAGAAGGAAAACTCTGCATTTATATCAAAACCCTCGCCAACCCGTCTGCCAAGCGTGGTGAGTATGGCAATTACCCCTCATGTGATTGAGGGAGGCCCGTGCCCCAGAAGTGGGGACTTAAATGGGCTGTTGATGATGAAATTGTTTAATATAGATCCGGTTTAGTAGCTAAAAATTAAAATCGATTGACGTCGCTAGTGTGCCCTACCCGTCACCTTAAGCATTTGAAAATCTCGCGAATTTTTTTACCACGTAGGTACCTCTGTTCTGTGGAACGGTTTGGTAAATATTGCATGCTTTATACCTTTTTTTTTATTGATCACGGAGGGAAAATGCGTTACGCACCGTCCTATCAGGTCGGGGGACCTGATAGGACGGTGACTCCCTCTAGGAGGTATCCCCAGAGGTTTACCCACTAAAAACCCTCCGACGCCCGCCGCTGTTGATATAATAGACGAGGTCCACGGTGACTCATCAGTCATTAAACCTCGCCTCCGGCCAACGTCTTCCCATGTAGAAATGGAAGACCGCCTCAGAGATGTGCAATATTTACACACACTCCTACCCCTAGAATGCGCACCGGCGTGCAGTGTGGATGCTTTATACCTACTATAACTTACTGATCTAAATACGGATATGTCCGAACCCATAAACTAGATATAAGACAATACAGCCTTTGACTCAACACCATAACGATGTCCCTTTCACTCTGCGACCTCACTTCCTTGAAAACGGAATAAATTGCCTACCTTCCATCCTGTTCTGACACGGTGTGCTGTCTATCTTTCTCCCTTTCCAGTTATGGAAGGTTGGATGTGGTAACGGATCTTGTTGGCTAAGTACCTAGATCTACTCAGTGATATGAGCTGGTTTGAGTCGAAATGTCTTGTTACGTTGATTCATATTATGATGATGTGTAGTAGATAATAAACGCATCGGCATGAATAGGCCGGCTCGACCGGAGTTATAATACGGCCTCACAGAAAACCGGCGTGAAGCAGAACTGTGCTGTGTTTCGCTGCGCGAGTGGGGGTAATCGGAGGCCCAATACAGGGGGAAAGGGGGGTTTAAAGGTAGGCAACGCATTTGTGACTACACTGGTATCGCGGGTGTTCATGGGTGTCAGGTGATCCGTCTGCTCGTCTGCCACCTATCACATAAATTCAAAAACATGAACATACATTAAATCATGATTGGAGCCTCCTTTTAATGCGACGGGTAGCCTAACTAGCGACACCAATCGATTTTAATTGTTAGCTACTAAACCGGATCTATTCGAAACAATTTCGAGGTTACAACCTCTCGGCAAACAGTTATACCATTTATTTAATAACCATGCACCAATGTTGGGTCCAACTCGTACGCGAAAAATTGATTACAGCCAAAAGCGGCCACTTTTAGCGTGAATAAATTTTTCGCACAAAAACGGACCCAATATTTGTGCATTGTTATTGAATAAATAGTATTAGTGTTTGCCGAGAGGTTGTAACCCCGAAATTGTTTAAAATAGATCCGGTTTAGTAGCTAAAAATATCGATAAATATCGATTGGCGTCGCTAGTGTGCCCTACATAATGCCTGTGCACATTAACCAACTAATATGGTCCAAACGGTCCCCGGGCTGTGAAGAAACGGCTTTGGACGCAACCGGGAATGATTAGCTGAGCGATGATGCTGAGACAAACCTGATACATAGAACTATATTACTGATACGGCGGGGCGGGGAGCATATTTCGCACGCGAACTATGATAGGACTCGGGAGCAGTCTCACTTACCTCGGGACTGCCTGCAGATCCGCTCCTCCCTTCTTTCAGGCGTTGCAACTGTTCCGAGCACTATAAGAGCACTCCTAATCACAGTTTTTTTAATTTTTCAATTAATTATAGTATTTTTTTGTTTTTATAATTTGACATTAGGGAATAGACAAGGAAAAAAAGAAAAAAATTAATAAATATACGGGCAAACCGCGTAGCTACGCGGTGTGGCGTATATTTATTCATGTATCACTCTACGCGTAGGTCCCATATGTGCGTGCAGTGCTAGCCCGTAGTCAGGCATCGCAGACCCCACAAACAGCACCAAGGGGTGATACAACCACCAAGTCCATCCACGCCATACGAGTGGCGATGCGCCCAACCAGCGTCCCAAGCTAATATAGGAATCCGAGGTCTGCTTTCCAGCAACGACTCCTTCGCTTCGCACAGTATTGGACAAATTATTTCTTTTTTTTTTATGTGATTAGTGGCAGACGTGTAGACGGATCACTTGATGATAAGCGATTGCCTGCCGCCCATGGACACCTGCGACCGACACTGGTGGAGTCACAAGTGCGCTGTAAACTTTAAAAAACCCCCCTGTCCCCCGGATTGGGCCTCCAGGTTTAAGGGTTGACTCACGCAGTGAAACACAGCACATTGCTGCTTCACGCCGGTTTTCTGTGAGGCCGTGGTAACACTTCCGTCGAGCCCGCCCATTGCCCGCCAATCAGTCGTGATTTTTATTAAAAAAAACGACTACAATACCTGTGACAACACGAAACTTATTTCAATGAAAGTACCGTTAAGCTTAAAAACCACGAACTCATTCATATTATTGTGAAGTTCATTAACCTACAGGTAGGTAGGTAACTATTATTGCAATCGCATGCCAATTAAGTCACTGTTATTGCTTACAAATCCTACAATAATTAACAATACTAAGGTACTTAGTTACTCATTTGTAATAGGTGCGTACCTAAACCGGTTTTAGGTTATTCGAAATATCTATCGAAATAATTTCTTACGTTGTAGCTAGATTGAAATAGGTATCTACAGACAGGCATTTAACTTAGTAGCCAGAAGTCTGATATTTTATTGTACATATTTAATTTTGATGCATATTATGTAAGTTTTTTGAACTTCTACTAAGAATAAAGGAAAGACCGGATCGGGAAAAATTATGTGCCGAAACGAAGTGAGGTCGGACCATTACCTAGTGCTTACATACGAATAAATTGCAAAAAAAAATTGCTATACTTACCCAAAAAATTCATACATTCTTAATACCCGAGAGGCTGATAATGCATTTTCTGTGCATTTTACAAATAGCTGTAGGTACGTTTCCTCTACCCTAAGGTTGTCTAAGAAGAGACGCTATTAGCCATAAAGCTATAAAGGGTGTATCTGTGAACATTTACATCCCTTTAACCACGTGTTCTACCAACCATTCTGAACAACATAATTGTTCAACGGCTTTTCGAAATTCATCGAATTTTTTTTCGACTCCCCATACAAAATGACCAAGTCACGTGACCGACTTTGTATGAAAAGTTGAATTTTTTTCATGCGAATTTCCAAAAGTGATAGAACAAATGTTGTTCATAATGGTTAGAAGAACACATGGTTAAAAGGATGTAAATGTTCACAGATACACCCTGTATGTATGTATATTCTGTGCGATGACCGCTGCTGGGCTGGTTTGTATTTAGGTACAAAATATAATTACCATTGTATTACTTAGATCAGTTTTGTAAACTGCTTGTGCAAATTAATTTATTAAATTCTGGTAATTTAAGAATTCAAAAGACTTTTGAAAGGAATGTTTAGCTGTCTTATAAAATGTCTGATTTCTCGGAATTGACAGCTACTTCATGACGGATGGTCACTGTAACTGCGTGCGAGTGTAAATCGTGTAATATCACTTTTTACACTGACTTACTTACTTACTTGAGAAACTATAGATAAACTATAATGGACGTACAAAACGGTCATTAGTGGGTGAAATTAGAAGAGTTGTCGGATGATTAAATCTGTGATATAATGATGTCAGTTAATTATCAAGAAAAATAGTGTTTAAACGGTTTCCGCGAAAGAAAAATCCATTAGAAAGCTTAATGTATCCCGTGACCGTGGGAGAGCCACACTTCGGCATAAATGGGCCGGCTCGACTGGATACTACGGCCTCACAGAAAAACAGAGTGAGGCCCAATCCGGGGAAAAGGGGTTTATTTAAGGTAGGCAGTACACTTGTGTTTCCACTAGTGTTGGAGGTGTCAATGGGCGGCAGAACTCGGTTACCAACAGGTGATCCGTCTGCTCGTCTCCTTTCACAAAACAAAATCGCAGAGGAAGCCATCATGGCTGACCCGTTATATGAGGAAAGAGGTGGTATTTGGAACTGTAACCCTCATGATCTGTGATGAACCCGAAAAAGATGAGCTGATGATGACGTCATGGCCGATCTCTACCCAATTTTTATACGTGTCACTGCCACTCTATACATCTTGTTACGCTGTCTTCCAACCCATAATGCTGACCGAGTTAGTAACCATTACCTAATGGTCACTTATAAATGTATCTTTTTCTTCTTTACAGATCACAGCACCATGTTGCCGAGGAAACGGAGTATATTAGGACTCACATTACTAGTCCTTATCAAATCTTCTGAGCAGCATGGATCTGGTGCTCCGTCTGGGGTAAGATTTTTTTTATGTCATAGCCTTCCATACGAGGGGACCGGGTTCGAATCCAAAACTTCTGAATTTTCATAAAATCCATGTGCGTATTTATACCATAAGCTCGGCGGTGAGGGAAAACATCGAGAGGAAACCTGCGATTTTATTCTTCTTCCCACAACAAGGAAACAGAAGTAGAATCTTCACGATAAAATCATTACCTCATGTCCCGGTACCTTACTTTACTTCAATGACCGATGGTTTGGAGATGATAGTTCTCTATAGTCTAATTAGTCTTATAATCTCATGATTCAAAAGTCCACTCTACGTACTTAGATGCTTTAGAAATGCGGTTCTCAAGATGAATGCTGAGAATTACTAAGACACAATTCTGAACCGATTCTGGCCGTGTGGTCCCCGGCAGAGTAGAATAGGCCACCCTCACTCTTACCGAGGTGTCGTAAAAGGCGACTAAGGTAAAGCTGCTGGCATGATCATCAGCGCCCAGAGAAGGAAAACTCTGCATTTTATCTAAACCCTCGCCAACCCGTCTGCCAAGCGTGGTGAGTATGGCAATTACCCCTCATGTGATTGAGGGAGGCCCGTGCCCCAGCAGTGGGAACTTAAATGGGCTGATGATGATGATGATGAATTCTGAACCAAAGTCCAAAAACGCCGCATCAAGAATCGCCTTTCATTGCATCGTCCATTGCCATATGCTCATTAGGA
Source organism: Marasmia exigua (assembly GCA_019059595.1). Classification (NCBI taxonomy): domain Eukaryota; kingdom Metazoa; phylum Arthropoda; class Insecta; order Lepidoptera; family Crambidae; genus Marasmia; species Marasmia exigua. The sequence continues at coordinate 8,891,722 of CM032485.1, forward strand.
CATATCACACGTCAAGATGACGTCAGCTTACAAGCTTGTAAGCTGACGTCATCTTGACATTGTTGTTTGTGGTGTTGAGACCTAGTACATGGCAAGTTGAGGGCAAAAGTGCGCGCAGCAGGTCTCCAATGCCCTGGACCCATCAAATCATAATAGCACTCAGTGGTCCACTCCATTTTTAGAGCAACACGGGTCTACCTTATTCCATGAATGCACAAGAAAAGCGCAAAAAGAGGAATGACGAATTTCAAATATTGTAATGATATACCACGACCTGTGGCAAGAGTTAGAATAATTCCTCAATAGGTTTTCGTCCCTGCATTACGTTTGCCAAGACGCGGTCTCCACTTTAGAACTCGTTTACCCCATCGGTTGTCGGTTCTGCGGCTAATATGGCCAGCCCACTGCCACTTAAGCTTGCTAACCAACCAACCCAAAAGTAATTTTTAAGAGCATTATAAACTATCTTGTAAAGAAATAGGAAGGGAATAGAGATCACAACTCACAACCCTCAGCACTGAGAAATTGACGCAAGCAGGATGAAAGAAATATAAAAAGTATGACAAAAGAAGTCCATTGCAGCAAAACATCAATGTTTGCCTTCTAACCCTTTTTGTCTCTCTTCCAGGCCTGCCTCGATCAGATGCCACGGCACTCGACCATCCAGCCCCAAACCTCAGTACCCCCATACGTCATAATACCCTCATCATCAGCGGTCCGGCAGGGGGACTCTCTGAACGTCACCATTGGCAGTCCAGCGGGGGCCCCCCTTCCGATCGGAGGGTTCATTCTACAGGCTCGGTCTATACAGGTAAAAATCCTTCAGTTTATAATGCCTTATTTTTTGATACTGGGAATGCCTCCATATGCATACCCTCCCGGGGGTAGGCGGGTTATAGCGGGTTCTGCTAGGGCTACTGCAGGAGGCATACCGACCAAACCCCAGCGACGCTCCCTAGCGCCACAGTGGGGGCCGGGGGACGGAGACATGAACACGGGTTAAAGAACCTTATAGTTTGTAATACCTAACATTACCTACTGTAGCTTAGGTAAATATAGCGAGCCGTTTGGTCGCATGTAAAAACATCTGACGGTTGGTGACCATCGTCGCCCATGGACAACTTAACACCCATCCAAAATCGTTTGGCGTCGCTAGTGTGCCCTACCCGTCACCTTAACGCAGCGCACGGCCTAAAGCAAACGTGATTTCAACTATAAAACAATTTAATGTCTTTGGGTAGGGAGGTCCCTACCTACCTACATTTTATTGCATATAGGTAGTAGATGTTTGCACAAAATCAATTAAATCTTACACAGATCAATGTTTTAATGTTTAAGGAAAACGAGGTTTATAGGAATTTGCAAATCGTTTTCTGCATATAACAACAACTGAACATTATATCCACACCTACACAAGAAGGTACAGACGGCCACACATCAGTTTACAAATTCATTTACAAATTCCTCAATGGACAACATTTCATATTTTTAACATGTCCATATTGTTTTTTTATATGAAAGTAGACATAAAATGAACAGACCCATATTTTTTCTTTTTTCAAAATTTGTCCATTTTCATGCATAAAATAATTATTGAAATTCTTTTTATTCTAAATAGACGTAAGCGCCAAATGACGTCATCGGACGGCTGAATACAGCGATATTCCTTTGTTTATCATTGTTTTAATAAAAAAAAAGGTACTACTGTCAAAGGTAAATAATACTAGTGTCAACATTGTCAACGTCATTCATACATTCAACGTTGACAAGTTGTCTTTTTTTTTGACAGTTACATGTCATGGGTTGGGCATTACGTAAATTTAAAACTATAATGTGCTAAGCAAAGAAATATTTTACATTCTGCCGTCCGATGACGTCATCTTACGTTTTTTAGTTTTTAATTTTTTTCTCAGTAAATAAGCAATATAAAAAATGAATAAATATATGTTCGAGCAGCGGAAAAGTAAACAAAGAATTGGTATTTTTTGTTTCAGAGCTTAGCAATTTTGAAATGTTGTCCATTGTTATTGAACAGCTATCGCTCTCTATTTACCTACTATTTGAAGGAAGTTCACTATTTAAGTCTCGTTACGAAATATGATACAATAATGAGCTATTTATATTCAGTATAAACGTTCCTAATGTAAAATTATGCAACTCATCACTTTCTTAACGGTAACGCATCTGTATGCAACTAACGACCTGCCCCGGCTTCGCTCGGACATGCCTATGTCGATCGGAGTGGCGAACATTTGGAGGGCCTCCTCCAAATGTTCGCCACTCCGATCGATCTTTGGCTATTCTTTTATACCGTGGGAGAACCACGCTTCGGCATGAATGGGCCGGCTCGACCGGAGTGATACCACGACCTCACTGAAAACCGGCGTGAAGCAGCACCGTACTGTGAGAGAGGGTACCAGAGGCCTCATCCGGGGGAAAGGGGGTTTAACAGTAGGCAGCGCACTTGTGACTCTACTGGTGTTGCGAGTGTACATGGGCGGCGACAATCGCTTACCATCAGGTGATCCGTCTGCTCGTCTGCCACCTATCAAATTAAAAAAAAAATCACGCAGATCGCCTGAGGGCGCTCTACACTACCTTAGCAAGATTTACCCACCGTATTTATCTCTTATTTTTTGGTATGGTGATATTTTAACCATCTTTAATTGGCAATGACGACCCGTATGGATCAGTGGTAGTGAACGCTGCCTCTAGTGCAAGATGTGCGGGTTCGATCCCCGCACAGTACAAACATTTGTGTGCATGAACATGCTGTTTGTATTGGTCTGCTGGGTGTTTTCTACTATGTAGTATATATAAGTACTTATTTACAAAAGAAAAGTATTAAATGTATATACAGGGTGTATCTGTGAACATTTACATCCCTTTAACCACGTATTCTATCAATCATTCTGAACAACATTTGTTCTATGACTTTTGGAAATTCGCATAAAAAAATTTCAACTTCTCATACAAAGTCGGTCACGTGACTTGGTCATTTTGTATGGGGAGCCGAAAAATTTATCGACTAATTTCGAAAAGTCGGAGAACAAATGTTGTTCAGAATGTTTGGTAGAACACGTGGTTAAAGGGATGTAAATGTCCACAGATACACCCTGTATTTGTAATTCCTATAGTTGATTCTGATATTCGTAACACAGGTGCTTAAGCTATTCTCGGATTCAGATGTTTGTGATGTTATGTAAATAACACACTTATTTTTTTTCACTCTCGTGTTCAGCTCATGTCGAATCAAGCACTTACAAATTTCGTCGACTTGTTAACGCCTTCAGTGGTCTAATTGGTAGAACATTCACTCGGATTTTGGAAGGTGTGAGTTCGTGTCCCGCCTGAACACGAGATGAAATTTTTAAGTGTGTTATTTACTTCGGATGATTTGACTTTGGTGTGTTCGGATTGATTTAGTTTTTCAGATATTAAATGTAAACTCATAACAGCCTATGGTTAAACCTTAGTGGTTTTTTGTGTGCTGTTAGATGACAAGGTTAAAATATCGTTATAAAAAATGGTAAATAAACTAAAAAAAAAACTTAAGAATAAATTGCAAAAGATTGCTATAAATGAAAATCAACTGTTTGTGATGTTGTTAAATTTTTACTGAATTATTTTATCTAAACCCAAATATTTACTCTTCCAGGATCCCAATGTCATAGTCGGAAAGTTCACCAGCACCCCCGACCCAGTCACGACGCACCTGACCTCCTGCGTTAACGACAACGACACAGCGACCCACTCCAACCCTCAGGACAAGCCAGCCATGACCTTCCAGTGGCAGGCGCCCACTGACTTCTTAGGGGGCGTTGAATTCAGGTACCTAAACCTAACTATAAGTCCATTCAGTATCATCATGATCATCAGTAACCCACACTCGTCCACTGCTGGACATAGGTCTCCCCTAATGCACGCTACTGCTACCGATTCCCGATTCAGTGTGTGAAGGTGAATAGGATAGTTGAAAAGGGTCCAGAGGGTCCGTTGTAGAATAGTAAACTCGTAAAAATGAAGTATAAAATATTTATTGTATAAAAACAACAACAGGCACGCAGAATGGCAACAGGAGAAGAGCGAGAATCAGAAACAGCATGCGCTATAATTGGCTGGCGCAGTGGCGCCATCCAGTGACATGTATTACAAACTAGCTGTCGGTATGACAGCATCTGTTTACATATTTACCAATAGTTAAGGCGACGGGTAGGGCATACTAGCGACGCCAATCGATTTTAATTTTTAGCTACTAAACCGGATCTATTTTAAACAATTTCGGGGTTACGAACTCTCGGTAAACACTATAACTATTTATTTAATACTTATTGTTAACTGTTTGGTCTGCTTTTGGACTCGAATTTTGGATTACCGCCAAAAGTGGCCGCTTTAGGCGTGAATCGTTTCTTCGCGTACAAAAACGGACCCAACATTTGTGCATGGTTATTTAATAAATAGTATAAGTGTTTGCCGAGAGATTGTAACCCCGAAATTGTTTAAAATAGATCCGGTTCAGTAGCTAAAAATTAAAATCGATTGACGTCGCTAGTGTGCCCTACCCGTCACCTTAAAACGTTTCGGATTATGCATCCAGCTTTCTACAAATACAAAATATTGTAAAAATCATTAACTTTTTATGTTCTCATTCTTCCAAAATAACAGTTATTAATCTTTCTCAATTAATCTGAACAAGAACTTAAAGTAATTAATTACCAATAAAAATTGTTAAAATTTTTGTTCATAGGGATTGACACAAAAAATCACAATAAATCAGTCATAGGTATGGCAGCCATCTTACCATCGAATCGCGATTATTGTCTCGTGCAAAGTATGTCCACATGGATTGCATTAGGGACCAAGAATTGGCCATTTTCATCTATCAACAATAAATTATGAAATTATATTACTTGTATAGTTTTCATCACGGGAAATGCAAATATAACGTTATTTTCCCATGAAATCCTAAGATAAATTTTATTTTTCAAAATCAAAATTGAGGTTTTAGTATCTGCATGTCACGTGATTTCAAACGCCGACCGCCATGATGTGACGTCATTATACTAAAACATCTTTTTGACATCTTTGTTTACTTACCTAAACGTTCATCGAAATTTTGACATTTCTCAATTTTAGTTCCATTGAACTAAAATTGAGAAATGTAAAAAGGGCATTCCATTTGATTTAGTTATAGTGACGTCATGCGCCGTCACCATCATGGCGGTCTGTGTTTTAGCGCGTATATTTTACGTCAAATTTTTGATATTTTTTTTATAACTTTTAGTAGGCATATTTTGCAGAAATAAAAATAATGCTTGATTATCTGATATATATGAGCATTATAAAAATATTTTAAAAAATAGGAGAATTCCCTATTGTTAATTTCTCTTGGTGATGAAGGTGGTACCGACACGTCAAGTGAGAGTTGTTATTTTTCAGATGGAATAAGATACATTATTTTTGATATTTCATTCTTGAGTATTTTCCTGGCCTGACCTTCGCAACCCTTAAAAACTAAACATAAAGGATCCAAATTTATTTCCAGAGCAACAGTAGCACAAAGCTATGCGACCTTCTGGAAGAACGTGGAATCCCCACTCGTGGAGGTCGTGACTCCAAGTACGGTGATCACCACATCTGCTCCAGCTGTAACCACCACCACTACCACTCAAGAACCACCAGTCATATTGGCTAATAAGGTTAGTACGGAAATCTAGGTATGTGTGTAATTTGGCTATGCTACCATGTCATCAGGACCAGGTGGACAAAAAAAGATTTGGCTCGATATTTTAACAAATGACATGCGTGCCAATAACGTCGACATAAGGATGCCAAACTCTGTGCTAAGGGGCCGTCCATTAATCATGTGATTTTTTTTAGCATTTTTTAAGCCCCCCTCCCCCTTGGTGATACGTAGTGAGGGTTAAGACTACTTCCCCCCCCCCCTTTCCCAACATCACGTATATTTTAGTACCTAAATACAGGTATAAACTATATTTTTTTTAATTCTGAAATTAAGGGACCATGATAAAAAATGTCTACACTATTTATATATTATGCAAGTTCTTTTTGATTGCAATAAAAATAATAATAAACGAAGACTGTAATCATACGAAAAACGTTGGACGAATAAATAAATACAGCGGATATCTTACACCCCCCTCCGCCTTGTGTTATTTTCATGATTTTTATCAAACCCCTCCCCCCCCCCCCCTTTCAAGCCTCACGTGATTAATGGACAACCTCTAAGTGGATGTATATAAAGAAAGCGAACTTCGGGCTCCAAAACGGCAAAGTCGAACGTAACGTAACACGAAAGGTTGCAGGAAAACCAGCAGGAAAGTACCAAAACTTTGAACGATTTGAAAAATGCATGTGGAGGATCTGGCATAGCTGGACAAGTAGGTAGTAGACGTGTGTAACTCTTTACTGAAACGACTCAGTGATCCGACTCAGCCAAATGATACACTGTTCCGAATCTCTAATGATCGCTCCGAATGTATCATTCGACTCAAATGGATCCGAGTCCGAGTGAACCGAATGATCCGATGAGCCGAATGAGCTGAATGATCCGAATAAGCCGAATGATCCGATGAGCCGAATGATCCGAATGAGCGGAATGAATCACGGATCTAGGTATCTGAGAGTCGATGTTCCAAATGAAGCGTTACATTGTTCCGAATCTCTGCACTGATCCAGATGCAAAAGTTCCAATCTCTTGAAAGATACGTTTTTGCCAGGTCTAACAAGTAGTCAGTATGAAGTCGTTAAAATTGTGAAGTGCCGCAAGTCATAAAACGTCAATGCATATGAGAGACCAACTAAGAATAATGCGTCTAAAATTAGACCACGACACTTCAAATGGTTAGATTGTGCACGAGATATTTAACCTAAGCAGTTGAAGTCCTAAATTACATGTTAAGTAGGTTTCAATGTCTCCCCTCAATTATTAATTTTAGTTGAAAATTGGGCTTCTTCCTCCTTACGCTCTACTTAATGATCTATAATATATTGTCTTCTTTCCAGCCAAAACCAGTCACTGAAACTCGTGACGAAATCTACAGAGGATGCGACGACACCAAACTCTGTTTCGGAGTCCCTCAAAACTGCATTGGACCTGGAAACTGCAAGGCCATCGTCGCGGTCACAGTGGCTGGAGACATCTATACCTTCGAGATACAAGGAACCGACAACCCAAAATACGTTGCCGCTGGTCTGAGTTTAGACAACAAGATGGGAGACGACAGTGCAATGGAATGTGTCCAGGATAACGGTCGTGTCAGTCTCTTCACATCTTGGACTTATCCGAAGGCTGAACCATACGTCAGGAGATCAGATTCTCCTCAAGACATTGTGCAGTTGAAAGGATCTTCCGTCATCAATGGGAAGTTGTACTGCAAGTTCACAAGGGATGTGGTATCCACTGTGATGGGTCGGACCTTCGATTTGGCGAACAACAAATACAACTTGATGGCCCTTTCTGGCGATAGTATGAAAGGTAAACTGAACCCACACAGGCACTTTTTGGTATCTTCTTTGTCCCCCTTAATTCAATAGGTATCCCCGACCTTCTATGTATATCGGGTCGGGGCAGAAGATCTACATATAAGCATAGGTATTTTTTCTCCTTTCTCATAACGACATTTTTATTGAAATAGCTTTTTATGTCTTTTTGAAAGAAAATGCATTTACGAAAATTCGTCGAGTTGGTAGTTGGTAGAACTTCCACATCTTGTAGTTGTAGGTACCTTCAAGGTTTCCTTTCCTTATGCTTGATGTGCTGTTGCTGCTGTTTCCTTTGTATGATGTGCTGTTCGGTGAACCTAAATCAACAAATTGAATTTTTCAGATGCCGACCGCGTTGGCTTCCACTCCTTGGCGTACGAGTCGACCGGAGAGCCACTGTCTCTGGCCAGCGTCGGGACTGCGGCTGGAGCGTCCAAGCTTCTTCTCAAGCTTCATGGATCCTTCATGTTGCTGGCTTGGCTGGGTTCGGCTTCTATTGGAATATTACTGGCAAGGTAACTTGAATTAAGTTGTCTACATTCATAATTTTATTACTTATTACCTTACTCATGTTCCCACTCTGCTGGGATAAAAAACTCAGTGATTAATATTAATTTTGACTGGTATCAGAGCTACACCTAACGGGTGGGTGAATCAGCGTCGGTCTGACAACGCTAGCACACTGTAGAAGACTTTACACGTGCTTTAGAATTTCTTATTCTTCAACGTATGAAATTTTCATCATGATACTCATCTTGGACAACGAGGAAAGCTGACCTACCCATGACCTCCTGTTTAGAAGGCGAACTGAGCTACCTCCAGTCTTGATGTTATTTTAGTTATCAAATGCAAACATATAGATTGATATAGCAATTTATTTCTTTGCTTTTCAGGTATTTCAGACAAGTGTGGGTAGGCAGACAACTCGGAGGCAAGGACATCTGGTTTGCTGTAAGTATAGTTTAAGTAGTTATACTTATTTAAAGACTATAAATTGTATGGAAATTGAAAATAAATTTAATTATCATCCAATTCACACCTTGCGTCACTCAGCAGCGATCTGCTAACTACTAGATACGTATGTAGGTACAAAGAACGAAAAGGTTCGTCAGTTTTCAAATTGATTCGTTTAATATGCTATGAGTTTTCGTTACACAGAAAAATATTAGAAAGTTCAGATTTGCTTGTAGCAGCATTGATTCCTTTTGATGTAAAGAAAATTTCAAGAAGATTGGCAGATCTTTTTAAAACGGTATGTTAGTATAACCATGTATAACTGATTCTTGCCGTACAAGCGAAAATTTACCATAAGGTGAGGAACCTTTTTATTCTCTGCACCGTACCTTAGGAACCTAAAATGTTAATAAATAATATATTTCCAGTACCATCGCATCCTCATGGTGGCGACATGGTTGCTGACATGTCGTCGGGTTCATCCTGATCCTGGTGGAGGTGGGCGGCTGGTCTAGCAGTTCGGAGAACCCTCACGCGATCACAGGAATCGTTACTGTGGTGTTGTGCTTCATACAGCCTATAGGTAAGACCCAACTAAATACGAGGGAATAGAGAGTGCTCTTGTGTCTGCGCAAACATTTCTGCACTTGAGTATGTCCTAAGTTTCTGCATTTTCAATGTCGCCTTGCATGCACCTCTGGATTTTTCAAATCTATATGCGTATTCTACCATAGCTCGGCGGTGAGAGAAATCATTAGTGACCAAACCTACACATTTCAGATTAGTAGTTAGCTTCTGAAACGTATTCCATGATTCAGTTGGTCTGATTCCATAATCTAAGAGTTGCAAAAGTCAGACGGCAGTCGCTTCTATATAATTGTCAGACTCACCAAATCCTTGATAATGGTCCAAGCGTCTTCGGGTTCCAAAGAGACGGCTTCTTGACGCTACCGAGCATGACGATATGATGATGATGTGATGATGTCAATGTGGCTATTATTCACAAATAATATTCTTTGCATCTAGGTGCATACTTCAGACCGCACCCAGGCACTAAGAAGAGGCCAATCTTCAACTGGGCTCATTGGTTCCTCGGTAATGCTGCTCACATCCTTGCAAGTAAGTTTACATTCATACTTAAGTAATTGATTTCTGATTGCATGACATTGCATTGCATATGACATGTCCTTTTTTAAGCAAGTTTTGAAAAGTTTTCTTCCACGGTAGACAGCGGCATAACTGTGACCCTGCAATGTTGACGTCTATGAGCGTCGGTTACAGTTTATCATCGCATATTGGTCTGCCTTTAGCCATAAAAAAAACTTGGTTTTAATTCTGCGCTTGGTTTCCAGTCGCAACCATCTTCCTGGCGGTGTACCTCCCGAAGGCTGAGCTGCCTCCATGGAGTGTCTTCGTCCTCGCTGCTTTCGTTGCTTTCCACGTCATCATGCACATTGTGTTATCGGTAAGTATCTACATTTGTGTACTTTGTTACTAAAGTTTGACTATTCAGTTCCATCCTCTTCTTTCTTAGTCGGTTCTTCAAATATTGAGGATCATGACCTCTTACTATTTGAAATTGTTAGCAACTAATTTTCGCTATCTTGTGCAGTTCTTTCGGAATTAATCTTCTTCCGGAATAATCTCCTTTGATTCTCTAGCCACAAAATAAATAGACACAATGTTGCTAGCTGACTTTGATATCGAAAAGTTCGTTGAGCTACGCGCTAAGCATCGTCATGTGTCTCTCTCGCACACGCTCTATATACTCAGTTTTTGACTTCCTCCGGCCACATTGGCCACTAAGATTCACAACCAGTTGCCGAAGAAGAACCAATATTTTTGCCTCTCAACCAGTTCTCAAAGACGACTCACGTCAAACCACGCTGAAATTACTGTGCACTGATGTAGGTGGGCAGGACCAATTAGTACTAATTTGATAAACTGGTTTCTCAGCTAACGGTGTGCGTCTCCGATGGAAGAATAAGCAATGGGAGAGTAAACGCGTTCCCTATGAAGGACATGATGGGACAGCCTCGACAGACTACGCAGGTGGACAGGAGCACCGACGCACCGGTAAGAATAGCCCTATTCCTTTTTAATGTGATAGGTGATAGAGAAGCAGATGAATCACCTGGAGGTAAGCTATTGTCGCCACTCATGGATCCCCGTAACACCAAGTGGAGTCAAAAGTGTGCTAGTCTGCTTTTAACTGTGGTGTGAGTGAAGTCGTCACTCCAATCAACAGATGGAAAAGGGTGCCAAATACAGTTTACTATTTTGGAACAGGCCTATGACCTCAATGTTCTTCAATTCCTGTTAAACTAGGTAACCTACTAAAGCCACAGTAGAAAACGATCCATCGGAGTAGCGAACATTTGGAAATCGAGGCCTATGTCCAGCAGTGGACAGCAACAGGCTGTTGATGATGATGATACCTACCTTTTTATGAATTATAGGCCTACGCTTGACCACAATCGTACTGGTGGAAAATGACGATGAGGTTTAGGATGTATCACGTTCGCCTAGAAGATGCCTGTTCACTCTTGCCTTAAAGATGTCCAGATTGTAGTCGTCCGGAAAAATAGACCTTGGCAAGGAGTTCCTATTCCTTAGCTGTCCGCATAATCAGTGTGGAAGCGAATCGCTTCGTTCGGATAAGGGGTAAGCCAACAACGTATGTATGGAACAACTCTCCACGCCTACCTACCTACTTACCATATGCATGACAGAGACTTATGTTTACATTCTATGCCCACAGTTCTCCAGCTTCAGAAGACTGCTCCTCGGCATCTACGCGCCCATCGTCCTGTTGATCGCAGTCGCCATGATCTGCCTAGTTGCGCTCGCGCCAATCGGTCAAACATACAACACTATTATGGGTGCTTAAATGAGGAACGATAATGTATTATAGTCCGTGCCCAATAAACCTACGCGAAAAGTCATTCACAACCTCCTACCAATGCACTCCAAAAATACATAACGATACGAATAAAACGTATGGGTTGTACCCCTTAACGGGACTTAGCGGGCATCTCGAGGTAATAGGCGTCCACACACAATTTTAATCCCTAACACTTAAGTATTTTGAAATTAAGTGAATCATTTTGGTAACTAGTATTATGGAACGCGGTTTGCGTAATTTTAGCGTCAGTTCGCAAGACTACTTTTTGGTAAAGAGGCGATTGACTTTTTGTGGACGTTTAAAAGGCACGGCCACACTCTTTAAGATTGGACAACGAGCGAGGCCGTTTTACTGCTTCTAGATGTAGACTGAAAACGTTTTGAATATGAAATATGAAAAAAAAAAAACATTTTCAGTTATGCTAATAGGCAGTTTCTAGAAGTAGTGAAACAGCTGAAGGCTTATAATCTCTGGGAAAAAATCTGTTTTAGAAATGGACATCTTTGGGCCTTAGACACACTCGTTTTGATCAAAGCGTTTGCAATTGAATGAAATTAGTCTGCATATTTTTTTATTTATGTACCTCCTATGTATTAATGTACCTTTTCAACTTTTAAGACTTCCCTCATTCTGAAAATTTTATTCAGAGTTTCTGTATTCAGCCTTATTTACTCAGTATTTTCCTGGCTATGTAATGTAATGAATGATTAATCGACCCTAGTTGGTAAATTCAACTAAATTTATCATCAAATTTCATATGAAAGCTTTGATTAAATACCTACATTGGAACTTAGTATGTCTTTTCTTGTACATATTTTAAAATAAGAATAATTTAAATCTAAGAGAATTTACACAGTTCGAAAGGGATTTTGTTAACTGTACTTAAAAATTGTAAGATGGACTCCTTTTTCCGCACCTAGACTCTATCGGTATTTGTGCGTGATTCGCGTAATTGTACTTAAAAGATAGATATTATTGAATCCATTTTTAAATTATTTTTACATATTCTACTTTCTTTACAATAAAGTAATTTGCAACAAAGATATTGAGTAAGTACAAGTAAGCACAAAATCATGAAGAGGCTCAATTTTAAAAAGATTTAAAATAAAAAGTAAATTATTTACATAATTTTGACCATTTTTTTATTACAACATTTTAAAAATACATCACATCACATTTTCTAAAAAAGGTTGTGTAGGTATTAATTACTATATTAATGTTTTTTGTTTTATTGTAATTTAGTCTTATTAATTTAGTCACTTTAATTGACATAGTAAGGCAACTTTAAATTATGACATAATTAATGTAAATATTTTTGATAAAATAAAGAACAATTATTTTTAACAGTATGATGTTTCAATTATGTATCCTCTTTAGGAATTTGAGAATCTTCAACAGTTCGGGAAGCAGGTATGTAAACTTTAAATGAGTACTCAGTCCGAGGGAATGATCCAGGATTAACAATTTGACAATCTTGATAAGACCGTGTATAAGGCTGAAAATGGTCAGCTACCACCACCAAGTCTGGCATCGGATACAAGCTCAATGCATCAGCATGTTTCCAGTATACAGGTTGTACTCCAAGTGACAACGGTGACAGCGTACACTGACTGAGCAACGTCTTCGTCAAATGATCAGGAATATCTCCAGAGTCTGGGAAATGTATTGAATTTCTACACATCTTCGTAACCAAATCCTGTCTTATTAGAACTATTTCTTGTGTACAATACTGTATGCGACAAGGATTTGTTGTGAATATCACAGCATCACCTAATTTGTCCCTTATGTCTTTTGTTATAGAGTCTGGTATAGCAGGCCTTGGTAAAATATTTGGAGCAGCTGGATCACTTCTACCAGGTACAAAAATGAATTTGCAAGATTCTCGTAGCTTTGAAAACTGATGGATTGTTTCTCCTAAGGTGGTTAATGCAGCTTTCAGTTGTGTGCTATGTTCATATCCATAAGGACATGAGAGGAATTCTCCGAAGAAGACAAAGGCAATAGGAGGGAAATCATTGTAGCCAGAAAATAATGTCTTTAGTTTAGCCAGTACTTTTAAATTGTCAAACCAAACATCAGAAAGGAAGACAAACATCCCATCTTCATTTTCCTGTTCAATTTTCAGCAGACTTTGAGAATTCTTTAACAATGTCTTTGATTTTCCTCCGAAAGTGTTTAGACTGCCAAAATAAGGTAAAGATGTGGCTCGACTCTCTGACGGAGGAAGGACAAGGCCCATTACGTGCAAAACTTTGTCATCATAGAATCCTTCTGCTAAAACAAAGCTATTCTCCGTAAACAATCCTGAGTGGTACCTTGTTTCTGTCATATCTAGTACCACACTGCCTGTTGGGTCTTCTAAATAAAATTTTCCTTCCGTCAACTGAGTCAGTAATCCTAAAACAATAACCTCATCTATTCTACTCGATGAACTTAACAATACTTCAACCTTACAAAGCTGGAATTTCTTTTCCTGTTCACCAGAAGGCAGCACTTCTTGCGCGAAAAGCTTATTCCTTACCGTTCTTTGCCATATCAAAGTGTACCGGTCAATTAAATACTGGGCCTTCCATTTTGGTTCTGGATATAGGTTATTAGAAGTGTCCACATCCTTTGAAAACCGCTTTCTTTCATTGTCATACTGTAGTTTCGGTATGCTAAAGGCATCTATGACGTTCAGGACTGTTTCTGTTTCCTCTAAGCCGAGTGATGAACACTCTTTGTAAGCCGTTTCTAAATGTTCCTTCTCCAATACTGGTTGTGATAGACACTGGTGTAAAAGATGGGCGGTCAATTTGTCAATTACCTTTTGCCGCTCGTTTGGGGACATCGAAGAAATCTGCTCGGCAACGAAGGTACTAGCCTCCCGCCGGATAGTGAAGCCGCTGAGCTTGAAGGCATTGTTCACTTCTAAACGGATCTTTTGTAAGTCACTCATGGTCGCAAGTCATTGGCAACGTAGATAAGTGCACTTTACAACCAAGTAAACTAAATTTTGGAGAATATTGTTCTCCAAAAACTAGATAAATATCCCGCCAAAATCGGCGAACGAACAACAACTCAGCTGATGTTGTCAGTAAGTCAGTTGTCACTGTCAGTCAGTCAGTTCAGAGTATGTCAAATAAAGAAGGTTATAGATAAGAATGGAGACAAATCTCCTAATACCTATTTGAAGGCAAATATTCTTTCTCGCTCCGTAGGGTTTCACCCTTAGGGTGTCCATACAACTATAATTCATACTCGGACATTGGACATATTCTCGTGTCCTCCGAATGAATACGCAAGGACATAATAATGTATTTTTGTTGGTAGGATAAGGCATAGTTAGGTTACTTTATGATATTTGTATAAGAAAACATAGTTTTTTAAAGTTTATAATTAATAACACAATCGTATAATTTCATACCAGAAACACAGCTTAAAACACCTTTGTTTATTTATTTTTTCATATAATCACGTTATTCATTGAAGATGCAAAAGACATTGTTTGATACTACCTTTTACTTTTCCAAACGTAGTAATGAAAATGATTTTTAAAAAATGAAACTGCCACCATTACTGCCATAGGTACCACATTTGTATCCTGAAATTTATGAATGTTTGTCAAATAACACCTTTGTTAAGGTCTGGTTTTTGACACGTAACAAAATTGCGTGTTTTGAGCTCTTATCACCTTTGTCCACTTACCCCTTCAATAGGGTATACGACTAAGCTCAAGATTTTACAAAATATAAATATTTTATCAAAATATAGGTCAATATGTGCCAATGGCAAAAATTCTCAATTAAAAATATAGCATCTAGCCGGTTTTATGGTCATTCAAAGATTCATGGGCAAGTCCCAAGTAAAAGTATGAAATTAATAAAAAATAATTATACCATTGAAGAACCCATACAATTTGCACCAATTATTATAATAGAACCATTGACATAAACGAAACATTTGATATAGCTACCATACAAAATTCAAGTGAAATGCATACAAAATACTTAAGTGTGACGTCACATCTAAGTAGCCATTTGTATGGAGCGTTTTGGGTTTGCCCAAAATAATGTGATTTTAAAGTTGTGATATCTCAGGTAGTTTAAATGAGAATCAAGTGATTCTTTCAACGATGTTTCTATCATTGAGAGGTCTTTAGATTGCAAAAATAAAAAAAAAAAAATTGTCGTATACCGTATTATGTGGTCACCTTATGCAAACATTTGTTTTGTTATTGCATTGTTACCCTTTTTTTGGGTATGTTAGTTACCACAACAACGGGGAATTTCACGAAAGTTAAATAAAGGAAATTTCTAAAATAATGGAACATTACAAATAACAGGTTTTTAAATCGCCAGATTCAATAACAACTCAAGCATATTTAGTAATGAAATTAAAATAATGGGTGGAAAGTTATTTTTTTTTTTATTTGTAGGTGTTTGTGGTATGTATTTATATGCAGCAGATTTAATGCGTTTTGTTTTTCATTAAAACGTACAAACTAAATAATATAGGTATTATTATTTAATGGACCTAATTGTAATTTTGTAACTATAACAAAGTTTCGTGCAAAATGTAGATATGAGATGGCAGCCCTAGAGTCCAACGTAATGTCATTATCTACTTGTCTTCAACTTGAAACACTGAGATTGGTCTCCATTCTTATTATAACTTTCTGGTCAAATATCAGACTGTGAAATCCTTTTATAAATGGACAACATTTCAAATTTTTAACATGTCCATATTGTTTTTTTATATGAAAGTAGACATAAAATGAACAGACCCATATTTTTTCTTTTTTCAAAATTTGACCATTTTCATGCATAAAATAATTATTGAAATTCTTTTTATTCTAAATAGACGTAAGCGCCAAATGACGTCATCGGACGGCTGAATATAGCGATATTCCTTTGCTTATCATTGTTTTAATAAAAAAAAGGTACTACTGTCAAAGGTAAATAATACTAGTGTCAACATTGTCAACGTCATTCATACATTCAACGTTGACAAGTTTTCTTTTTTTTTTGACAGTTTCATGTCATGAGTTTGGCATTACGTAAATTTAAAACTATATGTGCTAAGCAAAGAAATATTTTACATTCTGCCGTCCGATGACGTCATCTTACGTTTTTTAGTTTTTAATTTTTTTCTCACAGGTGGCTAAATTTAAAGCCGTCCCATAACGAACGAGAATATACCTACCTGTCGCATCCAAACAAAGGAGACACACAGCGCATGTAAAGGAGAGGGGAAACTCCGATTCGGTCGTAACTTCCTTCAAATTAGGCCCTCAGATCGGTTCAAAATTGTTTTAAAACTCGCTTTTCTTCTTTCTTTCTCTTTCTAACCTACAGTATAAAAATAAAACGACGAACTCATTTTTTTATGGCTGCTATTGTGTCTGCTTTATACTTTCATGTGGAACACACCACACTTGATGACAGATGTTCGATTGTCAAATAAAGTCAAATTTGACAGCAGTTGCCAAATTGTTTCTTTTGGGGTGATTCGTTTGTTGAATCATTCGCGAATTTAATTATTAATATCTGCTAGCAAATGTCTGATTCAGTGGTTTCCTCTATATAGTTTTGTTCTATGTACATTTTCAAACTTTTCCCGCTGACTTTGCTATTGAATCGGCTGGTCTTGGTGAGTTATTTTCGTTTATTGCGACGTAGCGGTACATGGGCTTTTGAATTGCGAAATACTAACTTTTCACCTTCTAAACTCGCACGTATCTTTAAATACTTTCGCTATACAATAGGAACTTTCTTCTAAGACCATACCAATATGTAATGATCCTTTGATTGTCATTGATTCCTGCTTAATGATGAGAGAGACTGTTCCTATTTCTGAGTATTTTTTGTCCTACTAGTGCTGTTTATTTTTTGTTTAAATTTATCGTTTATATAAATACTAGCTGTGAGTTGTAGACGTGTGTACAGGGGTGTTAGGGAGCTCCGTAACCGTAACCGAAACTATCGGATATCCGATATAAAAAATAATCCGTAACCGTAACCGAATCCGAAATGATAGTTTCGGATAGTATCGGATAGGTGTTTTTGATCTAAAACATCTAAAATTTAGATAATACTCAATATAATATAATTATTTATATTTATTTTTATTTTAAATAGCTGTAATAATTACTCACAGACTGATTGTAATTCCTGCCAAAAACGAAATAAAACTACTTTATTACCTATTAGTATTGTACAGTGCTGTCCGTACAACAAAAACAGGTCCCGCCAGAATACCAGCGCTGCTACGGCAATGCATATATTGTAGTAGCAGCTAATGCTGAGGTCGGGACCTGATTGACCACACACTATCCACATCTCTTTGTCCCTCTTCTGTGTAATATTTGTTGTTTTAAGCCGTGTACCAACTGTATATGTTTGTTTCATGTGTATTGTGATGGTCAATAAATGTATTTTCTTTCTAACTTTGAATGATAGAAGATGATAGAAGAAAATATTGGTTTATTGATAGGTAATTGCTAATTGATAGGTAAAGTGAGTACACGCGATGATTGCTGAATGTGAACTAAGTAATGAGCTGAGTAAGGTGAATGATATTGGAACGAATCGGAAGAATATTGCTGGATGGACATTATGTACGTGTGTTGCACCGTACAAGTATTTTACTTTTAAAATTCCTTAATAATATAATATCCGTAACCGAAACTAACGGATAATCCGAAATAATTTATTATCCGTATCCGTAACCGTATCCGGTATAATAATCATTCCTATATCCGTATCCAATCCGTAACCGAAATTTCATATCCATAACATCCCTAGTGTGTAACTCTTTACTGAAACAACTCAGCCAAATGATACACTGTTACGAATCTCTGATGTTTGCTCCAAATGTATCATTTGACTCAAATAGATCTCGAGTTCGAGTGAACCGAATTATCCGACTTAGCTGAATGATCTGATGAGCCGAATGATCTGAATGGGCTGAATGAATCATGGATCTATCTGAGAGTTAATGTTCCAAAATGAAGCGTTTTACTGTTCCGCATCTGTGACATGATCCAGATGCAAAATGTAGTCTAGTGAGCTGTGTAGAGTGAATCTTCAATTCATCAAATATGATTTTTTCAAGATTCTACCACTTTTGTCGGAAGAAACCAGATCAGGGAAATACAATTTTCAATTCAAAGTCAACAACAATAAAAAACAGTTTATTTAACAGGAAGGGTTATGATTTTAACAGCCTATGTATCTAAGTATGTTTCATTTAGGGTCTAGAATCCAAAAAATATGAGGCCAGGTCACCTGGACAGTACTAAGGAATTGAATGATACCTCATTCATCAAAATTGGCTGGGTAGTTTAAGCAGAATGCCTTCCTTTTTCTAAGAAATATGTAATTTGGTATCCCTTTGTGATCTGTAAAAATCTAACCAACAAATTCAACACAATAAAAAAACAGATCTCATCATTACCATCACAGTACTAATTTTAATGATGTGTTGCAACCTTTATTTTGCTTACAGGGAAATCCACGAAAAATGGACATCATTAGGCCTTTTCAAAATATATCATGGTAAGATTAATTTTATTTATTTTTCCATGCCTATAATAATTTATTATTAAATAATGATGTATTACAAAACATGTCAATGTTTTGTTTAACCTATCTAATGAGTTAATGTATTAGGTATATTTATCACCATAATTTTTTGAATATCCAAGAAACTTCTCATCATCATAGCATCATACTAATGAAAAAAAAAATCCCCGAGGAACATAGGGTTGAATCATAAAAGAAAAATTGGCCTTCCTATAAAAATTGCATCAATCAGCTGATTAGTTTAGTATGGGGAGGTGATTATTTTTTTGGGGTTTGACCATAGGGTCTATATTCCTTAGGGAAAAACGTTTGTTTTCTATAGTAATGCCTCGAGATATTTCTCAGGTAGGTATTCAAAAAGTCTCGGTGTATATATTTTGATTTCATTGTATAGTTTACCATATATTTTATGAGCTTTATCATTACAGGATTTCAGAATTTTTCATTTCTTTTAATGATATAGGGGGCAGACGAGCAGACGTATCATGATGGTAAGCGATTACCGCCACCCATGGACACCTGCCACGTCAATGGCGTCACAGGTGCGCTGCTGTCCTTTTTAAAAGGGAGTAAGCTCTTTTCTTGAAGGTTTAAGAAATAAACCCAAAAGATGCCAAAAATCTGAAGACCTATTAGAAACTAATCTAAAATCGCTGAAAACCATGGTGTTAATTTGTAAACCTCTTATTTCGAATTTGATTTAGGGTCTGATAAATGCCCCCATAGTACACAGATTTTTTTTACATCACGTCGGTGCCGAACGAGCGTGCGGCTCGCCAAATGCTAAGCGACTTCCGCAGCCTATGGACACCTGCAACTCCCGAGGACTGGCTTATCCGTTGCCGACCCTTTATAACCTTAACACTTCTTTTTTTAAGGACCTCCTCCTCAACTTAGCGTTAATTCCCAGTTGCGACCAAAGCTGTTGCTCTGGAGCCCGGGGTATGCTTGGTTCTTGATTCGGGGAGTCTGCTAATTACAATGAAGCGACTGCACTTTAACAGCTGAACCAGACCAACCAACTCCTTTTTTGAATGACCTAGTTTGGGGCAATTTAAGTAATATGAAAGCAGATGGCTAACACGCATTCAAACTTCAAACGAGACACGCAGCGTGTTTGGAAGGGGGTAACACCGATTCGGTCGTAACATTCTGTTCGTTTTAGGCCCTCAAATAATATCCTAGATGATCGGTGTGAATTGTCTAGTGGATTCATTTGTCTTCTTTTTTTGAAAGGTGCAAACCAGATTGGTGTTTCCCGAGCATGAGTAAGGAGACCAATGAGCTGTTACGTCAGTGTGCCAATGTTTCCAGTGTGGAGGTGTCAGACGACGTTGAGGAGTTGATCAAGAGAAGCAAAGGGTTTCCCATCCCTTTTCCTATTGAAAGTGTCAGGTAACTAATGATCTTATTTTTTATATGTTTGGGGCATTTTTATGGAGCACCTCGACCATATGGGGTGTTGGTACAGCCCTATCGGATTATTTGTACAACCCTATGGGATGTGTACAATACTATGGGATGTTCGTACAACGCTATGAGATGTTTGTTGCTATTAGTGAATAAGTAAGTCTGCTGGGATTGTATTATATTATGACAATAGGATAAAGTTCTGTAACTTTTGTGCAATAAAGAGTATTTTTCTATTTAATTAAGGGATTTCTGGTCTTTTTTTTCTCCATTTTCTATCATTTGGAATGAATTCAAAAATATGTTTTGGTCTTATTGCCTGCATATGCCCCCCATTTTAGCATAATGGTACAGGCGCGACAAAAAAACGTTTAGCATTGACTATTGACCATAGACCAGGTGAAACCATTTTTAGTATAAAGTACAATTTGGGGGTTTTCAAAGCGCGAGTGAATAGGAATCTTCTAGGTAATCGTGCTACATCTTAGACCATATTATCACTTACCATCAGCTGAAATATGGTCTAACGCTTACCTATCTACAGTAAAAAAAAAAAAAAATAGCTATTTTAGAAGTGCGAAAACATCTCCACTACTAACGCTGAGCGCTACACTTACGCGCCGCGGCCCGTAAGTTATATTAATATTCAGTCAATATTAAAAAAAAAAACAATTGTTGACAGTTTCAAGTGTTGATAATGGCCTTATCTCGGTTTACTTGCTAACCATACGTAAAATACCATGATAAAAACATAATCAATTTCAACTGAGTCAACACGTAATGAGTAGACTCAACACATCACGGCGTTTACACCCTGGGCGGTATTTCGATTCCACAAGCTTGGGATAAAAATAAGTGAATACCTACGTTTTATTGGACACGGGTAATTAGGTACCTACGCACGGACAAGTATTTTTTTCAAATCACAGTTTATTTTGAAGTTTTAAAATCACGCGAGTTTCATTACAATAAGTATAGTGGTTTTGTTATTTATTATAATAAAAATAATACCAACTTTTTTCCGTATCATTTTCATGCGACTTTTTAAAAGTCCACAAAACACCCAATGTGTAAACACAGGTTATTTGGAGCGTATAATTCACAAGCTTAATAATGTGAATGCCCTCTTAATTTATGGGTGTAACTGTACTCATTAACAATTACTGCCGCTTATGTTTGTCATTGATATTTAAGTATTTTGGGAAACAAATACATTAAACGTAAAAAACGTATTTTTAGGGTTTCGAACATCAAAAGCCTGCCTGGTTATTTGTATTTTTTTATTTTTTTTTTTGCTGAGAAAGCAAAAAAAAAATATTAAAAAAAAATCATGTGTCCTTTTTTTATTTGTGTGTACTTAGTGTATTTTTATGAGACTGTTGTTTGTATAGTATTGTGATGTCCAAAATAATAAACTATTCCTATTCTTATTCTTAAAAGGAAAAATCGGAGCCCTTATAAGATAACATTGTTATCTGTCCGTCCGTCTGTCTGTCTGTGTGTCATCATTACCCTTTATCTCTCAGGAACGCATAATAGTTTTTTTTTATGGGCTAGAGGGCAGACGAGCAGACGGATCATATGATGGTCAGCGATTACCGCCGCCCATGAACACCTGCAACACCAGAGGAGTCACAAGTGCGCTGCCGACCTTTTAAAAAGGAATACGCACTTTTCTTGAAGGTTTGCAGGTCGTATCTGTCCGGAAATACCGCAGGCAATAGATCATTCCATAGTTTTGTCGTACGAGGCATAGAGTTAAAATTTAAACCGTATACCGTACCATAAAGTAGCCACTTTAAGCAATTTACGGAGAATATTGTTTCACAACATCACATACATTGATCTGACTCCGAGATAGGTAGCTCAAGCGCCTGTGTTACGGATATCAGAACCAACAGCGGAATTACAAATATATACATACATATAATACTTTTCTTTTGTAAATACATACTTATAATATATACAAACACCCAGACCAATACAAACAGATATGTTCATGCACACAAATGTTTGTACTGTGCGGGGATCGAACCCGCAACCCTTTTGCATTGTTACTTTTAGGAAGTAATTATTACTTACATAAGTTCGTCTCAAAAAATTGTTAATACAACCTGTGCGGATAAAGAAATGGCGGCGCATCTATTCACTTCTCGCTCGCACACCCACGAGTGCGACTATAGACCCAAATAGTGTGCGAGCGAGAAGTGAATAGATGCGCCGCCATTTCTGATCCCATTCTTTATCCGCACAGGTTGTACTTACCTTAAAGTATTTGTTGCAATTTTTTTTAATCTCCTATTTGCCACAATCAATAATAATCACTTGGCGGCGCTAGTATCTTATCGACCTTAAAGTCGTGAAAAACATAACCTCAGAATTGACTAAAAGAAAACGGTCGCCTATTCACCTAAAAATGCGTATTTCGTCGACCCTCCCAAGGGAATCAAATCCCTTACCATGGGGCTCTTCGCTTTGACCTATTAAATAATAGGTAATTTGTGGGAAACTGGGATTCTGTTTGTTGCAGTTTTCCCCAATTCTGAATTTGAGGGAAACACTTTGCACTGGGAATACACCAGAAAAATTGACATGGGAGAAATGTGAGAACTGAACTTTTGTAATTAATTAATAAAAATAAGGAGTCGCAATGGACAACATTTCAAAATTGCTAAGCTCTGAAACAAAAAATACCAATTCTTTATTTACTTTTCCGCTGCTCGAATATATATTTATTAATTTTTATATTGCTTATTTACTGAGAAAAAAATTAAAAACTAAAAAACGTAAGATGACGTCATCGGACGGCAGAATGTAAAATATTTCTTTGCTTAGCACATTATAGTTTTTAAATTTACAAAATGCCAAACCCATGACATGCAACTGTCAAAAGAAAGACAACTTGTCAACGTTGAATGAATGAATGACGTTGACAATGTTGACACTTGTATTCTTTACCTTTGACAGTAGTACCTTTTTTTATTAAAACAATGATAAGCAAAGGAATATCGCTGTATTCAGCCGTCCGATGACGTCATTTGGCGCTTACGTCTATTTAGAATATAAAGAATTTCAATAATTATTTTATGCATGAAAATGGACAAATTTTGAAAAAAGAAAAAATATGGGTCTGTTCATTTTATGTCTATTTTCATATAAAATAACAATATGGACATGTTAAAAAATATGAAATGTTGTCCATTACAAATTGATGCTACGAGTTTAAATGGGGTATAAATTAAAAAGATTTGATAAGCACGTTGTAAAATATCTTTAAGTATTTTTGCGATGCATTGTTTCTTATTATTTTGATAAATATTATAAAAAAAAACTCAATGTTTAGATCATGAACTACTTATATGACGACCCGTTTGGAACAGTGGTACTGAACGCTGCCTTTGGTCCAAGGGTTGCGGGTTCGATCCCCGCACAGTACAAACATTTGTGTGCATGAACATGTCTGTTTGTATTGGTCTGGGTGTTTTATTGTATTATAAGTATGTATTTACAAAAGAAAAGTATTATATGTATATATTTGTAATCCCACTGTTGATTCTGATATCCATAACACACCTGTGTTACGGATATCAGAGATAGGTAGAGTCCGAGATAGGTAGCTCAAGTACCTGCTTGAGCTATCTATCTCGGAGTCAGATCAATGTATGTGATGTTGTGAAATATTTATTATTTATTAATTTACTTAGCTATTTTATTTTTTATTAGCTATACACGTATTAATTATATAAAATAATTCAAATAAACCTTCAGGGAAAGAACGTATTCCTTTTTATAAGGTCGACAGGCAGGTGATCCGTCTGCTCGTCTTCCCCCTATCCCATAAAAAACGAGGTTCGAAATCAGCGGTGAGGTAGCACGACTTGCATTTGGTCGGTTTTTTTTCAGTTCAGAACCAATACGGTATTTTTGTTTCAGATTAGAAAAATTAAAGGTGAGAAGATCAATAGATAAGTTGAAGAGAAATATTGTTTCCACATACCCCATTGTACACGAACGAGTTTTACTGCTCATGACACATTTCCTCATTTACAAAAGGTAAGATAGCTTAAGTAGTTTTAAACAGTTTCGGGGTTACAATCTCTCGGCAAACACTATTTATTAAATAACCATGCACAAATGTTGGGTCTATTTTTGTTCTGTAAAAATTGATTCACGAAAAAACCGGCCACTTTTGGCGTGAATTAATTTTTCGCGTCCAAAAACGGACCCATAATTTGTGCATGGTTATTTAATAAATAGTAGAAGTGTTTGCCGAGAGATTCAAACCCCGAAATTGATTAAAATAGATCCGGTTTAGTAGCTAAAATTAAAAACGTTTGGCGTCGCTAGTGTGCCCTACCTGTCACCTTAAATAGGGTTATACAGGTAATGTCAGAAGTCAATAACAGCTGTGACAATGGCAACGCCATTTTGGATTACATAGGATATTACAAATTCTTTCAAAATTGGGGATCTTGGATAGGCGTTGACTGTTGGATGAGTTTTTATTTTACACTGCATATATTATCGTTATCGTTAGATATAGTTTGGAAATCTGGTAAAGATATGGAATTATATAATTTCATATCCTAAAATATCCTAACATACCAGTTTTACTACAAAATAATAAAAACGAAGATTTTCCTCAAATATAACATCGCGTCTCAAGTAAATCATTTATAATAACAGGAAAATGGTTATTCAAATAAGTGCTACGTGTACATTATACAAGGTGTATCTGTGAACGTTTACATCCCATTAACCACGTGTTCTACCAATCATTATTACATTTAATTTGTTCTATCACTTCTGGAAATTGAAAAAAATGGCATTAAAAAATTGCAACTTTTCATACAAAGTCGGTCACGTGACTTGGTCATTTTGTATGTGGAGTCGAAAAAAATTTTCGATGAATTTCGAAAAGTCGTTGATCAAATGTTGGTCAGAATGGTTGTTTAAAAATTGCTAGTTTAAAGCTTATTAAGTTCACATTATGTAATGTAAGTAATTGATTAATTAAGTGTTGTCTATTGTATACTCATCAATGCTGTGTTCGCCTGTAATTGGCATACATACTGACATCTAATTTACTATAAAAACTGTTATGATTATTTTTGTATGATGTGCTGTGTTGGTGAACCTAAATAAATAAATTGACCTGATTCCGTACTAAGTAGCTTAAGCACTTGTGTTACAGATATCAGACAACAGAGGAACACAAATATATACTTCAATACATATATTACTCCCAGATACTGAACAAACACAAGTGTTCATCGCATGAATGTTTGTCCAGGGTGGGGATCGAACCCACGACCTTTAGCGCAAGAGGCAGGGTCACTACCAATTGCGCCATCCGGTCAGTCACAAAATGTTCACAGATACACCCTGTATGCTACCAGGGACCTGCCCCGGCTTCTGTCTTATTATATTACTAGCGGCCGCCCGCGACTTCGTCCGCGTGGAAAAGTAACTTTTTACCCCCCTTTCAACCCCTTACAACCCCCTTTTCGCAATAAAAAGTAGCCTATGTTCTTTCTCAGGGTCTAGATTATCTGTATACCAAATTTCATTTAAATCCGTTGAGTAGTTTTGGCGTGAAAGAGTAACAGACAGACAGACAGACAGAGTTACTTTCGCATTTATAATATTAGTAAGGATTAGTAAGGATTAAATGATTTATACATAGAAACCTTTCTCTTGAATTTCTCTATCTATTGGAAAAGTGTGCATCAAAATCCGTTGCGAAGTTTTAAAGATCTAAGCATACATGGGGACAGACAGCAAAAGCGACTTTGTTTTATACTATGTCAGACGGATCACCTGATGGTAAGAGACTGCCGCCGCCCATGGACACCCGCGACACCAGTGGAGTCACAAGTGCGCAACAACCTTTAAAAGGAATACGCACTTTTCTTGAAGGTTTGCAGGTCGTATCTGTCCGGAAATACCGCAGGCAATAGATCATTCCATAGTTTTGTCGTACGAGGCATAGAGTTAAAATTTAAACCGTATACCGTACCATAAAGTAGCCACTTTAAGCAATTTACGGAGAATATTGTTTCACAACATCACATACATTGATCTGACTCCGAGATAGGTAGCTCAAGCGCCTGTGTTACGGATATCAGAACCAACAGCGGAATTACAAATATATACATACATATAATACTTTTCTTTTGTAAATACATACTTATAATATATACAAACACCCAGACCAATACAAACAGATATGTTCATGCACACAAATGTTTGTACTGTGCGGGGATCGAACCCGCAACCCTTTTGCATTGTTACTTTTAGGAAGTAATTATTACTTACATAAGTTCGTCTCAAAAAATTGTTAATACAACCTGTGCGGATAAAGAAATGGCGGCGCATCTATTCACTTCTCGCTCGCACACCCACGAGTGCGAGTATAGACCCAAATAGTGTGCGAGCGAGAAGTGAATAGATGCGCCGCCATTTCTGATCCCATTCTTTATCCGCACAGGTTTTACTTACCTTAAAGTATTTGTTGCAATTTTTTTTTAATCTCCTATTTGCCACAATCAATAATAATCACTTGGCGGCGCTAGTATCTTATCGACCTTAAAGTCGTGAAAAACATAACCTCAGAATTGACTAAAAGAAAACGGTCGCCTATTCACCTAAAAATGCGTATTTCGTCGACCCTCCCAAGGGAATCAAATCCCTTACCATGGGGCTCTTCGCTTTGACCTATTAAATGATAGGTAATTTGTGGGAAACTGGGATTCTGTTTGTTGCAGTTTTCCCCAATTCTGAATTTGAGGGAAACACTTTGCACTGGGAATACACCAGAAAAATTGACATGGGAGAAATGTGAGAACTGAACTTTTGTAATTAATTAATAAAAATAAGGAGTCGCAATGGACAACATTTCAAAATTGCTAAGCTCTGAAACAAAAAATACCAATTCTTTATTTACTTTTCCGCTGCTCGAATATATATTTATTAATTTTTTATATTGCTTATTTACTGAGAAAAAAATTAAAAACTAAAAAACGTAAGATGACGTCATCGGACGGCAGAATGTAAAATATTTCTTTGCTTAGCACATTATAGTTTTAAATTTACGAAATGCCAAACCCATGACATGCAACTGTCAAAAGAAAGACAACTTGTCAACGTTGAATGAATGAATGACGTTGACAATGTTGACACTTGTATTCTTTACCTTTGACAGTAGTACCTTTTTTTTATTAAAACAATGATAAGCAAAGGAATATCGCTGTATTCAGCCGTCCGATGACGTCATTTGGCGCTTACGTCTATTTAGAATATAAAGAATTTCAATAATTATTTTATGCATGAAAATGGACAAATTTTGAAAAAAGAAAAAATATGGGTCTGTTCATTTTATGTCTATTTTCATATAAAATAACAATATGGACATGTTAAAAATATGAAATGTTGTCCATTACAAATTGATGCTACGAGTTTAAATGGGGTATAAATTAAAAAGATTTGATAAGCACGTTGTAAAATATCTTTTAAGTATTTTTGCGATGCATTGTTTCTTATTATTTTGATAAATATTATAAAAAAAAACTCAATGTTTAGATCATGAACTACTTATATGACGACCCGTTTGGAACAGTGGTACTGAACGCTGCCTTTGGTCCAAGGGTTGCGGGTTCGATCCCCGCACAGTACAAACATTTGTGTGCATGAACATGTCTGTTTGTATTGGTCTGGGTGTTTTATTGTATTATAAGTATGTATTTACAAAAGAAAAGTATTATATGTATATATTTGTAATCCCACTGTTGATTCTGATATCCGTAACACACCTGTGTTACGGATATCAGAGATAGGTAGAGTCCGAGATAGGTAGCTCAAGTACCTGCTTGAGCTATCTATCTCGGAGTCAGATCAATGTATGTGATGTTGTGAAATATTTTTTATTTATTAATTTACTTAGCTATTTTATTTTTTATTAGCTATACACGTACTAATTATATAAAATAATTCAAATAAACCTTCAGGGAAAGAACGTATTCCTTTTTATAAGGTCGACAGGCAGGTGATCCGTCTGCTCGTCTTCCCCCTATCCCATAAAAAACGAGGTTCGAAATCAGCGGTGAGGTAGCACGACTTGCATTTGGTCGGTTTTTTTTTCAGTTCAGAACCAATACGGTATTTTTGTTTCAGATTAGAAAAATTAAAGGTGAGAAGATCAATAGATAAGTTGAAGAGAAATATTGTTTCCACATACCCCATTGTACACGAACGAGTTTTACTGCTCATGACACATTTCCTCATTTACAAAAGGTAAGATAGCTTAAGTAGTTTTAAACGATTTCGGGGTTACAATCTCTCGGCAAACACTATTTATTAAATAACCATGCACAAATGTTGGGTCTATTTTTGTTCTGTAAAAATTGATTCACGAAAAAACCGGCCACTTTTGGCGTGAATTAATTTTTCGCGTCCAAAAACGGACCCATAATTTGTGCATGGTTATTTAATAAATAGTAGAAGTGTTTGCCGAGAGATTCAAACCCCGAAATTGATTAAAATAGATCCGGTTTAGTAGCTAAAAATTAAAAACGTTTGGCGTCGCTAGTGTGCCCTACCTGTCACCTTAAATAGGGTTATACAGGTAATGTCAGAAGTCAATAACAGCTGTGACAATGGCAACGCCATTTTGGATTACATAGGATATTACAAATTCTTTCAAAATTGGGGATCTTGGATAGGCGTTGACTGTTGGATGAGTTTTTATTTTACACTGCATATATTATCGTTATCGTTAGATATAGTTTGGAAATCTGGTAAAGATAGGAATTATATAATTTCATATCCTAAAATACCTAACATACCAGTTTTACTACAAAATAATAAAAACGAAGATTTTCCTCAAATATAACATCGCGTCTCAAGTAAATCATTTATAATAACAGGAAAATGGTTTATTCAAATAAGTGCTACGTGTACATTATACAAGGTGTATCTGTGAACGTTTACATCCCATTAACCACGTGTTCTACCAATCATTATTACATTTAATTTGTTCTATCACTTCTGGAAATTGAAAAAATTGCAACTTTTCATACAAAGTCGGTCACGTGACTTGGTCATTTTGTATGTGGAGTCGAAAAAAATTTTCGATGAATTTCGAAAAGTCGTTGATCAAATGTTGGTCAGAATGGTTGTTTAAAAATTGCTAGTTTAAAGCTTATTAAGTTCACATTATGTAATGTAAGTAATTGATTAATTAAGTGTTGTCTATTGTATACTCATCAATGCTGTGTTCGCCTGTAATTGGCATACATACTGACATCTAATTTACTATAAAAACTGTTATGATTATTTTTGTATGATGTGCTGTGTTGGTGAACCTAAATAAATAAATTGACCTGATTCCGTACTAAGTAGCTTAAGCACTTGTGTTACAGATATCAGACAACAGAGGAACACAAATATATACTTCAATACATATATTACACCCAGATACTGAACAAACACAAGTGTTCATCGCATGAATGTTTGTCCAGGGTGGGGATCGAACCCACGACCTTTAGCGCAAGAGGCAGGGTCACTACCAATTGCGCCATCCGGTCAGTCACAAAATGTTCACAGATACACCCTGTATGCTACCAGGGACCTGCCCCGGCTTCTGTCTTATTATATTACTAGCGGCCGCCCGCGACTTCGTCCGCGTGGAAAAGTAACTTTTTACCCCCCTTTCAACCCCTTACAACCCCCTTTTCGCAATAAAAAGTAGCCTATGTTCTTTCTCAGGGTCTAGATTATCTGTATACCAAATTTCATTTAAATCCGTTGAGTAGTTTTGGCGTGAAAGAGTAACAGACAGACAGACAGACAGACAGACAGACAGAGTTACTTTCGCATTTATAATATTAGTAAGGATTAGTAAGGATTAAATGATTTATACATAGAAACCTTTCTCTTGAATTTCTCTATCTATTGGAAAAGTGTGCATCAAAATCCGTTGCGAAGTTTTAAAGATCTAAGCATACATGGGGACAGACAGCAAAAGCGACTTTGTTTTATACTATGTCAGACGGATCACCTGATGGTAAGAGACTTGCCGCCGCCCATGGACACCCGCGACACCAGTGGAGTCACAAGTGCGCAACCAACCTTTAAACGCTCCTTTCCCCCGGATTAAATTAACGATAAATACCGTCAGTAATAAAAGCCTATTCGAAAACACCAAGAGTCCAATTCTCTGAAATTGCTATTTTGTTATCATATGTGGTAGAAATACCGGCAACACGTACCAAACGGTTCAAAGGTACAATTCATGTTGCGTACAGCTATGGAATGGAACTCTCTGCCGGAAGATGTGTTCCCTGAACGCTATGATCTGAACTTATTCAAGAAAAGAGTGAATAGGCTGTTACTAGACTAGGTATGATCCATCCTCGGCCACATCATCACTTACCATCAGGTAAGATTGTGGCTAAATGTCTGGCTGTTCTAATAAAAAAAAATGATATAACGCAAACACATAGTTTTTTTGTATGGTTCTCATGCGACATCCTGCCATGTTTTTTCATATCGAAAATTGGGCCCATAGTCTAATGCCCGGGTTCGCCCAAAATCAGTGTCATCCTGGGGTTAGAAACTATTAGGTATGCGTAGTAGGGCGGCACGAGTAAAACACAAGCTAGCTAGCAACGCACTGCACTGACTAGTAGTGGGCAGTTATAAAACGTAGATAGTTGTACAACTATCTATCTGCCTGAATAACGATCACTCGTTGTCCAACGGAAAATAACTATCTATTTTCCACAACGCTCTAAATTCACTCTTATGTCAACGGCACAAGACAGCTTTTGTTTGGTTATGGTTACTAGCTTCTATTCGTTTATCTGTACTTAAGTCGGCTATCTGTACTTAAGGAACATAATTTATAAATGTTCACACAGTATTACTATTTATATATTTATGCTAGTTATAATCTGATCACGGCTATTTGGCATGTGGCGAAGGTCGGATCTAATGCTATTTTGATATTTTCCCACAAGAAAATGCTGTACAGAACGCGCTGCTGTGAATGTCACTGAAGTGTCCTTGATTGTAGTCGCAAATGACGTTTGACTTGCACGTATTGCAGTGAATTATTGATACTGTTAGACGTCGTTGTGAAAATAGATAGTTGTCGAAAATAAATAGTTATTACAACGTTATTCACCAACGAACAACGTTTTCGTTTCGTGATTTCAAATAACGATAACGACACATCGCTAGCACTGACGCTTTATTCTCGGGGAGTGGCTGGTGCGGGGACGCAGCCACACGCACGCAAACATGCATACTCTACAGAAACTTTGCTCTTTCTATGTCTGTTTGTCTGAAGCTGGCCTGCTGGGTTCATCGAGATCAGTCTCCGACTGTAATTGTTCTTTTTCTTACTTACAGAGAATTCGGCACAAGTATAGAGAAAGCGTTCTACAAAGACATGACAGTTTTAGAGCTAATTGATAGGATACTCAAAAAGAGGGCTATAACGTTTATGGATTCTCAGGATTATTACAAGCTGATCACAGGGGAAGAGGGGTGAGTTAAAAATTAAAAATGTTTTGTCTCTAAATTTTTAAATTTTCGAAGAAACAACTTTCCGAGCCGGTGGTAGAATCGCATTATGTTTATTTATTTCTTTAGTATATTTTATGTATCAACATATATATGTAAATCATACATAAGTACCTACTTATAAATAGTTTTAAGTCAACAACACACTTAAAAATTTTCATCTCGTGTTCAGGCGGGACTCGAACCCACACCTTCCACAATCCGGGTGAATGTACTACCAATTATACCACTGAACGCGTTACTAAGTCAACG
This sequence comes from Marasmia exigua, assembly GCA_019059595.1. Taxonomy (NCBI): domain Eukaryota; kingdom Metazoa; phylum Arthropoda; class Insecta; order Lepidoptera; family Crambidae; genus Marasmia; species Marasmia exigua. The sequence continues at coordinate 8,923,900 of CM032485.1, forward strand.
AAATTTGTAAGTGCTTGATTCGACATGAGCTGTAGTTTTAAGTCATTCAAATGTATGACGATTTGTAAGTGCTGTGTACAAGATTAAGCAAATAAAGAATTATTTGACTTTGACTTGAAATCTATGTGCGTATTTCTACCATTAGCTCCGCGGGAAAGGAAACCGTCGTGAGGAAACCAGCACGTTTCGGATTCCTCGGGTCCTAGCGCGAAGACGTGAATATACCAACAACTTTATCCCGACTTATTTATGTTGGTCCGACGATATTGTGACGGCAGTGGGGAAACAATGGATAAGGCTGGCAAGGGACCGAAGGGAATGGCGGGATAAAGAAGAGGCCTATACTCAGCAGTGGGTGGATGTGGGCTGATATGATGATGATGATGATCCAAACAAAGGAGAAACACAACGGATTGGAATGTGAAAGAAAGGGGAACTCAGATTCGGTCGTAGTCCGGTCGCGTTAAGGTCCCTGAAACGTGTAACCATGATTCAGTTGGTCAGGTTCCAGTGTCAAAGGGTTGCGTAGGTCAGACGGCAGTCGCTTCATTGTAATTACCAGACTTAGCTTATCCTGAATCATGGTCTAAGCGTACCGCGGGCTCCAGAGTGACAGCGATCCGGGGTACATTTGGATCATGATGTTGATTTGGGGAGTCTGGTAATTACATTAATTTATTATTTATACACCCAATAGACTGTATCATCATCAGCCCATTTAAGTCCCCACTGCTGGGGCACGGGCCTCCCTCAATCAAATGAGGGATAATTGCCATACTCACCACGCTTGGCAGACGGGTTGGCGATGGTTTTGATATAAATGCAGAGTTTTCCTTCTCTGGGTGCTGATGATAATAAATAAATAATAAATATTTCACAAGATCACATACATTGATCTGACTCCGAGATAGGTAGCTCAAGCACCTGTGTTACAGATATCAGAATCAACAGTGGGATTACAAATATATACATATAATACTTTTCTTTTGTAAATACATACTTATAATACATAGAAACACCCAGACCAATACAAACAGACATGTTCATGCACACAAATGTTTGTACTGTGCGGGGATCGAACCTGCAACCCTTGAACCAGAGGCAGCGTTCACTACCACTGTTCCAAGCGGGTTCGTCAACAATAATATATCCAATAAGATACTCTTTTTAATCGCTAAAATTTTTGTAAGTACAGTATCATGGGTGTAGGCGAACAGTTTATCATTTCCACAAATTCTTGTCATTTAAGTAATCATTAACTGTATAATAGGCTTTAGCCATTAAATATTTTTTAACATGTGTTTTAAATTTAGGCAGGCAGTCCATAGTGCTAATCGAATTATACTATATCTTTAAAGTGAAGACGGCTGGGAATCCATCGGCACCCTGCAACAGAAGCCGCCCCTCGTCCTGGAGAACTGTCTCAGCTACGATGAGATGAAGCTCTCTGCGATGGTGTACGTCAGCGGTCAGACCGAGTGTATCAATGACGGCTCCAGGCAGAATGCGGGGGTGGTGAGGGAAGAGGATGCTGAGCCTGATGCTATTATAATAGGTAAGTCTCACTCGAATATTCTAACGCTGTTTATACAACGTGTTATTTAAATAAAAATAAATAATAAATATATATAATAATAAAAAAGCAGTGCATGCGCTGTGTTTCGCTGCGTGAGTACGGAGTGAGGGTACCGGAGGCCCAATTCAGGGGAAGGGGGGTTAAAAGGTAAGCAGCGCACTTGTGACACCACTGGTGTTGCAAGCGTCCATGGGCGGCGGTAATCGCTTACCATCAGGTGATCCGTCTGCTCGTCTGCCACCTATATCATAAAAAAAAATAAAAAAAATAACGCAATACCTTTCGAGTGGCAGCTCAGTCCATGAAACTGAACATCTTTCACTATGGAACCAACATTGAAAACGCAAAAAAATAAAAAACATCTGTTTCAAACAAATCGATCAAGCGCAGCAAGCCATTTTGTATAAAACTGTTTTTTTTTCGCAATTAAGTAAGTTATGTTATAAGTGGCAGACGAGCAGACGGATCGCCTGATGGTAAGCGATTCATCATCATCATTTCAGCTAACAAACGTCCACTGCTGGACATAGGCCCCCCCCCAATGTTCTCCAAACAGATCGGTCCTGTGCCGCCCGCATCCAAGGGATTCCCACGACTTTTCCCGGAATTTTCTACCACGTACCTCAGTTCTGTGGAACGGTTTGGTTAGGAGTATTTCCGGACAGCTACGACTTAGGGACCTTCAAGAGAAGAGCGTAGTCTTTTTTAAAAAAGGCCGGCAACACATTAGCGATCTCTCTGATTTCGCGGATGTTCATGGGCGGCGTTGATTACTTTCCATCAGGTGACTCGCTTGCCCGTTTGTCCGCCTCTAGCATAACAAAAAATACTTCACCAGATCGTCGGTCCACCTTGTGGGGGGCGCCACGGCTCCGACCTCTCCTGTACGTGGCCTACCTATACTACTGTACGTAGCGTACTTGTACAACCCTATACTGCCTCCACTCGAGGACCTTTCTGCCCCATCGGCCGTCTGATCTCCTTGCAATGTGCTCTGACCATTGCCATTTCAGGCATGCAATTTTTTAGGCTGTGTCTTTGACCTTGATTCTCCTGCGGATCTCATGATTCCTGATACAATCACGCAAGGAGACTCCTAGCATAGCCGTTTCCATAGCTCTCTACGTGACAGACGGTGACATCAGTGTGCAGACGGCACTTAAACGTAGAATATTCGGAGATGTTGTTGCCCAATGGCAGGAGCGCTGGTCGACCAGCGACAAAGGAAGAGAGTTGTCGCAGTTCAGACGTAGAAATGAGATTATCGGCCGGTTGGGTGGAACCAGACTACGCTGTGTCACAAATACTTACAGGACATGGGAGTTTTAACAGCAGACTGCACGCGATGACTCTCTGTGAGTCACCTGTATGTCCCTGTGGAGAAGCTGATGAAACTCGGGACCATGTGCTGTGGGAATGTCAGCTGTATGAAGAAGAGCGGCAACAGATGCTGAATGACTGGAACAGAAACGAGATAGGACCAGTATACCATCAAGAGATGGTCAACTCTGCAGAAGGTTTTCGACGGTTGCGTGCGTTTGCACACAAAAGGCTTAACATCAGGAAGGAGATTGATTGATGTGGAACTGCCCGAGCGCGAGTCGCTTGTGTTGTGGTGTTTCACGCCCCATTTGGGGAGAAGTGACATTGAGATGGGACACAGACACAGACTTTGTAGGGAGTGAAGAAACGCACCGGGGAAAGAGCCCTTAGCAAGTACCTGGTGAGCGTCTCCCAAGATTCGGTCCGTATGCCGAGACGGTAGGAAGGACCATGGGCTGGTGGAGGGACTGCTCTCTACGTGACTTTGAGCCTTCTTAAGCGTCTCATTGTAAGCGGCCACGTTTCGATTCCGTATGTCATCACTGGAAATACACGCATTAAAGCGATAAGCTGTAAGAAATTGCCGCCGCCAATAGACGCCCATAGACACTTTTAATTAAACCCCCCTTTCCTCCGGATTGGGCCTCCGGTACCCTCACTCACGCAGCGAAACACAGCACAGCGCTGCTTTTCGCCGGTTTTGTGTGTGGAATTATTTCAATGTATCTACATATCTGTTACCTAAACAACTACCTACTTTGTGACCTTGGGAGAGCCACGCTTCGGCATGAATGGGCTGACTCGACCGGAGTGATACCATAGCCTCTCAGAAAAACGGTGTGAAGCAGCACTGTACTGTGTTCGCTGCGTTAGTGAAGGTACCGGAGGCCCAATCCGGAGGAAAGGGGGGTTAAAATGTCGGCAGCGCACTTGTGACTCAACTGTTGTCGTGGGTGTCTATGGGTGGCGGCAATCGCTTACTACCAGGCGATCCGTCTGCTCGTCTGCCACGTATCACATAAAAAAAAACAAGTTTAATGAATTTTCAGGACTAATCGGTGCGAGATTCGAGCGCAAATTCCGCATGGACTACGAAGACATACTGATCACAGAGCAACAGAACTGCCTGGAGAACGGCTACGGTGAGGAAGTCACGCCCACCACTTGCCTCAACGTGTTGAAGACTACGTACGTCAGGAACAACCAGTCGGCCAGGCATATGTGGCGGCAGATGTGGTCCGAGTTCTACCAGGTAAGTGAAAAATTCTCTTTCATGGAGATGCCTAACCGCGCCATCTAGCGAAAGTAATTTGAACCTACTTTTAAGCACAAACGTGCTCCCTTTCATAGAAAGCCATACTTGAAAAACCGTCGCGAAGCCGTTAGTACTGGGCTTACGTTCTTTCTCTACCGCACCGGTATAGAGATGCATTAAAGCTGCGTTAGGGTCGGTTGGATCTCTTTCACACTCTGTGACAGTTTTCTTCCGATGGCACATTCCGTTTCAAGCGCTTTTTAAATTCCATGCTTTTAAGTTAGGGTAGCGCCATCTATCCTACAGCGGCTGAAGCGCATTACCTATCACATACTTTCTAGTGTATGGCATATAGGATAGATGGCGCTGTCCGTCTAAGCACCACTGCGCTACCTAATGGCGATTGTAATGACTTCTGAATCGAAGATTATACCAATAACACGTAATGTCATCGAGGTCCGAGTTCTTTATTTCCAAACCCCAAGAAATCCTGACAGGCCGATCTGAAAAGGAGACATTCTCCAAAAAAAGACATGTCCCTATAACTGACCAGGGTTCCACAGGGTTTCAAAAAATCACCACCACCAATGGTATCACGAATGATGCCACGGCCTCACAGAAAACTGGCGTGAAGCAGCACTGTGCTGTGTTTCGCTGCGTGAATGAGCTCTCGTATTCTTTATTTCGCCGAGTATAAATTATTACTCGGCGAAATAAAGTATACGAGAACGAGACGTACTTATGTTTATTTGCAGTTATTAGAAAGAGACACTAGATTTTCATCCCTATACTATTTTGGCCCTAGAGTTATCTGGTTTTGCCATCGTCAGCTTTAGTCAAGTTGTAATCATCCCACTTAACATTTTCAGGTACACAGTTATACATACGAAGAACTCCTCTGCTATATAACTCTGCAAGAGAAATCGGAAGAGAAGAAGTACACAGACAGATACGTACCAATAGGGGACATGGTGTTTGACAACGAGGTCTATTACAAGAGGATTAGTGTGTTGGCGGAAAGTACCCTTCTAGAGGCAGAGGACAGAGCGAAAACAGCTGAGAGAGATGCTTTTGTTAACGTTATTGGTTGTGGTACGTATGGTCATTCAAGTACTTTTAATTTCTCATGATTTCAAAAGTCACAAAAGTGTACATTTAGGTGTGTGCGTGCGTGCGTGCGTGCACATGTTTCGCAGTTTGTAGTTCTTATTCCGTGGAGCGTAAGAGCGTACAGTGTGCATCAACTTTTGCTGTTGCCTGTACTTACAATATTAGTATCTAATATAGTATTGGGCGCCGACTTCGGTTACACCTTTTTTCGAGTTTACTGTTATAAAATTAATGTTATCTGAACTTAATACTCATTAAGTGTTAATTAATATTTATTTTACACTATTTAGTTCATGGTTTTTGAAGGCGGTTTTTTTTCATAGATTTTTTTTTGTATTTTGCCGCAAGGTCATGAACATTGTGTTATATGACTCTTGTTCGAATTAGCAATCATATTTTCAAGTTTTTTACAATACTAGACTGCGCCCGCGGCGTTACTCACGCAGGTTAAGTCTTTATTACAAAAGTCTACATTCAGACTTCAAACCCGCGAAACTACCCCTTAGGGGTTGAAAGTTAAAAAATCCTTTTATTATTTTTAAAACCCATGCCAAAACATCAATTTTGAGTTTCCTACTTTACTAATGATGAAACCCCTATACTTATTTACCTTTATTTTACCCCCTCGTAAGGGTGATTTTCCAAAAACATTTAAGTGAACTTTGTTTTATTTCAAATTATACGTATAATACAAATTTTCACTATCCTAACATCAAAGATGACGGATTTCCATAAAAACTTCAAACCGCCTTTTCAACTTGTTCTTGGTTTAATTTAAGGGGAACGAATAGCGATTTTCAAAATTCTTACATTAAAATGGCAAAACCCTCCTACTGCATTTCACCACCTATTATACCCCCTTTAAGGGCGATTTTCCAAAAAAAAATAATAAGGTTACTTTTATTTTAAATTATTAGTCTCAATACAAATTTTCACATTCCTATCATCAAAGATAGCGGACTTTCATACAAACTTTTAACCGCCTTATTACCCCCTTAAGGGTTGAATTTTCAAAAATCTCTTCTTAGTGCTCACTTTCACTATTAAGGTAATCTCCGTTCCAAATTTCAAGTTTCTAGGGTAAGTAGTTTAGGCTGTACGTGCATTCCTAGTCACTCAATAACTTAATACCTTTGTCACTCAGGTTCTCCTTTTATATATATAAATATAGATAAGTGTTTAAGTTAGAAGAAGTAGACAGAGTCCGTGGTATCCCTCTAGTCAAGCCGGCCCATTTATGGGACTTAACTATATCAATCTACACTGGTTTTCAGGTCTCGGAGTATGGAAGATATCTCCGCACCAGACAGATGTGTACGTGCTGACGTTCCTAGAAAGGATACGGTCGTTCCTCAAGAAGGATCTCCTGAACCACGTCTCCGATGTCAACTTTGCCTACATCAGACCGAGTAGTGGGATACTTAACTTATTTACTGGTAAATTTGTTTTTCTACGTGTGGAATTGAGAGGCGGGGTCACAGGCGTACCCAGCTTCTGGTCTTGGGAGGGAATCTGATTTTTTGTCCCAGCTTCTGCATATACGGGTCATGGTCATACCAAAACATCTGAGCATTTGACATAAAGACAACTGTATGTAAGTATACATCAAGGTAAAGTAAAGTTTTTGGTGAAATTGTCTGAGGCTTGTTCGTTTGTCGCCACTAGCAGAAAAAATTTGTTAAATATTTTTGGTAGGATTGAATGCTAAGATCATTTTGATGCTGACTGTACGTACAAATATTGAAATAAAATGCTAAGCCGTGAAGTAAACACGTTTGTATGAAAAAAACGTTTAGGGCAGTTAGGTGTGTCTCTGAGTGTACTTCATTGAACTAAATGCAAAGCTTGAAATTACTAGCTTAGTGACCTGACATCGGTAGCTTATAAACTAGGTATTAAACTGCTGCTGACTGCCTCGGTGGCGCAATGGTTAGTGGGTCGCACTTTAAAGCGACGGTTGCGCCTGGAGTCCCGGGTTCGATCCCCGGGTCGGGCCAAACTTTGTAACTGAGTTTTTCTGTTAAGAAAATCTCAGTGTTAGCCCGGAGTCTCTAAATTGGCGGTCTTGTACCCCCGTGCCTCGGATAGCACGCGCCTAATCCCTCTTCGGTCACACTAGTGTCCCATCGAAATAAGAGGGTACGGGAATACAGAGTGCACTTGTGTTTGCGCAAGTACTAGTGCACTATAATATGTCTGATCGCTGAGATTGGCCGCCATGACCGAAATATCGGTTTAGAGGACATTATTATTATTAAACTGCTGTTTGATAACCACGGACATGTTAACAGTTTAAGAGAAATAGGCGATGCATTAAAAACAGTCATTATGTCCCCCTGTCCTTATTTAGATTTGTATGTAATGTGTTGTGGTCAATAAATTATTTCTTATTCTTATTCCTTCGCATAGCCTGGATTTTTGTCAGTTGAATAATCGAAATACAAAGTCAGTTGTTTCATACAAAGTCCATAAAAGAGAAGTCATCGAAATATTTTTTTTTCAACTAACAAATTTGTCTCGTCTGTCCAGGGTCAGACTCGGGCAATGAGCGCCGCATATTCCTAGAGAGCAAGAGACATCCGCGTGGAGGCATCAACGTGCAGATGGAGAATAGAGAACCATCCGCCAAGCTGAAGGGGGAACACGAGGGGAAACTGCTCGTCATCACATACCCCTGGGACGGGAATGCGCACCCTGGGAATGAGTTCTGGTAAGATATTGTTACCGTATGGCCGTGTGGTCCCCGGCAGAGTAGAATAGGCCACCCTCACTCTTACCGAAGTGTCGTAAAAGGCGACTAAGGTAAAGCTGCTGGCATGATCATCAGCACCCAGAGAAGGAAAACTCTGTATTTATATCAAAACCCTCGCCAATGTGTGTGAGTATGGCAATTACCCCTCGTGTGATTGAGGGAGGCCCGTGCCCCAGCAGTGGGGACTTAAATGGGCTGATGATGAAGATATTGTTAAGGCTTATAGGGACACCGAAAAGACGAAATATTTGCGCGATTCAATTGACTGCCAACGCCATCTATTAGGCACATGCAGTAACTATAGGTGGCAGCACTTTGTATGAACTAACAGGGCTAATTCAAATAGATGGTACAGATTGGCAGCACTGCCGAATGAGTTCTGGTAAGTCAACGCAACTGAAAAGATAAAACACTCGCGTGATTTAATCGACCGCCAACGCCATCTAATGTTAGTGTTAGTTTTAGTCTAAGGTAATGTCTCGAAACGAAGTGAAGGCATCAACATACAGATGGAGAATGAGAACTGTCTGCCAAGTTGAAGGTGGAACACGAGGTGAAACTGCTCGTCATCACATACCCCTGGGACGGGAACGCGCACCCTGGGAATGAGTTCTGGTTAGTTAAAGAAACTGCGAAGACAAAACACTCGCGCGATTAAATCGACTGCCAGCGCCATCTATTGGTAATGGTCTAAAGTAAGTCTTGAAATGAAGTGAAGGCATACCGATGGAGAAACGAAAACCGTCTGCCAAACTCAAGTGGGAGCATGAGGGGAAACTGCTCATCATCACATACCCTTGGGACAGGAATGCGCACCCTGAGAATGAGTTCTGGTAAGTTAATGTCAAGGCTTATAGGGACACCGAAAAGACGAAACACTCCAACGATTTAATCGACTCCTAGCGCCATCTATAAGGCCCGTGTGCAGTAACTATAGGTGGCAGCACTTGGACTAATTAGAAAATTGACCGTGATAGAGCCACGCTTCGGACACGGAGTGATACCACGGCCTCACAGAAAACTGGCGTGAAGCAGCACTATGCTGTGTTCCGCTGCGTGAGTGAAGGTACCGGAAACCCAATCCGGGGGAAAGGGGGACTTAAAGATTGGCAGCGTACTTGTGGCTGCACTGGTGTCGTGGGTGTCCATGGGCGACGGCAATCGCTTGCCAGTATTTCTATATTGAATAACTTCTTAGCTACGTCTTTACACCGTCTTTACATCGTCGGCCATTCATGTTCTATCTAACTCTCGCAAGTCATTTTAATCCAAACATCGAACTCATACATGTTCCTTCCCATGCATATACCGATCACCAATCCTACATGAATATATTTTTATTGCACTCAAAATAAAGTATGAAAACTAGGTATTACAGGATGTGTACGACGATGGCGGCTTTATCACCATGAGTCTTATTACAACCCGTACGGATAAAGAATGGGATCAGAAATGGCGGCGCATCTATTCACTTCTCGCTCGCACACATATTTGCGTCTATACTCGCACTCGTGGGGTGCGAGTATAGACGCAAATAGTGTGCGAGCGAGAAGTGAATAGATGCGCCGCCATTTCTGATCCCATCCTTTATCCGCACGGGTTGTACTTATTAACAAGAGGGTTAAAGTTTTAAAAGACTGAAAGACAGTGAAAGCGACTTTTTAAAAATACAGAGTGTATCTGTGAACATTTACATCCCTTCAACCACGTGTTCTACTAACCATTCTGAACAACATTTGTTCTATGACTTTTTTTTTATGCTAGAGGCGGACAAACGGGCAAGCGAGTCACCTGATGGAACGTAATCATCGCCGCCAATGAACATCCGCGAAATCAGAGAGATCGCTAATGTGTTGCCGGCCTTTTTTTAAAAAAGTACGCTCTTCTCTTGAAGACTTCTTTTTATTGACTTTTGGAAATTCGCATAAAAAATATTCAACTTTACATTCTAAGTTGGTCACGTGACTTGGCCATTTTGTATGGGGAGTCGAAAAATTTTTCGACTAATTTCGAAAAGTCATTGAACAAATGTTGTTCAGAAAGGTTGGTAGAACATGTGGTTAAGGGATGTAAATGTTGACAGATACAAAATACAAAAAAATACAAAATTTCTTTATTAATTACTTCACACTTAAATTATTAGTATTTGAAGCCTCCTTTTAGGCATTAAATTGCCTGTGCCAGGAGACAACGCTCTGCATAACTGCTTAGTGTATAATGATAATGAAGTAATACATCAATTATATAAATCAATTATTCATTTTGGACTATTTTTATAACATTTCTAATGGACAACATTTCAAAATTGCTAAGCTCTGAAACAAAAAATACCAATTCTTTGTTACTTTTCCGCTGCTCGAATATATATTTATAAATTTTTTATATTGCTTATTTACTGAGAAAAAAATTAAAAACTAAAAAACGTAAGATGACGTCATCGGACGGCATAATGTAAAATATTTCTTTGCTTAGCACATTATAGTTTTAAATTTACGAAATGCCAAACCCATGACATGTAACTGTCAAAAAAAAAGACAACTTGTCATCGTTGAATGTATGAATGACGTTGACAATGTTGACGCTAGTATTATTTACCTTTGACAGTAGTACCTTTTTTTTTATTAAAACAATGATAAACATAGGAATTTCGCTGTATTCAGCCGTCCGATGACATCATTTGGCGCTTACGTCTATTTTGAATATAAAGAATTTCAATAATAATTTTATGCATGAAAATGGCCAAATTTTGAAAAAAGAAAAAATATGAGTCTGTTCATTTTATGTCTATTTTCATATAAAAAAAACAATATGGACATGTTAAAAATATGAAATGTTGTCCATTATTTATTTATAACATTTTTTTTTAATTTAAATAAATCGAATTATGTTTAAGTTTTTATATTCAATGATATAATCATAAAAACAGATACACCCGTGTATATAGTGATGTCGCTTGCAACATGCCATTTTTCTTTCCAGGATCGGAAGCCTATCCGGCTCCGGCGACCCGGCCGCGGCCTGCTCCACGCAGGTCGCGGAGCTTCACAACGCGCACGTCAATATTGCCGTCACCGCCGCCCGCGCGCGCGTCGCCAGCAAAGCGGGATTGAAGCCCATCGCCGAGTACTGCACCAACCTCGTCACCTAATGCCAGGAATGCTGGAGGAATGACGAACATGTAGGGGTTGGGACTTCTATAGGAATCTGGATATAAGTAGCCTACGAGTGTGGTAAGCTATTTGACAGTTTAAATAATAACGCCCTCTGAAACGCTGTATAATCAATTCAGTTTCATTTTGGAAGTTACTCAGTGATTTTATCTCTTTCTAAGTCAAAATTATAAATGAGTGAAGCAGCTACAGTCAATTTGGGTAACTTTGAATTACCTTGTAACTTTGAATAAAACTGGTTTAAAGATGTTTTATTTTATTCCTTGGAATTCCTATACAATTTAAAACGGTATCTAAAGGTCGATCCATTCTACGTAGATACCATACAAGGTAATTCAAAGTTACCCAAATTGACTGTATCTCGATCTATTAATAGTTGACCTCTGAATTCAACAATTATTAGTGTTGTGCGTCGTTATTGTACCAAACCGAGCTATCGACACCATCGATACAGTTACTATTACTCATCGATAGTGGACTATCAAGCGAAAACCCTATAGGAGGAATTGCCTACTTAACGATATGAATAGTAATGTCCAGTTCATCAGTTTTCTTTTTATTTCGCAATAATAAGCTCCCGTCACTAAATTATAAGTTTAGCCAACATATCGACTTGTTACAATTACTATTAAATCTTGCCGTATTCGCTTTCCGCGCGCGCGTCGCTAGCATAGCGAGCCTAAAGCCCATCGCCGAGTACTGTACCAATCTCGTCACCTAATGCCAGTGCGACTGCTCGAGTGTAAGTGGAACTTCTTAAGCCCGCCAACAAAGCCAGACCGGCTTTTAGTACCTTACTCCTAAACTATGAAACGCTCTTAAAGTAAAAAAAAATATATATCAGCCCACGCGGAATGTTTTAGTCCTACCGCCAGAATCGCCTAAATTTATCTTACTATCTTCAAATGGATAGCGCCAGTTGGCACCACCGTCTGTATGAATTGACAGCCCTTTTATTGACTACCAAGTTCAAATAAATGACACCACCTTCTATGCACACGTTCCCAATATTTCTAATCGAAGTCTTGTTCCGATTAATTTAATTATGTGCAAAATACTTATGAACGACAAATATGTAATCCACCGCTGATTTGATAGGTTTATCGATGTAATCGGTAATGAACTTCGATTCCATCGATATCGATTGTTGTGTATAGAATGATATACCACACTGAACTATCGATACAATTACTATTAGAGATGATATATTATCGAGTGGCGACACTATATGGTAGCCTACTTTAGGATATGAATAGTAATGTCCAGTTATTTTTTTTTCCATTATCCTTTTAGCTCCTGTCACACTATATGACACGTTAAGCCAAGATCATATACTAATATGGACCTGTTACAACTAATGTTAAATCTTGCTAAATCCGCTTCTCGCGCGTGGTTAGCAAGGCGGGCCTAAAGCCCATCGCCGAGTACTGTACCAACCTCGTCAACTAATGCCAGGAATGCTGGAGTGTCGGGGAACCTTTAGGTGTTAGATCTTCTAATGGGTCTGGAACCAGGATCATATAGTTTTAAAATTATGCAAAAATAGCCAAATTATATTCACCTTACGATACTTTTCTCTCATGTTTATAAACATACGTCATTGATAGAGTAAACAAATTATTTTATTGCACTAAAATGAAAACGCACAGCAATATTTAAATAGTAGGTTTACTTTAATAATGACGTCACTTTTGAATACTTAATAACAATAAAATTGTTTCAGAATACTACGCTTTATTTCACAATATACAAAACTGCAATTTTAGCCTCTATTCTTTGAACTTTAAAGTCGACATTGTCGTGGCGATATTGGACCGATTTAAGCAAAAATGTTCCAACCCTCAACCTCCATAATTTTGAGATTTATCTTTTTTAGTAACATGATTAAAAACTTTTTTTAATAAAACTTAATCAGCGGCGTTGGTAGTGTCAATGACTTGCCTTATAATTTATTTCAAATAGTGAATGGCTTTTCGTGTATTTTTTTTTAAGTTTACAGCCAGTGCTCTCTTACTTATATTAGTTACCAAAGGAGGTTGTAGGACATATGTACAGTGGCGTACACATAAAGCTCTACAAAACTGTCAAATTTCTTCATTCGATTATAAACCTAATATTGTCACACATTGAGTTCGAAATCGATTGAGGAAATTTGACAGTTTTGTATAGCTTGACCTGTCCGCCACTGTACTCCTAATAAGGTATATTATGAGCTTGAAATGAGGTTTGAATGGATTGCATCGTTTTTGCTTAAATCGGTCGAATTATATAAATGAGACATCTGCTTGCCTATAAATGTGTCTATAAAAATGCCAGCCTTTAGCATGTACCTAATAAATTAATAAAATATACGGAGTAGTAGAACCTTGTATGTTATTGTATCATAAAATTACCTATATACCTTGTTATATGTACTTTAATATTTGTAATGAAATGTCCATGTAAAGTAGGGTCATACGGCCTATTTATATTATAGAAAAGTCGATTTAATTATAATCGAATATTTTTTTTGGTCTTGACTTTGTTTTTTTTTGTTTGGAAAACCTACTGTAATATTAAACAATAACAGTAATAAAATCTGTGACATAAATCTCATAAATTCAAGTACGTACCATCAAAACTTTTTTTTTCAACTAAGTACATACGGTACAGAGAATAAAAAGGTTCGTCACCTTAAGGTAAATTTTCGCTTGCACGGCAAGAATCAGTTATACCAACATACCGTTTTAAAAAGATCTGCCAACCTTCTTTAATTTTTTTTTACATCAAAAGGAATCAATATTGCTACAAGCAAATCTGAACTTTCTGATCTAACAGTTAAGCATAATTTTCTGTGCAACAGGTATTTCTGTAACAAATCTACGAAAGGTAAAGTGCTAATAGCATACAATCAATTTGAATCTGATTCACAAGAATCAATTTGAAAACTGACGAACCTTTTCGTTCCTTGACTGTACTAGTATTTATTTTATGATTTTTATCCAATGGAATCGGACTAATAAAATAAAATAAAAACTTAATTTATAAATCTCATGGGTCCCTGTGTATTCCAAAAAAAAACTGTTTTTATATACACGTTCTGTCCAACTGTATTTAGATAGTGTCCAATGTATAGTAGACGTCATGTAAAAATATGTATATAGGAAAATTAGATTGAATGTGTATAAAATAAAATGTATGACTGATAAATTATGTATTTACAGACAATAGATTCTCAAATTATTAATCTTAAGGTATTTTTTTAAGTTTAGCTTATACTTATTTACTTTTTGTGTGTTTGATTTTACTTTTTAAACCCAACTTTAAGTCAATAGGGTCACTGAAGTTTGGCTTGTCGAAAAATCGTTGCTACTGGTTTAGTGCTAAACTTATTCCAGAATATTTTTTGTTTGAAATTGTGTGGAATCTAATAAATTATTGTGCATTTAAGTGCCTATTTTGATCTTCACATAACATCGTTATCGATCTATCGTATTTACAGCTTATTTGAGATATGTTATTCAGTTTAAGTTTTAATTTTATCTCTTTAGAAATAAAGTTAAAAATATAAAAAAATTGATTTCGGGAGAAAAATTTGTAATGTTTTTAATTTGTAAAGGAAAGGTTCAATCTCTATTTGTTGACATTTTTAACCGACTTTAAAAAAGCGGGAGGTTCTATGTCCAAATGTATGTATGTTTTTTTTATTTATGTTCACCGATTTCTCCGCTAATTATTGACCGATTTTACTGCTGCTGCTGAAACTCGAAACATGAAAGAAAAAAATCTAGAAAAAAAAGCCGCCTTCAAAAATCACTAACCAAAAAGTGTAAAATATTATTTTGAACACATCATACACTTCAGATAACATTCTATAACAGTACGCTCGAAAAAAGATGTTACTGAAGCCGGCGCCTAATCCCTGTTGAATAATTGAATGTATTACAAGATTAGTATAGATAGTAAGTATTGAAAAAACATTTATCTTTTATTTGTTTCGTCCTAATTTATTCTTCCACGCGCTGTCAAAACTTACAAAACTAAAATTGCATACATTACTTGCATCAATAACAAAATTATATTTGTAGAATAATGGCTTATAATAAGCCTGAAATATCTTCCTTTAAATTTTAAAATTTGTTCTTAGTTAAAATTATATAGCAAAAATAAGATTTTTAGTGGAAACGTTTTTTGTGTTATGATGTATTTGCTTGTGATAATAAGAAGTTTACAACAAACTTCTATTGATAATGTCACTGAACAAATCTGGTTGTCTATCTATCTGTTTTATATGTGACTAAGTTCGGGCATCCACACGCTAAAATATAGGCAAATCTGTGAAATTATATCAATCACTCACCTTAATGTCAAACATTTATCATAAGATTGCCTGTCGTCATTTTTATGGTGTTTGAAAGTAAAGTGAGAAAATTCAATTCAAAATCGAGACTGAAAGCTACAAAGTATAGGCATCTATCTGGTGCCTACCACTTTGTAGCTTTCGGTGTTGAAACACTGGGCCCGTGGGGTTCCGACGCTCTCTCTTTCTTCCGTGACTTAGCTAAGCGTCTTGTCGAAGTCACGGGAGAGCCAAAAGCTGGCAGCTACCTCGCCCAGCGAATTTCCATCGCGATCCAGCGGGGTAACGCTGCCAGCATTTTGGGGACACTGCCACGGGGACCTACTTTGTTTTAACTTTACTTTTTATTTACTTTTATTTCTTAGTTATTGTCTTAATTTTCTTGTGTTTTGTTCAATAAAAAATCCTTTTATGTATAATTAATTCATAAATAATAACTCAACATTGAATTGAATTCGATTCAATTAAAAAACAATAATTAAATTTTGAATTGAATTCGATTCTCACTTTACTTTCAAACACCATAAAGACGACAATATAGAATAAATGACGACAATTGTAAGATAAATGTGTAACAAATCTATCAAATTACATTAATCTGTCGCCTTAATATCAAACATTTATCATACGATTGTCGTCTTTATGGTGTTTGAAAGTAAAGTCAGAATCGAATGAAGGAAACAGATTGTGGTTATCGTGTGGCTATCTGTACATCCACTGAATATATTCGCGTTCAATTACTATTGATATAATATAAATATTATGTGAATTATATACGAAATTTCCGTCTAGAATGCGTAGCTGAAATACTCCAGTAAGGTATTATGTAATTTTGTATGATGCCCATAGAATAGAATACTCGTTTCTAGTACCTATGTCATGTGGAGAGTTTCTGATAGGTTCAGTGGCGTATCCTGAGGGCTTAATTTAAAGCAGACGCTACGACCGAATCGAAGTTTCCCCCTCTTTCACACGCGCTCTGTGTCTCTTTTGTTTGGACGCGACAGGTATATTCTCGTTCATTACGGAACGGCATCAAAATAAGGCACCTGGATTTGACACCCCCCCTCTTCGCTAAACGGTGTTGTTTCCGCCCTTTTCTCTTCCTCTAAT
Source organism: Marasmia exigua (assembly GCA_019059595.1). Taxonomy (NCBI): domain Eukaryota; kingdom Metazoa; phylum Arthropoda; class Insecta; order Lepidoptera; family Crambidae; genus Marasmia; species Marasmia exigua. The sequence goes on from CM032485.1 coordinate 8,940,538, forward strand.
CCCCTTCTCCCTGGATCAAGCCAAGATTTGGCCGCCCCCTAAAAAGTGTGCACAGCCACAAACAGGTTGTATTAAATCAAGGTCAAATTTATCTTTTTTTATATAATATGGCACTACCCGAAGATATCTTGCCAATGTCAAGTAACTTATTGAGAATAAGTGGGTAGTCAACAGTCGAAGTCATAGTCACAGTCACTCAATAAAACGCCGGTGTTTTGCGTTTTATCGACCTACGGATTCTGCCGATACCACTAAACACAATCGCGGTTTTAAAGACTATTATATTTCTTTCGCTTTATCATGATATCGGTGACAGCAAGACAGTTATACGTGAGTCACACGTTAGAAAGAGACTAAACGTGAAAAATGTATAGATTTTGACATCTGTCACCCATATCATGCTAAAGCGAAAGGAGTATAGGTCCAAGCACGTGACAACTGACTCGACACACAATAGCAGTGTCAAAAACAATACAATAGGGTATTTGACTAAGCTCGAGATTATACAAAATATAATTTTTTTATCAAAATATAGGTAAAAATGTGCCAATAGCAAAAATTCTCAATTAAAAATATAACGTCTAGCCGGTTTTATGGTCGTTCAAAGATTCATGGGCAAGTCCATTTTAAAAGTATGAAATTATTAAAAAATAATTATACCATTCAATAACCCATACAATTTGCACTAACTATTATAATAGAACCATTGACATAAACGAAACTTTTGATATAGCTACCATTCAAAATTCAAATGAAATGCATGCAAAATACTGTCGTGTGACGTCACATCTCAGTAGCCATTTGTATGGAGCGTTTTGGGTTTGCCCAAAATAATGTGATTTTAAAGTTGTGATATCTCAGGTAGTTTAAATGAGAACCAAGTAATTCTTTCAACGATGTTTCTATCATTGAAAGGTCTTTTGAGTACAAAAATAAAAAAAAGTTAGTCAAATACCGTATTCAACGATTCTTATTATAAGGATCACTTCGCTGCACTTCACTGCACAAATAAACACCGAATTTGTTCACTAAAAACCACTAGAAACGAATTTAAAACCTTTGAACTGCGTCTGCGAGTGTTTTAGTCTTACCGCCAGAATCGCCCAATTTTATCTTACTAACTTCAAATGGATAGCGCCAGTTGGCACCACCGTCGGTATGAATTGACAGCCCTTTTACTGACTACCAAGTTCAATTAAATGACACCAGTTGGCACCACCTTCTATGCACACGTTCCCAATATTTCTAATCGAAGTATTGTTCAGATTAAACAGAAACTCTTTACATAACGATATAGACATAGCATATATAACATTGTTAGTACTGAAGCATACGCGTAGTTCGTGCCTACATATAGTATATGTTACGAAGTAGCTTCTGTAGCCGTTCCGATATGAATTTTGTTAACTTTCCTATGAAAAATATATGCAAGTGTTTTTATACAATGTCTTTGTTTCATTTAGGCTGAATTAGACCAATCCTTATCCGTGGATAAGTCTATACAACGTGTAAAAAATGAGCAATAATACTTAAGGGTGTGAACATACACATAACATAACATGTTGCCGTGTGGTCGCCGGCAGAGTAGAATAGGGCACCCTCACTCTTACCGAGGTGTCGTAAAAGGCGACTAAGGTAAAGCTGCTGGCATGATCATCAGCACCCAGAGAAGGAAAACTCTGCATTTATACCAAAACCCTCGCCAACCCGTCTGCCAAGCGTGGTGAGTATCGGCAATTACCCCTCATGTGATTGAGGGAGGCCCGTGCCCCAGCAGTGGGGACTTAAATTGGCTGACGACGTGTGAACATATACCGTGTAAAGACTTCACTGCCAAAATATGAGCATCATCTGAGCAAAAAAAAAATCAGCTGTTCCGTATATTATTCACGAGCGGATATACTATTTAGCATGGAACAGCTGATATTTTTTTTGCTCAGAATGAATAAAATGCAGAGTTTTCCTTCTCCGGGTGCTGATGATCATGCCAGCAGCTTTACCTTAGTCGCCTTTTACGACACCTCGGTAAGAGTGAGGGTGGCCTATTCTACTCTGCCGGGACCACACGGCAACATGTTGTTATGTATATGTTCACACCCTTAAGTATTATTGCTCATTTTTTACACGTTGTAAAAGTATGACGTCAGATTTGTATGGAAGCGCTATTTTGAAAAATTATTTATTTAAATACCAAAAATAAAAATTACAAAGCAACATAGTACATATTTCTCATTGCGGCACTTAAAAAGGTCTCCGCTCAGCATCTGCCGCGGACCCGTGGGGTCCCCGTGGCGCTGGTACTCTGCGGATACCTTTCTTGAAAGGCGCACGCATTACAAAAAGATAAATTCAAAATTATAATACCATGCAAATTGCTTAAAACTAAATTCAATTAGTTGGGATGAAAAAAAAAGTAAGATTAAAGATTAAGGCGACGGGTAGCCTTAACTAGCGACACCATTCGTTTTTAATCGTTAGCTACTAAACCGATTTTAATTGTTTAATTGTTATTTTGGAGCTCCAGTCTCACGGCAAACACCTATACTATTTATTTAATACTCATAGTCAACTATTAAGTCTGCTTTTACACTCGAATTTCGGATTACTGAATCATGTTTTCGAATACAAAAATAGACCCAACATTTTTGCATGGTTATTAAATAAATTGTATAAGCGTTTGCCAAGAAACTGGAGCACCGAAATTCTTTAAAATAGATACGGCTTAGTAGCTAAGAATTAAAATCGATTGGCGGCGCTAGAAGTTCTATTAGCTGAGACTTCAAGACTCGAGTCTCTTACAACACTAACACGAAGCGTAACGTTATAATGATGGGTTTCGTCACAGTGTATTTCAAGTAGGTAGGTATAATGTACGGGTAAAGATTTTCCAATCACTCCCAAGACTTACATGGGAAATGCACTGGGACATGTATCGAAGCGAACATAGCGGGTAGGTAGATAATGCATATTTAGAGCAAATGGTAGCTCAGTGAATAAAGATAATAAAAAATAAACTTTATTGACTTGTTTCTCACAAATAATAGCATCTCAGAACCAGAGTCACCGACATAGCCCACCGAATTAGCAAACTGAAGTGGCAGTGGGCTGGTCATATTAGCCGCGGAACTGACAGCCGTTGGAGCCGTAAAGTCCTTGAGTGGAGACCGCGACTCGGTAAGCGTAGTGTTGGACGCCCTGCGACAAGATGGGATGATGACATTCGAAGGCTGGCTGGTGTGGGCTGGATGAGAGTGGCCGAAAATCGGGAGCAGTGGCGTGCATTAGGGGAGACCTATGTCCAGCAGTGGACGAGTGTGGGTTGCTGATGATGATGATGAATAGCATCTCAGACCTTAGATTAAATCAAAATTTTGATTTAATCTAAGTCTCAGACTATTAAAATACTAACGGCCTCACTCAGAGACGTCATTTAAGCTTATGTTCATTATCTTTAGTATCCGTAGTCTTTATGCGTATTAAAATAAGTGTCAATATTTTTTCATAAGTACCTAGTAGTCTGAGCCTTAGATTAAATCAAATTTTCTTCTCAAAAATTTCTGCAGGAAGGTAGTAGAGTAAATGTGGGATAGATGCCGTAGTAGGATAGATCTCTAAGCAAACGTGTAGCGACCTGACTGTAATTCACAAAAAGGATCATATTAGTCATTATTATTATCTATCACATTTCAACTTAGGTACAATTGTCTCAGAGGGATTTTTTTTTATTAAAAGTAAAAAAAATATATATGTACCTATATAATAATTATATTGATTTATCAGACAGAAAATCGCTTACAGCATCATAACATTTGTGAATAAGTAAATCAGTAAATTTATTTTTTAATGTTTGAATGTCTTCCGTTATTTCGAATATTCGCTGGTATTTATTAAAGACTTAGGTGAATTTACTAAAATCCTTATAGTGCTCCCCTACGCTATACACGGAACCCCTGTGTAAATTTTCAAGTTTCTAACGCTTATAGTTGAGACCTTGCGTTGATAGATAAGCCAGTCAGTCTGCTTTCGCGTAAGTATACCTTAATATATTATAATAATAAATATTTGACAACATCACAACATTAATCTGACTCCGAGATAGGTAGCTCGAGCGCCTGTGTTACGGATATCAGAATCAACAGTGGGATTACAAATACATAGGAATGCATTTCTTTTGTAAATCAACGATTGTTTTATTACTTATAATAAATACATAGAACACCCAGACCAGTACAAACAGACAATCATGCACAAACAATGTTTGTACTGTACGGGAATTGAAAACGCAACCCTTGCACCAGAGACAGCGTTCACTACCACTGTTCCAAACGGGTCCTCAAAAGACATATCTATCCTTTCTTTAATCCATAGATTAGCACTATCCCCAACTACCCACAAAGTCTTTGAGGTCGGCTAAAGGGAGCAAACAATTAAGGCCTCCCCCCTCAGGAGCGGCGCTTCCGGCGACGGCTGATCTAATCGCTGCCTTCCGCCGAGCTGTTTAGCTGTGCGTGGAAGTGACAGCGATGACGTCACAAAATATAATAATATATATAGACCCAGGTACAGTTCGCGCCACCGAAGAAAAGCGCCATAAACTTTCAAATTTGAGCTTTTATCCATAGATACAGGGAATCTAAAATGTAAGTTGCGTGTTTTGCTGCGGGACTTCTTTGGGGCGCGGACTCTAGATCTTCATTCAAGAGACACAGAACGCAGACAAGACATGGAATGCCCTCCCAGCTCATGTGTTTCCTCTTTCATACAATCCGGGGACTTTTAGGCGGGGCGTGAAGCGGCATCTCAGCAGGCCAGTGTTGAGGTGCCAGAAAAAACGCTTGATGCCTACATCCATGGCACAAATGAGGCGCCATTGCCGTTCATAAGGTATTATCATCGTCAGCCCATTTAAGTCCCCACTGCTGGGACACGGGACTCCCTCAATCACATGAGGGGTAATTGCCCTACTCACCACGCTTGGCAGACGGGTTGGCGAGGGTTTTGATATAAATGCAGAGTTTTCCTTCTCGGGTCCTGATGATTATGCCAGCAGCTTTACCTTAGTCGCCTTTTACGACACCTCGGTAAGAAAGAGGGTGGCCTATTCTACTCTGCCGGGGACCACACGGCCATCCAAAGACCATAAGGTATTGTAGTCCCAATAGTATAGCACGGACAGGAACAGTTAGTTCCTCAAATAATAAAAAAAAATATAAAAAAATACGCTCAGAGAGCGTATCATACTGGAGTCCCATCCGAACATGTGAGTAAGGAAATAGAGTGCACTTGTTTTAGTAGGCTTTTCAGTGTTTCGTTTCATGATAGGTACAAGTGAATGAATGAATGATAAATTTATTTGGTAAAATATAAAACAAGGAAACTTATCTACCTAATTAGAAACATAACCTAGACATAAATAATAAACAATGGCAAGTAGCGCGTTTCTGTCAATTCCGTTTGTAATTAAATGGCGGGTAACGCTGTAAACCGTGGGAGATGTCCTCCCCAAAGGTGTCAAAAACACCTCTCTTTGTAGTGAAATAGATTTTAGTCATATTTAACTCATTCTTCAACACTCATCCTCTAATATCTAGTTTTTATGTTTTCATGCTTTATTTTGAGTGCAATAAAAGTATATTCATTCATTCATTCATTCATTCACTACCTAGGTACTGTTACTGTTGTCAATATTGAATGCCGTTGTCACCTATAAATAAGATTTAGTTTAAATTGATTTATAATTTTTCTGGTGTTGTTATTGTATCATGTACCTACTGATGTAAATCTTGTTGGTGATCTTATAAATAAATAAGATTAATACACTGTAAGCTTACTTTTCAGTGTGTCAATGCATGATACAAGCAGCGCGTTCTTGTCCATTCCGTTTGTAATTAAGTGGCGCTGTAATCGCTTCCTACACGCGCCCTCACTTGCGCTGGCTCGCTACACACGTGCGTCTAACACGACCTAAAAATTTTATGTACCTATTCAAAAATATATATCTTTACTTTAAATCCTTATACAGACTTTGAACGACAGCTTCACAGCGGGAATACGCAAAAAAGTAGCCTCACTTTTGCACAGAGTCCGGAATAGCACCAATACTCGTAGCATCCTTTTTTTCTTTTGACTGACCGGATGGCGCAATTGGTAGTGACCCTGCCTCTTACGCCAAAGGTCGTGGGCTCGATCCCCACCCTGAACAAACATTCGTGCGATGAACACTTGTGTTTGTTCAGTGTCTGGGTGTAATATATGTATTTAAGTATATATTTGTGTTCCTCTGTTGTCTGATATCTGTAACACAAGTGCTTAAGCTACTTAGTACCTACGGAATCAGGTCAACGTATGAGATGTTGTGAGAATTATTATTATTATTATCCTGAAAGTAATTGCGAGCAGGCAACTCGTCTGGCCTATTATGTGACATATGCAAAATCTTTGTAGGTCTAAGTTAATTATAAATTATTAACTTAGATTAAGACATTGTTACTAACACAAATAGACTAAGTTGTCTGAAATAAATAAATTATTCTTATGGCGATACCGCGATCTCACTAGCGCCGCCTATCGATTTGTATTAATTGTGACGAATATAGGATAATGTTTGCAAAAAAACCGGCCAAGTGCGAGTCGGACTCGCGCACCGAGGGTTCCGTACAAACCTGCAAGGGCAATTAGATCTAAGTATTTGATATGAATTTCAACTTGATAGCTCTACGCGTTCATGAGGAAGAAAGTAATAAGTTTATATTTATTAAAAAATATATATTTAGTAATGTAACTAAAAATTTAAGGTTTTCGGAATTTTCCCTTTATGTGTGCTATAAAACGTTGCTTCATACCAAATTTCAAGATTCTAGGTCGACTGGAAGTACCCTTTAGGTTTTGATTCCCTTGCGAGTACTTCCGAGTTTCAAAATATGCAGCTTAAATTGCTGTTTCTTTTGATTGCGTTGACATAGAAGTTTAATTTTGTTACAGCTTAAAGGTATTATAGACTTGAGTATATGGTATGAATTTCAATTTAATACCTCTACACGTTTATGAGGAAATGGGTAGTAAGTTTAAAATTATTAAAAAAAAAAAATTATGTGATGTAACTAAAAATTTATGGTTTTCGTAATTTTTCCTTTATCTATGCTATAAGACGTTGCTTCGTACCAAATTTCAAGATTCTGAGTTCACGGGAAGCACCCTGTAAGTTTTGATTCCCTTGCAAGTGTCGAAAATTTGCGGCATAAACGGCTGTATCTTTTGATTGCGTTGGCTTAGAAGTTTGATTTTTTCACAGCTTCAAGGGACAGTAGACCTGAGTAATTGATATAAATTTCAGCATCATACCTTTACGCGTTCCTGAGAAAAAGGGTCTTGACAGACGGACGGACGGACGGACAACAAAGTGATCCTATAAGGGTTCCGTTTTTTCTTTTTGAGGTACGGAACCCTAAAAATGGGCAATGAGAATATAAAAAAAAGTATTTATGATTTTTGAAGATGTGTCTGGCACAAATTATCCCTCTACAAGTAGGTAACTTAATTTTTGGTTACAGCCCAAAAGTGGCCACTATTAGCAATTCTCAAAAATTTGCTTACTTGTTATGATATATTTTGTGCCAGATATATCTTGAAAAGTCACAAATACTTTATTTTAGAATCTCATTGCCCATTTTTTTCAACAATATCCTAAATTCGCCACAGTTAATAAAAATCGATAAGAGGCGCTAGGGAGATCGCGGTATCGCCTTAAGGTATTTATTGGGATCTGTACTTGGTCAATTTAAAGTGACTTCATATAGCCTATAAATAAGTAATAAATATTTCACAACAACATATACATTTTTTTTTATTTATTTTAGGGATTACAAACAAATGTATTACATGAGAAACTTAATGATAAACTTATCATACACTTAATAGTAACACATCCAACAACGTAATCCACGTCTAGGCATGAGATTAAAGTAGGGTGCGAGAAAAATACGCAACTGCCTCGTTTAGCATGCTTAATGTGCAGTGTAGCTTCGCTGTCACATTGCGATTAAATACATACATTTACAAAAGAAACAGATGAGAGAGAAAAAAATGAATAAAAGAAAGTACGTTATCTGCTAGTGCTTACTCAGAATATCTAAGACAAGTCTTTTAAATTTTAAACATTGATCTAAATCCAAGATATTAAGCGTACGCAGGGCTCCGCAGCGCTGGCTTTGGGCACAACTGGAAATCACACACAGATATGGGGCTTGATTTTGGATTTGACTCCATTTCGATTTGAGAGTGCAATATTTCGAGTTCCTACACTGCAGTAGGCTTATAAAATGTAGGTAACTTTCAGTGTTTCGATGCATGTTACAAGTACCGCGTTTCTGTCCATTCCGTTTGTAATTAAGTGGCGGGTAATGTCTTAAACGTTTCCTACACGCGCCCTCACTTGCGAAGGCTTGTCACATACGTGCGACTAACACGACCTATTTACGAGACAGATCACCTAATGATAAGCGATTGTCGCCGTTAGGCACATAGGCACCCGCAACACGTGGAGTTAAAAGTGTGTACTCCATTTCCCCTCGAATTGGGCCTATACTCTCTCTCACTCACGCGCAGGAGTTACTTTACGTCGGTTTTTGGTGATCACTCTGAATCACTGATCAGCGTAGTAGCCTACTTAATACCTACATAGATACAAGGTGTATCTGTGAACATTTACATCTACGTTGAGCCAAATATGTGAGTACACAATGTTGTTTCACATAATAAATATCGTGTTAATTCCCGTATTGATACATTTTAGTCATTTACATCCCTTTAATCACGTGTTCTACCAACCATTCTAAACATCATGTGTTCAACGACTTTCGAAAATCATCGAAAATATTTTCGATTCCCCATACAAAATGACCAAGTCACGTGACCGACTTTGTATGAAAAGTTGAAATTTTTTCATGCTAATTTCCAAAAGTGATAGAACAAATTTTGTTCATAATGGTTTTATTTATTTATTTATAAACACATTATTTGACTTATTTATATTTATATTTATTTATATAGCCTTTTGGACTGACTGAGAGATATTTATTAATATAAAGTCTCTCAGCTCAGTGTGCCTATCGGCAAAGGCCTCCTCCAATGTCTTCCACTGTTTGCGGTCGTGGGCGACCCGTCTCCACTTCGAACCTGCAGTGACCTTCAGCTCATCCTCCCAGCGCATATGTTGACGTCCTCGACGTCTTTTACCATCTCTAGGTTACCAGTTAGTTACAATTTGGCTCCACTTCCAAACTGGACCTCGACATATGGCCGGTCCATCTCCATTTTTGCAGGTCTATTGTTTCCAGGTTGTCATTTAGTTTAGTTTTCGCTCTCAGTTTGACATTGCTAACTCTGTCTTGCCTTCTTATTCCTGTCATGCTTCTTTCCATACTTCTTTGGCATTTCCCTAATTTCTCTTTATGATATTTCGTGATGGCCCATGTTTCGCAACCATAGGAGATGCATGGAAGGATGCACGTATTAAAGACCTTCCTTTTGGTTGCCATGTTGTGGTCTGTTGATTTAAAAATTTCCTTGAGGGACCAGTATCTTTTCCATCCGTTAGCAATTCTCTTATTCATTTCTTTTGTTACTTGGTCTTTAGTGGATATGATCTGACCTAAGTAGCAGTACTCGTTAACATATAGTGGTTAGTAGTTGCCCTTGGATTAGTATGGGTTCTATTTTAGAGTTGGTCATTTGTCTTATCTTTTTTATGTTGATCTTTAGACCGTATTTGACCCTATAGACATTATTTGACTTAATAGTATCTTAAAGCCTATATTAGGTTTGTCTAGATACTATAGTTCTCTAGGCAAACTGAAGTAGGTAAAGCATCCATATAATACTTAATCTAAAAAATAGGTATTTACAGATATTACCTACTCGTATAAAAAAAATCTATTGCGCGCGCGCGCACAGCGATAACTCCCGGTAGTAGTAGTACTACCTAGTCCCGGTTAGTAGAACACGTGGTTAAAGGGATGTAAATGTTCACAGATACACCCTAGCAGTCCATAGCATTATAACCTTTCTAAGTCCATGGTATAGTTCGACAAATCGTGCGGGGTAAAAGGGTTGCTGTCGCGGGTACTAAAGATGTGTGCCGGTAGCGGGTGAGGTAGTGAGGAAGTGCAACGTTTACAGGTAATCCCAAAACACGAATCGTTTGCGCCATGTAATCGACACCTAGCGCCATCTATTGGTATAAAGTAGAACTAATGTTCCAAAACTAGATGAGGCCGGGCCACTAGTAATCTATAAAACTGGCCTGATGAGTCGCTGGGCTGCCACCAGCCACCCCACAGTCGGCGACGTTAAATGATCCGGAACGAGCCGACTCAAAGCGCGGAGAAACGTCAAATTTATTTCCGACGATTACTGTCTGGTGTCTTTGAGTCTCTCGCTAATGGGACGGCTATTATTTTATTTTCCGGCGTTCAGAAAATTGCCTTAATTCGCTACAAAGAGACAGGACGCGAATACTTTTAGCTAATGATAGTATACAGTGCCTACGCTTTGTTGGGAGCAAAATGTAGCGTCAATTTTCTGTTAAGAGTTTTGTAGACGTTTTAATGTTACTAAGATTTAAGATTACTTAGATTTTATAGTCAAGGAAGGTTTGTTAAGTCCTAGATACTAAAAAAAAATTGTTACATCCGAACTCTGGAATGACCTCCCAACCCCAGTGTTCCTATGATATTCATGTCCTTTTTTAAACGAAGTTGGAAAATATTTTTTCTTTCGCGGTTGGCCCCGGCGTTGTTGATGTCTATGAACGGCGATTACCATTTCCATCCAATTGGATGCCACCTTGCAGGGTAGAACAATAAGTAAGTTAGTAACACTTTATTTAGAAACCTAGTTGTAATTTAAAAATACTAAATCGTTTATATATTCTTCACCGTTAGGGTGAATAATGGCTGCATCTTACAATGTAAAGAGAATTATTATCTTGTAATACTCATGTTTATGAATGAATAAATGTTTATGATTATAATAGGTACTATCAAAATATATATATTTAAATGATACCGCGTATCAATATTATTACCTAGATATTTATTTTAAATATCACCTAATGACTTAACTTTAGAAAGACAGCTTAATATCATACCTAAACAGACCTTATCCATCTATAATTAATCATACTTGAACTAAAAAGTTGCACTTAAAACCAACACTTTTTTCTGCTCAGATTAGGACCCTAATCCTGATTAAAATTTTAACTTTCGTTAAGTATAATTCTATCTACCTGAGTTTTGTACCATAGTATTGTAGTATTTGTCATTTCTTTGTTTTAAAATAGGATGAAGGGAATTTTCAAGGAACATTTTGGAATAAACAATGAAAGGTAGACACGAGCCACTGGATTTTAAAAATGAATGGGTTAAAAAAGTTGCGAAACGTGGGAAAGGTTTTCGCTTAAAGTAGGTAGCTGGTCTCCCCGTTAGTCTAGTGGTTTGAGTACCTCGGCATGATCTCGGGGTCCTGGGCTCCCGGGTCGAGCTATGTTTCGAATTTTTACACGTGTCGGCTGCCATATTGATGATAAGTATTTGCATCAATAATATTAGCTATGCAGACGACATGGTACTGCTCAGCGCCTCTGTATGTGGCTTGAGAAAATTGGTGGCTATTTGTGAAACTTATGCGATAGAACATGGCCTAGTATATAACGCAAGAAAGAGCGAATGCATGGTCTTTCGGGCCAGGGGAAACCCTCTCGATACTGAACCTCCAATTAGACTGAATGGCGCGGTACTAAAAAGAGTTAATCAGTTTAAGTATCTTGGGCATTGGGTGACCTCTGATCTGAGGGACGATGTAGACGTTGAGAGAGAGCGAAGGGCACTGTCTGTGAGGGCTAATATGATAGCTCGTAGGTTTGCTCGTTGTTCGGATGGCGTCAAAATAACTCTATTTAGAGCATTTTGTACGTCGTTCTACACCTGTAGCCTATGGGTGGCATATACGCAGAAACAGTTCAGTGCCCGACGAGTTCAGTACAACAATGCGTTCAGGATGCTGATGGGGCTGCCTCGGGGTTGCAGTGCTTCGGGGATGTTTGCTGAGTGGCGTGTAGACTGTTTTTACACGACCCTACGGAAGCGATGTGCATCCTTATAGAGCAGGGTCCGGGGCAGCCACAACATCATCCTGCAAATGTTCGCGCTTAGGTTTCACTGTCAGTATATCAACCATGTGTCGATGGTTAATGTACTGACTAATGAGCAAATTATTCAAATAATAAAACAGTAGGTAGTACATATCTCACGATCTAATTGTAATTGTAATATATTCAATAAATTAATTTTAAATTGTAATTTCACATCCTAATTTAATTGTATTTTAAATTTTGACAATTGTGTAATGTAATTATGAAATTAATCTAGGTTATTAATGTTATCTTATCCTCAATATGACCTATGGTTGAAATAAATGAATTCTATTCTATTCTATTAATACACACAACACCCTGATGGCTGGACGTATCCCCGGGCGGAATGAACTTCGTGTAGCTGTAACTCAGGATCAAAATCAAGTGGATGAGTTCTTGGAAGAAGTTAAAAGAGACCTGTCTACAAGTTCAAGAAAAATAGCCAGAGGAACTGGGATTCCAAGATCTAGGATTGTAAAAATTCTCAAGGAAGCCATAAAAGTTAGGTGCCCTAACCTTTCAATTGTGCTCTAATGAAAAGTTTAAAATAATAAGTATTTTTATCACTTTATACACTTTGAAGTGACATTTTATAACAGTATACTCGAGAAAAGGTGTTACCGAAGTCGGCGCCCAATACTATCTTGTAATTGAATACAACTTTCAATTATTCAACAGAGATTTCAACAACACACACTCACACTCACACACACACACACACACACACAACATATTCTCCAAATTTAAATTTATATATTTTAAGTTTTATTGTAACTTTGTTAGATTTGTTAGCCGAACACATTTTCTTTCTGGTAATCGTAATATCAACCTCCACAGGGCAGGCATTGCCTAGTGTGGGGGTCAGTTTCGTGTTATTCTGTGAAATGTTATATTGGCAATAAATATATTTAATAATAATAATTTAATAATAAGATTAGGCGCCGACTACGGTAAAATTTTTTCAAGCTTATTAGTGTCTCATTTTTTGGCATTCACAATTATCATAACTGGGCCATCGAAAACCCCCATTCGGCAAGGGTGTCAAACTTTTAAACACGATTTAGTGTTAATCTTTAATCTGGAGTCCTAAATTGAGAGTTAATCGGGCCTTTTGAATTACCGGGTTGGATCGAAATGCTTACTTAAATTTTCTACAAAACAATCTTAATGAATTATTAGAAGTTGTGAATCTCCAGATCCGGCGAGAAATGATTTTTTCAACAATATGGCGCGCCCTGTCACTATGCGGTACAAGTAAGAGAGCATCTGAACACCCCATTTCCAGGAAGATGAATTAGGTGTGCAGGGCCGATAGAATGGCCTGCACGTTCCCAGATCTCAACCGCATCGATTTTTTGTTTGGGGATTTACAAAGAGCTGGTGAACGCGACGGAGAGCAACAGCACATCAGAATTAAGACTAAAACTTGCAGAAGCGGAAAGAAAAATAAATCAAGAATATTAAAGTAGATTTAGGCAATCAGAACATAACTTTTTCGTTGTCTATTATGTATTCCAGTTGGAGGAAGGAATTTTGAAAATTTATTGTAGTTAAGTAATTTTTCAGTAATTTGTGCCTTTTATTTCTAATCTAAAAACAGTTAATTTCACAAGTAGCAATTTTGACAAATGCTTATTTTTATAGGTGGTGAGACCAATTATTTTAAAATCACATTTAAAGTTTAATCTACTATAGGAATGATAATAAGTAGAAAAATTGAGTTTCATGCATTTTCAGCCTATCTGCGTTCGGAGGCCGATTACTATAATAAAGCAGTATTTTTTATTTCATGATACTGGTAGTTTAGGACCCAGAGAAGTTTTTAACCCGAAGGTATGAAAACACGTAGGTATGAAATCCTACTGAAAACTAAAATTCTAATTTTGAGACTTTTTTTGGGTAACATTAAGTAATTTCAGGAAGCCATTTTTTTTAATTATTTTTTTTATTATAAATAACATTTTAGAAAATCATGTCTTAGTAAAATAATTTCGTAATACTAAATAAATAAAAAGATATGATTATTTAAACCTCGCTGGCCTCCCTTAAAAAACAAAAAATATAACTCGAAAACTACAAAAAATCGCTGAACATACATGGGGTATTTTTGGAGACCCCCAGGTGTGAGGAATGTAAAAAAAAATATTGACGTCACTAATTAGACCACCCTGTATATTAGGGAAGCTGGGGAAAATCACACACATAGATTACCTAGAAAAAGCTAAAACGATCCCAGTGCAAACTAAAAGAATTACGGTATGAATTGATGCCGCATCTACCTTATTCGCCATCTAAAAAAAATAACTCGGCGGAAAAAGATTTGCGTGCAACGATGCCGTCATTGCCGCTACAGAAGCCTATTTTGACGAGTTTCAGAAGTCCTATTATTTGGACGGCTTACGAAAATTAGAACACCGTAAGCAAAAGTGTATAGAGCTACAAGGAGATTATGTAGAAAAATAAATGAATACATTTCATAAAAAAATATTGTTTTCTTCTTAAAATCGGTTACTCATCAAATAGCCCTCGTAAGTACACTTGAATGGAATAAATAGAAAGATTAATATTATTTATTTTGAGTCTCACTTTTTAGCACCACTAATCGCACAAAAATGGGTTAAAAATATGAATGAGTGGGATCTCTAAGCCAAAATCCTAACGGCGCCGACTCCGTCCGTCTGTCTGTCCGTATTGTTGTTTTTAAGCGATACGATTTTTAAGCCTACTCTGTAAGTAGTACTTACGTTTTTGTTTTGTTGTTACGGATCTGGGTGTGCTTTAAGGAAATGAACACTGGTTCATCAGATTATACATTATGTTATCATAATAATAGGTAAATCCTCCGAAACTATAACGGCTCCGGCGGCCATTCTCTACGATCAGCCAGGATATAATAATAATGTCCTCCAAACCGATATTTCGGTCATGGCGGCAAATCTCAGCGATCAGACATTTATAGTGCACAAGTATTTGCGCAGATACAAGTGCACTCTCTATTCCCGTACCCTCTTATTTCCATGGGACACTAGTGTGACACGACCGAAGAGGGATTAGGCGCAGGACCAACGGCTTAGCGTGCTTTCCGAGGCACTTCCAGACTCCAGGCTGACACTGAGAATTTCTTGACAAAAAAACTCAGGTACAAATTTTGGCCCGACCCGGGGATCGATCCCGGGACCCCAAGCGCAACCGTCGCTTTAAAGTGCGTACCCACTAACCATTGCGCCACCGAGGCAGGATATATTATAGTACACAAGTGCACTCTATTAGATGTATGTAATTCTTTAAAGAAAGAACTCAGTGATCCGCTTCAGATAGATGAATCACTGATCCGAATCAAGAATGTATCATTCGGTTGAATCGGATCTCAAGATTGGATTTGTTCAATCGGTCAACTCGCTAACTGACTCACTGTGTCCCACTGACACTAATGAGCAATGATCGGAATAGGTAGAGTTATTTTTGGTACTTGCGATTTTTTCAAATAATATGGACATGCCCGGAATCCCGGGATTAAAAATGTATACATTATTCATGTTGGAAATAGTGTTACCTACAAAATGCGATTCACGGTCTTAGGGAGTTAAAATTCGGCCCTCTCCCCCCACTAAGCATACCTAATAAGGACGTTTTTGGGGTTATTGAAAATAAACTGAAACATAATTCTTTAAAATATATTTTTATTTTTATGATTTTCGTTAATACGAGCATTAACATCAGCCTTACGAACCTATTCCTTAACGCTTTGTGATACCATGTTAATTAAAAAAGCTCTACCTACTCCTATCATTGCTATTGAGCGACGAACTACAGATGATCACTGATAGCGAGAGAACGAATGAGTCGGTTATGTCGGCAACACATGGAACGTGTCACGGGGGGGAGGAGGTAGGTAGACATAATATAGACACGTGTTACTCAGGAGTGATTGGGACTAAAAGATGTACATCCTTGCAAAAGAATTAATAACTCCGTAACTCCTTTGCTTCCTTTATAACTCTTTACATCTTTTACTCTCTGATGTGAAAATTGATAGATTTTAGAAGGACGAAGTCCGAACCAGTCCGAACAAAATGTGAGTGAGTGAGTGATTATAACATTAATAGTAGAGGATATAATTAATTCAATAAAAATAAGAAACACTTCCTTTGAAATCGCATATTGATATTTTTATTTTATAAATAAAGCTTCTATGAAAATGTGCATCAATCCAATCACACCAATGCGTCTTTAAATCTTTTCAGTCTTAGAGTTACAGAGTTATTAAGGAGTTAAAGATGTAAAAAGTGTTAGTGTACGAGACTGGTACCAAGAATCGTAAAGGAGTGAGTGAAATCGCCATAGCGGGATTTTATGAGTCGAAAAGGGACGGAGCGTGATTGGAACGCGTCGCGCATTTATCTGTACATAAAAAAATATCGGGGGTGAAAACTGACCCTTCCACTGATGCAATAAAGTACAATATTATTAGATCGTCGATGAGACAATCGATTGCAATTCGCATCAATCACGTCTATTGTCAATTCAAGTCTTTTTAGTCTTTTGAGTTACGGAGTTAATTGGGAGTTAATGATGTAAAAGAACGATATAACTCTTTTCTTCAAAAGAGTTATAACTCCTTTTTCTTTTAAAAGAGTTGTTCTTTGCATCTCTACATAACATTTATTGAAATAAAAGTCATTAGTGTTGACATTGTCATTGTAATCGAGTCGCTCTCTGTTCTGAATCTATCTGAGAGTCGATGTTCCAAATGAAGCGTATCACTGAAAATACTCTTTTTACTGTTCCAGATTCAAATGATCCAAACTTTAGAAAGATACATTTTTGCCAGGTCTACTCTCTATTCCCTTGCCCTCATATTCCGATGGGACACCATCGCAGTGAGATCGGGCGCAGGACCAACGGCTTAACGTGCTTTCCAAAGCATGAGGATATAAAACCGCCAACTTCCAGACTCCGGGCTGTCTCTAAGAAATTGATATCGCAAACTTAGGTACAAATTTTGGCCCGACCCGGGGGTTAAACCCAAGAACTCTTGCGCAGCCATCGCTTTAGAGTGCGACCCACTTACCACTGCGTTACCGAGTTGGTTAAGGTGACGGGTAGGGCACACTAGCGACGCCAATCGATTTTAATTTTTGACTACTAAACCGGATCTATTTTAAACAATTTTGGGGTTACAACCTCTCGGCAAACACTTATACTATTTATTAATAACTTTTGAGCCTGCTTATGTACTCAAAATTTTAATTTTTGGATTATTTTTGTCTAAATAAATAAAAAAAAATACCGCCTAAAACGACCACTTATGGCGTTAATTCAAATTTAGATTGCAAAAACAGATCAAAAACTAGTACAAAATTATTAAATATATAGTATAAACGTTTGCTTAGAGGCTCTCGCTCCGAAATTGTTTAAAATAGATCCAGTTTAGTAGCTAACAAATTAAATCGATTGGTGTCGCTAGTTAGGGGGCTACCCGTCGCCTTAAAGTAGCTCGTGCCCACGGTTTAACTCTGGTAAGAAAGAGACAAAAATTAGCCTATGTCACGCTCCGTCCCTTCAGTTATCTCTGCTTAAAAAATCACGCCGATCCGTCGCTTCGTTTTGCCGTGACAGACAGACACACACACTTCACATTTATCATTAGTATAGATTCATTTTGCTTAGTTTATTTATTTATTCTTTGTTGCACACGAAAAAAAAGTACAATTTACGGACTTACGGAATACAGCAATCCCTACCAGTCAACCACTGGCGATGCAGAAATATCTTTAGTTTAGTCAGGATTCGTTTTGTCTAGTTTATTTAGGTACTTCGGTAATTCTTGGACCAGCAAAATCACATAAGCAAATGCATTTTATTTTGGGATTCCGTCTAAAATTTCGATTTTCAAAAGGGTTACGTCACCACAATAAACTCTATTAATATCCATCAATAAGCACTGATCCACATTATACTTTAGAAATCAAAAATTCTTATTACTCAGTTTCTCAAAACTAACGATCATTCCGACTAACTAATTAATTCATCAATTTGATTAATCATTCTCAAAATTATTCACAAGAAATTCAAAACCCATTCATTGTTCGAAATCAAACTATGAGGTAATCGCCTTTTTTTAATTATCCACTTAATTAACAATTACAAAGATGTAATTGCGAAATATTGATTAAAAATTAATGTAAATTAATAGAATACAAGTATTACAAACCAGTCGTAATGAGTGATAATCTAAATATTTGATAATTAATATAACAATACAATAATATAATAAATATACAAGTTGAATATGTTTGAGAAGAAATCAATACTAAAATCCGTAAAATATAGTTTTATAAGAATAAATAATAAATAAATATTTCACAACATCACATACATTGATCTGACTCTGAGATAGGTAGCTCAAGCACCTGTGTTACGGATATCAGAATCAACAGCGGAATTACAAATATATACATATAAATACTTTTCTTTTGTAAATACATACTTATAAAACATACAAACACCCAGACCAATACAAACAGATATGTTCATAAACACAAGAATGATGGCTGTCACTTGACCTTTATTTCAATGAGGCTTATAATTTTACCAAGTTTCATCCCATAGATTTTTATTCATCGTCATCATAATTTCAACCAATGACTGTCAACTGCTGGACATAGGCCTCCTCCAATGTTCTCCACACAGATCGGTCCTGTGCCGCCCGCATCCAATTTATTCCCGCGACCTTCACCAGATCGTCGGTCCACCTTGTGGGGGGCGCCACGGCTGCGACTTCCTGTACGTGGCCTCCACTCGAGGACCTTTCCGCCCCAACGGCCATCTGTTCTCCTCGCTATGTGCCCTGCCCATTGCCACTTGAGGCATGCAGTCCTTTGGGCTATGTCTGTGACCTTAGTTCTCATGCGGATCTCATCGTTCCTAATACAATCACACAAGGAACCTCCGAGCAAAGATCTCCATTGCTCTCGAGTGACTTTGAGCCTCTTTAATCGGCACATTGTAAGCGGCAACGTTTCGGTTCCGTATGTCATCACTGGCAAAACATAGATATAAAGATACATTTTCTGTGAAACTAATGGCTGTCATTGTAATCAAGCTTTTAAAACCGTTAAGGTGACGGGTAGGGCACACTAGCGACGCCAATCGATTTTAATGTTTAGCTATTAAACCAGATCTATTTTAAACAATTTCGGGGTTACAATCTCTCGGCAAACATCTATACCTACTATTTAATTAATACTTATAGTTAACTGTTTGGTCTGCTTTTGCACTCGAATTTTTGATTACCGCCAAATGTGGCCGCTTTTGGCATGAATCATTTTTTCGCGTACAAAAACGGACCCAACATTTATGCATGGTTATTTGATAAATAGTATAAGTGTTTGCCGAGAGGTTGTAACCCCGAAATTCTTGGAAAAAGATTCAGTTTAGTAGCTAAAAATTAAACTCGATTGGCGTCGCTAGTGTGTCCCGTCACCTTAAGCAGTTCTTGACCATTCTGAATTTAAACTAATTTGTCAAAATTTATATTATAATAATAATATTCTCCAAACCATAATTTCGGTCATGGCGGCCAATCTTAGCGATCAGCCATCGACGCAGGACATATTACCTATAGTGCACAAGTGTTTGCGCCAACAATACCCCCAACTTCCAGAATCCAGGGCTGACACTAAGAATTTCCTAACAGAAAAACTCCGGTAGGTAGGTACAAATTTTAGCACGACCCAGGGATCGAGACCGGGTCCCAATGCGCAGCCTTCGCTTTAAAGTGTGACCCACCAACCACTGCGCCAATGAGACAATCAAATATAACCATGTCAAGCAATCTGTCAAGTGTTGTTGTTGTTGAACTGTTGTTTGAAAAGTTGGTGAAATCAACCCAAGTTTATAAACAGGCTCGATGGCGTATTTGGTAGTGATCCCGTCTTGTGCGTTTTGACTAAAGATAAAAGTATTGTTTCATGCGATTATTGACGATAAAAGAATTTGTAGGTAGGTAAAGACAGTGAAAGTGTTTCTAGATCTACAGCCAAAATATATAATAGAGTACAAATTTAACGGAATCTCTAAGAGCTAAGATAACAAAACAGCTGCCTTAATGAAAAAAAAAATAAGATGAAGAGAATAAAACAGCCGAATGTATAATCTTTAAAAAAATTAACAATCATCGCACTTTTTGTTACAGCGATTTAAATCTAATCCCCACTCCAGCTTAAATTAAAACTAATTCTTTGACTCCATTATTTTGAAAGCCTATTATGACAGATCTTCGCTTATTAAATTTCCAAGGAAAAAACACTTTATCGTGCATTAAATTGTTCGGAGAATACCGATCATCCATCGCCTGTGAGTGGCTTACAAGATCTAGCCTTGTCAGTCATCTATTACTGCCATTCATAACCCCACCCTTATCCCCGACCAATCAGGAGTGAGGGGTGCGGTTGGCGAGCGAGACAGTAATATACCCGGTGGTTAGAGTATGATAGAGACGGCTATAACATGTAGGTTGTAATAGCTAACGGGCGGGTTCAGAAATGATTCTAGTCATTTTTGGTGACAGTTTAAGTTCGGGTACCGGCATGAATGCCCACAGCAGCGTTGGGGTTAATGTTTACGAGAATTTAACTCGATTTGAATTTTATTATTCGAATTTAATTTATTAAATTAAAATAAATATTGAATGTTATTTATTAATTTTAATTTAATTAAATTGTGTTTTTAAATTTTATAAGTTTTTAAATAGTGTTCTATTTTATTATTCTGTACGGACTTTTTTTGTGGTGTAAGTGTAATTTCCTTTTTGAAGTATAAAGACTTGGTGTGATATATAGAGGACAGAATATTTGGGCTACAGTTACAAAGTGTTGCTACAATGTCGGAGACGAGTCGGCGAGGTGCAGCGTACACTATTGACAATATTCTTGGACACACGGACAGACAATCAGGTAAGAAAACTTTATAAAATAAATACTTTATAAAAGTAACCGACTTTTATAAAGTATTTATTTTACTATGACCCATTAAAATGTTAATAGTTGAAATTTTTTATAACATCTTTTGCAATTTATTCTTAAGTAAATAACACACTTAAAAATGTCATCTCGTCTTCAGGCGGGTCACTAAAATGAATATATCTATATAAATTTAATGCTACAACAAACGAGCGATTGGGTCACTTGAAGTAATCACACCCCCGTCGATAAAATCGTTTTGACTGTGGGAAAGCCACGTTTCGGAATGAATGGGCTGGCTCGACCGAAGAGATACCACGGTCCCACAGAAAATCAACGCGAAGCAGCACTGTATTTTGCTGCGTGAGTGAGGATACCGAAGGCCCAATCCGGGGGAAAGGGGGGGTGAAAAGGTTGGCAGCTTACTTGTGAATCCACTGGTGTCGCGGGTGTGCATGGGCGACGGCAATTACTTACCATCAAGTGATCAGTCTGCTTGTCTGCCACCTATCAGATAAAAAAAAATGTGCGAGTTTGGAGAGGTTGCTAATGCGTTGCTGGCCTTTAAGAAAGGCCGTTTTTTTGTGTTTGTATGTTGGTATTTGTGAGATGAACATGTCAATGTATCTACGTTTTCTTTTTGGTTATAGGAATCTTTGCAATAGGGTGTTTGAGTAAGCTCGAGATTTTACTTATATTTTGTAAAATCTCGTAAAATACTTTATCAAAATATAGCTAAATATGTGCCAATAGCAAAAAATCTCAATTAAAAATATAACGTCTAGCCGGTTTTATAGTCATACAAAGATTCATGGGCAAGTCCATTTTAAAGTATAAAATTATTAAAAAATAATTATAACATGGTAACACAATAACCCATACAATTTGCACCAACTATTATAATAGAACCATTGACATAAACGAAACATTTGATATAGCTACCATACAAAATCCAAATGAAATGCATGCAAAATACTTGTTTGTGACGTCACATCTCAGTAGCATTTGTATGGAGCGTTTTGGGTTTGCCCAAAATAATGTGATTTTAAAGTTTTGATATCTCAGGTAGTTTAGATGAGAATCAAGTAATTCTATCAACGATGTTTCTATCATTGAGAGGTCTTTGATTACAAAAATTAAAAAAAAATCTTAAATACCGTATTTATTTTTAAGTACCTAAATAATACAATTAAAAATTTTTCGTCAGTCTTCGGGTGAGACTCGAACCTACGATCTTTTGCTAACCGTCGCGGCGAAGCAAAAATCACTTACAAAATTCGTCGACTTACCAAGGTCTCCGGTATCTTAGTTGGTAAAGCAGTTGCCCGGTTAGCCAAAGATCGGTGGTTCGAGTCCCACCCGATGACTGTCGAAATTTTTTAAGTATATTATTTACTTAAGTATCTACGTTTGTCATAAATTATGATTATTAACTAGGGACTAAGACAATATAATGCTTTTTAATATTAGAAATGAAAAGTAATTTTGTTTGTTATAATATTATCACGCTTTTAACCACTGAATTGATTGGAATAAACTTTAGGAAGGTACAGATAAAGATAATTTTACTGGCCATAAAACACGGTACATACAGCAGTAGACAATAGGACATTGGCATTGGTTTGTGGCCAACAAGGCGCAGCCTCAGCATTTACTGCAGCACCCAGTAACCACTGCACGTACTGCAGGTACGTAAGTTTAATTGCAGAAATAGACTAGCAATAGAATTAAGGGATAAATATTTGATATTGCCGAAGTTAAAAATATGATATTTAATCGTTTGGTGAGAAATAAGTAAACTTTCTTGCGTACTCCTTTTTAAAAAGGCCGGCAACACTTTAGCGATCGCTCTGATTTCGCGGATGTTTTTGGGCACCGAAGATTACTTTCCATCAAGTGACTCGCTTGCTCGTTTGTCGCCTCTAGCATAAGAAACACTTTATTGCATTTTTGAAATTAGGTTAATTTGTATCATGTGATCCGTCTGCTCGTCTACCTTTATTTCATATAAAAAACGACTTTTAAGGAATTAATAAAGTCGATGAAAGTTTAAACAGAAGAAGTATACAAAAATCGCTCTTGGAAAAGAAAATAAATGAAAAAAATGTTCCCAAGTTTCATGGAATACCGATGTACTTAGTTCTCTTTCGGGCAAGACGGTTTATTAATAATTTTGGTAAAAAAAATATTTTAATTGTATTCATCATCGTCGTCGTCAGCCCATTTAAGTCCCCACTGCTGTGGCACGGGCCTCCCTCAATCACATGAGGGGCAATTGCCATACTCACCACGCTTGGCAGACGGGTTGCCGAGGGTTTTGATATAAATACAGAGTTTTCCTTCTCTGGGTGCTGATGATCATGCCAGCAGCTTTACCTTAGTCGCCTTTGACGACACCTCGGTAAGAGTGTGGGTGGCCTATTCTATTCTGCCGGGACCACACGGCTAATTGTATTACAGTTGAACTTTGGTGACGGGTAGGGCGCACTAACGACACCAATTGATTTAAATTGTTAGCAACTAAACCGGATATCTTTTTAAAAATTCCGAAGCTGCAGCCTCTCGGAAAACACTTATTTACTTAATACTTACTTTTGGGTCTGCTTTTGCACTTACTCGAATTTTGAATTACCGCAAAAAACGGCCACTTACTGGCGTTAATCCAAATTTCGAGTGCAACAACAGATCAAAAAGTAGTGCTAAATTATTAAATAAATAGTATAAATATTTGTTTAGAGAAATCCCGCTCCGAAATTGTTTAAAATAGATCCGGTTTATTAGCTAACAGTTTAAATCGATAGGTGTCGCGGTATAATCATGAAATACGAATTGATTTTTGATGATAACTTGGAACATTTCGCCACCGCCTTCTCGAATGAAGCCAACAAAACACATAAAAAAAATTAACTTATACATCGTAGTCATAGCACATGTTGTGTTCGTAGCCCGTAGCAAAGTGCGTCTTCGCTACGAGAGTGCTACGATTTCTTGTGGAGGAAAAGACATCAATGCTAACTTGCTACGATTCTTGGGGGTTTATGTTTAGTTTTTGGGCTTTTACTTATTTTTTTTTGTGTGCCACCTACACAAACAGACTAGCAGACGGGTTACCTAATGGTAAGCGAGTCACAAATGCATCACGCATCAGCCCATTTAAGTCCCCACTGCTGGGGCACGGGCCTCCCTCAATCTCATGAGGGGTAATTGCCATACTCACCACGCTTGGCAGACGGGTTGGCGAGGGTTTTGATATAAATGGAGAGTTTTCCTTCTCTGGCAGACGGGTTGGCGAGGGTTTTGATATAAATGGAGAGTTTTCCTTCTCTGGGTGCTGATGATCATGCCAGCAGCTTTACCTTAGTCCCCTTTTACGACACCTCGGTAAGAGTGCCTATTCTTCCCTGCCGGACTATTTAAATGATAAAGATTCTTGGTCACGTTAATCGATTAGTCTTGTGAGTTGTTATTCATAGTAGTCTGTTAACTTTGACAGTTGTATTTTTTTTCTTCTCAATTGAAACTCTGTAACATTATCAATATTTGAAAAGAGTGACTACTGATTTTCTTGCTGGTGTCTTCTCAGTAGAAAACGACATTCCGAACCAACGGTAGATGATAATATGTGTAATTACCTATATTGACATTCATAAGTTGTATGGACCTAAATTGAATAAAGATTTTTTTATCTTTATCTTTTGATTTCGTTGTAAAAGAAGGAAGTCATATTTTCGCGTATATCGCGTTTCATAATAACGCGTTCGTTTCCGAAAAATATGTTTGCCGTCAAAAATTCATCCGTCAAAAACAAAAGTATTGAATTGATTAAATAATATAATTATTATAATAATAATAATTCTAACAACATCTCATACGTTCACCTGATTCCGTATTAAGTAACTTAAGCACTTGTGTTACAGATATCAGACAACAGAGGAACACAAATATATACTGAAACACATATATTACACCCAGACACTGAACAAACACAAGTGTTCATCGCACGAATGTTTGTCCAGGGTGGGGATCGAACCCACGACCTTTGGCGTTAGAGGCAGGGTCACTACCAATTCAATTGCGTCATCCGGTCAGCAAATATTTAACATATGTACCTACTTATGAATAAAATTCCCCCTAGGCTGGGTCTTCCTGGACTAAGACAGGGGGGGTCAAGACCCACATGTACCCCCCTTGTATCCCCTTGGACTTGACAATACTATAAGAGTTTCTCGTGGACTACGGAACCCTAAAAAGAGCTTATAAAATATTTCACGCTACACAGCTTCCGAAAACAAAATTACCCGCCGAAAATATAATAATCTAAGGCGTCCCGCAGCTTCCATTCATTTCACCGCATTATTTTCCAACACATGTGCTTTTATAAAAATAACCAGTGGTTATTATAACAGTTCGGTAATCATTAAAGGATTACAGATGTAATCTTTCGTAATATTTTGGTGGTTACAAAAGGGCGGTTCGAGAGCGCGGCGGCTTGTGAAACGCCACTTCAAATGTTTTGTCGTGGCTCAAGTGTTGTGATGAGTACGTATTCATATAGCTTGTAAGATGTGTTGGTACAGTAAGGCGCACATTAGGTTATTGCAATCTATCTTTCCTCATTTGATATTAAATCAAATGTGTTTGACATTAACGGGAGAATCGTTTGAAGAAATTTAGCAGATTTATAAACATTGGACAGCCTCGGTGGCACAGCTGGTTAGTGAGTCGCACTTAAAAGTATCTCTGAAGGACCGCATCAGAAATGATGTAATCCTGACAGAGAACCAGAGTCACCGACATAGCCCACCGAATTAGCAAACTGAAGTGGCAGTGGGCTGGTCATATTAGCCGCAGAACTGACGGCCTTGGAGCCGTAAAGTCCTTGAGTGGAGACCAGCGACTCGGTAAGCGTAGTGTAGGACGCCCTGCGACAAGATGGGATGATGACATTCGAAGGCTGGCTGGTGTGGGCTGGATGAGAGTGGCCGATAATCGGGAGCAGTGGCGTGGATTAGGGGAGACCTATGTCCAGCAGTGGACGAGATGTGGGTTGCTGATGATGAATGATGACTTAAAAGCGACGGCTGCGCAAGAGGTCCCGGGCTCGATCCCCGAGTCGGGCCAAAAACTTGTACCTAAGTTTTCGGTAAGAAATTATTAGTGTTGACCCGGAGTCTGGAATTTGAATTTGGCGTGCCTCGGAAAGCACGTTAAGCCGGTGGTCCTGCGCCGGATCCGTCTCCGATCGTGTCTGGTGTCCGATCGGAATACGAGGGTAAGGGAATAGAAAGTTGAGCACTAACACACTAACTAACGCACACACTTGAGCACTAATATTACTTAGTGTAGATTCTAGATTGTTTAAGATCATACAAGTGTACATGAGGAAATAAATACATTTTGGATTGAATTTTGAGAAACTATCCGAGACGTACATGGTCTCCCTCGCGTTGAATTCTAAGGTTTCAATTTCTATTTACCGCCACTAACGACCTTACATTTGCCCTCCCTCCTATATAAGCTACAAATAACATCAAACGAAGTTGATACTGTATAAAAATCGACTGAAACCTGTTCTGCAATTGGAAAAGCTTATTGACTACATATTAACGTAGGTAAATTGCAAGCACAGACATCAGATCACAATCCTTGTAAATTGGCCCTCGATGCATGTCGAGTATCAAGACTTTTTGATCTTCTTGTGTGTTTGGAGTTTGAGCTCTATTTCTAGAACGAAAGAGGAGGTTTTGATTCGTGGGTTTTAGTCATACTTTAATTTGCTTAGTTATTTTATGCAGATTTAAAATAAGATGCCAGTTATGATACGCATTAATAACTGCTTAAAGTAAAGTATGAGCCTTCATACTATTCCACTGCAGGGCAAAGGCCTCCACCATAGAAATCAAGTTTGGGTTCGATTCCCGGGTCGAGCGAAAAGTATGTTTCGAATTTTTCGAACATAGCTCGGGTTTGTGATCACCAATCCGCATTTAGCAAGCGTAAGTGATTAAGCCTAATCCCATAGTAGCGTTACTTGATTTCTATGATGGAGGCCTTTGCCCTGCAGTGGGGCAGTTTATAGGCTGATACTTTACTTATTATTCGATTTTTCAAATCTTGAATTGTATCTGCTACTAGTGATGGCGTGAGGAAAACGGGTATTGAACCTGCGACCCTTGCGGCTCAACCAGCGCTGAAACCACTGTGTCATCTCATGAATGTTTCAATGGTTGACACATTCAAGGCGAAGGGGTTACCCTTTGCCTTAAAGATTAAAATAAATAATAATAAACTTATATAAATATTTCACAACATCACATACACTGATCTCACTCCGAGATAGGTAGCTCAAGCACCTGTGTTACGGATATCAGAACCAACAGCGGGATTACAAATATATATGTCACCGGAAAATAACAAGATCCGAAAGTTTATCAATTTACTAGGGAGTTTATAAACTGTAGTAGGATTCTAAACGGGAGATAAATTGCATTATTATACGTCTACACTTTCTTACATTGATAAACTTACTGAACTCACTCGTAAAATAATAAGTAAGCAATATCCAAACGTTACTCGTGATGTGATTGGCATTGCCACTATACATATTTACCAATCAGAGAGCAGTGTTATTTACGTTAGTTATTTTACGTATTTCAAAGATGCGTATATTTCAAAGAGTTTCTCTGATTGGTCGAACCATGTAAAATTTTACAAATAAATAAACGTTAGTTTATAAATTTACCGTGTGACTTCGGAAATTGATAAATTTACGAAAGTGTGGACTTAATATAATACAATTTATCTCCCGTTTAGAATCCTACGAAAGTTTATAAGCTTCCTAGTAAATTGATAAACTTACGGATCTTGTTATTTTCCGATGACATATACATTTGATATTTTTCTTTTTTAAATACACACTTATAATACATAGAAAACACCCAGACCAACACAAACAGACATGTTCATGCACACAATAGTGTAGGTACCGTGCGGTAATCCAACCCGCAAACCTGCACCAGACGTAGCGTTTACTACCACTGTTCTAATATCTTTTTATTATAATGTACAAAGTTTCGAGTACAACAGACCAAAAAGTAATGTAAAATTATCTAGATAGAGCATATCACCTAACGAAAAATCCCAAATTCCGAACGAGAATAAACGTACCTACATATTCACAAATTTCATAGGCCGTACCCGACAATGGCACGTAGGCTGACGCCTATTGAATGGTTTTAATTAACTTTATAGGCTTTGAAGTCGTCACAACTTGGCTGCATGTAACGCTTCAAATATTTTGAATACTGTGATAGGTGTGAGTAGGGGGACATTGATTCTTGTCACATCGAAGCCGAAATTTTTTAGTGGCCCCTTTAACTTAAATCCATGTCACAAGTATCACTAGAAAGATGTTTGTGCATTGAATGGAGTGTGCAAAATAACCTTGAAAAATCATGTGTCCTTATTAATTTAAAACGTTTTCATGATTTTTTTCATTTATTGTCTTATTTCGTTACAGTCATTAAAAAACTGGAAACTGCGCCACTGAACTGATCCGTAAAAAGACTCTTATGTGCTATTAGTGCAGAATATAAAATGTGGCAAGCCGTGTGGTCCCCGGCAGAGTAGAATAGGCCACCCTCGCTCTTATCGAGGTGTCGTAAAAGGCGACTAAGGTAAAGCTGGTTATCAGAAATGATGAGATCCGCATAAGGACTAAGGTCACAGACATAGCCCAAAGGATTGCATGCCTCAATGGCGAGGCAATGGGTAGGGAACATTGCGAGGAGAACGAACGGCCGTTGGGGCAGAAAGGTCCTGAAATAGAGGCCGCGTACGGGAATAAGCAGCCATGGCATGCGCCCCTCAAGTGGTCCGACGTAAGTCGCAAGTCGCGAAGGTTGCGCAAATCCCTTGGATGAGGGCGGCACAGGACCGATCTGAGTGGAAAATATTAGGAGAAGTCTTCTTATGGGCTATGCTTGGAGTATCTCTGAAGGACCGCATCAGAAATAATGAAATATGACAGAGAACCAGAGTCACCGACATAGCCCACCGAATTAGCAAACTGAAGTGGCAGTGGGCTGGTCATATTAGCCGTAGAACTGACAGCCGTTGGAGCCGTAAAGTCCTTGAGTGGAGACCGCGACTCGGTAAGCGTAGTGTAGGACGCCCTGCGACAAGATGGGATGATGACATTCGTAGGCTGGCTGGTGTGGGCTGGATGATAGTGGCCGAAAATCGGGAGCAGTGGCGTGCATTAGGGGAGACCTATGTCCAGCAGTGGACGAGTGTGGGTTGCTGATGTTATCATCAGCAATGATGTCTTCTTATCGCAGTTCCCAATTTTCCCAAACGATTAAGGCTTCATGGTCACCCCACATAACTTGTAATTACATTTTTTGACACAATACACCTCTCTGAATTATTTAACGTGATATTAATATTACATTCCCTGACATTGTCCTTTTGAAAGCCCGTCCTGTGTGAAGGACCTTACTTTGCAAGTTTGTCTCACTTTGAACCCATTATTGAGTCACAATAATGGAGTGAACCTTGTGAGGGGTGTTTGGGGTACAGTTTTGAGATCAATGTCAGGGTAGGGTTGGTAGGTATTACTTTGAATGAGTAAATGAAAATACATTTTATTGCACACAACATATATAAGACATAGGGTAAGAAAATTGCAACTTACAGATTACAAAAATATGTAGGACAAAGAAGGCGGCCTTAATGCACTATGAGATGTATTAATAGTTGGATATACATATTTTATTGTTCACAATATCACATACACATCATCATCACATACATTGATCTGTCTCCGAGATAGGTAGCTCAAGTGCCTGTTTTACGGATATCAGAACCAACAGCGGAATTTGCAAATATATACTTATAATACTTTTCTTTTGTAAATACATACTTATAATACATAGAAAACATCCAGACTAATACAAATAGACATGATCATGCATACAAATGTGTGTACTGTGCGGGGATCGAACCCGCAACCCTTGTACCAGAAGCAGCGTTCACTACCACTGATCCAAACTGGTCGTCAAATTGTTACGAGGGTCAGACTGTAGCCGCTTGATTGTAATTTACAGACTTTCCGAATACAGGTTAAGTTAAAGCCGTCCCGTAACGAACGAGAATATACCTGTCGCATCCAAACAAAGGAGGCACACAATGCGTGTGATAGAGAGGGAAACTTCGATTCGGTCGTAACGTCAGCTTTATATTAGGCCCTCTGGATCTTGGTTCAAGAGCGCCGAGAGTTTTGGACGCAACTCAGAATACTCTACTATTATCTCTCTACTTATAATGAACGTGTAATGCCGTATCATCATCATTTCAGCCAATACACGTCCACTGCTGGACATAGGCCTCCCTCAATGATCTTCACACAGATCGGTCCTGTACCGCATGCAAGGGATTCCCGCGACCTTCATCAGGAGCTAAATTCTCGTGCTCGTGATATTTTGAAAACATGGCCGATTATCACCTGAAAACCATACAAAAAAACTATGTTTTAGTGATATATGTCGTATGATAATAAAAGGCACGAGCCCGTTAATTGGGCTACTGATCTTCGGTTCACCTTGTGGGGTGATTCTGTGTCATCATCATCATCGTCAGCCCATTTAAGTCCCCACTGCTGGGGCACGGGCCTCCCTCAATCACATGAGGGGTAATTGCCATACTCACCACGCTGGGCAGACGGGTTAGCGAGGGTTTTGATATAAATGCAGAGTTTTCCTTCTCTGGGTGCTGATGATCATGCCAGCAGCTTTACCTTAGTCGCCTTTTACGACACCTCGGTAACAGTGAGGGTGGCCTATTCTACTCTGCCGGGGACCACACGGCCAATTGATTCTGTGTATTTCCCAGCAAAGATAATATTAGCGTTTGAGTGATGGAGGGTAAAAATAACATTTTTAAATTCATTTCTATATTTTTGAAGCATTAAAGTGTAACTATTTAAATAGGACAACTGTATCAAAGCCATCAAAAGGCATATTAAGATGACTTATTAAAATTCCATACAAAACTACCCCGATTTGCCCGACAAGCTAATACAATAAATATTTTCGTTTTACAAGCTCTTATTTTAACATCTCATTGTTAGTACTGATCTCCTTAAAGCCGATAACAATTGTAACAAAGAAATTAAAATAGTATTACGATAAATAAATTCGAGTACTAACATGAAGTGACGTTAAGTGCTTAACAAAAAGGTATTTTTGTGAAGCAGGGGTCAACTCTATTGATGTTCTCTATAGAGAGATAATAGACCTAAAACTGTTGAGGTAGAGTAGAAAATTGGATGGCAACAAGCAATTAGCTGGATAGTTGTTCGTGGAGGGTGGTAATTCGGATTTAGGGATGTGATTTTGGTGTAATCACATGATATTTGAGTATTTTGGTAACGTATTTTTAAGGTATTCGATTTTGGAGTTGGTTAGACTCACAGATGCTAAACCAACTAGGTTTAATTAACCTTCTATACATTTGATAAACACATAATGAAAGGCCTCATAATATTGATTAGATTTAAGGAAAATGAAATAGTTAGGGTGTTGCATTTTTTTTTTTCACTTTACGCAACAGCTGCCACTTTATGCGACAGCCAAATTTCTTAAATGACAATTTTAGGACAAAGTTATCATTATTTATACAGCCAAAAAAGAAATTGACAGCCCATTAAAACACCTACAATTCGCGCGCAAATATATACTTGTAGTTTTTTTTTTCTTTATTTAAGGAGCTTTTGTCTATACTTGTAGTTATCTGTCACACGATTAGTCAATTCTCTCCATTTTGTTTGTTTTGTAATTTATTTTTTAAATATATTATTTGTTTAATTTATGTATCTATCTTATTTAGAGTCCGTAAATGACAAAATAGTAGGAAAGTATTTTCAGGATTTGTCTCCACCAGATATTTTAGCAAAAGCATCAAGTTACAAATAGTCTTTTGCCAGGAAAATGTACTACATTATATATACCTACATGTACAAACCTTGTTGTAGTTTCTCTATGATTTATTACTTTGAAGATTAAAAGTGAATGTAGATAAAGTACCTGGTGTGTGAGACTGCACATAACTCGGTTTTAAAACACTTGTTCTAGTATTTAAAATCTCTGATGTGACAGTCACATAAACTACTATTTAATGGACGTCCATTCAATAATTTTTTAATTATTTTCAGCCACGTGGCTCTGTTCGTCGTAGTTCGTTCGTTTTTACGAAAAAATAATATCCGTCTGCTCGTCCTGTGCTTATCCCACATAAAAGGCTTCTGCATTGTAGGGGATAGCGAGACACTTGCAACACTAGTGAAAATCATGTAATCATTTTTATTTTTACCTGACTACGGCAAATCAAAAGGAGGGTTATGATTTTGACAGGCTATGTATGTATGTATGTATATGTTCATCTGTTTCCACGTAACTTCTAAACCAGTTATCATATTTGAACAAATGAGTCGTTAGAAGCGTCTTGGTTGTCTTCTGTTTATAGGCAACATGACGTCACGTTAAATTTATTATAACAGCGCCCTCTAAAGGACTTAGAGTAAGGCACTAAAAACAAATTTTGCTTGACGGTACCGTGTGGGGTATCAAATGAAAGAGCTTTTTTAGCACATTTCAAATATCTATTTTGTTTATATAACTAAAACTATCTTAAATAAAAATAAAGTTTAAAAACTAAAACCCGACTACCAAAAAACACGATCTAAAAAGTACAAAACAAGAGAATTGTCTCTGCTGAAATGATAATGCCGTATCGCCGTGGTCGTATGCTACTTACTGTAGCAAAACAGATTAATTATAATAATAAAATAAAATCAATGTGGCATACGACCACGGCGATACGGCATAATCATTTCAGCAGAGACAATTCTCTTGTTTTGTACTTTTTAGATCGTGTTTTTTGGTAGTCGGGTTTTAGTTTTTAAACTTTATTTTTGTCACAAGTATTTGAACCTCGCCCCCTCCCTAAACACATTCGATGCTGCCAATCTGTTTGCAATAGCGACTGGGATTACTGGCAGTGTCATGAGCTCACGTGGTGGGAAAAATCGTTAGTACCATAATGAGGGGGCAGCCCTCATTATTGCCTGATATAAACTGTTTTGTCAACAGTTTATTTATCGCTGGAAATGTTAATTTAGTCATTTATTCTATTGATTTCTATTTAATACAGTTTTTTTTATATTAGAGGTCACACTCACTCACACGGCGAAACACAGCGCAAGCGCTGCTTCACGCCGGTCTTCTGTGAGGCAGTGGTATCACTCCGGTCGAGCCGGCCCATTCATGCCTAAGCGTGGCTCTCCCACATTTAATTAATACAGTCATAAAACCTTCAATTTATTTAAGAGTTCAGATAGATAACCACTCGAGGAGCAACCTTATTTATTTATTTAAGAAAAAGAAAACTTGGTATTTTACAGTGCTATTATACCAAAGTATATACCAGCTAAATTACAATAAAATTTACTATAATTTAACATAATCAGCTGAATAATCATTCCTCACTCAGTCATCCCCTTTTTCATTAAAAATGCAGCACAAATCGCTTTCAGATAGATAGATATACGGTATTGCACAAAATACACAATTGAAGGTGACGGGTAGGGCACACTAGCGATGCTAATCAATTTTAATTTTTAGCTACGGGTAACATTTATACTATTTATAAAATAAAAATGCAAATTTTGGGTCCGTTTTTGTACGCGAAAAATTGATTCACGCCAAAAGCGGCCACTTTTGGCGCTAACTATAAGTATTAAATAAATAGTATAGGTGTTTGCCGAGAGGTTGTAACCCCGAAATTGTTTAAAATAGATCCGGTTTAGTAGCCAAAAATTAAAATCGATTGGCGTCGCTTGTGTGCCCTACCCGTCACCTTAAGTACTAGGCATTATATAAATGTGTACAATTTCGGCAGTCTTATCGCTGAAAGCGATTTCTTCCAGACAACCCTCGGGTAAAGGACATTTAAAAGTAGAGGAAGGGTAGGTGGTGCAAAATTTAATAAGGAAAAAAA
The DNA here is from genome assembly GCA_019059595.1 of Marasmia exigua. NCBI lineage: Eukaryota > Metazoa > Arthropoda > Insecta > Lepidoptera > Crambidae > Marasmia > Marasmia exigua. The sequence goes on from CM032485.1 coordinate 8,974,747, forward strand.
TAATTAAAAAAAACAAAAAGAATTAAAATATGCTTTTCTCTCCTCTTTCATGATACATGCTACCAAATGAAGGAACCTGCCTGGCCTTTTTCCTAATAACCAGGTACAACTACAAAATGGTAAATCTTACCTAAATGAAACAAAAGTGTTCGTCACACATGTCCAGGCTCGGTATTGAACTCACCTTTGGCGTATCTATAAGCATCAGCCTATAAACTGTCCCACTGCAGGGCAAAGGCCTCCATTATAGAATTCAATTCATCGCTACTATGATGGGATAAAGCTTAATCACCACGCTCGCCTAATGCGGATTGGTGATCACAAACCCGAGCTATATTCGAAGAACTCGCAACATACTTTTTGCTCAACCCGGGAATCGAAACCAGGACCCCGAAATCATGGCCCGGTACTTAAACAATTAGACCAACAGCCCGTCTGTAATAGGGAATGATCGCAGTGGGTAGAGCTATTTGAGCTCATTTTCCGCAAACATAGATGTTAATATGGACATGCCCCGGGATTCTGACTATGATCCCGGGAATAAAATAAATACAGTATTATATTACAGTTAAATATTAAACGCATTTTAATCATGATACATACATAAACATTCGATGCAACCATATTTACTTACAGTTTTTTCCTTTCTATCTAACGTATGTATCTTGAATTTCGAAAGAACAAATAGAACTTTTTTAATTAACATGGTATCGCAAAGCGTTCATGAATAATTAAGCGTTTATTAATAATAGTTCGTAAGGCTGATGTTAATGCTCGTATGTATAAACGAAAATAACTGTTACTAGTATAAAGTACAAATATTTATTTATTAGTATATAAAATTGTGTTTATTTATGTATTTTTAATATTCAAATACAGTTCACTTTTATTTCCCTTTTCAATATTGCACCACCTACCCCTCCTCTACTATCAAATGTCCTTTGCCTGAAGGTTGTCTGGTAGAAATCGCTTCCAGCGATAAGACCGCCGAAATTAAACAATTAAGTTACTGTAATACCTAATTTTTTTCAGTGGTGTTTTTTTTGTGCAATAAAGTATATCTATCTATCTATCTTAATCTTGGGATTCCAGGCATGTCCATATTATTTGAAAAAATCGCAAGTACTTACCAAAATAGCTATCCTACTACTACCTACTCCGATCATTGGTAATAAGGCAGGGTCCAAATTCGCAACTGGAGGATTCAGAAAGTTGGACGACCCGATTGGAACAGTGGTAGTGCACGCTGCCTCTGATACAAGGGTTGCGGGTTCGATCCCCGCACAGTACAAACATTTGTGTGCATGAACATGGTTGTTTGTATTGGTCTGGGTGTTTGCTAATAAGTATGTATTTACAAAAGAAAATCATTATATGTATATATTTGTAATCCCACTGTTGATTCTGATATCCGTAACACAGGTGCTTGAGCTACCTAACTCGGAGTCAGATCAATGTATGTGATGTTGTGAAATATTAAAAAAAAAAAGTTAAAAATCTCATTCCTTGTCTACAGATCGCGTCGAGCTGAAAAGCGAAAGTGGCGCCCTCTCAGACTCGGAGCTCGAACACGAGCACGAGCATGAGCTCGAGCACCCCGAGCATACGGAGCACAGCGAACACAGTGACCAAGCGCACACCGACCACGCCGACCACTTGGAGGCGCTCGACACGGGACGACCGCGCAAGGTAATTTACTAGGATTACAGAAATACTTCGTAAGCCCATTTAAGTCCCCTACTGCTGGGGCACGGGCCTCCCTCAATCACATGAGGGGTAATTGCCATACTCACCACGCTTGGCAGACGGGTTGGCGAGGGTTTTGATATAAATGCAGAGTTTTCCTTCTCTGGGTGCTGATGATCATGCCAGCAGCTTTACTTATCGTCGCCTTTTACGACACCTCGGTAAGAGGTGGCCTATTCTACTCTGCCGGGGACCACACGGCGGCACAGAAATACTTACTACGAGTATTTATACTCAAGACTGAATGCGATGAAAGACCACTGTGGACGCCCTCTGCCCCAGCTCGGGGACATAGGATAATAAGTCAAAGACACACATGTTAGTCACGTAGAGAGCAATGTTTTTTTTTCTGCGATAAAAACCGCCCTCAAAAACCACGAACTAAAAAGTGTAAAATAATATTTTTAACAATTTATACACTTCAAATAACTTTTTATAACAGTACACTCGAGATGTGTTACCGAAGTCGGCGCCTAATACTATCTTGTAATTTAATACAACAATCAATTATTCAACAGGGATTAGGCGCCGACTTCGGTTAAACCTTTTCTCGAGTGTACTGTTATAAAATGTAATTTGAAGTGTAAGCATATTATTATACACTTTTTAGTTCGAAGGTTTTTGAAGGCGGTTTTTTTCGCAGAAAAAAATATTTTCAGCTTTTAGCATATCTGTACATGTCTAATTGAGAACCTCCTTTTTTTTTGAAGTCGGTTAAAAAGGGCAATGCTCGCAGTCTCCTTGCGTAGATCGTATCAGGAATGATGAGATCCGCAGGAGAACCAAGGTCAAAGACATAGCCCAAAGATTTGCATGCCTCAAGTGGCAATGGGCAGGGCACTATAGCGAGGAGATCAGACGGCCGATGGGGCAGAAAGGGCTTCGAGTGGAGACCGCGTATAGGAGGTCAAAGACGTGGCAGGCCCATAAGGGTGACCGACGATCTGGTGAAGGTCGCGGATGATGTGGAGATCATTGGGGGAAGCCTATGTCCAGCAGTGGAGGTTTATTGGCTGAAATGATGATGTAATTAGCATGACACAGTTCAGATTCCGGGGTACGCTTGAACAATGGAAAGTAATCTACGGCCCTCATGAACATTTGCGAAATCAGAGAGATCGGTAATGCGTTGCCGTATAAAAAGGAGTACGCTCTGGTGAATTTAAATTCCCATCATCATCAATTCAGCCAATAGACGCCTACTGCTGGACATAGGCCTCCCCCAATGTTCTACACATAGATCTTACCGCCGCCCGCATCCACTGGATTCCCGCGACTTTCACCAGATAGTTCCACCTTGTGGGGGGCTTGCCACGGCTGCGACATCCTGTACGTGGCCTCCACTCCAGGACCTCCACTAAATTCTCTAACTAGCAGTTAAATCATAATGCATGTTCTGCAAGCAGGTGCGCCGCAGCCGGACCACGTTCACCACATACCAGCTGCACGAGCTGGAGAGGGCCTTCGACAAGACGCAGTACCCAGACGTCTTCACTAGGGAAGAACTGGCCATGAGGCTGGACCTAAGCGAGGCTAGAGTACAGGTGAGTTCAGGTTTTCATAACTTTTTTCTAAGCTCATCATCAGCCCATTTAAGTCCCCACTGCTGGGGCACGGGCCTCCCTCAATCAGATGAGGGGTAATTGCCATACTCACCACGCTTGGCAGACGGGTTGGCGAGGGTTTTGGTATAAATGCAGAGTTTTCCTTCTCTGGGTGCTGATGATCATGCCAGCAGCTGTATCTTAGTCGCCTTTTACGACACCTCGGTAAGAGTGAGGGTGGTCTATTCTACTCTGCCGGGGACCACACGGCCACGATTAATAAGACGTGGAATTAGATAACTCGCCGTTCGTTTCCCGTAAATGTTGTTCGCACCGCCTGTTATCAACCTACGGTTGCTAACAGCGCGCGTCCACACGGGGTGGTTTACTGGTTGGCTAAACTGCTTCTTCAACTTGCAGGATTTTACAGTGTTTAAAAAGTCCCCTATCGTTATTTTGGAATTCACGCCTTATTTTATTGGAAACAATGTGTTTTAAGATTATTTTTTTAAAAGACTAATATATTTTGTTTAAATGAGTTCCATGGGGGTTTCACATTATTTTGTAATATTGTTTCAGTAAAACAAAACTTATTTATTTATTATTTTTTTATTATAGAGTCTCATAAATGTGTTAACCTTAGTTAACTAATACGGTGTTATAAACCAGTTTTCATTCCTTTTTCGAAATTTTGTATGATATTTTTTTCATACGTCAAAACCTCTTTAACACCGTCTAAGCTATCAAAGGTTTATTGAATATTTATGATTAAAGCCCAATGTCTAACGGGTCAAAAATCGTCTTCACCAAATCTTCTCATTAAATACAATAAAAAATCAATTCACTAAAGGGGCCAAAACCGCAAATATTTGTAATTCAACCAACTAAATTGTATTAGCAATAACCAAATAGACTCATATTGAGCGAGACCAATTATCGCAAATTGTTTGAAATTACGAGCTCTATATTAATTAAATCATTAATTACCCATTCGTTTGGTAATGACGTAGGTATATTCAACTCGCTCTGATAGTTCGTAATTAAGTTTTATTACAATTTTAGAGTTAATACTGGTTTATAAACTGGTTTAATACACAACTTTTGGTGTTTGTAAATAAATTAATGCCCATGTCAATTTATTTATTTGGGAAACAAACAATTACATGAAAACTGAAAATAGATTAAATGTTATGAGAGCTTAAATCAGTGATGTCTCCACAAAATAAAAAGAAACGTATTAAACATGTAGAAAAAAAATACAATTAAAAACATTTATTTGTTAACACACACGAAACACAACATTACAGAAAAAGAACAAAAAAAACAGCTTGTGATATTTAGACAAAAAATAAAAACAAAGGAAAAAAAATCCTACAAGTTGAAATAATTTAAGCGGGCAATGTATACCTACATTGTGTCCAGGTGTGTCGCGGTGCATAAAAAAAGGAGCTCACTCAGCTAAAGCCACGACTTAAGGAAGGGGTAGGTACCTTTCTGTAGGGCATGGCGCTGGTATTAAGTGTTCACAATTCAGTTTTTACCAACTGCGTCATTAGAAGTGGTCTTTCATTTTCTTCATCTTATATGATCCACAGATCTACTTCTATCTACTTTATTTAATTATTTATTATAGGTTTACTAACAGATTACCGTCATACATGCAAAATGTTTATAATTAAATACAGTTAACACTGTATTTACACAGACGGTAATCTGCGAATGGTGTACACAGCATGTTTTTACGCAACAAACTAGACGCAAATAAAGATAGTGGAATTTAAAAATACAAATATGATCTACCAAAAAACAGTAGTAAATTACTTTTGTACCTTTCAACCTCATGATACACTGTGTGGGTGAGTCGGCCCCTTAACTAACAGATAGTCTGGTCTCCTTGTCGGGTTTCTTAAAATACTAGTTAAGCTGTTAGGCCGGCCGGGCCGGCTGGCCGAGTGAATCACCGCGTAGCAACTTGTTTAGGTACTCATTTGACATAATGCATGCGCTCGGGGCTCGATGTTTGGTGGATAATAGTATGAACGAAAAGATACCCTCTTTTAATTTTGTTTTTTGTTTCCTGGTTTCTTTAATTGGTTATTGTGTATTGGTTGTTTTGTGTTCAACAGAACGTCAATACAAAAATTTGTGTGAGTGTTACGTACATTATCATGATACAAGATGTTGTTTCATAGACATAAATTATAGTTTCGTTAGCAGAGCTGCGCTGCGCCATTTATATTATTATTGCATGCTTTAGTTATAATCTCATTTTAAGTGAACTGTATTTTTTACTAAGTTCTTATGAGAATAAATCCTTTAAACCTAAACCTACTACATTTCTATAATATGTCCTATTCCCTATTGCCTTGATGATGACTATCCAAGATTACTAGCCAATGGTAAAGTTCCATCTCAGTCTTGCATTTAAGCGACATTAATTGCAAGCAGTAAATTAGGAACAGAAGTGAAACACCTAATAAGCGTCGAGTGGGCGGGCATTCAGGGCTGGCACAATGCGTGCTGATTCGCCCGTTATTATGCACTCCGCTTGAACAGCCCTAATGTTTGCTGCGTCCGCGTCACCTGACGGGGTATAGGGTTGCCACATTACGATCTACCCTTAGTGCCAGATAGTTTTTGTATTTTGAGTTATAGTGACATTTGGAGTATGTCTGTAAGTAAATACGAGATTTGATTATTATATTTTTTTCTACCATGCCTATAATGTCCCACTGCTGGCCAAAGACCTCCCCCAAATCCCTCCACTCTGCACTCTATTTAACGCCATTTGTGGTCAATCTCGAGCGAACCTTTTAGGTCCAATGACTATGATTTTTGGGCCTATCCTGTATGACCTAAGTAAAATAATTTAAAAGTGAATGAAAGTAAAGATCACACCTAGGTCTTGACAGAGCTTGTTTTATTGATCTATGATAGCAAGAAAAGCACTTGAAATTCTTCGCAAGCGTCAGTATGACCCTGGGTTTGAATTGGGTATATTCTTCCGGTTTCGAATAAGCGTTACCGAGAAGACACACCTTGCTTCTGCTAGTGAGCCGCTGACTTAAACCCTCATTGGAAAACATTCGAGTAATTAGTGCCAGAGTTGTAATATTTATTTGTGTTATCCTCGTTAATGTTAGACACACAAATGCTTAAGCTACTTAATTTGGTTGTTGTGTGATATGGCTTTATAGTATGGCGTATACTCTGATTTTTAATTATGCGGACTAAGCTGACAAATGCAAATATCAAGTTTTCATAAATTTCGACATTTTGTATCTGTCAAAAGAAGCAACAATGTATGGGAATGACACATTCACATTGGTCAATTTAGTCACCATAATTAAAAATCTGAATTTAGTGTTAAAACAACAAAGTGACAACCCTACCATCGCATTACCGCTCTCCAAAAACTACGCTAATCGTCGCCTGTTAATTATAATTGTCTCTATTATACTGTAATTGTCTCTATTACGCTGTAATCCCGGTGAGTGGCCAATCTTGTAATTCCTAGCCAGTCTATTACTCTGTAATCCCGACGAGTGGCCAATCTCGTAATTCCGCCTAGCTAGCCACTTGAGGTCTCATCAGAGCCTATTCTTTATTTTATGAGTGTTTCAAATTACTGAGGCAAGTTTTTTAAAGTGTTTGTGGCTTTTACTGTGGAGTGGAGAATAGTCGAGCGCTGGTAGCTTAGCTTCCATAAGAAGGTCTCCAAACATATACTTCTGCATTTTTCATATCTATGTGCGTATTTCTACCATTAGCTCGGCGGTGAGAAGAAAATCTGCATGTTTCGGATAGTTTCTGAAACGTGTAACCTTGATTTAGTTAGTCTCCCTGTTAAAGGGTTACGAAGGTCAGACGGCAGTCGCTTCATTGTAATTACAAGACTTCCCAAAATACTGAATCATAGTCCAAGCGTACGTCGGGCTCCAAAGTGACAGTTTTGGACGCAGCCGAGAATAACACGCTGAGTCAGTGAGATAATATTAGCTCAGTGAATAAATTTCTCCAGTTTAGTCATGTCATCCAATCAAACTTATGACCTTTGGCGCGTCAGTTACTACCAAATGCATTTCAATAGTGAACTAATTTTCAAGACCAGCGCAATACCGGTAGTAACAGGTGGCAGTTTGCGGTGTGATCGCCACAATTCGAGCGATTGTCGCGTCGATATGCTAATTCCTACTAGAATGGGACTAATTTCAATTACGTCGCTTCACTGATTTTAACAAGCTTAGGTGTTTGTGCCTATGTAATGTTACATACGACCATAGTGTTGTTCACATGTATTCACACTTGAAAACTGGCCAACGTAGATTGCGGAGTTCTGTTGAAGCGTGATATTCCCGGCTGCGTCTAAAACTGTCGCTTTAGAGACCGATATACGCTCGGACTACGATTTAGTATTTTGGGAAATCTTGTAATTACAATGAAGCGACTGCCGTCTGACCTTCGCAACCCTTTAACAGTGGGACTAAATCAAGGTTACACGTTTCAGAAACTATCCGAAACATGCTGATTTTCTTACTATGGTTTCCCTCACCGTCGATCCAATGGTAGAAATACGCACATAGATTTGAAAAATGCAGAAGTATGTGCTTGGATATCAACTTACGACCTTATTATGGAAGCTGAGCTACCAGCACTCTACTATTCTCCATTCCACCACCAAAGAAATCTCTTTGAAGCTGGGGGTACGTTTTGACTATGATTCAGGATTTAGTGAGTCATGTTAATTACAATGAAGTGACTGCCGTTTGACTCTCAAACGAGTGCAACTGAATCATGGTTCTGAATCATCTCAAAATCTCAAATCTGAGAAACTATCCGGAATGTGAAGGTTTCCTTCCCTTCGAGCAAACCAATTAGACCACAGAACGCGTTAATAAGCCGACGAAATTGTAAATGCTTATTAACGCGTTCAGTGGTCTAATCGGTGGAATATTCACCCGGATTGTGGAAGGTCCCGTTCGAGTCCCGCCTGAACACGAGATGAATTTTTTAGTGAGTTATTTACTTCTAAATAAATTGCAAAAGATTGCTATAAAAATATCTACTATTGATTAAGCAGTCTCATCTTAACTGGTGGTCAAATATTTGTATTAATATTTCCACTGGATATTGTAAATATACCTACAATATTGATTAGACTATCGACAGCTCATATCGAATCAAGCAATTACAAATTTCGTCGGCTTATTAACGCGTTCAGTGGTCTAATTGGTAGAACATTCACCCGGATTGTGGAAGGTGTGGGTTCGAGTCCCGCCTGAACACAAAATAATTTTTTTAAGTGTGTTATTTACTTAAGAATAAATTGCAAAAGATTGTAATAAAAAATATCAACTATCCAGAAGTCTATGCACATTTTTGAACTTACGACCTCCCATTCAGAAAGCGCTCTTTCTATAACTTGTAACTCAGTGGGAGTTACTATCGCTCAATTTAATTATGAAGTATAATTTGAGCTACACACGGCCACTCAGTCTTTAGCAGTAAGTGCAGGCCATTACTACCAAATTGCAGCAGCCCCCAAGCCCTCCGGTTTAACCGCGCTTAATTAAGCAATTGTCGGTACTTTGCCCAAGTCTTAGATGCAACGAAGTAATTATCATGTAGGGGGTAGTAACTCTTAGAAAGTGCAGTGTGAAGGATTTTAATTTGTGACCAAGGAGGTACATACAAGACTCGCGAGAGAAGGCAGACGATAAGATAGGACAATACTTTTTGGCCAAGCTGATAAGTTTTTACTAAAACTATAGCTTTACACACAACGAAGTAGGAAGAGAGAAAGAAAGAAACTATTTATTGACCGCAACATATAATAAATAAAACAAATAATAAATAACTGAACCGGGCATAAAAGTTGCGGCCAACAAGGATCAGCCTCAGCATATGCTGATATAAGCATAAGCAACAGCTGTAGCGTTGGTTTTCAGGCTGGACCTCGGGTGACGCCTTTGCGTTAGAAAAAATATAAATATTAACATGTAATACAAAAGAAAACAAAACAAAATTGACAGATACACAACAAGAAGGTATTATTAATTTCCCTCATCGCTAAACCTAACATCGCTAAGGCCCAATTCGGGATATCTCTATATTTCTGTGGACTGACCGGATGGCGCAATTGGTATTGACCCTGCCTCTTACGCCAAAGGTCGTGGGTTCGATCCCTACCATGGACAAACATTCGTGCGATGAACACTTGTGTTTGTTCAGTGTCTGGGTGTCATATATGTATTTAAGTATATATTTGTGTTCCTCTGTTGTCTCATATCTGTAACACAAGTGCTTAAGCTACTTAGTACGGAATCAAGTCAACGTATGATATGTTGTGAGAATTATTATAATAATTATTATTATTTCTGTCCGATCGAATGTCGGTTAAATTTTCATGTTTAATGGATATTTTAAAAAAAATATTAATTTTGGAAACTCGTTCCCGGCAAATTAAAAAGTCATTTAAAATACTCATATTAATTCTTAAGTACTCCAAAGCTAGACGGTTCCCAGAACGCAATGCCATAAAATTGCCTATTAAGAGCCAACAAGTCAAACTGAAGAGCACTTCGACACGCGTCGCCATTGTGGCAACCCTTGCTAATAACCGAGAAGAATCGTCAGGGCTGGCCATCAAAATACTGGCCATTTTCACAAAAAAATCTTGCGACACCACTGGAACCCAATTCTTGGGATTTTCGATACAAAACAACATGGTGGATGTCTGATGAAAACAATACAAAAAAAACTATGTTTTTGCGATGTGTGATGACAAAATATCACGTCACGAGAATTGGGCTCCTGGTGTGACAAGACACCCGTTTTTTTGCGGCGGAAATAGTTTGCCATCAGGTAATTCATCTACATATTCTCATATATATCTCAGTCACCAATCACTTTAAAAAAATGTTAATTCCTTTAATTTGGAGAAAATACAACTGTACGGATCGTCTGAATTAAGATAACGGGTTGGGCACACTAGCGACGCTAAGTTGTTAGTAACTAAACCTGATATATTTTTAACAATTTCGAAGCTGCCGCCTCTCGGGAAATACTTATACTATTTATTTAATACATATAGTTAACTTTGGGTCTGTTTTTGTACTCGAAATTTGAATTACCGCCAAAAACGGCCACTTATGGCGTTAATGCAAATTTCGAGTGCAAAAACAGATCAAAAGGTAGTGCACACTTATCAAATCACAGTATAAATGTTTGCTTAGAGACTTACGCTCCGAAATTGTTTAAAATAGATTCGGTTTAGTAACTAACAATTTAAATTGATGTCGCTAGTTAGGGCTACCTTAAGGTAGACCCAGGTGGTAAATGATAACCATCGTTAATAGATCAGGGAAAATGCTTTTATACTAAGTAAACTTATACATTTTGATTCCTTTTAACATATGTAAAATGTGAAACATATTATTACCGTTGAACGGCACTATCTTACATGCGGTCCGCACACAAGATCCCCTTTACAACTAATCCTTTTCAAGTGCGAATGAAGTCGACAACCCTACCCCTCAGGGTTCGCCCGCACTATTCTTAAATCACACTCATCGCGAAAATTGCTTTTAATCCTCTCGATAGATGGCGCACGTCAAACGACTCCTCCAAACAAAAGAATTAGAGCCTTATATTTAAGCCTTTAGAACTTCAATTCGAATGAAATGTCATTTAATTTTAAAATCGCCCCTCCTTTTTTGTAATGAATTATTTAGTGCCTTAAGTTAAGAGAGTTAAAGACGAGTTTTGAGTGAAGGGAGGGTGTAATTTTTAAGGTTTTTTGAGGTCATACAAATCAGAGGTCCTGGAGTGATTGCTCTTAGTAATCGACACGATTCCTATTGAGTTTGAGGACCCGAAATGGCACTTAGTTGAGTGCTTGAATTAATTCGGTTTCTATATTAATTGAACTTTATTGATGCTCAATTTAATTGGATGGTTAAAGTTGTTCATTAGAAAAGTCTGTGCTGTGTGAGATGTTGCTTTGGAAACTTTCCACAGTGGTCATTTTCTAAATTAGTATACTTTTATAAATCATCAGCATCATTTCAGCCAAAAAACGCCCATTGCTGTACATAGGCCTCCCTCAATGATCTCCACACGCTCATGTGCCGCCCGCATCCAATGGATTCCAGCATCCTTCACCAGATGGTTGGTTCACCTTGTGGGGGGCCTGCCACGGCTTCGACCAGGAGGTCGTAGGAACGCGGCCTCCCCTCGAGGACCTTTCTGCCCTATCGGCCGTCTGTTCTCCTCGCAATGTGCCCTGCAATCGCCACTTGAGGCATGCAAATGTCTTTGACCTTGGTTCTCCTGCGGATCTCATCATTCCTGATACGAGCAATTTATGAAAATCCCTCTTAAATTGGATAAGAGACTTTTCGTAGAATTTATTTGCTTTTAATTTTTAAGGCTAACTTTTAGATAGCTCTTTATTGCACAACACACTCACAACAACTCATTAACTAGGTGTACAGAGATATGTACCGTATTACGGTACATAACTATTTTTTTTTTATTTTTGCAATCAAAAGACCTCTCAATGATAGAAACATCGTTGAAAAAATCACTTGATTCTCATTTAAACCACCTGAGATATAACAACTTTAAAATCACATTGTTTTGGGCAAACTCAAAACGCTCCCTACAAATGGCTACTAAGATGTGACGTCACACCTAAGTATTTTGTATGCATTTCATTTGAATTTTGTATGGTAGCTATATCAAATGTTTCGTTTATGTCAATGGTTCTATTATAATAATTGGTGCAAATTGTATGGGTTATTTAATGGTATAATTATTTTTTAATAATTTCATAGTTTTAAAATGGACTTGCCCATGAATCTTTGAATGACCATAAAACCGGCTAGACGTAATATTTTTAATTGAGAATTTTTGCTATTGGCACATATTGACCTATATTTTGATAAAATATTTATATTTTGTAAAACCTTGAGCTTAGTCATATACCCTATTGAAGCGGTCTTATGATCGCGCGCTTTTTCAGTCAAAATCTTCTCTCAATACAACCAGTTGGAATTAATTATCCTGACGTTACAACCCAACCAAATTGGATGCCAAAAAAAATCTTGGCTTCTACGGCAAGCCAACCACGAGCATTTAATTTTTTTATTGCGTAATTGGCGCCAATTTCTCCTCCCCCCCCCCCCCCCTCTCGACTACAATAGACTGTAATGAAAAGCAATTACTCATACGTGGCCCATAGCAAGGGGCTCTGCTCAACCAATCCCGACTTTAAACCTATGCAGTAGAGTCGCATTTGCATCTGTGGGATGTAGAGAATAGAAACAAATTGCCCAGTCGGAATGTGCTAATAAAAAGACATTGTACGACGTAAAAATTGGTATAATTTCATAATTCTGCGAGTGTTCTGTGTCGCAAAGCGTAAATGCGAGTGAATGGGAGTTTAATATGCCAATTAAGTCCTAGAATAAAATGAAGTGAGTGTGGTTCATACTTCAAAGGCAAATAAAGAGAAAACTGGAAAACATCCACCTAATATCATTTCATTTGATAATTTTACTTTGACTATTTATATTTCAATTTTCAATTTCAATTTAAATTTCAATTTCAATTTTCAATTTCAATTTATTTTTCAAAAACATGATGTTACATTAAATCAGCTTGTGATTGGAGCCTTCTTTTAAGCATAATAATGCCTGTGCCAGAAGACTCCGCTCTTCCATATCGTTCACACATTTGATATGATTAAAGAATACAGATTTTAAATAATTATATTCCCAATGTGTGAGATTGTGACTACTTATATCATGTTTGTATGAAAATGTGAGTCGTGTGAATGAAAGTGTGTGATGGCCGAATGAAAGTGTGAGATGAGTGATTGAAAGTGTGGATATGTTAGTAGGTATAGTTTATATTGTGTTTTAATCTATCCAATTAAATGTGTAATAGTGAAACTAGATATGATCTGTCTGCTAATTTATGTTTTTTTTATTCAATTTTTATTAAATGTAACCTATTTTTTAAACATTGTGTATTGTATATAGAATGTATCAAGATGGGAATTAACACGATATTTATTATGTGATACAACTTTGTATATCTACATATCAGTCCGCTCGTGACCACGGCTGCTGTAACGTAGCCGAAACGTCGAGCCAAATATGTGAGTACACAAAGTTGTATCACATAATAAATACATTCTATTGATAATGCAACGCGAAAATCTAAAAAACTATTGTATATTGTTGATTCTGATATCCATAACACAGGTGCTTGAGCTACCTATCTCGGAATCAGATCAATGTATGTGATGTTGTGAAAATATTTTTTTATTTATTTATATCATACTGTCACTGTAATCATAATTTGTATAAGAATGAAAATTGTAATTACCATATTATTTGAAAAGAGTAACTATTGAGTTCTTGCTGATTTTTCTCGGTAGAAATTGACATTCCGAATCAGCGGTAGATTACATAATATTTGACATTCATAAATGTTCTGTATGAACTTAAATTAAATAAAGACATTTTTATTGCATTTTATTTTTAAATATGCATCGACGCAACTAGCGCAAGCTAGATAGTTTTCTATCAATTATACAACGGTGAATTCATAAAGGAAAGTATTAAGGTGACGGGTAGGGCACACGACGCCAATTGATTTTAATTTTTAGCTACTAAACCGGATCTATTTTAAACAATTTGTGGCGTTACAATCTCTCGGCAAACACTTATACTATTTATTAAATAACCATGCACAAATGTTCGGTCCGTTTTTGTACGCGAAAAATTGATTCACGCCAAAAGTGACGGCTTTTGGCCTGGAATTTTCCTTGTTCTTTTGTACTAATTTCTCTCAAAATTTATATGTCTTTTTTGTCACCAGGTGTGGTTCCAGAACAGACGCGCGAAGTGGCGTAAGAGAGAAAAGGCTCTAGGTAGAGACCACGCTCCTTTCATGCATCACGATCATGGTAAGCACCTTATAAAACTTTACCTTATAATATTGAATCAAATGAGATAAAAAAAAAAGATCAAAAAGTTGAGTAGACGTGTGTAACTCTTCACTGATACGACTCAGCCAAATGATACACTGTTCCGAATCTTTAATATTCGCTTCGAATGTATCATTCGACTGAAATGGATCTCGAGTCCAAGTGAATCGAATGATCTGAATGAGCCGAATGATCCGAATGAGTGGAATAATTTATTTATTTATTTAAAACTTTATTGCACAAAAAGTTTATACAATAGGCGAACTTAATGCCAAGAGGCATTCTCTACCAGTCAACCTTTGGGTCATACAGAAAGGATAATGATGCGGCGAAAGAAGATTACGTGAACGTGGGAAAGAAAACAAAAAAAACTGTACAATACATAATATACATATACACATATACCTATTATATACATAGCAATACATATATATTATAAATATGACATAAGTAGAAAGAATACATATTTATAACGGTAAGCAATTTAGTCATAATTAATAATCCTATGAGCCGAATGATCCGAATGAGTGGAATGATCCTATGAGCCGAATAATCCGAATGAGCAGAATGATCCGAGTAAGCCGAATGATCCGAATGAGCGGAATGAATCACGGATCTATCTGAGAGTCGATGTTCCGAATGAAGCGTTTCACTGTTCCGCATCTCTGCCCTGATCCAGATGCACATGTTCCTATCTTTTGAAGGATACGTATTTGCCAGGTTTAAAGTTGAGGTCAGAAATATCTATCTATAGTACTACTTATAAAGAGGTAAATCCTATAGACAGCGGTAACGCTTATATGTAATCTGAAAACACAAAACGATATAATCGACCACTAGCGCCATCTATTGGTATAAAGGAATTAATGTCCCGAAACGAAAGTGAGAGCGGGCCACTAGTATCAAATAAAAGTATTAATAAAGTACCCAATTCTTTCAAAACGGTATCTACCTGTAGAATATAATAAGTTGTTGGTCATTTATGTCATAATAGGGTATTTGACTAAGCTCGAGATTTTACAAAATATAAATATTTTATCAAATTATAGGTAAATATGTGCGAATAGCAAAAATTCTCAATTAAAAATATAACGTCTAGCCGGTTTTATGGTCATTCAAAGATTCATGGGCAAGTCCATTTTCAAAGTATGAAATTTTTTTAAAATAATTATACCATTGAAAAACCCATATAATTTACACCAACTATTATAATGGAACCATTGACATAAACGAAACATTTGATATAGCTACCATACAAAATTCAAATGAAATGCATACAAAATACTGTCGTGTGACGTCACATCTCTGTAGCCATTTGTATGGAGCGTTTTGGGTTTGCCCAAAATAATGTGATTTTAAAGTTGTGATATCTCAGGTACTTTAAATGAGAATCAAGTCATTCTTTCAACGATGTTTTTATCATTGAAAGGTCTTTTGATTACACAAATGAAAAAAATATAGTGAAATACCGTATCCTGGAAATAAAAACGCGCGCTCAAACGAAATGTGCCATTTTCGAAAAAAAAACGTCACAGAGTGTAAAAAAGATCCAACCGGCCCTGACGCAGATTTTATACGGGTGCGGTAGAGAAAAAACGTCGCACAGCACGTCACCCCAGTACTAACTGCTTCGCGCAGTTTTTTAAGTATGACTTTCTATGAAAAGGCACAGTCTATATTCATTCATTCATTCATTCATCAGCAATCCACACTCGTCCACTGCTGGACATAGGTCTCCCCTAATGCACGCCACTGCTCCCGATTTTCGGCCACTCTCATCCAGCCCACACCAGCCAGCCTTCGAATGTCATCATCCCATCTTGTCACAGCGCGTCCTACACTACGCTTACCGAGTCGCGGTCTCCACTCAAGTCTATATAGTGTGTGTCTCACAGTCTATATAGTGCATGTCTATGGTCGTAATAGCTTTGTTTTATTTAAAAGATATTTAAACGACCTAGCTCAACGATACAATATTTTGTTGGTGATTATTGTGTAAATATCTCTTTAATTTCAACTTAGTCATCATATTTATCGTAAAAAAACTTAAAGCCACTACATCATCATTACCGTTCCGTACCGTATTTTTCCACACCTGTCAAATCACGTTACACCCAAAAAGTATAATTAACTGTGACACGAAATACTTTTAACGTGTTTAGTTCCTAATTGTTGTTCGTTATCATTTGGGACATTCATAAATATCGGATTATACGTTATTTTTATATCCACTGGTTGTCAAATTTTGATAATCGCGCACCCGGGACCGAAAATAGTGATTGCACATTGACATTTGCAGTTTAGTCCACATAATTAAAAATCAGATAATATACCTGATTTTTAGTTATGTCGACTAAACTGCAAATGTCAATGTGTCATTCCCATACATTTTTGCTACTTTTGGCAGACGCAAAATGGCAAAAAATATTGGTACTTGTCATTTATACCCGTCTAGTGGCCCACAGAAGATCTTAGCCTCTGACTAATCAAGCTTGTCTTAACTAGGACGTGGATACATATAACGCACTTTGATGTTGGTGGCCATGATTCACCAAAACTCAATTATCACATAATATTATTTTTCTACAGTTCTAGCACAAAATGTTGAGGACCGTCAGGCTAATTCGTCGCTAGTTACCGGTAATGATGGCTGGTAATGAAATACGGCGCGATGTTTACCGGTCATTACCGGTTATTTACCGATCGGTATCGTATCAACATGCGCCTATATCAATACGTGTAGGGTTGGCAATGAACATTGATACAATCAATCAGTTTATGTTTTTACTAAACTTCTCGGCTAAGTATGTATGTAATAATATAAATTCAAATAATTGTAAAAATACTTTTACAACATGAATGACCAATAATTTACTATCAGTAATATAGTGGCAAGATAAAACACAGAATATATTTGTTTTACTTACATCGTCGGCCCATTTAAGTCCCCACTGCTGGGGCACGGGCCTCCCTCAATCACATGAGGGGTAATTGCCATACTCACCACGCTTGGCAGACGGGTTGGCGAGGGTTTTGATAAAAATGCAGAGTTTTCCTTCTCTGGGTGCTGATGACCATACCAGCAGCTTTACCTTAGTCGCCTTTTACGACACCTCGGTAAGAGTGAGGGTGGCCTATTCTACTCTGGCGGGGACCACACGGCTAGTTTTTTTTTTTTTACTTACATATAGAAATAATATCGAGCTAAGAGAAGTAGGTTTATATGGAATAATATATGTATAATATTGCTCAGCATTTCTTCTACTGTATATTCTCAGCACACCCAGACTCGAATCTATTTAGAAAAGTTCCTTCCTTTTCCAAGCTTACCTACATCTACTAACCACCTTAATATAAATCGCGATCTAAAGTTATTACCGTACTAAAGCTTATGTCATCCCGTTCTAACACTCAATGTTAAAAGGGGCTGGCACAAATTTTGGTTTTGGGACTTGGAATAGGTAGTTATTTACGAGATTTCTACCATGTACCTTATTTTTGAGTTTTCAATAACTATTCTAATGTTTTTATTCTTATGTTAGTGACCATGAAAGTTTAAAACAATACATTGGTTTTGGGACTATTCTTAGTTCGCAATTTGTAATAAGGGGGTAAGAGTTTTGAGAGCCATCCCTATGACATCTGAGCTACCATTCGCCACGTCTGGCCACAATTACAGCTAATAGTGCTATTGCGATGCTAATCGGTGCCACCCTAATGCCACCGATATAGCACCTTGTTACATGCGCCTCTATACAGGGTGTTTATTAAAAATACATTATTGCTATCTATTACGCGCTGTTTGGGTTTGATTGCTTAATCGATATTTAAAACAACTATGGCAGTGAATTAAATCCAAAGATTACAAACTTATATTGTATATAGTATACAACCTGTGCGGATAAAGAATGGGATCAGAAATGGCGGCGCATCTATTCACTTCTCGCTCGCACACTATTTGCGTCTATATTCGCACGCGTGGGGTGCGAGTATAGACGCAAATAGTAATACTCTCGTAAATAACTACCGATTATTATAAGTCCCAAAACAAAATTTGTAACACAAATTTTCACACTCAATGTTAGAACATTGAGTGTTAGAACGGGATGACATAAGCTTTAGTACGGTAATAATTTAGATCGCGATTTATAATAAGGTGGTTAGTAGAAGTAGGTAAGCTTGGAGAAGGAAGAAACTTTTCTCGCTCGCACACTATTTGCGTCTATACTCGCACTCGTGGGGTGCGAGTATAGACGCAAATAGTGTGCGAGCGAGAAGTGAATAGATGCGCCGCCATTTCTGATACCATTCTTTATCCGCACAGGTTGTAAAGTTAGTTGAATGAATAAATGAATATACTTTTATTTCACTCAAGGTACAGTATGAAAACTTAAGACTAGGTGTTACAGATTTATTTCTTTTAGTCGACGACTCAGAGAGTCGCAGGGATGCGGGTTCGATTGCCGCTCTAACACAAATGTTTGTTGATGAATATAGATATTTGTAGACGACCCGTTTGGAACAGTGGTAGTGAACGCTGCCTCTGATACAAGGGTTGCGGGTTCGATCCCCGCACAGTACAAACATTTGTGTGCATGAACATGTTTGTTTGTGTTGGTCTGGGTGTTTGCTATGTATTGTAAGTATGTATTTACAAAAGAAAAGTATTATATGTATTTATTTGTAATCCCACTGTCACACAGGTGCTTGAGCTACCTATCTCGGAGTCGGATCAATGTATGTGATGTTGTGAAATATTTATTTATTTGTGTTAGGTCAGGATGTTTGTGCTACCTTCGTTGTTCCAGGTTTCTATAGTAAAAAGAAGAACTTTGATTTATGACCAGGACAATGTATGTGATGTTTTCTCTACTAAAATTATTTATTTAGTTCCTGAGATACAGCCTGGTGATAGACAGATGGACAAATGGAGAGTGAAGTCTTCTTGTTAATAAGGTCCCGGTTTTACCTTTTGGGTCTCTTTCATCTTAAGGTGACGGGTAGGGCATACTAGCGAGGCCAATTGATTTGCTAACAATTTTAGCAACTAAACAGGATATCTTTTTAACAATTTCGAAGCTGCAGCCTCTCGCAAAACACTTCTACTATTTATTTAATCTTAACTTTTGGGTGTGCTTTTGTACTCGAAATATGAATTACCGCAAAAGCGGCCACTAGCTTGAATCAAAATTTCGAGTGCAAAATTATTAAATAAGTAGTATAAACGTTTGCTTAGAGACTCCCGCTCCGAAATTGTTTAAAATAGATCCGGTTTAGTAGCTAATAAACGTACTAAACGCCATGCCTGTCCCCCCAATCGTAGCAGCGCTCAATTTACGTGTTGCAAATGCGGACGGAAAATTCACTCCCGCATAGGACTATACAGCCACGAGCGCAGCTGTAATGTCACCACTCCGCGCGATGCTGCTTAAAACATCTGTTATAGATGAAAAGGCCTATGATAAGTACAAACATTTGTGTGCATGAACATGTTTGTTTGTATTGGTCTGAGTGTTTGCTATGTATTATAAGTATGTATTTACAAAAAGAAAAGTATTATATGTCATCGTCAGCCCATTTAAGTCCCCACTGCTGGGGCACGGGCCTCCCTCAATCACATGAGGGGTAATTGCCATATTCACCACGCTTGGCAGACGGGTTGGCGAGGGTTTAGATATAAATGCAGAGTTTTCCTTCTCTGGGTGCTGATGATCATGCCAGCAGCTTTACCTTAGTCGCCTTTTACGACACCTCGGTAAGAGTGAGGGTGGCCTATTCTACTCTGCCGGGGACCACAGGTGCTTGAGCTATCTATCTCGGAGTCAGATCAATGTATGTGATGATGTGAAATATTTAGTACCGGTTGGTGTCGCTAATTCCTGGTTGCGTCCAAAGCTATCGATATAGAGCCTAGGGTAGCTTTGGGGAGTAAACCCTAAAAAGCTGAAAGTTTTTGACCAGTGTTATTAATATACTCGTACTATGGTGGGTGTTACTTTCGTAGTGGTAAAGTAAAGGTGTGCACTCATGCGCAGGTGGTATGTCACAAGGCGTGATTGTCCACGCTATCGGGACCGACGTTATTATTCCAACATTAGTGTACACCTGCTTTTGTTAGGGTAACAATATTATATCTATTTATGGTTTATTGAAAATTGGGTTTTTTACCGACTATGGTGATATAGTTTGATTTAAATATACAAGGTTTATTGGTAAACAGCGCCATATTCAAAGTAATTATCATATAGTAACTTTGATAAAGTGGAGGGAAAGAGAGAAAGAGGAAGACCAAGAAGAAATTATGTCCAACAACTTATCATCATCATCATCATCAGCCCATTTAAGTCCCCACTGCTGGGGCACGGGCCTCCCTCAATCACATGAGGGGTAATTGCCATACTCACCACGCTTGGCAGACGGGTTGGCGAGGGTTTTGATATAAATGCAGATTTTTTCTTCTCTGGGTGCTGATGATCATGCCAGCAGCTTTACCTTAGTTGCCTTTTACGACACCTCGGTAAGAGTGAGGGTGGCCTATTCTACTCTGCCGGGCACCACAAGGCGTCACAACCAACCAACAACTTATGGAAGATGCAAACGTCATATCGTATAAGGAATTGAAAGTGCTCGCAGAGTCGAAAAAGGAATGGAGACTACCCCACCAACAAGAGCATCGCTCTTGAATTAGAGAGAGAGAGACAGATTCTGACTCTGGTAAATTATTTTACACTTTGCGTTGTTTTAATCTACTTTAATTTTTATTATGCATAAAAATTAACTCACTAGTAGTGCGGATTTTGAAACACACAGACAACGGTATTCTCTCTTTTCCTGTGAGGCCTTGATATGGTATCATTCCGGTCGAGCCGTCCCGGCTTTTAAATGATGAACATAACTATTTCTGCCACACCATCAATTAATGGAACTCGTTGCCGGCACATGTAATTTCTCCTTCCTACAATATGGATTCCTTCAAACGTAGCGTGAAGAAGCATCTCGCGGGCCAGTATGGCAGTCCCAACGGAGGTGATGTCTGACATCGCTTTCGTTGTATTGCAACGTGGGCTCTTCTCTTGCTTACCATCAGGCTGAGGAGAGCCATTATACTGCGTCACTTTAAAACAATGTTTACTTATACACCTATAAGTTCCAAACAAAGCCCGGATTCCAAAGCGACAATTTTATACGCAACCAGAATGATATTATAGAATAGAACAGAATGATATTATAGAATAGATAGAATTAATTTATTTCAACACAGAGATCATACATGTCAATATTACATTAAAAAAAAATGTTACATTAAATTAATATATATAATATAATTCTCATATAATATAATTCTCACAACATCTCATACGTTCACCTGATTCCATACTAAGTAGCTTAAGCACTTGTGTTACAGATATCAGACAACAGAGAAACACAAATATATACTAAATACATATATTACACCCAGACACTGAACAAACACAAGTGTTCTTCGCACGAATGTTTGTCCAGGGTGGGGATCGAACCGACGACCTTTGGCGTAAGAGGCAGGGTCATTACCAATTGCGCCATCCGGTCAGTCAAAAATTCAATTCAATTACATTATTATTACATCAAGATTTATTTTATTTTACAATTCTCATGATTTCATAGGCCGTGTGGTGCCCGGCAGAGTAGAATAGGCCACCCTCACTCTTACCGAGGTGTCGTAAAAGGCGACTAAGGTAAAGCTGCTGGCATGATCATCAGCACCCAGCGAAGGAAAACTCTGCATTTATATCAAAACCCTCGCCAACCCGTCTGCCAAGCGTGGTGAGTATGGCAATTACCCCTCATGTGATTGAGGGAGGCCCGTGCCCCAGTAGTGGGGACTTAAATGGGCTGACGATGATGACGATGATGATGATGATGATTTCATCATTAGTTAGTACCTGAACCATCGCACAATGATTCAGGCACCAACAGTCAAACCTGCGCGAGAACATGTTCAGGATGGTGTTGGGGCTGCCCCGGACCCTGCGCACTAGGGATGCGCACCGCTTCCGTAGCATCGTATAAAAACAACAATTATACTGACATGACGATGAACACTTTTTTCAACAATTTTTCTTTGTTACAGTGGTTGGAGAGTGGGGCGGTGGTGGACCCCCAGGGGGCGAATGGTGGGCGCTAGGCTTGGGAGCTGGGCTGGGGGCCTTAGGAGTGCCGGCGCCGCTGTGGCATGATGCGGAACCCGCTGCGGCTTTCAGGGCTCTGTTGCATAGGTGAGTTATCTATTGAATAACCATGTTGTATGATCAACCTTTTAACTGCCGCACGCATAGACGTGAGATTAACTTGATTGGTTATTTAAGGTGACGGATAGGGCGATCACTAGCGACGCAAATCGATTTTAATTTTTAGCTACTAAACCGGATCTATTTCAAACAATTTCGGGGTTACAATCTCTAGACAAACACTTAAACTATTTATGAAATAACCATGCACAAATGTTGGGTCCAACGCGTACGTGTAAAGCGGCCACTTTTGGCGTGAATCAATTTTTCGCGTATAAAAACGGACCCAACATTTGTGCATGGTTGTTTAATTAATAGCTAATAGCTAAAAATTAAAATCGATTGGCGTCGCTAGTGTACCCTACCCGTCACCTTAAGAAAAAAAAATTGACACTTATTTCAATACGAATAATGACTATCCATACTTAAGTTAATAAACTTTTAGCGTTATTGACGTCTCTGAATGCGGCAGTTAATTTTACAAATAGTGACCGTCTTTCTAGTGGCTAGTAGGTCGCACTTTGAAACGACGGCAGCGCTCTGGACCCTGGGTGCAATTCCCGGGTCGGGCCGAAATTGTCGGCCTGTACATGTACAAAAAAGCTGTGCGCTTTGGGTCTGCCAGTTGGTGGTCTTATGTCCCCGAGCTTAGAAAATCATGTTAAACCGTTGGTCCTGTAATCTGCTGAAGCACATTTTGTCGTATATGTGTAGACTAAGTTTGAGTTTACACTTATGCTATAATTCTCCAATCTCTTGTCCTACAGGTACGTCCTAGCACTGCCTCCCCCAGCGCTCCGCCCCCCCGAACCGGAGCCAGCGGCCTCTTCCCCCTCCCCCCCATCGCCATCATCGTCCTCCCTAGCGCGGCTGGCCAGCGCTGAAGCCCTTCGCTTGAGGGCCCACGACGCGCTGCTACAGGACCGGGTGGCCCTTCACAATAACAGCAAAGTACATACGTAATGTATAGTTACTACTAAAGCGCTGCGTGCCCCATTTTAATGCTCGACGCGCACTCGTTACAACGCAACGTGCCCCAATATGGTAGTGCACGCGCGGTAGGGTACGCGCACTCGCTAAACGCTTCGTGCCCCATTTTCATTTTCGCTGAGCACTCGCTAAGCGCTGCGTGCCCCATTTTGATGCTAGACGCGCACTCGCTCAGCGCTTCGTGCCCCATTTTGCTGTACGAAGAGCATTCGCTAAGCATTACGTTCCCCATTACCATTCTTGTATTTAAACTGTTACTATGGGAGTTCATTGAATTTTCCTCAGTCGTATGATTCTTTGTACGCAAAAAAAAATATTGTAATAAAAAATGAGTATAGTGAGATTGTTAGCAGAGGGCGTAGAGCAAAACTATCCCTTAACGAATGAAAATAAACCGTTCGCATCCATCCAATCAAAAAAAAAATGCACAGCGAGTGTGTAAGATTCGGTCGTGAATTCCATTTCGTTTTAAACCCTCTGTTAAGGTAGCCGAGTTAATATTTTTAACGACATAATCGCACCTTTATTTTTATTTGTGTCCAAAAGTGGGTTTGTTAAAGAAATAACTTTAGTGTGGTTTTTTATGACTATATTGTAGAAAAATAATTTATATTTAAAAACAGACCCTAATAATGTTTCAAACCAATACATAAATATTAATTATATTGTGTGTAAATATTGTTTCATAATAGTGTAAAATGAAATATAAACTTTATAGGAAACCATAGCAGTGAATATAGGTAGGTACATACGCCACATACCTATGTAATAATAGATTTATTTGGGAATCAAATATTTAGTAGAGTAGATAAAAATTGAAGCGAAGCTAGTGTTGCGGTTACAGTACATTTATTTGAATTATCGATAGTTGATCTTTGAAAATAGATACTACAAATATCCATAAATGCAGGGTTGGTGTTGAAAAAAATACAACCATCGATATACATATATGACTGCCTCGGTAGCGTAGTGGTTAGAGGGCCGCACAATAAAGCGACGGCTGCGCAAGAGGTCCCGGTTTCGATCCCAGGGTCGGGCCAAAAATGTATAAGTAACTAAGTATTCGGTGAGAATTTCTTAGTGTCAGTTCGGAGTCTCAAAGTGGGCGGTCTTGTACCCCCATGCCTCGGAAAGTACGCTAAGCCGTTGGTCCTGCGCCCAATCCTTCTCCGGTTGTGTCACCCTGGTGTCCCATAGGAAAATGAGGGTAAGGGATTAGAGAGAGAACTTGTGGTATCGCACACACTTGAGCACTATAATATATCCTGCGTACGTAGCTGAACGTTGAGATTGGCTACCGAGGATTACATACAACATTTTAACACTACCATTAGGCCGTCGATATCTAAGTCCTCCGCGGTTAAAGACGATGCCGCGATTGGAAGAAGATAAGTCTACACATAATACCATTTTCTCCCTCTACCCTAAACTAAGGGGCCCGGCCTAATTCGAAGCTGTACCTTAACAAACGAGAATATACCTGCCGTATTCAATTCCAAAGGGAGGTACTCCGATTCGGTCGTAACGTCTGATTGACGGTGATTGCTTGCCTTTGGGCGAGCTGCACACTTGTACACATCGACGTTATATGAAAAATGTCTTACCCGCCGAGGACTGAGTTAACCGGTCCATCTGTGAATTTTAATTAATAAGGTATTCGTATAATTTAACATAAGACGTGTGCCTTAAAGTTCTACTTTATTTAGCCTAATTTAACAAATCTTAAGATCTCACTTTTTCGTAGACTATAGAGATTATGGAGTAGGCAGACAGGACTTGACAAATGTACAAATCGAGCATTTATACATTAAATTAATGTAGCATTATGTTAACATTCAAGCATTGTAAGCTTAGATTAACATAATGCTTGAATGCTCGGTTTTATATGCTGTAAATTAAAAAATGCTTTTGAAAATAACGCAAAATGTAAATAAATGTCTGTATTATAGTAGTGAATAAGTTAAATTGTAAGTTACCAAACATTCCAAACCACTGTGTCAGTAAGATTATTTATTAAGCAAAATAAAAAAAAAGACCCACCGCTACTTAATGAATTTAGTGAAATATTTTGTTATTATGTTTAGGATTTAATTAATAATAGTCGATTAACATATTTAGTCAATAAAACATTCCCTTATTAGTAATGTAAATAAAAACCTTGTAAATAGTGTAAAATTTTAGAAAAAAAGAGTTCACTTGTGTAAGCAGCTTACATTTAAGAATAAAACAGGGTGTCGACATTATTGTATCGATATGTGAAGTGAAGTACAAACTTCACTATACCAAAAAAAAACTACATTTAGTGAGTATGTTCAGTGGTTTTTCCCGTTTATTAAAAAGTTGTAATATCAACATTTTGTAAACTTTAATAATACTGTTGCTTGTAAAATTTGGATAATATTATTTTTCGATAGATTTCTTGGCACCCTGTTTGAAAATGTACGTGGTTAATATTATTTATTTATTGAGCGAGTAGCAGTAGAAGTTTGCAATAATGTATCAGTGTAGTAAGGTAATAAAACACGTGATGAATTTAAATCAGCATCTTTATTTTATTCTTTATTCCCTTTAAAAAGAGTTTTTTTTATCTAACTATTGGCTCTACAGCCTTACCTTGCCTTAACACAAGAACTACGCAACAAGATCTATTCTTTCCTCGTAATATTTTTGAGGAAGAAAACTTACGACCCTTTATCAAATTACTTTAATACAGGTACTAGACTTTGTATCTGTGGACATTTACATCCCTTTAACCACGTGTTCTATCAACCATTTTGAACAACATTTGTTCCCCGAATTTTCGATATTAGTCGAAAATTTATTCGACTCCCCATACAAAATGACCAAGTCACGTGACCGACTTTGTATGAGAAGTTGAACATTTTTTATGCGAATTTCCAAAAGTCAGAACTTCGGATTGGTTTATAGACACGTGGGTAAAGGGATGTAAATGTTAACAGATACACCCTGTATAATAACAGAGGCACTAGCAAATTTCTCCATCAAGACTACACTTCGATGTGTTAAAATGTCAAAACAATTGATATCGCTAAAATATACCATACCATTCCAGACTCCACGGTGCTCAAGGTGTTTACAAAATTGTTTGTTGCTGTACTTCATAAACTGGACAAACAAAGCAGGCATATTTTTGTCGTTTTAAAAAATTCGAGCTGAACCCTATAGGACATTATAGTTAATAACTGGATGGAACCTACAGGATGATATAGATAGATAGATAGATAGATATTCTTTATTGCACAAAAATAAAATACAAGCATGATACAACAGCAACAGACAGTACAATAAGGCGATCTTATCGCTTGTAGCGATTTCTTCCAGACAACCTTTGGGTAGAGGAAAGAAATATCGTATTCGTAATAAGGGAAGGCAGTGCAAAGTAGTTTAACAAATGAAATTGAGAATGGCAGAAATATACATTAATATTATTACATTACATAAATAATAATAAACAATACATACATACCCAATAATATATACATAGATAATTTATAACAAAATTCATTAAACTTATTTCTTATAGATAGGTATAAATGATCAGAGAGCAGACCACATAAAAAAGGAAGAAGAGACAAGATATTACGATTAATAGTAAGAATATTTATTTTTAAGCATCGTGTCTAAAGTAGACACGATGCTTCAAAATGATGATGGACCATAAATGCGTTTTATGGTCCCTCAGATAAATATGATTTCTGTTTTTAAAATCAGAATTTTTCTCATAATTCATTTAACATCACACTCGATGTATTAAAATAAAAAAGGTCATAAAATCTCACGTTTTTTTGTGTACCACCCACTGTGCTATTATTCTCAAAGAAATATAAGCCTAGGTCACCTGGACAGTAATGAGGAATCGATTCATCAAAATCGACCGGGTAGTTTAGAAAGAATCTTGGAACATACAAACATATTTACATAGATACATTCTTACATACATAATTTGCAAAAATCATAACCCTTCCTTTTTGGCTTTGTCATAGTCGAGTAAAAACTAGACCGAATTGCAAAATATTTTAAGTTTTGACTTTGAACTTGAACCAAGTCACGAATTTAAGTCAAGATTTAGAACTTGTTAAAGTTTCAAAACAGTATGCATAACGCTTTAAGTAGTCAATTAAAGAAAAATAAAAATATTTTCCAATTGTGGTCCAGGTTTCTTGATAACTGGTTAATCCGATATGACATAAATATATGAGATTACCTAGTTACAAATACAAATAGTTTTTATTTTCATTAAACATGTGGGTTATTGGACATATAGTAGGTCCCACACTAGGAAAAGTCCTGTATCGTGGGCTCCCGGTATAAATATCAAAACCAGGAGAGCGACAGATTACATTTAAAACAAAGATAATATTATCAACAATTTAAACTGTGCTAACACTAAGTAATTTATTTAATAAAAGTAATTTAGTTAAAAAGGTTTACAAAAAAGTTATGTTTGCTGTTCTGCTCACCACCACTTTTCCTCCAAGATGAACCATGGCAGACTATTTTTTTCGGTAAGTACTTCGGTGTTTTGAGACTTGTGACTCCGCTGGCATCACGGATGTCCATGGGCGGCGGCAATCGCCTACCATCAGGTGATCCGTCTGCTCGTCTGCCACAAATCACATAAAAAAATAAGTAGCCGTGCCATGGCCTCTCAGATCATAAGCACAGTATAAAAAAAGCTCTTGTTGTACTGTGACATATGTAACTATCTGGGTGTTCTAATCTATTTAAGTACCTAGTAGGTATATAAATATTTGAGGAACTACAGTTGATTTGAATAATAGGGGTTAAAGTTTGAAATTGCCATTTTTAAAGCTACCAAAGCATATTTTTAAAAGGTGTTTAATGTGCAAATTAGAAAACACTGCATTCTCGATGTAGAAAAATACTTGAAAGTGGCTTTTGTTTTTGTAAGGCAGAATTTACGCTTTTATCTTTCGTAACTTTTAAATGTACTTTAAAAAATTCTACGAAAAAAACCGCCTTCAAAAACCACGAACTAAAAAGTGTAAAATAATATTTTTATTACTTTATACATTTCAAATAACATTTTCATTTTCAAAGGTGTTACCGAAGTCGGCGCCCACCAGTAAGTTGTAATTTAATACAATATTCAATTATTCAACAGGGATTGGGCGCCGACTTCGGTAAAACCTTATCTCGAGTGTACTGTTATAAAATGTTATTTGAAGTGTACAAAGTTATAAAAATATTATTTTACACTTTTTAGTTCGTGGTTTTTGAAGGCGGTTTTTTTTACGCAGAAATTTTTTTTCAAAGCTCTTGAGTGTCTCATTTTTTGGCAGTGTTGTGTTGGTCTAGTGGTTTAAGTGCCGGGCCGTGATCTCAGTGTCCTGGGTTCGATTCCCGGGTCGAACGAAAACTATGTTTCTAATTTCTCGGACAAAGCTCGGGTTTGTTATCACCAATCTGCATTTGGTAAGCGTGATGGTTAAGCCTAATCCCATCATAGTAGCGATAACTTGATTTCTATGATGGAGGCCCTTGCCCTGCAGTAGGACAGTTTATAGGCTGATACTTTACTTTACTTTAGTATGGGAATCACTATTACAGTAAATCTCCATACAAATCGTCAATTTCGTACTATAACCCCTAATACTAAAAAAAATGTTTTAAGCTAAGTATAAGTAATGGCGAGCAGCGAACATATATTGCAAGCAAGGCATTTTGTATGGTCTGCTAGTGAATTATAAAATAATTCTCAAATGACCCGTCCTCGCACTTCAGAAATCGATTAAAATTCAATACCGCAATCACAATGAAATCGAGCATTTGCAACGTCCTCGACTCGAGTACAAAATACCGAGTCGGCACTCAATCGATTCGTTCGCTTTTAGGGGCCCGCCGAGTATTATGGCTTAGGCCAGTACTCGGCGAAATGTAGGATCAATAGTGCTTGTAGAATGTGCAAATGTGCATTGTTCTGGTTGCATTAGCGGTGAGACATAGGCGTACTTAAAACTTAAGCCTAGGCTATGTGGAAAGATTTTTATAAAGAGGTGATACTGTTGCTGACAAATTCTAAAAAAAGATGACTAGTGAGAGCTTCATGCAGACTGCTCAGGAACGGGTTGATTGGCGCTCTTTGGGGGAGGTCTACGTTCAGCAGTGGAAGGCGATAGGCTGATTAATCAATCAATCGATTGATTACTACAGTGACACGACGCGACCGAAGAGATATTAGGCACAGGACCAACAATATAACGTGCATTCGTAAAGCCGGGAGTCCACTAAAATGGTATTTGAACCCGGGACCATAGCAGTTGCAGTTGAATTGGGCGTGTAGCAAGTTGCAACACGCCCAATTCTTACATGATTAGAGTTAAGAGACTAATATCAAGAGTTATAAAAATAACCTTTTCGCATGAGACTTTTTTGATTGAAATAAAAGTTGCACTTTGGTGACGAAATAGTTTGTATTTTAGTTAAGTTCGTAATTGTACAGAAAGGGCACTAATTTAGCACTACTTTAAATAGAAAATTACAGTGAAAACAGTTCAAATAATGTGAAGATATTGACACTAAGCGCGCGTGAATCCGAATCTCCCGCCTGTCATTTGTTATTATCCTTCTTTTCGTCGGCGAACGGCGGGTGGCCAGTCAGTGCGCTGCGTGACCCTACGGGTGACACAGACTATATAAAACTATATCATGCCCAAATCGTAGTTGCATAAGTGTTGGGATATATTTGCGACACGGCGATTAGAACGGTTTACTATAACCTTGAAAAACTGAAAGCAGTATTTTTTCATACAGAACCCTCAACTAAACCACCAGGTCGATTCGGCCTCCGTCCCGACCAAGATTAAATTTGCTCCTCGTCGATCGCTGAACAAAGAACACAAGTGTTTGAAGATAGATTAATTTCGGCAAAAATTCGGGACTGCGATGTTAATCTTTCGCCGCTGTTTTATTTCGTAAAATAAAGTGATAAGTTCCTAAGTATAGTAAGTATATGATTTGGGGTTGGTATTTGTATGTATGTTTTTAATTATTAATTACGTACGTTACGTAGTATGTTTCGGATTTTTCGAACATTGCTCGGGTTTGCGATCACCAATTCGCATTAGGCAGGCATGGTGATTAAACCAATCCCATCATTGTAGCGTTGACTTGATTTCTATGATGGAGGCCTTTGCCCTGGTGTGGGACAGCATATGTACTATTTGGGAATACTTAAATGTTAAACCCTCACTCTTACCGAGGTGTCGTAAAAGGCGACTAAGGTAACGCTGCTGGCATGATCATCAGCACCCAGAGAAGGAAAACTCTACATTTATATCAAAACGAGTACCGAGTAACGTGGTGAGTATGGCAATTATCATCATGTGATTGAGGGAGGCCCGTGCCCCAGCAGTGGGGACTTAAATGGGTTGATGATGATGATGATGATGATAAATGTTAAAAGTTAATGATTGTATCTACAATTTTATTGTATTGTATTGTAGATACCTACAATCATTAACATTACTCAAAGTAAAAATTGAAAAATACAAATTCCACAACAGTTGCGCACAATCGATGAATACGATATCGAGTACTCGCTAAAAGGCAGGGGTAATTGAGCCGAGCGACCGTCGCTAACAACATGCATTACACTCGAACGTAACCGACAGAAATCTTTAAAGCACAATAAAATCGTATCGAAAAACGCGTCAAGCGCCCGCCAATTACACTCTCGAAGACATTTCCTGTACAATGAACGGCAATCCGGGGTACCCCCACGTTTTAGGGTTGCCATTCGATCAAGAATATCGTCGTTGATAAACATCTGTATGTTTAAGATACTTTCAATGTTGATCTGTTTATCTTGAAATATCAAAATACCTATCAGTTTGTATTTGTATTGTATTGTAGTTCTTGGAAATTATTTTGTTTAATTTTTATTAACCTAAATAACTGTCAAGTAACTTATAGACATAGTACATCAAAGTATCATTTACACACTGATAAGGTGAAATTAAATTATTTTTACAAAGATATTTTTCAGACTCATTTCTTTCATTGCTCTTACCATAAGAGCAATGAACTTCTACATTTTAGTACCATTTTTCTAAACTTTTACTACTGAAAAAATATTCAGCTATTAAATCAAAAAATATATCATTATAACGCCCTGTTGGTCTAGTGGTTTAAGTAGCGGGTCGTAATCTCGAACATAGCTCGGATATTGTGATCACCAATCCGCATTTGGCAAGCGTGGCGATTAAGCTTAATCCCATCATAGTAGCGATAACTTGAAATTCTATGATGGACGGCCTTTGTCCTGCAGTGGGACAGTGCATCATTTTTTACTTAAAACGATTAGCACAGACCGTATGCCAGTAAAAAAATCTTCAAAGGCATCAACCCTACAGCTCCCCCCTTCTTGGGGGGGATCTGGGAACAATAAGTAACAGTTTAAGGAGATTACGCTCGCTCTGAGCGAAGTAAGCGGCGCTAAGTAGATCTGCGCAACGCCATTACAAGGACGATATTATCCGGCTAAGATAAAAGTTGAGCTTAAACCTATATATAGGTAAGGGTACGTTAAATTCAGTGGTTTGAATAGATGGTTAAAATTATAGATACCACTTTTTTTACTGTACTTTAACTGATTGATTCATGTTACTGCGAACATTTAGAAAAGCATATGGCCAGCGATAGATTAATAGATTGTTTTAAACATTCATAGTCGCTAACATTACAATAGTTATTAACGAGATGGTTTTGCGGGTAAACTGTTACTGGCAGACAAATCGGTCTACCCTCCTTCGCAGTCTTTTACTACGCACTGCGGTACCACTATTTACTAACTCACTTTTTTCTCGCACCTGTTCTCAACACACAACACACAGTATCAGGCCGCGAAATGACAATTTGTTCGGTTTTACGGTTTCTAAAAATAGGTACCTACATGGTAGAAATCTCGTAAATAACTATTCTAAGGATAATAGACAGTGAAATTTATAGCGAGTTAGAAATGTCCCTACATAATTATATACTAACAATGAGCGGCTAAAAAGGCTCAAAATCAAAAGCAAATGTGTGTTTTTATTCCAATATTTATTTTTGAAATTATCAAGTAATTACAAGACAGTGACGTGGTCCTGAGGCAGGTGATTTCAATGCTATATGTCCAATAAAAAAAGTTTAGGCGACTTTAAGTTACTTTACTGTCACTGTTATTATTTTGTCTTGTCATTTTATGATCAGGAGCCCAATTCTCGGGATTTCGATATAAAAAAAAAACATGGCGGGTATCACTTGAAAACCATACAAAAAATGTTTTAGTGATATATGTCGTTAGAAAATAAATATCACGAGCACGAGAATTGGGCTCATGGAGCCCAATTCTTTGTATGGTTTTCAGGTGATATCCGCCATGTTTTTTTCATATCGATAACCCCAGAATTGGGGTCCAGAAATTTTGTCGTTATTAGGATTCGGCGGGTAGGGCTAAAACAAAGCGCATGGGCTGAAGCAATCCAAAGGTTTTAAATTAGTGTCTAGTGGTTTTTAGTGTACAAATGTGGTGTTTACTGTTTATTTGTGCATTTGTGCAGTGAAGTGTCGCAAAGTAATTCTATTAATAAGTATCGTTGGATTGTATCGTTTTTAACACTGCTATTGTGTGTCGAGTGCGTTGTCGCGTGACAACTTGCTTGGACCTAATACAGTCTTAAAACCCGCGATTGCTTTTTGAGTGATATCCGCTGAATCCGTAGGCCGATAAAACGTAAAACACCGGCGTTTTATTGAGTGACTGTGACTTTAACTGACTTCGACTGTTGACTACCTACTTATTCTCAATAAGTTACTTGACATTGGCAAATTATCTTCGGGTAGAGCCATATAAAAAAAAAGTGCTATTTTTAAAATCAACGTCAGCAAGAGCGTTGCAAGCTTCAAGTGGCAATGGGCAGGGCACATTGCGAGGAGATCGGACGGTCGGTTGGGCAGAAAGGTCCTCGAGTCTTGTACTATAGCAATTTTAACCTATGACGGGATACCACAGAATTTCAAACTTTTTGATAGTTATCTTGCGTTACGAGTAAATCAACAAATCCCAAAATCTATACTCAATACTCCTCTTATCCTCGTCAACTTAGCGTACGTATAATGCTCATTTTAAAAAAAATAAAAATATGTGATAGGTGGGAGACGTGCAGACGGATAGCCTGATGGTAACCGATTGCCGCCGCCCATGGAGACACGCGACACCAGTGGAGTCACAAGTGCGCTGCCAACCTTTAAACCCCCTTTTCCCCCGGATTGGGCCTCCGGTACCCCCTCTCACGCAGCGAAACACAGCATAGTGCTGCTTCACGCCGGTTGTCTGTGAGGCCGTGGTATCACTCCGGTCGAGCCGGCCCATTCATACCGAAGCGTGGCTCTCCCACGGTCATTTGTTTTATATGATAGATGGCAGACGAGCAGACGGGTCACCTTATGGTAAGCGATTGCAGCCGCATATGGACACCCGCGACACCAGTCCAATTGCGTCCAGCGCTTGTTTTGGACCAAGATCCAGGATTCGGGAAGTCTAGTAATTACAACGAAGCGACTGCCATCTGACCTTCGCAATCCTTGGACAGGGGTCCGTGGGGAACCGTGATCCAGTTAGTCTGGTTCAACTGGATCACAGTTCCACGTTTACAATCACTATCTCAAATATGGTCATGTTCAATGAACATGTTCTACCGGAACCGATTGCAATTCACGGTGCCGTCCGCGAAGTTGTTCAAAAATACGTATACCTCGGGCAGCCTTTGCAATTGAGTAAAAACAACCTCGAGGATGAGGTGAATGGGAGAATCCAGTTAGGTTGGGCAGCATCAGACTTCATAAAATCGGTAATTCGTTTGTTGGCTTAAGTATTAAGATATTTAATAAGCTACCACAAAATGTCATTAACCTATCACTGGATAAGTTTAAGTCCCATATTAAAACCTGCCTAATGAAGAAAGGTTACTATAGTGTACAAGACTATTTAAATGATAAGGATTCTTGGTCATGTTAATTCATTAATCTTTTGAGTTGTTATTCATAGTAGTCTATTAACTTTCATAATTGTATTTTTTTCTCTCTTCTCAATTGAAACTCTGTAACATCATCAATATTTGAAAAGAGTAACTACTGAGTTTCTTGCTGGTGTCTTCTCAGTAGAAATCGACATTCCGAACCAGCGGTAGATAATATGTACTATTTTGACATTCATAAGTGTTCTGTGTGGACCTAAATTGAATAAAGAATTTTTTATCTTTATCTTATCTTTATCTTTG
This sequence comes from Marasmia exigua, assembly GCA_019059595.1. Taxonomy (NCBI): domain Eukaryota; kingdom Metazoa; phylum Arthropoda; class Insecta; order Lepidoptera; family Crambidae; genus Marasmia; species Marasmia exigua. Next base: position 9,009,596 of record CM032485.1, read on the forward strand.
GAAAACTACGTCGTGTCTTCGTATCGTCGATACCACAGTGCCTAAAGACGAAAGTCTTCAATCAGTGCGTCCTACCCGTCATGACATACGGAGCCGAAACGTGGACACTTACGGTACGGCTGGTCCACAAGTTAAAGGTCGCTCAGCGGGCTATGGAACGAGCAATGCTCGGCGTCTCTCTCCGAGATCGAATCCGAAATGAGGTGATCCGGCAGAGAACCAAAGTTATCGACATTGCTCACCGGATTAGCAAGCTTAAGTGGCAGTGGGCTGGCCATATTAGCCGCAGAACCGACAACCGATGGGGTAAACGAGTTCTGGAGTGGAGACCGCGTCTTGGCAAACGTAATGTATGGCGCCCTCTGGCTAGGTGGGAGGACGATCTGCGCAGGATGGCTGGCAAGAGCTGGATGCGAGAAGCCATGGATAGATCACAGTGGCGAACAATTGGAGAGGCCTACGTCCAGCAGTGGACTGCGATAGGCTGATGATGATGATGATGATGATCTCAAATATTGTAAGTATCCTCAGTTTTGAGAAACTATCCGAGACGTGCAGGTGGTCTCACGATGTTTTCCCTCACCGCCTAGCTAGTGGTAGAGGTAGAGGTGCATGCTCAGATTCGAACCACAATCCCCCACGTGGAAGGCACCTTCTTTTAAACTAACTAACTAAGAAAGTATTTTCTTGATTTGGTTTAGAATTATATACCCTATTGTGTTAAGACTCAACCGATCCTGCAGACAAACTATATAAACAGTTTTGCAGGACGTAAGTGTAATTTGTGAACTAAATTTGTAAGTTTAATAATCATCATCAGCCTTATTTAAGTCCCCACTGCTGGGGCACGGGCCTCCCTCAATCACATTGCCATACTCACCACGCTTGGCAGACGGGTTGGCGAGGGTTTTGATATAAATGCAGAGTTTTCCTTCTCTGCGTGCTGATGATCATGCCAGCAGCTTTACCTTAGTCGCCTTTTACGACACCTCGGTAAGAGTGAGGGTGGCCTATTCTACTCTGCCGGGGACCACACGGCTAGTTTAATAATAAATAAATAATAGTTATCCACTGAGCTACTTTCACGAAATACGCTTATACGTCCATTCAAACCAAATCCAATTAATTCTAGTTCACCATTGGTCCAATTAAGATAGTTGGACCCAGCGAATATCCATCCGGTTACAGCTGGACCCACCTCCCGCCCACAACGCCCCCTCTTAATTTCATTACGCTTTAGTGTTGCCACTCAAGTATACTTTCACTTGAATGAAAGAAATATTCGAGTGAAAAATGGTTGTCTTAAGTCCACTCGAACTCAAAATATCTGAGTTATGATGCATGGACGTCTTGAATTTGCTAAAATTTTGAATAAGTACTCTACTAATGGCCGTGTGGTCCCCGGCAGAGTAGAATAGGCCACCCTCACTCTTACCGAGGTGTCGTAAAAGGCGACTAAGGTAAAGCTGGCATGATCATCAGCACCCAGAGAAGGAAAACTCTGCATTTATATCAAAACCCTCGCCAACCAGTCTGCCAAGCGTGGTGAGTATGGCAATTACCCCTCATGTGATTGAGGGAGGCCCGTGCCCCAGCAGTGGGGACTTAAATGGGCTGATGATGATGACTCTACTTGTAATGTTGTCTGTACCTATTGTTTCACGGCCGCACTCAGAGACGTCATTTCAGCTAAAGTTCATTAACTTTAGTATCGGTAGTCTTTATGCGCATCAAAATAAGTGTCAATATTTTTTCTTAAGTAGCCAACTAAGTTAATCAACGACTCTGAGTGTGGCAGTTAATGTGTGAATGTTACCTATGTTTTCTCAGGAGTGTCAATTGTTAAATTAAATAAATAAATAAATATTTCACAACATCACATACATTGATCTGACTCCGAGATAGGTAGCTCAAGCACCTGTGTTACGGATATCAGAATCAACAGTGGGATTACAAATATTTACATATAATACTTTTCTTTTGTAAATACATACATAGTAAACACCCAGACCAATACAAACAAACATGTTCATGCACACAAATGTTTGTACTGTGCGGGGATCGAACCCGCAACCCTTGTATCAGAGGCAGCGTTCACTACCACTGTTCCAATCGGGTCGTCAAAACTTATTAGTGCTTATTAAATTATGTATTGTGATGGTCAATAAACCTGATTTCACCCTAGGGACAGCCCCGATTCGAGACAAATGAGCCTAGCTTGTCCGGAGTGCCTCACTGAAAACTGGCGCGAAGCAGTGCCTGTGTTGTTTCGCCGATTATGTAAGTAAATAAGTAAGTAAGTATACATTATACTGACCCAGAGACACGAATACATTTTATTTTATGTAATAGGCGGCAGACGAGCAGATGGATCACGAACCTGCGAACCTTTAAACCCCCGCTTTCCCCCGGATGAGGCCTCCGATACTCTCACTCACGCAGCGAAACAGCAGCGCTGCTTCACGCCGGTTTTCTGTGAGGCCGTGGTATTATCACTCCGGTCGAGCCGGCCCATTCATGCCGAAGCGTGGCTCTCCCACAGTCGAAATAAGAGGTAGGAGGAGACAGACATGATACAAATAGACATTCAAATGTATGTGTGTGTATGTATAGGAGCGTGCCAGATGCATAATTAGGAGAGAAAGGGAGTTTGAAGGTTGACAGCGCAAATGTGACTCTACTGGTGTTGCGGGTGTCCATAGGTGGTAGCAATCGCCTACCATCAGGCGATCTGTCTGCCACGTAACAGATAAAAAACTCGCGTAGGATCGAGTGCGATTATAAAATTACTCGAAGCCTAAACTCAAGGCCCACCACTATTTACAGTTTGACCTACTCTAGCTGTGACAATAGCTCGATCTCTGAGGTGAGGGGGGAGGGGGTAAGTAATATTAGACCGTCTAGAGTTATGAACTAATTCTTGCTAAAGGTTGGCATTGTGTCGTAATAAGTAGTAAAATTGATATTAGTACAGTTCTTAATTTAATTCCTTGATGTTAGTACAGTCACGTGCACTAATAAGTATACAAGCTCATTCAAATATGAACCTTATTGTTCCGCCTTAAGAGTCGAGGTGTTTACATTTCATAGCTGTAAATAGAGCCTTCACTAAGGGAGGTCGTTGTTTCGAATCCGAACATGCCACCTCTGGATTTTAAATCATTTTTTTATGTGATAGGTGGCTGACGAGCAGACTGATCACTTGATGGTAAGCGATTGCCGCCGATGGACACTCGCGACACCAGTGGAGTCACAAGTACGCTGCCAACCTTCAAATCACCCTTTCCCCCGGATTGGGATTCCGGTACCCTCACTCACGCAGCGAAACACAGCACAGTGCTGCTTCACGCCGGTTTTCTGTGAGGATGTGGTATCACTCCGGTCGAGCCGGCCTATTCATGCCGAAGCTTCTCCCACGGTAAAACATCTATGTGCGTATTTCTACCATTAGATCAGCGGTGAGGAGAACATCGTAACGAAAAACGTCTTGTCAATGGTGTCATCATCATCGTCAGCCCATTTAAGTCCCCACTGCTGGGGCACGGGCCTCCCTCCATCACATGAGGGGTAATTGCCATTCTCACCACGCTTGGCAGACGGGTTGGCGAGGGTTTTCATATAAATGCAGAGTTTTCCTTCTCTGGGTGCTGATGATCATGCCAGCAGCTTTACCTTAGTCGACTTACCTTTTACGACACCTCGGTAATAGTGAGGGTGGCCTATTCTACTCTGCCGGGGACCACACGGCCAATTCTACTCTGTCGGGACCACACGGTCAATGGTGTAACTAACACAAATCTACCAAAAATAGGGCTGAGCAAATTTCGCCGGGGATTGACAAAAACGCCGTTTATAACCTTAGAAACCCATACTGTGAAAGTGTGAATGTCTGTTAGTCCTTCTTTCACGGCAATACGGTGCGAGAGATTGACGTTAATTTTTTAGTGGATATAGTTGAAAGGATGGAGAGTAACATAGACTACTTTTTGTTTTCAAACGCGAGCGAAGCTACGGGCAAAAACTAGTAATAAATATTTAAAAACTCCAGCTGGTAATTACCGCTCAACCCCGCATCTCATTAGCGGGTTATTAAAATATTAACAATGGAAGTCTGTCCGCGACAGTACCGGGTATTGCTTTTGTTTGAGCCTTGAGGCCGTAGTACACGAGGAAAGTAAGTTCGTGATTAATATTTATTTAATTTGAATAAGCATGACGATTCATCCTGTAGGTTTAGTGGTATAAGTACCGTGATCTCGGGGTCATGTGATTGATTTCCAGGTCGAGAGAAAAGTATGTTTCGAATTTTTCGAACACAGCTCGGGTTTGTAATCACTGATCACCAATCCGCATTTTGCAAGCGTGGTGATTAAGCCTCGCCCCATCATAGTAGCGATAACTTGATTTCTATGACGGAAGCCTTTGCCCTGCTGTTGGACATTTTAAAATGCATTACTTAAAATTTAATTGCTAAGCACTAAAATTTTCAACGATAAAGTAGTATGATAACAGCCTCTATTAAAATAAGAGTGTAATACATAAACTTGACATAGGTACTTACTTCCTCAATTTACTATGGCTCAGTCCAGAGACAAGCATTGTGCGCGATTTGTCAATTACATCCAGGGATCGGGTTGCGAGAAATAACAATCAATTAGTGATTCTTGTTCCTGGAATATGGATTTGATTTCAATATGGATTATGACATCATAATGTATATAGAAATCAAATTCACACAGTTTCCATGGATCATCGATCGGTAGAAGAATAGTTTTGTCGACAATAATAGTCTTCTACATCCGATTACGGCTACCACGATCTCAACGATCAGCTATATACACAGGATATATTTTAGTGCTTAAGTGTGTACGCAATCACAAGTGCACTTCCTATTCCCTTACCCTCATATTCCGATCGGACACCAGCGTGACTCGACCGGAAAGGTATTGGGCATAGCACCAACGGCTTCTGAGGCATGGGCATAAATGATCGCCGACTTTCAAACTCCGGGCTGGCCGGCTCAACCGGAGTGATACCAGGGCCTCACAGAAAACCGGCGTGAAGCAGCGCTGTGCTGTGTTTCGTTGCGTGAGACGGCCCGGAGGCCCAATCCGGGGGAAAAGGGGTTTAAAGCAGGCAGCGCACTTGTGCCTCCGCTGGTATCCCGGGTGTGCATGGTCGGCGGCATTCGCTTTCAGGTGATCCGTCTGCTCGGCTGCCACCTATCACATAAAAAGAAACAACTGTGACAAATTGACTATAAAATAAGAGAGTTGTCTTTAGCGGCGGACAAGCAGGCGGATAACCTAACTATAAGCGATTGCCGCCGCAAATGGACACTCTTAATACCAGTACAGTAACAAGTGCGCTGCCAACCTATAAACTGTCCTGCTCCCCGGGTTATTGAGTCCCAATCCAGGGAGAAGGAGAATCCGAGTGATCCTCACTCACTCGGCGAAACATTTGGTTTTTATTAATCCGGTTACGCCAGCCCATTCATGCCAAAGCCAAAGCGAGGCTCTTCCATGGCCAAACAATTATTATTATTATTTTATTATCATTATTAATCAGCCTATATATAAACTGTCCCACTGCAGGGCAAAGGCCTCCATCATAGAAATCAAGTTATCGCTACTATGATGGGATTATGCTTAATCACCACGCTTGCTAAATGCGGATTGGTGATCATAAACCCGAGCTATGTTCGCTCGACCCGGGAATCGAACCCAGGACCCTGAAGTCACGGCCTGGTACTTAAACCACTAGGCACTAACATTATTATGATGATGATAACAAACAATTATTATGTTATCTGACAATTAAAAAGGATCTTGACTAACTGCTCTTCTAAAAAAGCCGGAACCAGCAGCTTAGCCATATTAAAAACACCATAAAACTCAATCCAATCCGCCTGCCAGTATTTAGCGACGTAATTAAAAGCTAGACAATGCGCGCCCCGCGTGTTTGCGCGCGGTTCTGCACCGAATACAGATGGGGAGCAAATCGCTATCGTTTTATTTGTAAACGACATTTGATAATGTATCGGAAGTAGTTTCGATAACACTTTCTATTTATTATCTACCCATATGGAAGAAAAATAAACCTATATATTTTATAAGTGATAGGTGGCAGACGAGGAGACGGATCGCCTGATGGTAAGCGATTACCGCCGGCCATAGACACTCGCGACACCACGAGCTCAAATTTTTCTATTTAATAAATATTTTTTTCATAAACGCAAGTAAGAATCATGGAGGCAAATTGTAGGAGGGTCGTTCTTCTTTTTTATCGACAATGAGCCCGTCCTCAGTAACCTATGAAGTAATTAATTATAAAAAAAGTATAAGTTACACCATCAAGATATTCCTAATTTACCATGAAATAATGACATTGTTTTATCACCTCGTAGATACTTTAGCATGATTTAACTTTGTAAAAAAATATATAAAGCGTGACAGAGGTGTAAATGGCACTAATTTCGGGGGACGTGACGGAGGTGTTCATTTCAATCTAAAAGTTTTCTTTATCCATTAGATTTTACATCATGCATTAGTTCATATATAAAGTAGTACATTAACGAATATTTAGGACATACTATTTATCATTTGTAGTCTGTTATATAAAAGTTAAATGTTGATTTGTAAGTTTGGCTCATTGTCGATAAAAAAGAAGAACGACCCAGGATCATTTGATCGCAAAGTCGAATGATCACAATTTTTTTTAAATTTTGATTGGTGGCAGATGAGCAGACGGGTCGCCATATGGTAAGCGATTGCTGCCGTCCATAGACACCCACGACACCAGTGGAGTCACAAGTGCGCTGCCAACCTTTAAACCCCCCTTGCCCCCGGTTAGGGCCTCCGGTATCCTCACTCACACAGTGAAATACAACACAGTGCTATTTCACGCCGGTATTCTGTCCATACTGCTAACAGTGAGTATTAGGTAAAATTGGCAGCTAATCTGCGACTAATACTCGCAAAGCGTATCGTTCAGCGAGCTAATATCGCCGCGGGGAGGGGCAATTGACCCAATAATAACGCGCGCCTACTGGAAGAAGGGGTCCGACGCACACTGAGGGTTAAAGACGCTTTGAACATGCTTATGCTCGTATGACTGCCTCGGTGGCGCAGTGGTTAGTGGGTCGCACTTTAAAGCGACGGCTGCGCAACACGTCCCGGGTTCGAGCAATAAATTTGTACCTAAGTTTTCGGTAAGAAATCTTAGTGGCAGCCCGGAGTCTGCAAGTTGGCGGTCTTGTATCCCCGTGCCTCGGAAAGCAAGTTAAACAGTGTCCCATCGGAATATGAGGGTAAGGGAATAGAGAGTGCACTTGTGTTTGCTTGCGCAGTGGGCACACACTTGAGCACTATAAAATATATAATTTTTAATATTATTATATTGACATATTTACATTACTTATTTAAATTGGAAGATATTATTTTTATTGTAGTAGATTAAGTAATAACTAAAATGTAATTTTGACTTAATTATTTTTCGCAAACTGTTATTGTACTTTTTTTCTCAATACTTATAATCAATATTTATAATTTAATTAATTTAATTTTGTTCTTGCATAAAATAAATAAATAAATATATATATATATATATATATATATATATATATATATACTTTTATTTTCATGTCCAATATTCACTACAACCTGTGCGAATGCGTGCACCCCACGAGTGCGAGTATAGACGCGAGCGAGAAGTGAATAGATGCGCCGCCATTTCTGATCCCATTCTTTATACATACGTAGTACATACTTGTAATTTGATGATAACAAACATGCTGTTCACACTTATTAGTGGAGTTACAGCCTAAATAATATAGAATAACATGCCTTGTTTTATTGTACCTACTGTATCTCTGTTTAGTGGGACCAATAAATAAATATAGAATCTCCCAACAAGTGGGTTGAAAATGAACATGGAAAAGACGAAAATTATGTCGAATTCTCATGTTGTACCCACTCTTGTACAGTTTGGAAGCTATAAACTGGAAGTTGTGGATGGGTACCTTTACCTCTACCAGCTTGGTAAATCCAACTTCCAGAAATTGGTCGATTGACAAATCCAACTCGGCTGGGCTGCGTTCGGGAAGCTTCGCAGCATATTTTCGGCCCATCTACCGCAGTGTCTCAAGACAAAAGTATTTAATGCGTGTGTGTTCCCAGTGATGACATACGGAACTGAAACGTGGCCGCTTACAATGTGTCGATTAAGGAGGCTCAAAGTCACCGAGAAACGGAGAGGGCTATACTCGGAGTCTCTTTGCGTGATCGTATCAGAAATGATGAGATCTGAATGAGAACTAAGGTCACAGACATAGCCCAAAGGATTGCATGTCTCAAGTGGCAATGGGCAGGGCACATAGCGATGAGAAGAGATGGCCGTTGGGGCGGAAAGGTCCTCGAGTGGAGGTTGCGCACTTGGAAGTCGCAGCCGTGGTAGGACCCCCACAAAGTGAACCGACGATCTGGTGACAGTTGCGGTAATCCATTGGATGCGGGCGGCACAGGACCTATATATGTGGAGAACAATGGGGGAGGCCTATGTACAGCAGTGGACGTCTATTGTCTGAAATGATGATGATGATATGGTATAGCGCTGTCATTCTATACAAATCAGACGTTATATTTTTCCACGCTTAGATATTAGTCGAATCCGGCCTAAGTCTGTGACCTTAGAATTACTAAAATAAAAACAAGAGAGCACCAGTTTTCCCACCCCAGTGTGCCGCGAAACCGCTCGAGGCCGGTACCACGGTGCAAAGAAGGGTACAAATCGCTATCTAAACTTAATATCGTCTAAATTGCCGAGCGGGTGGGGGCGGGGAGCAAACATCTACAGCTTTTATTGGCGTCATCGCGTATTGATTCCGGTATCAGCGACCGGGCACGGTAATTCGGGTTTATTGGTAAGAGGCCTTTGTAAGGACTTTTGTACTGAATTTGTCAACGTAAGCTTGGTGGAGTAACTGCTTTTATTGCTTTTTTTCAGACGATCCGTTTGGAACAGTGGTAGTGAACGCTGCTTTTGGTCCAAGGGTTTGACGCAGATTCTATACGGGTGCGGTCTACCGCACGTCACTATACCGCGTATAGTGACGTGGTGGGCGACGTTCTTTCTCTAGAAAGAACGTCGCCCAGCACGTCACCCCAGTATTAACTGGCCTTCGCGCAGTTTTTTAAGTATGGCTTTCTATGAAAAGGCACAGTCTCTATAGAGTGCCTGTCTATGGTCGTAATAGCTTTGTTTTTATTTTCCAAATGATATTTAAAGGACCGTAGCTTAACGATAAATTATTTTTTTTATATTTTGACGACCCGTTTGGAACAATGGTAGTGAACGCTGCCTCTGGTCCAAGGGTTGCGGGTTCGATCCCCGCACAGTACAAACATTTGTGTGCATGAATATGTCTGTTTGTATTGGTCTGGGTGTTTTCTATGCATTATATGTATGTATTTACAAAGGAAAGTATTATATGTAGGTACATATTTGTTATCCCACTGTTGATTCTGATATCCGTAACACAGGTGCTTGAGTTACATCTCGGAGTCGAATCAATGTATGTGATGTTGTGAAATATTTATTATTTATATTATTGCTTTTGACGTAGATCTAGATCATCTTTTCATATACAGCGTGTGTATTTTATACGGGCGAATAATTAATCCAGCTATAATATCTGATCCTACGAATCGTATAAGATAATCATTTCATTAAATTTTGTGGTTAATTAGGTGTAATGATTTTTCTAAAGTGCAACCCAGCAGCAATGTATGCCGTCCAACTTTGTTTGACATGACAAGTGACATGAGTGTCATGACACTCGTATGACGTTTAGATACTTATGTCTACGTTAATTGATGTTATTAACGTTAACTACCAGTGGATGCAATACATTGCGTGCTCAATTATTTTGTATGAAAAAAAAAGTACCTTAATTTCCTAAAGAAATGTATGTAAACAGGTTCCCTAGGTCCGATAGTAATCGCCATTAAAATATTCGCCCGTATCAAATAAACACGCTGTAGATCACTATCATAATGGTGGTTTGATTAAGTACTGATTTTTATGATATTTTTGGATAAAGCAATCTTTCACGATGAATGCACTTTAAAATTTTTCGATGGTCTTCGGGTGGGATGAAATCCACGATCTTTTGCTAACCGGGCAACTCCTTTACCGAGTTAGCTACCGGAGAACTTGGTATGTCGACGAATTTTGTAAGTGCTTTTTTTTTAGTGCATTATTTACTTAAGAATATATTGTTTTATTAACCGACTTTAAAAAAACTAGGAGATTTTATTTTCGACTGTTTGTATGTTTTTTTTATGTATGGTCACCAATTTTTCCGCCAATTATTGACCGATTTGCGGAATTCAACAGTAACATCTTTTCTCTAGTGTACTGTTATAAAATGTTAACTGAAGTGTATGAAGTGTTAAAAATATTCATCATCATCATCGTCATCGTCAGCCCATTTTAAGTCCCCACTGCTGGGGCACGGGCCTCCCTCAATCACATGAGGGGTAATTGCCATACTCACCACGCTTGGCAGACGGGTTGGCGAGGGTTTTGATATAAATGCAGAGTTTTCCTTCTCTGGGTGCTGATGATCATGCCAGCAGCTTTACCTTAGTCGCCGTAGTTAAAAATATTATTTTACACTTTTTAGGTTTGTGGTGTATTTTTTTCGTAGATTTATTTCTTAATTATTTTGCATGCCTGGGTAACTATTGATACTATAGGTACTTGTACATTGTTTTTTTTCTACCAACTTGTAACACAGTTTTATGCAATGAGTGATTCTGATTCTGGTAATAAGTTTTTTTTGTGATAACGAGCAGACGGATCACCTGATGGTATTAAGACATTTCTGCCGCCCATATACCTACCACCTTATTATAAATCACGATCTAAAGTTATTACCGTACTAAAGCTCAAGGCATCCCTTTAATCCGCAATTTTAAAGGGGTAGGCATGTGTTTAGTTCGGGAACTTTTCTTAGACCGCGTTTTGAAATAAGGGGGATGATTCTATGGATCGCGCATCAAGAATCGTAAGTGCGCTGCCAACTTTTCCCCCTTTCCCCCGGATTGGGTCTCCGGTATCCTCACTCGCCGTGTGGTCCCCGGCAGAGTAGAATAGGCCACCCTCACTCTTACCGAGGTGTCGTAAAAGGCGACTAAGATAAAGCTGCTGGCATGATCATCAGCACCCAGAGAAGGAAAACTCTGCATTTATATCAAAACCCTCGCCAATCCGTCTGCCAAGCGTGGTGAGTATGGCAATTACCCCTCATGTGATTGAGGGAGGCCCGTGCCCCAGCAGTGGGGACTAAATGGGCTGATGATGATCCTCACTCACTAGGCGAAACACAGGGTAGGCGCTGCTACACACTGACTTTCGATATGGCCGTGGTATCATTCCCGTCAAACTGAAAGGTTGAACATTAGCGAACTGAAGTGTGGCCGTCCCATCGTATTAAGGTTATTCAAGTAGGTACGGTCAGCATCAAAAGAAGCTTAACAATTTAGTACCATATCAAAGCAACTGTTCTGCCTATTATAGCCAGTTTCCAAGAGGTTCGTAAACATGTTACTTGCACATGGTACTAAGGTGTTAAGCTACTTTTGATGCTGACTGTACATGAATCCACCCACAATTACAACCTACCTAATTATGGTTAGAATTTATAGCTAGTATATATTTAATTAATATAATGTATGTATACACCATACTCATATTTATACAATGTCTTTTTTTTTCTTTTACTGACTTGCACTGCATTACCCCTTTTCTAAATGGCCTAATTTATTTTTATTCATGTAACAATTTGTGCTTGATTTGTAACGGTGTTATTCATAAAATACAAAATTATGTATTTATACTCATATAACAGCATCTCTTTTAGACTGCACTGCTTACGAAGTCGCATATTTTCCTCTACCGGTTGTTCGGATAATCCTTTACGATTAGCAACCCCGTTTTAGATAATAATAGTCTATGTGTTCTTTCTCAGGGTCTAGATTATCTGTATACCAAATTTCATTAAAAAAATCGTTGAGTAGTTTCGGCGTGAAAGAGTAGCAGACAGACAGACAGACAGACAGACAGAAGGGACAGAGTTTACTTTCGGATTTATAATATTAGTAAGGATAGACTAAGATCTGTAATGAATCGCACGCATCAGGAAATGATGTAATCGACAGAGAACCAGAAGTCACCGACATAGCCAACCGAATTAGGCAAACTGAAGTGGCAGTAGGGCTGGTCATATTAGCCGCAGAAAAACTGACAGCGTTGGAGCCGTAAAGTCCTTGAGTGGAGGACCGCGGACTCGGTAGCGTAGTGTGGGACCGCCCTGCGAACAAGATGGATGATGACATTCGAAGGCTGGCTGGTGGGCTGGATGAGAGGGCCGAAAAAAGCGGGAGCAGTGGCGTGCATTAGGGGAGACCTATGCCAGCATGGGTACAGGTGTGGGTTTGCTGAGGAAGATCTGTAAATTTTGTGCAATAAAGTTTATCTATCTATCTATCTACGGTTGGTGACACTAGCAATAAACTGCAAAATAAAATAATGATACTAAATTAATAGGAATTTGCTAACCCGCAAGCCTTTCCCATAAAAATCAATGAAATCAACACTCAATTAAACTATTATTATGATAATCAAATTCCCTTATATCGCCTACTTCTCACGAGAGCGTTCATTGGTCTGAACATAACGCGCGCAAATATTCTTGCATTCAGACTGCGCTATACTGTCCAATATACCTACACAAGACTGCCCAATTTGTGCAGTCACTGCGCATGTATAGAATTAACCGGTTGATTCAAAGTTAATCAGATAAATATGTCGATACGTGGGAAATTGGGGTTTAAAAGTATTTGGTTGGCGTGTTAATTTCATTATTATAAATAAACAATTATTTGGATTTTAATTTGCATTGGTATTTTATTTTATTATTGTTTTTGGAGGCCCTATATAAAATATTAAGAAAATATGAATTAATTTGACTTTCATCAAATCAATTTTACCTTGCAAGACTTTACATAATTTTTAAGCTAAAGTATTAGGTGAGAGATAAGTCACTTTAGGTGACGGGTAAGGCACTCTAGTGACCCCAATTGATTTAAATTTTTAGCAACTAAAACGGATATCTTTTTAACAATTTCGAAGCTGTAGCCTAAAAATAAATATATTTAATACTTAATTTTTGGGTCTACTTTTGTACTCGATTTGTACCGCCAAAAACGGTCACTTAATGGCGTTAATCCAAATGTAGAGTTCAAAAACAGATAAAAAAGTAGTGCACAATTATTAAATAATCTTCATCATCATCAGTCCATTTAAGTCCCCACTGCTGGGGAACGGGCCTCCCTTAATCACATGAGGGGTAATTGCCATACTCACCACGCTTGGCAGACGGGTTGGCGAGGGTTTAGATATAAATGCAGAGTTTTCCTTCTCTGGGTGCTGATGATCATGCCAGCAGCTTTACCTTAGTCGCCTTTTATGACCATCGGTAAGAGTGAGGGTGGCCTATTTTACTCTGCCGCGGACCACACGGCCTATTATATTATTAAATAAATAGTATAACTGATTGCATCGAGACTGCCGCTCCGAAATTGTTTAAAATAGATCTGGTTTAGTAGCTAACAATTTAAATGGATTAGTGTCGCTAGTTAGACTACCCGTCGCTTTTATATTATTCCAAGCCTTAGTAGTAATTTTACAATAACTATTGTTTTCGATAACGACTATTGTCCACATTAAATATTTTGGCTATGTTTAAAGCTGAATAGAAAAAGTCTGAAAATAAAAAAAAATACCGGGAAGTATAAATAAATAAAATAAATAAATATTTCACAACATCACATACATTGATCTGACTCCGAGATAGGTAGCTCAAGCACCTGTGTTACGGATATCAGAATCAACAGTGGGATTACAAACATATATATATAATACTTTTTTTTTGTAAATACATACTTATAATACATAGAAACACCCAGACCAATACAAACAGACTTGTTCATGCACACAAATGTTTGTACTGTGCGGGGATCGAACCCGCAACCCTTGGACCAAAGGCAGCGTTCACTACCACTGTTCCAAACGGGTCGTAGTATCTAAATTAGGTATCCACTAAGCAACAGCATACGAAAAGCAAGACATGAAATGCCCTCCCAGCTTACGTGTTTACTCCTTCATACAATCTGGGGTCTTTTAGGCGGGGCGTGAAGCGGCATCTCAGCAGGCCCTCAGGGTGAGGATGGCAGTCTCAATGGGTACTTTGTTATTTTGTGCCTGTCAACCTCATATTTGGATTTCACGGCCGCTTACCATCAGGCGGAGTGAAGAATAGAATAGAATAGAATAAGCATTTATTTGGTAAACACATTACATGATTTTTACAGAAAAGAGAAAAATAATACAAGGTAAAAACACTTTCCGTGATATGTTACCAAAATGGTTGCCACTCAGCAGTATGTCATGGCGCCGGAACGCCGTGACGCTGGTATTCTGTGGGAACCATTGAGGTAGAGAGAGTCACCAGCCAACATTAATAATAATACCTACTTTACTTTACATCCTGATTGGCCATTCTATAAAAAAAAAGTTGCTCAACAACAAATAGTCGCGCAAAAGTCCGAAAAACGGTCTCTTCTCGCTGACCTTCATAATATGCAGTTTTTATTTAGGTACCTATTTCACTACCTACCCCTCTTCTACTATCAAATCCTCTGTGCCTCTGTGGCGCAAGGGTTAGTGGATCGCACTTTAAAGCGACGGCTGCGCAAGAGGTCCCGGTACTATCCCCGGATAGGCCCAAAAATTGTACTTAAGTTTTCGGTAAGAAATTCCTTAGTGGCAGCCCGGAGTCTGGAAGTTGGCGGTCTTGTACCCCCGTGCCTCGGAAAGCACGTTAAACCGTTGTCCTGCGCATGATCCCTCTCCGGTCGTGTCACGCTGGTGTCCCATCGGAATATGAGGGTAAGGGAATAGAGAGTGCACTTGTGTTTGCGCACTCACTTGAGGAATATAATATATCCTGCGTACGTGGCTGATCGTTGATATTGGCCGCCGTAGCCGTAATCGGTTGGAGGAAGATAAATGCCCTTTGCCTGAGGGTCGCTTTCAGCGATAAGGCCGCTGATATTCAAATTTATGTTAATGCTTAGTACTTACTAAGTTGTGTATTTTGTGCAATAAAGTATATCTACCCCTCTTATACTATCAAATGTCCTTTGTCTGAAGGTTGTCTGGTAGAAATCGCGATATGACCGCCGAAATGTACAATTGAGTTTCTGTAATGCCTAGTTTTTTAAGTTGTGTTTTTTACAATAAAGTATATCTATCTATCTATCTATCTACTTTTTTTTTTGTGATAGGTGATGTACGAGCTACGTCGCACAGGCCAACTCAGTAACGACCTACATGCAGCGCGACTAACCGATGGACCGTCTTCTTACACCGTCGGCACTCTACACCGACGGCACACTAGCAAACACCTTTTAATGTGATAATAACATAAACAATGTATATAAACTATTGACTTTCTTACAGTAAACAGATTTCAACCGTCTGTGTTGGGTCTCATTTCTCCCGCTGCGGCCAAGACACCTTTAGCCGTCACTATGATCAGTCGAGTGAGCCTGCTCGACTGGCAGCGGTCCCCCTCCTACCTACCGTCCTGACTTTTCCCGCTTGCTACCCTGGGCGACCCGGGAGCAAGCTCCCATCACCTTATCTATATATGTATTTATTCCTATGGATAGGCAGTGCTAGGGCTCTAGGGACTTAGTGTCTTAGACAAAAGGGCTCTAGGCTCACTAGAGAGTTAGGTTCCCTTCCTTTCCTTATATTCTGTTCGCCGGGATGCGGTGCCTTACAACCATCGCTTCCCGCTCGTACAAGTGGCATCCGAGCTGACAGGTCATATGATATGAAGCGTTTACCGCCGCTCATGGACATTCACAACACCAGTGGAGTCACAAATCTACCTGCCTTTAAATTCCCCTTCCCCGATGACAACAAGTACTCCATATCAAACTTGCCAAACCCATACAATGACACCGGTCAATAAGGCCTTATCAGCTATCGAGCTTGAGAGTTGACACGTGCGCTGCAAGTCATTGATAAGGGTAGTTGATTATGATTGGTAATCGAAATGTTGTTGTAATATTTGCTTTATTACACCTGTTTGGTCACAGATTTGGCATTACATTAACGATTTTACTATTTCGAAATTGTCAAAATTCCCCACTAAATGTCACCGGAAAATTCAAAATGTAGTTTATAAACCGGCGTGAAACCACGCCTATGCTATATTTAGCTCCTTGAGTGAGGGTAAGAAATAATTTATTGACCACAACACATTACATACAAATCTAAATAAGGACAAAACATTATCAAGTTGCGGCCAACAAGGTTCGTCCTCAGCATGTGCTACAACAACCGCTAAGCAGCCGCTGCAGCGCTGATTTTCAGCCTGTACCTTCGAGCGACGACTCATAATAAAACATACAACATGAAAAAAAATTAACAATATTAATAGAAAACGGAAAAGTACATCTATAACGTGAACATGAATAACAAAACGCATACATACAAAAGGGGGTTTTAAAGTTGGTAGCGTACTTGTGAGTTCATTAGTGTCGCGGGTATCCATGGGCGGCGGCAATCGCTTACCATCAGGCGATCTGTCTGCTCGTCTGCCATCTATCACATATAAAACAAGTTCGAATGGTAAGTTGATCAACTTTCGAAAAATAATGACATCGTTTAAATCATCTATTTAACTGTAAGTCAGTAAACGGTCTAGTGGTTTAAGTACCGGGCCGTGATCTCGGGGTCCTGGGTTCGATTCCCGGGTCGAGCAAAAAGTATGATCCGAACTTTTCGAGCAAAGCTCGGGTTTGTGATCACCAATCCGCATTAGGCAAGCGTGGTGATTAAGCCTTATCCCATCATAGTAGTGATGACTTGATTTCTGTGATGGAGGTCTTTGCCCTGCAGTGGGACAGTATATAGGCTGCTACTTTACAGTAAATTGTTTATTGACCGCAAGATACATATAGTATTACATGATATCCATTCATTCCGAAGCGTAGTTCTCCCACGGTCAAAGTTTGATTATATAGGTGGCAGACGAGCAGACGGATCATCATCATCATTATATTACCGTTTTGTCTCGGTTGCTTACCAAGCTGTCTCTTCGGAGCCCGGGGTTTGTTTTACTGCAACGACTTCTCCACTTTGCACGGTCTTCTGCATCCATAGGGTGTGCATGTCATCCTTTACAAACTCAAGTCATACCTAAATGCAAGGCGACCATCAGACCTTCCATCAAAAACCCACAAGCTCCCGGAGTGTCCCCACAAAACAGAGAGACAGCCGAAGCACCTGCTACAGCTGTAGGGAGTCCGAAGAGACTGGAAAGGATGGCGGAAAACACAGTCGCCATACAGCGACTGATAGAAAAAATTGACCTTATAAACCGAGCAATTGCGCTGAAACGCCCTGTTGGTCTAGTGGTTTAAGTACCGGGCCGTGATCTCAGGGTCCTGGGTTCGATTCCCGGGTCGAGCGAAAAGTATATTTCGAATTTTTCGGACATTGCTCGGGTTTGTGATCACCAATCCGCATTTGGCAAGCGTGGTGATTAAGCCTAATCCCATCATAGTAGCGATAACTTGATTTCTATGATGGAGGCCTTTGCCCTGCAGTGGGACAGTCTATAGGCTGATAAAAAAAAATTGCGCTGATGCTGGCACCTCATATGAGGAAATATACTATGAGCCCCATAATCACAGTCCCAAAACCAGTCCACTCAAGATAACAAAACCTAGATCCCCTAGTCCGCAGAAAAATACCAAAAACATTCCCTACTTTCCCAAAAAAACCCGGTAGCCTATCCATTTGCACAACCTATTGTAAAAGTTAAGACTTTAGAACAATAGAATAAAATATTTGTTAAAAATTAAAACATTACGTAGATAAAATAGTTATAAAACAAGTGTCAAATATAGTGTATATTGTGACGGTAATCGCTGACCATCAGGTGATCCGTCCGGCTCGTCTGCCACCTATATCATAAAAAAATAGTATAGATACAAAATGTAGTTATAAAATAGTATATAAAATTATACAATTCTACCTTTAAAGATAATCATACAGTAATCAAAAACTACATTGGTTCGAGTGGTAAACATGTTGATTAACATTCTTATGAATGTCAATCGACATGTTTACTACATGTGTACGGACCTAAATTAAATAAACTATTTCATTTTTCATTTTCACCAGTAAACAACAAAACAAGCAGACAAAGTCCGGGGTACTCATGCCTGAAGATCCAGCAGGCTTCTCTGAAAGGATTAGCCACAAAAAAACAACTCAAGCCATACCTTTTTTAGGTGGCAGACGGATCACCTGATGGTAAACAATTACCATAATGAAGAATTTTAAATTTACCTACATTGTTAGGTCGATGTATCTATGTTGCGTTATAAAATAAAAAATAAATAAATCAAATCAATAGTCATTTATTTCAGGTGTTTACCCATAGCGTAACATAATATTTCGTATTATAATTAATTACAATAAAATGAATAAATTAAAATTAATTAAGAATACATACAAATAAAATTAAATAAAAAGAAAAAAAGAAATACCAATAAAATTAAAGAAGTTGGCAATTAAAATAATAATATATGGAGGCTATAAAAATATCCTACTGTCTGTCCCTTACTTTCGATTCACACTTCGTTGCACAGTGAGCCAGTGTCTAAAAATTGGACTAGTCATGTCCTCGTAAACGGCTTGAAGAATTGTATTTTCGGTGCTGCGCAGTCTTGACCAAAATGACTCGATACGGCATCTCATTATGGCGAAGAAATCTGGGAGACGTGCGTCCGCGAACATGCCGGATGCGCTACATAACCTGGGCTTTCTCATGAGAATACGATACGTATTGTATTCGCATGGTACTGAATGACTTCCGTTTATTTTGATCCACAGGTGGCAAGTATACAGGTTCTGACAGTAAGCACTAAATAGTGTCTTCTTGACGTCCTCGTCACACCTGTGGAATCTTCGCGCCAGCATGTTTGCGCGAACACATAGTGTCCTTCTTTCGCGCTCGATATCCGCGTCGTCAGAAAGATCCTCAGTCAGAATGTGGCCAAGGTACTTGAACCGCTCGACCACTCGCAACCTGGCACCGTTGAGATAGACTGGCAATATCTTCTCCGGACCTCTACCAGATCTAAAGACCATCATTTCTGTCTTGAAAATGTCGTACTTAAGACCGTGACACATATCTTAAGCAACCTTCGTAGACCACTAATTGAAGGGCTGAGAAGAACCATGTCATCTGCGCAATTGAGATTGTTAACAGAAACTTCCCCAATATGGCATCCGATTTTGGCACCCCTCAGCTCCTCAATGAGGCCGTTCACGTAGAGGCTGAAGAGATCCGGAGATGTCGATCCCCCCTGGCGCACGCCGCACTCTAACCTATACTCGCTAGAGGTCACGTCGCCCCCTCGCACACAGTTCAGCTGGTTTCCGTACCAGTACCTCACCAGCTCTACCACACTTCTGGGCACCTTTGACCTGAGCAGCTTCTCTCATAAAATTTCATAATTAACAAGATCGAAAGCAACCTCTGTCTACGCTTGCTTTCTTGATCTGAGTAAACAGATCAAGAAAGCAAGCGTAGACAGAGGTTTCTCTGTCAACGTAGTACCTAACGGCGTGTTTCAAGATGGACAGAATCCGTGGAAAGACCAGGGCGGAAACCAAACTGAGCATCATCTATCTCAATCTTACTCACAATCTCCGGTTGCAGGATCCGCTCAAATACCTTGCCCACCACATTGCCTAATGATATGGGACGATAGTTGCTCGCCGATCCAAGATCGCCAGTCTTATTTTTAGGTATAAGAACAACAACGGTCTGCATCAGGTTAATCGAAAGATACTTGTGTTTAACACAAAGATAAGTAATAAGATCAATTTATCAAGGCAGGTGCTCTAAACTTAGACCGTCGTGTCCTGACGACTTACCTTTGTTCATGCCGCTTATGGCCTCGCAAACGTCGTGAGAGGTAAACACGACATTAGCATCAATGGCATCCTCACCGCTGCAAGGACGTGTTGACGTCCCGGAGGCCGATGCCTGCACTCCTGTGGGCTGAGGATCGACCCGGAACCTACGAGCAAACATATCGGCAATCTCTACAGGGTTTTGGAAACCCTCCACTGACACGGGCTTGCTTGGTTTACCACCAAGTTTTTTTGTAGCTGTCAAATTTTTTATTGTCCTTAGTTTTCCTATGTGCAGTAAGAATGTTCATTTTTATCTGATCATCGTTAGCCTGGCACCATTTCAGCTTATTTTTAAAAGTCCTACGACTAGATCTCGTCTCGTCAAATATACTTCCTGTGGACTGTCTACCAGCTTGTACCCAGCACCTGAAATATAATCGCACCTCCCTGTGTGATAGACTTACATGGAAATACCATCCATTCACTTTCATACGTGCCCCCTGTGCAACGATATAAGTAAATAATATATTATTTAGTTATATAAATAAATAAGTAAATATTTCACAACATCACATACATTGATCTGACTCTGAGATAGGTAGCTCAAGCACCTGATTACGGATGTCAGGAACAACAGCGGAATTACAAATATACACGTTTAATACTTTTCTTTTATAAATACATACTTATACTACATAGAAAACACACAGACCAATACAAACAGACATGTTCATGCTCTCAAATGTTTATACTGTACGGGAATCGAACCCGCAACCCTTGCACCAGAGGCAGCGTTCACTACCACTGTTCCAAACGAGTCGGCAAAGGTCCATACTCAGATTTGCTCTTCAATTTTAACCATATAATTATGTAATTATAATAATCCACCAAAGGAAGCGCTCCCACCAGGACATGGCTTACCGTAGCAGACTTGGAAGTCCCTCAATAGGTTACGCACCCATGTCGGGCGTTACAGGGAAGACCTGAGTAGATGGAGGTACTCAGACGCGTCCAGGAATGCCTGCGAGTGCGGCGCCGCCCCCCAGACCATGGACCACCTCCTGACTTGCCCTCTGTGCCTGAACAGCTGCACGCATGGCGACCTCCTCCAGGCTACCGACAGTGCAATCCGTGGAAAAATCTAATTTGTCGCCATCGACACGGTAAGAAGAAGACCATAATAAATAATTTTGAATTTACCATAGAATCATAATAAGACCAGAAACCTATTCTGCGCCTACAATTTGAAGAACCTCAAACGGAACCGTACGTTCCAAACGCCCGGACCGCTCCGCAGTCGTCAATTTCAATGCCTGTCAAACGCATCTTGCGAAAAATTATTTACTTTGACGATTTGTGCGGTAAAATTTTGTCACAATGATTCGGAAAAGCATAAGAAGTGTAATAACATCACTTTTCACAGGTAAGCCTTCAATATTTCATAGGTTGGTTTTTTATAAGCTAAAAATACAAGCGATTTATTTAAATGGCCAGTGTTGCCCAATAATGATGATGTGGGAATGCCAAAAATGTGGGAGAGCCACGCTTAGGCATGAATGGGCCGGCTCGACGGGAGTGATACCACTGCCTCACAGAAGACCGGCGTGAAGCAGTGTCTGCGCTGTGTTTCGCCGTGTGAGTGAGGTTACCGGAAGCCCAATGGGGGGAAGGAGAAAAGGTTGGCAGCGCACTTGTGACTCCACTGGTGTTGCGGGTGTCCATGGGCGGCGGAATTGCTTACCATCAGGTGATCCGTCTGCTCGTCTGCCACCTCTCATATAAAAAAAAAAAATCTCCATTTCAACTTTAAAAGATTTAATCTGTTGCTACTGATGTTCACAGCGTGAATCTCCACTGTGTTTCGCAGTGTGAGTGCGGGTACCGGAAGCCCAATCCTGGGGTGGTTTAAAGGTTGGTAGCACTTGTGACTCTACCGGGTGTCAAAAGGCGGCGGCAATTGCTTACCATTAGGGGATGTCTGCTCGTTTGCCAACTATCACATAAAAATTGATGTGATTCTGACAGTGCAGTATAACCATTGAAATAAGTAAGTAGCGCTTTATTTATTTATTTCTTATTCATTATTGTTCATACAATTTGACCTTGACCATATAAGGCATCTTATCTAATATTATAATTGACTGACCGGATGGCGCAATTGGTAGTGACCCTGCCTCTTACGCCAAAGGTCGTGGGTTCGATCCCCACCCTGGACAAACATTCGTGCGATGAACACTTGTGTTTGTTCGGTGTCTGGGTGTAATATATGTATTTAAGTATATATTTGTGTTCCTCTGTTGTCTAATATCTGTAACACAAGTGCTTAAGCTACTTAGTATGGAATCAGGTCAACGTATGAGATGTTGTGAGAATTATATTATTATATATATTATTATTAATATTAAAACATAACTTGCCAACTAATTTTATATTCACAGTTATGTAGATACTTGTAAGCGTTGTTCTAGCTTACTATTAAAACAGTACAGTTACTACAATAACCATTTCCTATGTTTTAGGGAAATATGTTGTGACTGGTAACATTAATTATTATGTTGATACTACGTTCCAAATTTGTGCTTCAAATTTGAGGTGACAGCATTATGGAAACTATCCTTCTAGTCTTGTTATAATTCTATGGAATTTGCATACTTTGTCAGTTCGATGTATCTATGTTGTGTTACATGATATTCATTATTTATTTCTCACTGAATGTTTTCAAGCCACTAAGGGCCATAAAATTATCATTATCACGCCAGGTGGCGCTTCCCACCTATGATGGATGATACCGTAATATCAGTTACATTGCTATTGGCGTCATTATACCTCTAATATATTGAATTTATTATGCCATAGGTTTATCCAGTTTATTGGACAATGATGCGATAAAAATGCAATTATGATTTCGTGGATTAAGATAATGGTGGAGAGTAAATAAAGTTAGTACATAATGTAAAAGGAGGATGTTATATCGACGATGATGTGGCAATACCTCCTATCTAACAAATTAACTGACATTAATAATCAAGCTTAACACCAATAACATAAGGAAGTAATTTTCTCGAAAAATCTTGTTAGATAGGAGGTATTGGCGCATCATCGTCGGTATGTTTATCCATTGTTTCCTCACTGACGTCACAATATCGTCGGACCATCGGGCAGGTGGTCTACCCACAGGACGTCGTCCATTCTGGCAAGGGATAGAAGGGAATGGTGTGATAAAGAAGAGACCTATACTCAGCAGTGGGTGGATGTGGGCTGATATGATGATGATGATGTCATGTCTGCAACATCATGTGAAGATAGAGACAGAATAAAGTATCAGCCTATAAACTGTACCACTGCAGGACAAAGGCCTCCATCATAGAAATCAAGTTATCGCTACTATGATGGGATTAGTGAGTACACAATGTTGTATCACATAATAAATATCGTGTTAATTCCCAATTTAACTATAATTGTATCAAGACGGGAATTAACACGATATTTATTATGTGATACAACATTGTGTACTCACATATTTGGCTCGACGTTGAAATGTTGGAATGTTGTATCACATAATAAATATCGTATTAATTCCCGTCTTGATACATTATATTTATCACAACACAGGGCATACGGCAGGTTACCTCAGTATTACAAGAACGCGCCTTCCGTATGGGGGGCGGTGTTTTCATAATCATAATCATAATCATAATATCATTTATTGCCCAAAATGTGGTACAGTAGGTGGAAACATTAACAATGACTCTCACAATTTGCCAAAGTTATAAAGGCATGCAATAGAAAATATAAATTTTAATAAAAAGTTTTAATTCCGAGCATGCACCTTTTCCTTTTTTTTTATGTGATAGGTGGCAGACGAGCGATGGTAGCTCAATGGATACGAACGCGCCTTCCACGCAGGTGGTTGAGGTTCGAATCCGAGCATGCACCAATGGTTTTTTCAAATCTATGTGCGTATTTCTACCATTACTATTTGCTCGGAGGTAAGGGAAAGCATCGTGAGGAAACCTGCACGTTTCGGAAAAAGTTTCTGAAATGTGTAAACATGATTCGGTCCGTCTAGTTCCTCTGTTAAAGGGTTGCGAAGGTCAGACGGCAGTCACTTCATTGTAATTACCAGACCCCTCAATCCTAAATCATGGTCTAAAGCGTACCATGTGCTCCAAAGCGACATGGACGCAACCGGGAAATACACGCTAAGATGAAGAAGGTGGCAGACGAGCAGACGGATATCCTCATGGTAAGCAATTGCCACCGCCCATGGACACCCGTGACATCAGTAGAGTCACAAGTGCGCTGCCAACCTTTTAACCCCCCTTCCCCCCGGAAGGGGCCTCCGGTACCCTCATTCACGCAGAAAACACAGCACAGTGCTGCTTCACGCCGGTTTTGTCTCAGTTTACCTCTGGATTTTTCAAATCTATGTGCCTATTTCTACCGTTAGCTCGGCTGTAAGGGAGTTTCCCCTGTAGGAGTACGCTCTTCTCTGGAAGGTCCCTTGCTCATCATAAACATTTCTGCAGATACGATTCCTCAAAAGTTTGGGACGAAGTTGAAAGTTTCATCCATCAAGATGATGAGGATGGAACGACCATCTTAAAGTAGGACGACTAGAAAACAAATCCTGGACCTTCTGCAATAAAGAACTTTACTTTACTTTACAAATAGAGACTTTTGCGTTTTTTGTGTGCGAAGTGGAGGAGTAGAAGCAGGAAAGCGGACCCCGGGCTCCGAAGCGACGGATTGGGACGGACTTAACGCTTAGATGATGATGATGAGATACATTTGCGTTTATGAAGAAGGTACTGTGGGCCTCCAGTGTTTATGTGCCTACTAATTTTTAGGCTGACTGTACCAGCCCACGGAAATGAATATATCGTGAGGAAGTTTTAAAATATAGAGTGAGTAGAGAGAAAAGAAAGGCGAAATGATAAGTTTAATTAAAGGTGAAAACAGAGTGTACATTGCAAGAGAAATAATTTACAAAAGGACAAAGAATTATAACAAGACTAGAAGGATAGTTTCCATACTGCTGGCATCTCAAATTTGAAGCACAAATTTGGTTTTTCAAGTTGGTACTCTGTACGAAGTATCAACATAAAAATCTTTATTAATGTTACCAGTCACAACATATTTCCATAAAACATGGGAAATGGTTATTGTTGTAACTGTACTGTTTTAATAGTAGGCTAGAACAACGCTTACAAGTATCTACCTGTGATCATAAAATTAGTTGGCAAGTTATGTTTTGATATTTAAGATGCCTTGTGTGGACAAGGTCAATTTTTTTTTTATGTAATAGGCTCAAATTGTAGGCGCAGACTACGTTTCTAGTCTTGTTATAATTCTATGCAAAAGGATAAAAAAACACAAAATAATTCGCGAGAGAAAATTTGTGCAGCAGAAGTGTCAAAAAGTGAAGTGACGGACAAATTGAAATAAAATTAATCTTCTAAAATATTTTCGGCCAGTGCCGCCAGGAGGCCGCATAGCGCGCCCCCATAGTACTATATCCACTTATCTCCATACGATACTCTGGCCAAACAAGGCATTCTGGCTGTCATATCATTCAATACTGCAGAATACTGCACATTTACCTCTGTATACAGGGTGTGCTCGTGTGGGGTTAATCTCTGGCGTTAACGAGCGCGATACGCGGCCGATACACAAACGCTCGTAATTGGAGAGATGCCGCCGATCTGGATACAGGGTGCTCCGAAATGTCAAAAATAACCTTATAACATAATATCCTTCAACCGATTTCGACTAAGTCGGCCAATCTCAACGATCAGCCACTTACGCAGGATATATTATTTGTGTGCAAACACAAATGCACTCTCTATTGCCTTACCTTCATATTCGGATGGGACACCAGTGTGACACGACCGGAGAGGGATCGGGCCCAGGACCAACGGCTTAACGTGCTTTCCGAGGCACGGGGGTACAAGACCGCCAGCTTCCAGACTCCGTGCTGTCACAGAGAATTGATTGATGCAATTCAAAGGTTTTAAATTAGTCTCTAGTGGTTTTTAATGTGCAAGTTTGGTGTTAATTTGTGCAGTGAAGTGCCGCAAAGTGATAATAAGAATCGTTGGATTGTATCGTTTTTAACACTGCTATTGTGTGACGAGTGAGTTGTCTCGTAACAACTTGCTTGGACCTAATAGAGTCTTAAAACCCGCGATTGCTTTTAGAGTGATATCCGCTGAATCCGTAGGTCGATAAAACGTAAAACACCGGCGTTTTATTTAGTGACTGTGACTTTGATTGACTTCGACTGTTGACTTCCTACTTATTCTCAATAAGTTACTTGACATTGGCGAATCATCTTCGGGTAGAGCCAACAAAAAAAAATGTAAATGAAATCAAATAAAAGGAAAACTTAAGAATTAAATGCTAGTAACAATCTATAGCACGCTTTAGCCTCTTCTGAAATTGGAATAGCCAGGGCACTGTTGTATCTGCCTATTCCATTGCCATTACATCGTGAACAACATCCTCAATAACTCCGCATTCTTCACACAAGGGTGATGATATTAAACCCATCAAGTATTTGAACTTTTTCGTCGGAATGTGACCAGAACGGAGTCTGAAAGCCGATACAATATTTAATCTACTTAGGGAACAGTTATCAAACCAAGGCACCACCAGGGGTTCAGGTAGTAAAAGTCAAGGAGGTCCAACCACCTATGAAGACTGGAGAGAAACGGCACCGTTAAATCTTGTTCTCTTTCACTACGCTCTTGCCAGAGCGGTCGTGGTCACGTTGAGGCGTCCTTGTTGGTGTTATAGGTGGACACAGCTTTCCTCACGATCTCTCGCCATCTTCCTCTGTTCACAGGCTATCTGGCACAGTCTTACATGGGGTTTCCTATTGCAGATTTCACTTGATCAGTCCAGCGCATCGTTGATCTGCCGCGTGATCTGGTTCCCTATATCCCTGAACCGTTACATCATCATCATCATCAGCAACCCACACTCGTCCACTGCTGGACATAGGTCTCCCCTAATGCACGCCTCTGCTCCCGATTTTCGGCCACTCTCATCCAGCCCACACCAGCCAGCCTTCGAATGTCATCATCCCATCTTGTCGCAGGGCGTAAACTGAACTGAAGTGGCAGTGGGCTGGTCATATTAGCCGCAGAACTGACAGCCGTTGGAACCGTAAAGTCCTTGAGTGGAGACCGCGACTCGGTAAGCGGAGTGTAGAACCGTTACATACTTACAATCAGATCTCGGAGTCAAATCAATGTATGTGATGCTGTGAAATATTTATATTTATTTTATTTATTTACAATCAACCTGTATGTAATACCCGGGTCAGTGTAAGCCAATCGACGTAATTGGCGCCGGCGATCAATTAGCCATTGCAGTGAGATTACTGGCCGCCGCCGTGCTGCGACTGCGCAACTTCGACAGGTCAAGTTTGCGGATATGATCGCCGTTTTAGTGTTTATGTGTAGTGTGGTAGTGGCTTATGGGGATGAAAAAGGTCAGAATTTCAAAGTTTTTTTTTTAAATTATGGTAGACAAACGAGCAGACGGCTCACCTGATGGTAAGTGATTACCGCCGCCCATAGACATCTGCAACACTCGGGGCATCACAGAGCGTTGCTGGCTCTTAAGGTGACGGGTAGGGCACACTAGCGACGCCAATCGATTTTAACTTTTAGCTACTAAATCGGATCTATTTTAAACAATTTCGGGGCTACAACCTCTCCGCAAACACTTATACTATTTATTAAATAACCATGCACATCGCGTCGATGGTCCGCTTTAGGAAAAGTCTCAGGTCTATTTATTGCCTGAGATTCCCAAGTATTGGGATCAATGCCGCAGCTCTTCATGAGAGAGAGAGGCTTAGCGCAGTATCGAAGGAACAAGAAAGTTGTTCCTTCGGTTCACAGGGTAAACTACCCAACTTTCAGTCTTCTCCAGTTTTTAATCTACTAACACGTTTCTGTTTAACAAATTCTTTTTTGTAGATTTTACCAGAGGTCACATGAGGGGTGTTCCACTGCCTGGTACAATCAGTTCCATCGGCGGCAATGGCGAGGAAGCCCCACCCATTTTCCGGCCAGGATCTCAGGCGTAAGTCTTTAACCACCTTATTATGTATGTTATTACCGTACTAAAGCTCATGTCATCCCGTTCCAACATCATCATCATTATCAGCCCATTTAAGTCCCCACTGCTGGGGCACGGGCCTCCCTCAATCACATGAGGGGTAATTGCCATACTCACCACGCTTTGCAGACGGGTTGGCGAGGGTTTTGATGTAAATGCAGAGTTTTCCTTCTCTGGGTGCTGATGATCATGCCAGCAGCTTTACCTTAGTCGCCTTTTACGACACCTCGGTAAGTTTGAGGGTGGCCTATTCTACTCTGCCGGGACCACACGGCGTTCCAACACGCAATGTTAAAAGGGGCTGGCACGAATTTTGTTCCTGGACTATCCTTAGATCGCGATTTGTAATAAGGGAATAACAGCTTAGCGTGCTATCTGGTTTAAGTGGTCAGAAGTGCTAACCGTCCAAAGCAGGTGGTGCCTTAGGAGCCCACGATATGCTTGAATTATCCAAGATTTGCGAAGTATGGTCATCATCCTGACTGACTGACCGGATGGCGCAATTGGTAGTGACCCTGCCTCTTGCGCCAAAGGTCGTGGGTTCGATCCCCACCCTGGACAAATATTCGTGCGATGAACACTTGTGTTTGTTCGGTGTCTGGGTGTAAGATATATATTTAAGTATATATTTGTGTTCCTCTGTTGTTTGATATCTGTAACACAAGTGCTTAAGCTACTTAGTACGGAATGAGGTTAACGTATGAGATGTTGTGAGAATTATCATCTGAGCGTATTCATCTAGGATTTGGTGAGACTATTAATTACCATTAGGCCCATAACAACTGACTCACGATCTGAAACATGCAGGTTTCCTCACCGTATTTTTCGTCACTGCCGGCCGAGCCTTGCTACCGAGCTAATGATAGAAATATTCACAAAAAGTGTTTCTCATCTTAGCGTGTCATTCCCAGTTGTGTCCAAAGTTGTCGCTCTGGAGCCCGGGGTACGCTTGGACCATGATCCTTGATTTGGGGAGTCTGGTAATTACAATGAAGCGACTGCCGTGTGACCTTCGCAACCCTTTTTAACAGGGGAACCAGACCGACTGAATCATACACGGTTTAGAAACTATCCGGAACGTGCAGGTTTCCTCACGATGTTTTCCCTCACCGCCGAGCTAATGGTATAAATGCGCATACCTATACAGTTGAAAAATCCAGAGGTGCATGCTCGGATTCGAACCCGGTCCACCTGTATGGAAGGCGTGTTTTGAACTACTGAGCTACCATTGTTCGAAATATGCACAAAAAGTATCAACCTATATTCTGTCGCGCTGCATGGCAAAGCCCTCCATCATCGAAATCAAATCATCGCTAATATGATGACATGAGGTTTAATCCGGATGGCGCAATTGGTAGTGACCCTGCCTCTTACGCCAAAGGTCGTGGGTTCGATCCCCACCCTGGACAAACATTCGTGCGATGAACACTTGTGTTTGTTCGGTGTCTGGGTGTAATATATGTATTTAAGTATATATTTGTGTTCCTCTGTTGTCTGATATCTGTAACACAAGTGCTTAAGCTACTTAGTACGGAATCAGGTCAATGTATGAGATGTTGTGAGAGTTATTATTATTATTATTATAATCACCACGCTTGCCTAATGCGGATTGGTGATCGATCATAAATCCAAGCTGTGTTCGACAAATTTGAAACATACCTTTGCTCGACCCGGAAAT
This sequence comes from Marasmia exigua, assembly GCA_019059595.1. Taxonomy (NCBI): domain Eukaryota; kingdom Metazoa; phylum Arthropoda; class Insecta; order Lepidoptera; family Crambidae; genus Marasmia; species Marasmia exigua. The sequence goes on from CM032485.1 coordinate 9,039,483, forward strand.
CGAACTCAGAACCCCGAGATCACGGCTCGATACTTAAACCACTAGAACAACGGAGTCTCATTCAAACTGCAACCTCATTCTTATCCACTGAGCTTTTAGAAAACAGAAGAATCACCTCAGTAAATTGTTTCAGTTACGTTATGTCCCAGTTTGCAAAGCCGAAACCCCCTCATCAGTACTGGGAGGAAGAGACCTCGCTGACCATCACTCCTGAGAACAAGAACTGCCTTCTGTGTGAGGCTATAGACTCCGGAGCTTGCAGGGCTATGCCCTCTTGCATCTACTGCGAGCCTACCGTGACAGCGCTGTGTGAGAGGAGCACCCCTTGCTTGAGATGTACAGGTAAGAAATGCCACAGGGGTAGCATCATACAGGTGAGGCTATAGCCTTGCCTTGCTCTGGGCTATGCCGTCTTGCAACTACTGCGAGAAGACCATGACAGCGCTGTGTGAGAGGAACACCCTTTCTTAAGACGTACAAGTAAAAACTGCCTGCTGTACGAGGCTACAGACTTTTGCTTGTAGGTTTATGCCATCTTGCATCTACTACAATCCAACCACGGTTACGGTAGAGCTGTGGGTAAGGAACACCGCTTGCTTGAGATGCATAGGTGAAAGCTGCCCGTTGTGTGAGGCTATGTGACTGGACTTGTCTGTCGTCATAGCTAGAGCTCCCTCAAACCACAAAAGTCGAATCATCGTCATTGTCAGCCCATTTAAGTCCCCACTGCTGGGGCACGGGCCTCCCTCAATCACATGAGGGGTAATTGCCATACTCACCACGCTTGGCAGACGGGTTGGAGAGGGTTTTGATATAAATTCAGAGTTTTCCTTCGCTGGGTGCTGATGATCATGCCAGCAGCTTTACCTTAGTCGCCTTTTACGACACCTCGGTAAGAGTGAGGGTGGCGTATTCTACTCTGCCGGGGACCACACGGCGTCCTACTCAAAAGTCGAATCCTACTTGAGGAACTCTCATGATCTAATTATTTTCCTTGCAGTGATAAAGAACCCGTTCTTCAAGTGCATCCCTGGTGAGAAGTACATGGACGAGTGCGACTCCTGCCGCTGCACCGACGGCCACTCCGGCTGGTGCACTAACCAGTTCTGCGAAATGCGTTCCCTACACATATACGCGGCGAGGCTTTCTGACGGGGAGTTTTATTAGACACTAGTGGCCCGGCCTTGCTTCGTATCGGGATATTAAATCCACTTTATACCAATAGATGGCGCTAGGTGTCAGTTACATTGCGCAAACGTTTCGTGTTTTCGGATTACCTATAGGCGTTGCCGCTATCTGTAGGATGTAAACCTCTTTATAAATAGTATAGATTGCTATTTCATTCCTGCAACAAATAAATAAAATATTAATCATCATAATTATTGCGTGTCATTCACATTCCCGTCCTGTTGGTCTAGTGGTTAAAGTACCGGGCCGTGATCTCAGGGTCCTGGGTTCGATTCTCGGGTCGAGCAAAAAGTATGTTTCGAATTTTTCGAACATAGCTTGAGTTTGTGATTACCAATCCGCATTAAGCCTAACTGACAGCCGTTGGAGCCGTAAAGTCCTTGAGTGGAGACCGCGACTCGGTAAGCGTAGTGTTGGACGCCCTGCGACAAGATGGGATGATGACATTCGAAGGCTGGCTGGTGTGGGCTGGATGAGAGTGGCCGAAAATCGGGAGCAGTGGCGTGCATTAGGGGAGACCTATGTCCAGCAGTGGACAAGTGTGGGTTGCTGATGATTAAGCCTAATCCCATCTTAGTAGTGATAACTTGATTTCTATGATGGAGGCCTTTGCCCTGCAGTGAGACTGTATAGGTATAGGCTGATACTTACTTTTTATTCACATTCCATCTCATATCAGCGTGAAATCCTCAAATACGCTTCGGAGTACCCTTAACTATACTACAGGATTTGGGGAGTCTAGTAATGGCAATAAAGCGATTGCCGTCTGACCTTCGCAACTTTTTAATAAGGAAACCAGATCAAATAAATCATGACTACATGTTTTAGAAACTATCCGAAAGGTGAAGGTGTCCTCACCATGTTATCGATCACCGATGAGCTAATGGTATACCTTTCAAATATATAATACCTTTGAACAATGGACAACATTTCATTTTTTTAACATGTCCATATTGTTTTTTTATATGAAAATAGACATAAAATGAACAGACCCATATTTTTTCTTTTTTCAAAATTTGTCCATTTTCATGCATAAAATAATTATTGAAATTCTTTTTATTCTAAATAGACGTAAGCGCCAAATGACGTCATCGGACGGCTGAATACAGCGATATTCCTTTGCTTATCATTGTTTTAATAAAAAAAAGGTACTACTGTCAAAGGTAAATAATACTAGTGTCAACATTGTCAACGTCATTCATACATTCAACGTTGACAAGTTGTCTTTTTTTTTGACAGTTGCATGTCATGGGTTTGGCATTTTGTAAATTTTAAAACTATAATGTGCTAAGCAAAGAAATATTTTACATTCTGCCGTCCGATGACGTCATCTTACGTTTTTTAGTTTTTAATTTTTTTCTCAATAAATAAGCAATATAAAAAATGAATAAATATATATTCGAGCAGCGGAAAAGTAAACAAAGAATTGGTATTTTTTGTTTCAGAGCTTAGCAATTTTGAAATGTTGTCCATTAGGTCATGCTCTCTTTTAAATTTAAAGTTCCAGGGAAACTTTAAATAGGGAACTTCAGGGATCAGGATCCCTGATCGCTATGACATGTCCTTTTTTAAACAAGGTTTGAAAAGAGTTCTTCTCTCACGGTAGGCAGCGGCATGACTGTGCTCCGGCATTGTTGATGTCTATGAGCGGCGGTTACCGTTTACTATCAGATGGGCCGGCTCGTCTGCCTAAGAAAAAAAAAGACGCCTTGAGCTACCATCGTTTCAAGCTACCTGTCTTTTGACGCAATGATCTTACAAATTACTTTTAGACAATAAGTAGATAATTTAATCAAACTTCTTTTTCAATGACTTACTTCTTTTCTCATTATCATCCCTTACTTTATTAAGGAAATCATTCAAGCAAATTATCGCCTCTAACAATTTGTACCTTACAAAAATATGCCCAGGTGGCCATAGCGAAGGAAGTGTTTCAAAAATATCTTTACCTACAACAAAAGTATTGCTTTCTCATCCCCTTGATGTCGCCGAATCGTCCCGGAACTTGCAAAGGTGACAATTTGTTGTAAATACTCAATAATTGACAAATATTTACTCCTATTATGAGTATGGGATCGTTCAATCGAATATCCTTAACTATGCTATTCAAATTTTCCATGTAACTTTAATGGGTTGGGCAAAAAGTTCAAAATCGTGTGACTCTGAGTGGCACGGTAACAGCAACTTTTAGAAAACCTTTATTGTGTTGGAGTTAAGGTTGAATTTTGTAACATTTTTGGGTGTTGTTAAAAGTGAAAGGTCTGTGGGTGGTCGGAAGGATTACTGTACAAAACGTCTGGCTACTGTTTGTTGCCAATTTTCGGAAACGGTTGAAAAAAGTTTTTTAGTTTTAGAAGTTGAAAGTGGGGTACTTAATATTTTTAAGAATTGTTATCTTTTTGTAAATTGTGTGAAGTCGTAAATTATAGTTTTATAGTTTGTCTTCATGGATAAAAAACTCTTTTTGTGAGGGACTCTTCTTTGCAGGCAGGCAGATTTGAAAATTTCATTAGTCGTAGCGTTTTAAAATAAACAAGCCTTTTGTCTGAAAAGCTAAGTAATCTAGTGTAAGTGCCGGTAGTGATCTCGAGGCCGATCCCCGGGGTGAGCAAAAAAGAGGTTTGTTTCGAATTTTTCGAACATTGCTTGGGTTTGTGATCACCAATATGCATCCCATAATAGGTAGTAGCGATGACTTGATTTCTGTGATGGGAGCCTTTACACTTACACTTAGGTAAAGCTGCTGGCATGATCATCAGCACCCAGAGAAGGAAAACTCTGCATTTATATCAAAACCCTCGCCAACCCGTCTGACAAGCGTGGTGAGTATGGCAATTACCCCTCATGTGATTGAGGGAGGCCCGTGCCCCAGCAGTGGGTACTTAAATGGGCTGACGATGACGATGATGACGAGCCTTTACACTGCAGTAGGACTGTGTTATGTATAGGGTGACTCGTTACTTTTAGTAGCATTAATAACTAAGTATCAAATGAAAAAATAGTAAAAAAACAATAGAAACACAAGGTCTGAGAAAGTGTTCTAAAAAAACGCAAATTTAATAAGTACAGACGTAATAATAACAATCAAATTAAAAAATTAAAAAGTACATAACATTTAGTCAATCTATTAAATTATAATAAACCTGTACTTAAACCCCTATTAACATAACCTACTAATCCCTAAATTACATTCATAACTAACCCATCATTCAACAAATATTACTATAAAAAATATAGAAACACATTGTTTCTTTAAAAAATTACACTAACCTCAAATATTTACAATAACGCGACCCCTGTTTTAAGGGTTAAAATATATTGAACCCCATTTCAACCTAACCCCTCATTAGTTGGTCTAATAGTACCATAATGACGCACTTTTGAATTGCACCGATTTTTGTGTGCACAAAAATGCACAGTGGGCGGTCTTGCACATTTGTGTGCAATGTGTGGTGTGGTTTGACAACTTTAGCACACATGTTTTTGTCAACATTCGATAAATGAGATACATTGAAAAGATTGGTCGGGTAAAGCTTGAGCTTTGCGACTATGTCGTAAGATCTTACTTCCGACTGCTTTGTCGTATTTTGTAGGGTTGTCGATTCTAGAAAGAAAGAAAATACATTTATTGGCCACAAACAATACACAAATAACACAGAATGACATAACATATGAATAGATGCAAAGCAAAGGTAGTTGTTGTTAAGTTATCTGTATGATATAAACCAAACAGTTAAAATAGACATGTAGTACTGAAAGTCGACGCCGAGCGGCGCTGTTGTAACCTTTCTTGTTGGTCGTATTGCATCTGTCTCTCTGTGCTAGGCTGCCATGTATAACTTATGTCCATCAAAAATAAATAACATAATATTGAAAAAATCTTGGTTTATTTTCCCAATAACCCATCAGTTGCTATACTCGTACAACAGCGGAAACATTTAACGGTGGATACCTATACTTATTTTGTAAGAAATAAGAGAAGGATGTGGCCAATCAGGTCCCAACCTCAGCATTTGCTGCTGTTCTGTGAGATTAAAAACAAAATTAGAAGAGTAATAATATCCTCCAACCGATTACGGCTACGGCGGCCAATCTCAACGATCAGCCACGTACGCAGGATATATTATAGTGCTCATGTGTGTGAGCAAATATCAAGTGCACTCCCTATTCCCTTACACTCGTATTTCGATGGGACACCAGCGTGACACGACACGACCAGAGAGGGATTGGATGCAGGGTCGGTCATAACTTGCTTTTCGAGGCACGGGGGTACAAGACCGCCATCTTCCAGACTCCGGGCTGACACTTAGAATTTAACACTTAGGTACAATTTTTTTGGCCCGACCCGGGGATCGAACCCGGGACCTCTTGCGCAGCCGTTGTTTCAAAGTGCGACCCACTAACCACTGCGCCACCGAGGCAGTCAATTAGAAGAGTAGGTAACTGGGGGATATGGTTCATACCTAGCCAGTAACGGGCTACACACAGGCCGATATCAGTGGCGATATCGGGACTATGGTGGTAGGGATGAAATCGGCTCCTAATTCGGCTGCTACTCTACACACGTTCCTGCCAGTGAGTATTTGACTGACCGTGTAACAGACTGGTCGTTGATCCGAGATGACACCGACTCTCTCAAAACATCAAATTTTATTTGCATTATATATGACTATATGACTAGGTGCATATATGGTAACATTACGCGATTAATCGATTATATCGCTCTAAAATGAATATAGATACTATTAATAGTACAATCGATTATTAGATTATTTAGACCCCTTTTATATACTGATTAATAAAGTATCAATAAATAGACCGCCGTTGGGGCGGAAGGGTCCTCGAATGGAGGCCACGTACAGGAAGTCGCAGCCGTGGCAGGCCCCCCACAAGGTGGACCGATGATCTGGTGAAGATCGCGGGAATCCATTGGATGCTGGTGGCACAGGACCAATCTGTGTGGAGAACATTGGGGGAGGCCTATGTCCAGCAGTGGACGTCTATTGGCTGAAATGATGATGATGATGATAATAAAGTATTAGCCTATAAACTGTCCCACTGCAGGGCAAAGGTCTCCATCATAGAAATCAAGTTATCGCTACTTTGATGGGGTCATAGCTCGGGTTTGTGATCACCATTCCACATTTGGCAAGCGTGGTGATTAAGCCTAACCCCATCAAAGTATTGATTAATAATCGACGTGAAATCGATTATCCGGCAACACTATTTTGTGGCCGCAAATAAGTGTTTTGGCAACCCTGACGGCTTCATTTTTTTCCATTCATAGGCGTGTAACATAGCCTATTTGGTGTCATTTCGTAGCGGCTTTGTGGCCGGAATCGGCCTATTATGTAACCGATACTGGCCTACTTTTGAAGTAATGTGTTCAAAACGGAAATTGTCGAAGATACAAATCAAAATAGAGCCTTTTGTATTTTTTTGGGGGAAAGAACATGTTTATGGGCAATGAATTTGTAATATGATAGTGTGTTTGTAGGTAAGTACTTAGTAACTATAAAAAAATCTCTGGATTTATATCTACAAAGTTATGAGCCATGGTAGCTTAGTGGATACGAACGCGCCTTCTAATCGGGGGGTTGCGGTTCGAATCGGATCACGTACCTCTAGATTTTGCAAATCTATGTGTGTATTTCTACCATTCGCTTGGCGATGAGGAAAAATATCGTTACTTTTCGGATAATTTGGAAACGTCACGGCTAGGCTGCGTTTTTTCTGCCTTTACTCGGCCATTATGTATGCCAAGGTTTCTAAAAAGTTTATTAAATCAAAAAAGTGCCAAGAATGAATATTTAATAAAGTTACACGTTGTCAATTACTTTTTTTTTAAATAGGCTTTGAATTCAACCATTTCGTTGTCCATTTGTGAATGGTCCATTGAAGAAGGCGCAGCGGGCGACATCTTTAGTCGGTTTTTGTTAACTTCAGGAGATCCGTAAACATGTAATGTGATACTGACTAGGTGGGTACCTAATATTTTTTACCTACAAATTAGTAGATAACTCTTAATAAAGGTAGATAGATAGATAGATACTTTATTGCACAAAATACACAACTTAAGTACTAGGCATACAGAAATTTTGTGTACAATTACGGCGGTCTTATCGCTGAAAGCGATTTCTACCAGACAACCTTTAAGGTAGGTATTTATAACGTTTTTTTTATTTGATAGGTGGCAGACGAGTAAACGAATCCACCTGTGGAGTCAACCTTTAAACCCCCTGTCTCTCTCATTGGGCCTCCGGTACCCTCACTCACGCGGCGAAACACTGCAGAGACGCTGTTAGTATACCTAGTAGTAAATTCATGCAAAGGGTCTTTTGTCTACCTGGCGATTGTACATATGCATGGCGAACCTACATAGAACATTTTTGTTAGAATATTTTTATGCGTCTTGATATGAAAACTATGTAATAATATACAGCTTGAGTTTTTCAATAGATTGACGTTAGGTACACGATTGTAGTAAGTCTGGAAATAAAGATATTTTAATTTGAAGTTTTTGAGGTCATGTCTGAACAATTAATATGTAATTTAGCAAAAAACAAAATATTTACAGTTTTTTTATGTTCAATAATCTACAGATAGGTACTTTGAACAGAGTTCCAAGAAGCCAGTGTTTTTTTGACTTGTGAAACCCCAAAAGCCCGCTCCACACTTAGAGGCCGTTTGCGCGCGAAGAAGCTGCGAGCGAATACGAAGTGTGGAGCGACGATAGAAAAATACTGTAATTTAAAGTACATTTTATATTAGACATATGAGCTTCTTTTTAAATTAATATATTTTCTGGACGTAGTCAGGACTACATTAAAATCTGAAAAATAGTAATAATATAGCAATCTAGTCTAAGTATCGTTATTGCTAAATAAATAAATCAACAATTATTTCGCCATTGTTCTTTGAACTCTACCACGAGTCTGCACGTTTAGTAGATTTAAATAAAAATAAGTAAGTATTTTGCCCTGTTGGTCGAGTGGTATAAGTACCGGGCCGTGACCTCGGGGTCCTGGGTCCGCTTCCCGGGTCGAGCGTAAAGTATGTTTTGAATTTTACGAATATAGCTCGGGTTTGTGATCACCAATCCGCATTAGGCAAGCGTGGTCTTTGCCCTGCACTGGGAACTGTCCCACTTTAAACTGTTATAGGCTGATACTTATATATACTATACTATACGTAAGTATTAACCAAAATCATACGGATCCTTACCCTTAATTTTCGTACTCGTCCTACCTACATGGCACCTCGTTCGCCCATCTTTTGCGGGATTTGTTTTTTTTTGTCCCGTGTGAATGCGGTTTCTAGGTTATTTGTGCATTGAGATGTAATACGCATGTACATTTGATCGCTCATTTAGAACCAGTAGAGCGATCGATATTTATGAAATGTCAATTGCTTTTTTTTCAGCATTAGTTACGCATAAATAATACAACAAAGAGTACAATAAGGCGATAAGACCTCCTATTTGTATTGTCTATGATTTTCTGTAGGCTGTATTTTGGTTTCTGAGCAATAAATAATATTTACTAGACCATTTATCTATCTAAAACCGTTTAGGATTGTGACCGCTAACCGTGGGAGAGCTATGCTTCGGCATGAACTGGCTGGCTCGATCGGAGTGTTACACAGTGTGTGCTGAGTTTCGCTGCGTAAGTGAGGGTACCGGAGGCCCTATCCGGGGAAAGGGGGGTTTAAAGGTTGGCAGAGCACTTGTGAGTCCAATAGTGTTGCGGGTGTCCATGGGCGGCGGCAATCGATAACCATCAGGTGATCCGAGCAATTGGTAGTGTCCCTGCCTCTTACGCCAAAAGGTTCGATCCTCACCCAGGACAAACATTCGTGCGATGAACACTTGTGTTTGTTCAGTGTCTGGGTGTAATATATGTATTTAAGTATATATTTGTGTTCCTCTGTTGTCTGATATCTGTAACACAACTATAATGTATCAATACGGGGATTAACACGATATTTATTATGAGAAACAACATTGTGTACTCACATATTTGGCTCGACGTTTCGGCTACGTTACACCATCAGTCCGCTCGTGACCACGGCTGCTGTAACGTAGCCGAAACGTCGAGCCAAATATGTGAGTACACAATGTTGTTTCACATAATAAATATCGTGTTAATCCCCGTATTGATACATTATATTATAATGCAACGCGAAAATCTAAAAAACTATCTGTAACACAAGTCCTTAAGCTACTTAGTACGAAATCAAGGCAACGTATGAGATGTTGTGAGAATTATTATTATCCGTCTGCCACCTATAACATAAAAATTATATTTAAAATCTTAGATAACTATAATAAATTGAGATCTAACTGGACTGACTATAAAGTCAACCACCAACAACAACAACATCCAAGAACCAACCAACAAGAGGTTAGACCTTGTTGACCACTTGGTTTTTCATCCATGTAACAGGTGACATACTTATTTGTTCCTTTCTCGCTTATTGTTAACATCTTGTTGTAATTATAATCAGCTGCTTCGGCGGAGTCACGAAAAAAAAAACAAATACTCCGCCTTAGACACCTGTTACCGATTTGCTCCGTTCGGCGTGGAAACCTTGGGACCGTGGGGGCCCGAGGCCCACAAGCTTTTCCGCGAGTTGTCTGCCCGGCTACTCGACATTTCAGGTGACAGTAATGCTGGCAGCTACCTCGGTCAACGCATTGGGTTGGCCATTCAAAGAGGTAACTCTGCCAGCATTCTGGGCACGATGAGTAGCGGGGCAGATGTTTCATCTCATCCATCATCTCTTGTAAATAGTATTCCTCTTTTTGTTTATTTTTAGCATTCTGTAAATAGGTACTTTTTTATGTTCCGTATTATACCATGTATCGGTTTTTGGCAACTAAGAAATGAATACAATTATATTCGTGTTTGTGGTCAATAAATGTCTTACTAACTGTCTAAGTAAGTAACTTAATCATCATCATCATCATTTCAGCCAATAGACGTCCACAGCTGGACATAGGCCTCCCCCAATGTTCTCCACACAGATCGGTCCTGTGCCGCCCGCATCCAATGGATTTCCGCGATCTTCACCAGATCGTCGGTCCACCTTGTGGGGGGCGCCACGGCTGCGACTTCCTGTACGTGGCGTCCACTCGAGGACCTTTCCGCCCCAACGGCCGTCTGTTCTCCTCGCTATGTGCCCTGCCCATTCCCACTTGAGGCATGCAGTCCTTTGGGCTATATCTGTACTTAATTTGGTCACATAATAAAGTTCCAAAAATTACACTCATTATTTGAAGAACTGAAGGAACTTCTTTTATGTGGCAGTTGACAAATAAGCAGACTGATCACCTGTTGGTAAGCGTTTGACATCGAAGCGGGCTGTACATAGACACACGCACAGAGCACTAAATATGTGGCACGCAACACCAGTGGAGTCGAAATACGCTGAAAATCTTTAAGCTCCCCTTCTCCCTGGATTGGGCTTCCGATACCCTAGCTCAATCGGCAAACACAGGGCAGGTGGTTCACGTGGTGTGCTTTTCCAAGCAGTGCAATAGAAACAGATATCAACTGCACTGACTGCCTCGATGGCGCAGTGGTTCGCACTTTTAAGCGACGGCTGCGCTTGGGGTCCCGGGTTCGATCCTCGAGTCGGGCCAAAATTTGTACCTGAGTGTTTCTGTAAAAAAAATCTCAGTGTCAGCCCGGAGTCTGGAAGTTGGCGGTCCTGTACCCCCGTGCCTCGGAAAGCACGTTAAGCCGTTGGTCTTGCGCTCGATCACTCTCCCGTCGTGTCACACTGATGTCCCATCAGAATATGAGGGCAAAGGAATAGAGAGTGCACTTGTGTTTGCGCAAACACTTGAGCACTATAATATATCCTGCGTAACTGAGTAAGTGGCTGGTAATACGAGATTGGCCGCCTTAGCCGAAATCTGTTGGAGGATATTATTATTATTATCAACTGCAAGATCAATCCACTAGGGCTATAGAAGAAAAAAAAATAAAACAATCTGACGTTTAAGACGACGTGGCAAAAGTCAGAACTAATGCTGTTTTGACATATTGCCATAGAAAAATCGCTGTACTATCAATGCCACTGAAGTGCCTTCTGATCGTAGTCGCACTGTAATATTATATCTAGTATTCAATAAGTATTCACTAAGCAAAGTAATCGTCGATACCACAGTGCCTAAAGACGAAAGTCTTCAATCAGTGCGTCCTACCCGTCATGACATACGGAGCCGAAACGTGGACACTTACGGTACGGCTGGTCCACAAGTTAAAGGTCGCTCAGCGGGCTATGGAACGAGCAATGCTCGGCGTCTCTCTCCGAGATCGAATCCGAAATGAGGTGATCCGGCAGAGAACCAAAGTCATCGACATTGCTCACCGGATTAGCAAGCTTAAGTGGCAGTGGGCTGGCCATATTAGCCGCAGAACCGACAACCGATGGGGTAAACGAGTTCTGGAGTGGAGACCGCGTCTTGGCGAACGTAATGTAGGGCGCCCTCTGGCTAGGTGGGAGGACGATCTGCGCAGGATGGCTGGCAAGAGCTGGATGCGAGAAGCCATGGATAGATCACAGTGGCGAACAATTGGAGAGGCCTACGTCCAGCAGTGGACTGCGATAGGCTGATGATGATGATGATGAAGCAAAATAAGACCACTTGATCGATGGTCCTACGATGGTAACAGTAGTAACGACACAGCAGGGAAACATGGATAAGGTTTGCAGGGGAACAGAGGGTAAAGAAGTGGCAATGGATGGATGTAGGCTGATATGATAAAGCAAAATTTGGCGTCCGCGTCCCACACCATTCAAACACAGAATACCTAGAGACCCGACAAAAATTAAAAAAAATGACTAGTTCGCTAGTGGGTAAAATATCACGCGGTCGTTCAACATCGAAGCAGGCCACAGATTTAATAATGCGGACCAATAAAATAATTTATATTCTCTACGTCTTCAGAATTCACACGAAAGAGAGAGATGCGAATAACTCCTGCAATCCTGAGGATGACCACGATCTTAGACGGGACTATTATTTTCCACTTGAGAGAAGTTTTCGACAACAGTCCATTCTACATGTGCCATACGCTTCTTTATTCTAATTCCTTCAAGTGGTCTGACAAAACCAGTGATGGACAACTGGTGGTCTCTGGAAGAATCCGGAATAGTCCCTTGTCGCGATTCAAATTGACATAAGACAATGACCAAACTAAATATGGCGACCAACGCACATGGCTCAAATCTGCACTGCATCTGTAGTCCACGGCACAACAAAAGTTTTCTTTAATTGATCCCTAGTGACAAAGTTAAGAACCACTGGCCTAAACCTAATATAATATATGTGCCTAAACTAATCCATATCAGCTTCTATAGTCCTTCCGCTATCAAACCGTACCGTACTCCGCTTCGTGTCTGACATTCAAAACAGACTATAAATCTTACGGGATTTACGTCAAACTTTTACTTTGAGAGTTGTTTGCTATAACGTCCCGTGTAGTTTAAATATCAAAATGTTCCAGAGTGACTAGGGACGAAAACACAACAAGGTTGACAGAGAGTGTACACCAGTTTAAATTAGATAGGGAAATCTCATCTAGTATACTAGTCAATCTTTTTTTAGTTGGTGAGCCTTACTAATTACTTGAGATTGGCGGAACATCTCCATGCAAAGCAACCGCGTGAGATCGCAGCCAATAAAATAAAACAGACCACTTCTCTTCGAATATTAAAAACAACGACGCATCATTATGAACCGCCACGTGCGTGTTGGAACACTTTACGATTCCCAGTTTCGTAGTCGCACAACAATACAATCAAGAACAAAATGTTTAGTGATAAAGCACTGGCAACATTCATCGATGAACACTACGCAGTATACAAAATTAAAACACAAGAGTATCCACAAATGTTACGGGAATAGTTTCCAGGGTGAGAGTCTAATTTCGATCGGATCGGGTCGAGATCGAATTCGGGTTGAGGGCGAGGTGCGTGCGAGTTGGTCGGCGGCTGAAATGGGACTGAAGAGCTGAAATTCTTGCCGGCTGCGCTTGCGGTGGTGGTGACGTCAGAGGCCCGGTGACTTAGAACCGGGTTAACGATAACCAGAGATAATTTCAAATGGGTTAAACATGCGGTCTTTAAGGATTAATGTTCTTTTTGCTTTGTACAGATACCGCACCTTATTACAAATCGCGACCTAAAGTAATTACCGTACCAAATTTCATGTTCATGTATGGAGAGAAAATTTAAAAAATAATGTATTTTTTATTTTACGACAGACAAGCATTTGACCTCAATCCCACCTGATTTTTCTTTATCATTAAACATCTGCATATATAATTGGCTTACTATACTAAACCATGGACTAATTATATAATAGTCCATGACTAAACACAGTCTTGTGGCCGGCGATAGAGTATATCATTCGTTAATATATAATTGTTGGTATAATGAGAGTTAAGTAGTTCAAATAATACCCTCCAACCTATTTCGGCTAAGGCGGCCAATTTCAACGATCAACCACTTACGCAGGGTATATTATAGTGCTCAAGTGTGTGCGCAAACACAAGTGCACTCTTTATTCCCTTGCTCTCATAATTCTTTGGAACATCAATGTGACACGACCGGAGAGGGATCGGGCGCAGGCAGGACCAACCGGCTTAACGTGCTTTCTGAGGTACGGGGGTACAAGACCGCCAACTTCCAGACTCCGGGCTGACTCTTAGAATTTATTAACAGAAAAACTCACAAATTTGGCCCGACCCCCGGAGATCGAACCCGGGACCCCAAGCGTAGCCGTCGTGTAACCACCATTCAGTTGGCCTGGTTCCCATGTTAAAGGGTTGCGAAGGTCAGACCATAGTCGCTTCATTGTAATTACTAGACTCCCCAATTCCTCAATCATGGTTTAAACGTACCCCGGACTAGTGTTGCCGATTAATCGACAATCGATTTTACTATCGTTGGTATCGATACTATTGATATTCTTTTTCGGTAGATATACTCGATTATAATCGCTTAAATTGACGATACCATTAATGAAATCTATACTGGAATTAAGCCGATATTATCGATTTTAAGCGATTAATTGATTAATCTGCAATTATTGATATAATCGTCAATCATACAGAAGATGTCAGTAAGGCATAATATAAATAACGATTATATCTAGTTAATCGATTATAGCGACCAAAAATGAAAATCGATATAATCGACGTATCGATACTATCGATAGCATAATCAATTATCAGATTATTTGGGCCCCATTTGCATTATTAATTAATGATCGACGTCCAATTGATTATCCGGCAACACTACCTTGGGCTTCAAGGCGAAAACTATTCACACAACCGGAAATTATACGCTAAAATGAGGAACCTTTGTGTAGAGGAAAGAAACAATGTTGTAATATTTATTAACATTAACTGAAACTATATACTGAGATTAATTTTCCACTTTAACCCTAGTTAATATCCACGCTAATCTACGAACTCTAACCCATCATTGTTGAACCGACCACGAAAATAACGTAACACCCACACATCGTACGAAGCCCACACGTGGGGAGTTGCCCACGCGCACACTGTTTCAGTCACGACCACCCAAAATACTGAGACCTTCCTCTCCCTTCTTCTTAGAACATTGAGGTAAGGAGTTTGCTGGCAGTGTAAGAGATGGCAGGGGTCTATTGATATTGGTCATAGTGTTGGCATCTGGACTACGTAGTAAAGACGCGTACGCACCTTATATAGTGGTTCGGGTGAATTTTGCGGCTCGCGGTCTGGTAGAGGAGCTTTTGGATTTTTTTAAATTATTTAATACCTAAATAAATATTACACAACATCACATATATTGATCTGACTCCGAGATAGGTACCTCAAGCACCTGTATTACGGATATCAGAATCAACAGCGAAACTAAAAAATATCTACGAAAAAAACCGCCTTCAAAAACTACGAACTAAAAAGTGTTAAATACATTTTTAATACCTACTTCATACACTTATAAATAACATTTTATTACAGTACACTCGAGAAAAGGTGTCCTAAGTCGGCGCCTAAGACTATCTTGTAATACTTCATTCGATTACTTCATGGATTAAGCGTCGACTTCAATAGCACCTTTTCTCGAGTGTATTGTTATAAAATGTCATTTAAAGTGTGTGAAGTAGGTATTAAAAATGTTATTTTACACTTTTTAGTTCGTAAGTTATTGAAGGCGGTTTTTTTCCTAGATTTTTTTTTGTTTCTTAAATGATTACATTTAATACTCTTCCTTTGTTAATACATTATAAATATATAGAAAACACCCAGACCAATACAGACATGTACATGCACACAAATGTTTGTACTCGAATATATAGTAATAATCGGGGGGTAGAACCGCCGATTTTTTATTAAGTATTTTTTGGTATTTGAACATTCGTTATTTCATTTTATAACACTTTCCCCACACATATGGGCAACACACAAATAATTACACCTATTTTAGAATTTTGAGAAACAGAACCATTACAGGATTGTAAAGCCCTACTATATTATCGCAAAACATTATTCTCATCAGCGTTACTATGTCGCCGTCACCAGCTTCACAGTGGAAAACATTCCATCACACACTAAAAAATTGGCAGTTCCTATTTCTGCCGCACCATCATGAAATGGAACTCGTTGCCGGCGCATGTATTTCCCGCTTCCTACAATATGGATTCCTTCAAACGAAGCGTGATGAAGCATCTCGCGGGACAATATGGCGGTGGCAACTGGAGGTGATGCCTTGACATCGCTTCCGTTGTAATTGCAACTTGGGCTCTTCTATTGTTTACCTTCAGGCTGAGGAGAGCCAATAGACTGAGCCTCTATAAAAAAAAAACTATATCTCCCGCACGGAAGTGCCTGTGATCTTCTGATTTTTAGCTAGATGTCTAAGTCATACGCACATAAAAGTGTTTAGCCTTCTCTTTGCATGATTTGCAATTGATGTTATGTTACCCTCATAAACATTTTGGCGTTAGTTTTAGTGCTCTATACTTTTTCATCTTGAGGGAAACGCTGTATTAAGAGGACTCCTGCAATACCAGTGGAATCATAACTGGTCTGCCAACCTATTCTTGCCAGATCTTCTCGACCAGAAACAACTTTCCAAGCCGGTGGTAGAATCGCATCATGTTTATTTTTTTAGTATATTTTATTTATCAACATATCTGTATTAACACGTAAATTATACATAAGTATTTATAAATAGTTTTAAATTACATACTCATATGTATGACGATTTGTAAGTGCTGTGTACAAGCCTATACAAATAAAGAATTATTTGATTTTGATTGATTTCCCTTACCACGAGTTGGCCTTTTCGGTACCCTCACTCACTCGGCAACACACATCGCAGATGCTGCTTTGCGACGGTTTTGTGAAAGCCCGTAGTATTACTTCGGTCAAGCTCATTATTTTTTTTTAATGTGATAGGTAGCAGACGAGCAGACGGATCACCTGCTGGTAAGCGAATGCCGCCGCCCATAGACACCCACGACACCAGTGGAGTCACAAGTGTGCTGCCAACCCTTAAGCCACCGTTTCCCCCGATTATATATGGTACCCTCACTCACACAGCGAAACACAGCATAGTGCAGTTTCAGCCCGGTTTTCTGTTAGGCCGCGGTATCACTCCGGTCGAGCCGGCCCATTCATGCCGAAACGTGGCTCTCCCTCTATGAAATAATATCGTGTCAAACAAAAAGTAAAAGTAACAAAATAAAATAAAAATTACAATTCCTCCTGTACCAGACCGGGAGCCCACCTCACGCTCACCAAATAAGCCGGTCCACGCGCAATCTGCAACAATCTATTAATACAACCACTGTCACTCCACATTCAATACCCGACCTTATATCTTGACAATAGAGCTCAATAAGTTACAGTTACAACCTTCTTTTTACCTGTCCGTGTTATTACAAATTGTATTTCGTGGGCTACTCTGAGTTTCCAACTATGGACACTGTGTTTGGGAGAAAAGTGTGAGTGAAATTTAGATAGTTCTTTCCTCTACATACCCAATGGTTGTCAGTAAGAAATCGCTACAAGCGATAATACTGCCTTATTTTACTGTCTGTTGTTGTAGTGTGATACTTGTATTATGTTTTTGTGCAATATACTCGGAGACTTTTAATCGGTGATCAGGACCTACTGATTCCGACTAGGCTGGATGATGGCCATTGCTATAGTAATAGTAGTTACATGTTTTCTTTTTGTTTAGGTTTTATTTTAAATTTTATTAGATATCTAAATTTAATTGGAATGTATGGTCTTCCTACATTTTTATGAAGTGTAGAAAGCTATTTTAATTTTCTTTAATTTGTTTTATTTGACGTTGTCTGCCATTTGACAGTTTTCTACCAATAACATGAAAAACTTTAAATCTCTAATGAGGTTTTGTTATCATCACTGTACCTGTACTTATGAAGAGGTTTTATTTGTAACAAGGAGGAGTAGGATGACCATATTCATAGTTATTAACTTAAAGTCCCAGACAAGAAAAAAAAATGGAACGCTGACATGTAACTACTATTACTATAGCAATGGCCATCATCCACCTAGTTGGAATCAGTAGGTCCTGATCACCGATTAAAAGTCTTCGTGTATAATATCTATCTATCTATGGCAGGATCTCCATTGGTTTTAAGTTTTATTTTTTTATTGTGCAGTCAGCTCCACGTCAGGTGACTCACTACAATCTATCAAGTTGGTCACTCCGTCCTTCAGTTTATCATAGCCACTTCACTCTGAAACTAATAAGGACTGCATTGTTAGAATTTGGAGAGCAGATGTATTCTGAAAATCATTTTACTACCGGTGCGGATAAAGAATGGGATCAGAAATGGCGGCGCATCTATTCACTTTCTCGCTCGCACACTATTTGCGTCTATATTCGCACTCGTGGGGTGCGAGTATAGACGCAAATAGTGTGCGAGCGAGAAGTGAATAGATGCGCCGCAATTTCTGATCCCATTCTTTATCCGCACAGGTTGTACGAACAATTATTTTGACGACCCGTTTGAACAGTGGTAGTGAACGCTGTCTCTGGTGCAAGGGTTGCGGGTTCGATCCCGATCGATCGAGTGCCAACATTTGAGTGCTTGTACATGTCTGTTTGTATTGGTCTGGGTGTTTTCTATGTATTATAAGACGTATTTACAAAAGAAAAGTTTTAAACGTATATATGCAATTCCGCTGTTGGTTCTGATATCCCCAACCCCGGGAATCGAACCCGGGACTCCAAGTGCAGCCGTCGCTTTAAATTGCGACGCACAACCCACTGCGACAATGAGGCAGTCACACACAAAGCGCATCAATCAGCTGGTCAATTTTCAAGTATCTAAATGTGATTTTTTTTTTCAATTAGTGCAAGGAAATTATCCATAATAAATACGCCGTGTGGTCCCGGCAGAGTAGAATAGGCCACCCTCACTCTTACCGAGGTGTCGTAAAAGGCGACTAAGGTAAAGCTGCTGGCATGATCATCAGCACCCAGAGAAGGAAAACTCTGCATTTATATCAAAACCCTCGCCAACCCGTCTGCCAAGCGTGGTGAGTATGGCAATTACCCCTCATGTGATTGAGGGAGGCCCGTGCCCCAGCAGTGGGGACTTAAATGGGCTGATGATGATGAAGGAAATATCCTTGGCGATACTTAATTGTTTTCATCGTATAGAGATTTTTCAGACTATAAAAAAGCAGGCGCAAAGCGAAGCACCGTGAAATCTGTTTGTATTCAAAATTGACAGGCAAAAACAAATGTTGCAAGCAGAAACATTATTTAACAACAGTTGTTAAACCCAGTCGTGGCTCCGAGCCAGCCGGGTTTGACTATTTAACAGCCATTACTTACTGTAATTAATTGACAAAGAACAGCTATCAATGCGATTCTTCGGATCAAACGACAATTTTGCCACACCGCGATGTTGAAGATCGACGGCTGGATCAGCCTCTTTTATATTGTTCATATGTTAAGGTGACGGGTAGGGCACACTAGCGACGCCAACCGATTTTAATTGTTAGCTACTAAACCGAATCTATTTTAAACAATTTCGGGGTTACAACCTCTCGGAAAACACATATACTATTTATTAAATAACCATGCACAAATGCGGATCCAACTTAGTACGCGAAAAATTGATTCACGCTAAAAGTGCATTTCTCACGTCATTTCCTACCACGCACAGTAAAACTGTGGAACCAGCTGTCATCCGTGGTGTTTCCGAACAGATACGACTTGGTGACCTTCAAGAAAAGGGTGTACTTCTTTCTTAAGAGCCGGCAACGCATATGTGATACCTCAGGTGTTGCAGATGTGCATGGGCGGCGGTGATCACTTTCCATCAGGTGTGCCGTCTGCTCGTTTGTCCGCTATAATGTAAAAAAAAAAAAAGTGGCCGCTTTTGGCGGTAATCAATTTTTCGCGTACAAAACTGGACCCAACATTTGTGCATGGTTAATAAATAAATAGTATAAGTGTTTGCCGAGAGGTTGTAACCCGGAAATTCTTTAAAATAGATCCGGTTTAGAAGCTAACAATTAAAAACGAATGGTTTTTTTTATATGAGAGGTGGCAGACGTACAGACGGATCACCTGATGGTAAGCAATTCCGCCGCCCATGTACACCCGCAACGCCAGTGGAGTCACAAGTGCGCTGCCAACCTTTTCCCCTTACCCCCCATTGGGCCTCCACCCGCTCACGCCGCTAGTTAGGGCCGTCGCCTTAATACTTTTTTGCTGGTTTTGATAGATTGTTTTGTTATCGTATCGTATGGTGTGTCTGCGAACCTTGAAAAATTACACAACATTGTTTTGCCGATAACAGACGTCTCAATAGCATCGCATCGCCCCATATACATACACCTATAGACTTATCAATAATATGCCGCAGAAGTTAGTGGATGAAATCACAAGTGAAAATAAAATATATAAATAAAAATAAAATATAAGGTTAAAGATTACTTCCTTGGGCTACTGTAGTGATGATTGTTCATTGCTATAGTGGTCTTGGGTGGTAATATTTATAATTGTACCCCACACTAGTCATTTGTAATATTTAGTATTAGTTATTTAAAAAAATATATATATCATTTGTGAACTCTTAAGCTTTAGAGTAAACCTTAGTGGTTTTTAAAAGCTTTTGTATAAGTTTTATTGTATTTTTATTTCATGTGATAAATAAATAAAAAAAAAACCTACCAGTCCAATCGCCACATAGGAACAGATCGCTGTTGTGTGGCAAAATTGTCGTGTTATAGAAATATAACTATTGTCTTTTGTTAAAAATAAAGATTTCTTTATTGGCCATAGAACACAAATTTAAACACGAGTAACATTAATAAGTACCTACACTAGTGGCCGAAGCCGCTGGAGCCGCTGGTTTTCAGGTGGAGCCTTGGCTTGGGCGACGTACGTGCCCACATACATACAACAGGAAGAAAAACAAAACAAAGAGGAAAAAAAAAACAATATTAATAACATAAAGTAACATAATGTAAATTTTGTTTATTTATTTATTTATTAGGAATGCTTACAGCTTGACATAAAAACATTTACGTAGGTAGCACTTGTCTTTTGGGGATATATATGTAAGCCTTTACAAGCTTTCACAACATTGTTATAAAAAGTAGACAACATAGAATTATAAGAAATTAAGTCTTATTATAACAAATTTTGATTAACCGGATGGCGCAATTGGTAGTGACCCTGCCTCTTACGCCAAAGGTCGTGGGTTCGATCTCCACCCTGGACAAACATTCGTGCGATGAACACTTGTGTTTGTTCAGTGTCTGGGTGTAATATATGTATTTAAATATATATTTGTGTTCCTCTGTTGTCTGATATCTGTAACACAAGTGCTTAAGCTACTTAGTATGGAATCAGGTCAACGTATGAGATGTTGTGAGAATTATTATTATTATTATTATAACCAATTACAAGACATTTTTTGTTTTTTAATTAAATTACTGTGGGAGTCGAGGGGGCCAAGCAGCCTCGACAGTGAATTTTGAAAACCTTTTAACGAGATAAATTAAATTCAAAGGCAGTCAAATAATTCTTTATTTGCATAGGCTTGTACACAGCACTTACAAATCGTCATACATTTGAATGACTTAAAACTATTTATAAGTGCTTATGTATAATTTACATATTAATACATATATATGTTGATACATAAAATAAACTAAAGAATTAAATAAACATAATGCGATTCTACCACCAGCTCGGAAAGTTGTTTCTGGTCGAGAAGATCCGGCAAGAAACTCGCCAGTTACTCTTTTTAATCTCCAAATTTTCAAACAATGTTGTGTCATCATCATACCAAGCCATACAGTTTAATTGTTACACAAAATAAAATTCGCTGCTTGAGCGGGGGTACCGGAGGCCCAATCCGGGGGAAAGGGGGGTTTAAAAGTTGGCAGCGCACTTGTGACTCCGCTGGTGTCGCCGGTGTCCATGGGCAGCAATCGCTTACCATCAGGTGATCCGTCTGCTTGTCTGCCATCTATCACATAAAAAAGTCCAGACACAGTGTTCTCTTTATCGTCACACAAAACGTAGGCAAATTGTCAACACAAGCATCCCACGTCAAACCGCAAAATTAAATTGCACTTTATACTTCTAGTGCTTGAAACCAAATTTGTTCAACCATCCAACTGTAAACTCGAAATAACTCTTCCCAACCTACAAACAAAACGCACCTTTAAATCTCTAACTTAAGATTTAAAACAGCTTGAACTGTTTGATGTCTCTAACGACGTTGCAAGAAGAAAATTGCACAGAGTTTCTCCTGAAATGGAATCGGGATGCAGTAGCCGCGTCTCGCTCTAACATAAGGGGAAACGTAACAGTTGTTTGTCTGTCTCTTTCTATCTATATTAGTTCGTTGGCACGTGGGCCTTTTAGTCAATAGAATATTTTCAGTGCGGCTTGTGTAATAATGTTTACGTTGACTTGGGAACTATGATTGATAAGAAAGAAATTCGGCGTATGTTAAGTTTCATTTACGCTGAGGAGTGAGCTCAGAATTCTATAACTGTTGTTATTTATGTTTAAGGATAGCTACAGCCAGACAGACTGCCTCGGTGGCGTAGTGGTTAGTGGGTCGCACTATGAAGCGACAACTGCGCAAGAGATCCTGGATTCGATCCCGGGTCGAACCAAAAAAATTGTACCTAAGTTTTCGGTAAGAAATTCTTAGTGTCAGCCCGAGTCTGAAAGTTGGCGGTCTTGTACCCCCGTGCCTCGGAAAGCACGTTAAGCCGTTGGCCCAATCCTTCTCCGGTCGTGTTACGCTGGTGTCCCATTGGAATATGAGGGTAAGGGAATAGAAGTGAACTTGTGTTTGCGCACACACCTGAGCGCTATTATATCCTGCGTACGTGGCTGATCGTAGACATTTGTTTGGATCGGTTGGAAGGTTTATTATTTGGTACAAACCACTACAAATCAGGTGGCTTAATTTAAAGCCATCCCGTAGCGAACGAGAACATACCTGTCACATCCAAACAAAGGAGACACACGGCGTGTGTGAAAGAGAGGGAAACTATGAATCGGTCGTAACGTCTGCTTTATTAATATAAATGATGATGATGATGATAGTAACCTGAGGGCCTAATGGCCCTCAGGTTACTATCATCATCATCAGCCCATTTAAGTCCCCACTGCTGGGGCACGGGCCTCTCTCAATCACATGAGGGGTAATTGCCATACTCACCACGCTTGGCAGACGGGTTGGCGAAGGTTTTGACATAAATGCAGTGTTTTCCTTCTCTGGGTGCTGATGATCATGCCAGCAGCTTTACCTCAGTCGCCTTTTACGACACCTCGGTAAGAGTGAGGGTGGCCTATTCTACACGGCCAGGTTACTATATTTTGCCAAAATTACTCTAATGATATTGAACTCAAAGAATTAGAGCGACTATTCTATGTCTATGTTTGAATTAAACGTTTGACACAATTAAATCAGTTTGAGAGTTTGTATTCATTGATCTATGGATCAAGGAGAACTAAGGTAACAGACATAGCCCAGAGGATTGCATGTCTCAAGTGGCAATGGGCAGGGCACATTGCGAGGAGAACCGACGGCCGTTGGGGCGGAAAGGTCTGCGAGTGGAGGCCACGTACAGGAAGTCGCAGCCGTGGGTTATTGTACATTGACCACAAAGTAAACTCACCACATTTTGTAAACTCCATACATTGAAAGTAAATTCACCACATGCATTAAAAATATGTGTAAGTTAGTCACAGGCGGGTGAGGTTTGTTGTAAATTCGCCACAAATCCTCAGTTCACATATTTTTTGCTTAAAGTAACGATAGCAAACAATCTTTTGATTTTTTTAGAGAATAATTATATTGATAAAATTAAGAGAGTACCTATAAGTTAATATCCAATGAAAACTAATACGAAATTAAGAATTAACAGTAAACCACATCTTTCTTTTTTTTCTCCTGCGCTTTTGCATACTCTATCACCCTTGACCTTGTCGATGCGCGTGTGGTTATTTCTTCTGTTAAGTGTAACCTGTAGGATAACAGTCAGACCAACCAGTCGATTGGTTTATATCCAAAATAATGGATCCCAATCGACCAGGCCCTAGTTCCAGTGGACATGGTGTAATTACTTATTTTACATTACAATGAATTCAAATATTATAGAAAAAATACTACTTATATTTTATTACCTAACCTCCTGATTTTTCCCATATCGATTCCCTATAAATTAAAGTTAAAAAAAATACTACTTACCTACATCATCGTCATCGTCAGCCCATTTAAGTCCCCACTGCTGGGGCACGAGCCTCCCTGAATCACATGAGGGGTAATTGCCATACTCACCACGCTTGGCAGACGGGTTGGCGAGGGTTTTGATATAAATGCAGAGTTTTCCTTCTCTGGATGCTGATGATCATACCAGCAGCTTTACCTTAGTCGCCCTTTACGACACCTCGGTAAGAGTGAGGGTGGTCTATTCTACTCTGCCGGGGACCACACGGCTACTTACCTTCCTTCCTTTCCTAATCATCCTTACCTACATACTTGTACATATATTTTATTATGTAACCTCCTGATTTTTCCCATATCGAAAAAATAAATATTTTTTTATTCTACTTGTTGTTTGATTTTTCTGCAGACCTTTTCTCAAAAGCAATGGTGGTGAGTTTACAATAACCAAAATTATTAATAAACAATTTACTTAATAAACATAGAACTGTGGTGAGTTTACACATACTTTTTTCTGTGGCGAGTTTACTTTGTGGTCAATGTACAATAACCCGCAGCCGTGGCGCCCCCCCCCCCCCCCCCCCCCCCCACACACACATGGTAGACCAACGATCTGGATAAGGTTGCGGGAATCCATTGGTTGCGGGCGGCACAGGACCGATCTGTGTGACCTGGACATAGGTCCAGCAGTGGACGACTATTGGCTGAAATGCTGATGATGATAATGTTCTACGGATGTACCGAAGTAATTTAAAAATAACAAACCTCAGCCCTCTTATTCCAAAACGTGGTTTAAAATAAGTAGTGTGATTAATGCTGGGAATAACTGAAGTACTAGAATAAACATTATTACAAAACTAAGTTTAACGTTATTTAGTATATCAATTATAATAATAGAGTTAAGCCACCCGGACCCCTAGTTTAAAATGAGTACTAAAATAAAAACCTCAAAATATCGATTCAGTAACCATGACAACTTATACCTGTGACAGTTCATTCCGTTTTACGCTTAAGTTATTTGTAAGGAAAAAGTTAATTTATTTTTGGGATTTAATCCCAAAAATATAAGCAATTCCTATGCATATTACTTGGAAACCTTACTTAGGTCAATATTTAAATTTATTGTTGCTTAAAAACAAATCTTTAGTTTTTTTACTTCAGACAACAAAATAAGGTTATGTAAAATGAAATGTCACTGGACAAATGATCGAATGATTCGATCAATTTTGACACTATCCTGCGGTATTAAGTTGTCTATGGTTAGTAGAGGATTTCTAATAAAAATTTAAGAACTAACATTATTCCGTAATAATCATGAACTTGCTAGTTTAGCATTAAAAGCGGTATCAGAGCAGTTTTTTGTAATAAGAGGGCAGTGGTTTTAACAATGCCATGAATACGATTGTTTGTCAAAAGCTTTTGTTTAAATTTAAAAATAAGGTCTTGTAAGAATACATTATTGGAAACCACCTAATCCCGAAGAAGGTAAAAAAACCTTTTGCTATGGGCTTAGAATAAATCCGCTATTTTGATTTAGTCTAAGGCTTAAAGCTTAACACAAGTAAATATAGAACAAAACAAAATAGAAGTTTACATGTCGCTCATATAGTGCCGCAGTTTATTGTCTGTCACTTTGCATATTTTACGGGACAGCGTTTTAAATTTTTTTTACAGTTCTTTTTGTTTTTATTATTTCATTCTATTATATTATTTGTAACTGCAATTAGGACATTTTGGATGTTCAATTGTATAACTAGAGTATAATATCACAAATATTAAATAAATATTTCACAATATCACATACATTGATCTAACTCCGAGATAGGTAGCTCAAGCACCTGTGTTACGGATATCAGAATCAACAGTGGGATTACAAATATATACATACTTATAATACATAGGAAACACCCAGACCAATACAAACAGACATGTTCATGCACACAAATGTTTGTATTGTGCGGGGATCGAACCCGCAACCCTTGGACCAAAGGCAGCAAAATATGTAAAAATCTCAAGGAAAAGTATTAAAAAAAAACACATATGGCCGCACTCAGAGACGTCATTTAAGCTAATGTTCAATAACTTTAGTATCGGTAGTCTTTAAGCGTATCAAAATAAGTGTCAATATTTTTTCTTAAGTAGCCAACGACTCTGAGTGTTGCAGTTAAAGTGGTTTAAATCATACATTTGTGTCAAAATGTTTTGATTTGTAAGTTGTGGCATTAAAATGGTACTTAATTTTGTTACATTAAAACACTTAATTTGCGGTAAGTACTTATCAATTACGTACAGTAAAATAAAATAATGAATTATTTACAATAATTAATGGCACATAAATCACAGGTGGTATCCTGATCGGTGATTTTTTTAGCATAGTTGCGAGTATAGATGGGCGGCGGGTAAATACCCAAAAGGTAAATAGCCGGGTAGATACCCGTTTGGGTAAATATCGGGTATTTACCCGGGTAAATGACCTTTATGGCGTTGTGGCACTCAGGTCATGTCCATTTTTTACCGTTGCAAAAAAGATATTGGTGCCATCATACGCAAATTTTTTGAACAATAAAAATGACTTTGTAGCACCATATGTATTGACCATTTTGGAACATTTTGGTATCATTGACTCATTTTTGCAATTTTTGATATTTGCGTCTTTGAAGTACTAGATGAGCGATGTATTCATCATCATCATCATTTATTTATTTGCACAAAACATGGTATACAAGAATGAAATAAAAAGAGTAAAAAGTCCTCATGTTTCGCTAATATAAAAAAAATAGCATGCAAATATTTATAATGTCAATAAAAAATTAAATTACATTACATAGATTCAAAATTACATGGATTTACAAAATTATTAAATAGTCAATTGTGGAAAATTAAAAATACCAAAAAAAAAATGTCAAATTCTAATTGTCAAAAAATTCCTTGACATTGTAATTTTTTTCTCATTAAGCCATTTAGTTAATCTTTTTTTAAATAAATAACTATTTAGCACCTTAAATTCATTTGGGATCTTGTTATATATTTTTACGCACATCCCCTTACCCTTAGCATTACCCTTGTGGATGAGTAGTAAAAACTCTTTCATTTTTCTTGTACGGGCATCGAACCCATGACCCAACTAGGTAACGTTACGGTCGCGACGCCAAATGGGTCGCCTAATTATATTACCATAATACCTAAGCTATACACATTTCGAAGCTATTTTAAAACTCTCCCGTGATGAATAAATTTCACATGTATTGCGTACAATTTTTCGTTCATAAAAATTTGTGCGTATTTTAGCACTAGGTCGGCTGTGAGACAAACATCGGTGGAAAACTTACACGTTGTAGGTAGTTTCTCAAAATATGGATACGCAAAAATTTTGAGATATTTCTGATCGTGTTATTATCCAGTCGGTCTTTTCCTCCTTTTTGTTTACAACCAAAAAAACCTTATAATAGGTAAGAAAAAAAATCAGCGGTTCCATCTTTGACCGTGGGAGAGCCACGCTTCGGCATGAATGGGCCGGTGCGACCGGAGTGATACCACGTCCTCACAGAAATCCGGCGTGAGATAGCAGTGTTCTGTGTTTTGACAAGATGCTAACCACCTACTATTGTACACCTCGTCCTGCAGTTTATTAGTATTGGATTAAGTAACTATTACTCTTTGTCACCTATTAGGGGAACCTAAGTAGTCATGCTCACTCAAATGTCTCTGAGGTGGTGGCGCTATGTGGCGGGTCATTACATTCCCTCTAATATGGTTGAGTGAAATGATGGCTTACACATACGTCATATTTGTGAACAGGTGCCACCTTTGGGGACTGGTCTGCTTCGGTTTACCTCATAATATTTATTTTATTATTATTTCCTTTATTTTATTTTGTGTAACAATTGAACTGTATGGCTTGGTATGATGATGACACAACATTGTATGAAAGTTTGGCGATTAAAAAGAGTAACTGGCGAGTTTCTTGCCGGATCTTCTCGACCAGAAACAACTTTCCGAGCCGGTGTGGTAGAATCGCATTATGTTTATTTATTTCTTTAGTATATTTTTTGTATCAACATATATATGTATAAACATGTAAATTATACATAAGTACTTATAAATAGTTTTAAGTGATTCAAATGTATGACGATTTGTAAGTGCTGTGGACAAGCCTATGCAAATAAAGAATTATTTGAATTTGAATTTGAATTTGCTGCGTGAGTGAGGGTACCAGAGACCCAATCCGAGGAATGGGAGATTTAATGGTTGGCAGCGCACGTGTGACTCCACTGGTGTCAATAGTGTCCATGGGCGGAGGAGTAAGATACATTATTGCCGGGTGTAGGTATATTACTTTTCGTATGGAACATCCGCTTTTTTCGCTTGTTTTGTTGATCTAACATTCACGATATCTATTATGAGGTTTTCGGGATGTAATCATCATCAGCATCATCATCATATCAGCCCACATCCACCCACTGCTGAGTATATGCCTCTTCTTTATCCCGCCATTCCCTTCGGTCCCTTGCCAGCCTTATCCATTGTTTCCCTACTGCCGTCACAATATCGTCGGACCATCGCGCAGGTGGTCTACCCACAGGACATCGTCCCATTCTTGGCTGACATTCGGTAAGCTTTATAGTCCACCTATCATCTTTACGCCTTGCCAGGTGTCCTGCCCATCTCCACTTTAGCCCACACACTCGCGTAATCGGGATGTAAACGATAAAAAAATTACAGTGTATTATTTTAAATGTACTGAGAATGTGATGGATGAGCGTTGTCATAGCAGTATGTGATCGGCTATTATTACAAAAGTATTCATCTCAGGGCGATTTATCAAAACAAATGCCGCGACAGGTGGCTGTTGGCTCTGCTTAGTGGACCAGTGATCTCTGAATTTACACAAGTGTGTCAACACCTAGGATCTTAGATTAATGGCTGCGCAAGAGGTCCCGGGTTCGATCCCCGGGTCGGGCCAAAACTTTGTACCTAAGTTTTCTGTAAGAAATTATTAGTGGCAGCCCGGAGTCTGAAAGTTGGCAGTGTTGTACCTCCCCTGCCTCGGAAAGCACGTTAATCCGTTGGTACTGCGCCCAATCCCTCTCTGGTCGTGTCATAGTAGTGTCCCATAGGAATATTAGTGCACTCTCTATTCTCTTACCCACGTTGTTTGCGCACACACTTGAGCACTATAATATATCCTGCGTACGTGGCTGATCGTTGTGCCAATCTCAACGATCAGATCAGCCGTAGCCGTAATCGGTTGGAGGATATTAAGAGGGTAATTTATCCGCAGGATAATTTACTTCGTTACTTTAATTTCGTAATAAACTCAATTGTGTTCTTCCAAAGCCGGTATAGCTTTACCTTGTTTTTTTTTTATGTCATAGGTGGCAGACGAACAGACGGATCACCTGATGGTAAGCAATTGCCGCCGCACATGGACACCCGCGACAACAGTGAAGTCACAAGTGCGCTGCCAACCTTTAAAGCCCCCGGATTGGCCCTCCGGTACCCTCACTCACGCAGCGAAACACAGCACACTGCTGCTTCACGCTGGTTTTCTGTGAGGTCGTGGTATCACTCCGGTCGAGCCAGCCCATTCATGCCGAAGCGTGGCTCTCCCACGGTTAAACGTTGTTTAACGAGTGAATGAACGAATGACATTATAAACCGGAAACAAGAAAATTGTCTCTGCTGAAATTATTATGCCGTATCGCCGTGGTCGTATGCCACATTGTTTTTATATTATTATCATAATGAATCTGTTTTGCTACAGTAGGTGACATACGACCACGGCAATACGGCATAATAACTTCAGCACAGACAATTTTCTTGTTTCGTACTTTTTAGAGCGTGTTGTCAGGTAGTCGGGTTTTAGTTTTGAAACTTTATTTTTATTTACCATATTTTTAGTTCTGTAGCTTAAACTACATAAAAAGAGCAGACGGATCACCTGATGGTAAGCGATTGCCGCCGCCCATGGACACCCGCGAGACCAGTGAGTGGAGTTACAAGTGCACCGCTAACCTTTAAACCCCCTTTCCCTGGATTGGGTCTCTACCCTAGTCACGCAGCGAAATACGCACAGTACTGCTTCACATCGGTTTTCCGAAAAGGCCGTGATAACACTCCGGTCGAGCCGGCCCATTCATGTCTTCTGCCACGGTTTAATTCCAACATGTTTTTATTTCGTTTCTTTAAGGTTTCGACAATTCCGTAACCGTTAATATGTTTACTGCGTTTTATCCGCCGTGTGGTCCCCGGCAGAGTAGAATAGGCCACCCTCACTCTTACCGAGGTGTCGTAAAAGGCGACTAAGGTAAAGCTGCTGGCATGACCATCAGCACCCAGAGAAGGAAAACTCTGCATTTATATCTAAACCCTCGCCAACCCGTCTGCCAAGCGTGGTGAGTATGGCAATTACCCCTCATGTGATTAAGGGAGGCCCGTGCCCCAGCAGTGGGGACTTAAATGGGCTGATGATGATGATGATGATGATGTTTTAATGTATGCCTTTGAGATTTTTAGTGCCGTAGAAACAAAACTAAACATGACATACGAAATATCACAGCTGCATAGTGAGGGACACTATACAAGTATACATAATTCTTTATGTTTCGGGGCGATATAGTTCAGTGTGTCAGTGAGTCAGCGCCCGAGCGTGGGAACAGAATATTAGGTATTATTATACACTCGTAAATATAACATACTGCGTTCCTGACGAAATTCGAGAATTGTTTTTTACAAATCCAGTGAACGCCGTGTGGTCCCGGCAGAGTAGAATAGGCCACCCTCACTCTTACCGAGGTGTCGTAAAAGGCGACTAAGGTAAAGCTGCTGGCATGATCATCAGCACCCAGAGCAGGAAAACTCTGCATTTATATCAAAACCCTCGCCAACCCGTCTGCCAAGCGTGATGAGTATGGCAACTACCCCTCATGTGATTGAGGGAGGCCCGTGCCCCAGCAGTGGGGACTTAAATGATGATGATGATGAACCCGTTATTTTTTGGTTTCGATGAAGAAAAGCGATCATTTAAAGGCCGGCCACACATTAGCGATATCTCTGATTTCGCCGGATGTTCATGGACGGCGTTCCGGTTTAGTAGCTAACAATTTAAATCGATTGGTGTCGCTAATTAGGGCTACCCGTCGCCTTAAGGTAGGGCACACTAGCGACGCCAATCGATTTTAATTTTTAGCTACTAAACCGGATCTATTTTAAACAATTTCGGGGTTACAGCCACTCGGCAAATACTTATACTATCAAATAACTATGCACAAATGTTGGGTCCGTTTTTGTACGCGAAAAATTGATTACCGCCAAAAGCGGCCACTTTTAGCGTTTTAGCCTGGTTATTTAATGAATAGTATAAGTGTTTGCTGAGAGGTTGTAACCCGGAAATTGTTTAAAATGGATCCGGTTTAGTAGCTACAAAATTAATATCGATTGTCATCGCTAGTGTGCCCTACCCGTCACCTTAAACCCACGATTCTTGAAGCGTGAGGCAGGGTCAAATGCACCGTACCAGTCAATTATATAATAAACGTCACCAGCCCAAAAGCTGCAGGCTACAAAGTCGAAATCAAAACGAAGTCGACAATACACTGTCCCTCTACGAAAATACTAAGTAATGTTATTTGTATAAGCGGGACATGTGCTGCCCGTGGGAACATGAGAACGGGTTTTGCTGGGGTATTCTGTTTTATTGTTTTAGAGGTCAATTTTGGACGGGTGTAAGTAGTATAGTTTTAGAGGTAATAGCTAAACCTAGTTTCATGTACGAGTGAATAACCTTTACACTTGTCTCGTAGATTTTACAACGCCTTCTTGTCAAGTTGTCATAGTGTAGACCAAAGAGTAAGATAATAATAATAAATATTTCACAACATCACATACATTGATCTGACTCCGAGATAGATAGCTCAAGCACCTGTGTTACGGATATCACAATCAACAGTGGGATTACAAATATATACATACAGGGTGTATCTGTGAACATTTACATCCCTCCAACCACGTGTTCTACTAACCATTCTGAACAACATTTGTACTAGTGACTTTTGGAAATTCGCATAAAAAAATGCAACTTTTCGTACAAAGTTAGACTTGGTCATTTTGTATGGGGAGTCGAAAAAAATTTCGACGAATTTCGAAAAGTCATTGAACAAATGTTGTTTAGAATTGTTGGTAGAACACGTGGTTAAAGGGATGTAAATGTTCACAGATACACCCTGTATGATACATTTCTTTTGTAAATACATACTTCTAATACATAGGAAACACCCAGACTAATACAAACAAACATGTTCATGCACACAAATGTTTGTACTGTCCGGGATCGACCCGCAACCCTTGGACCAAAGGCAGCGTTCACTACCACTGTTCCAAACGGGTCGTCAGATCGGTCGATCGATAATAAAAGATAAAGACCAAAAAAAATACCCTTTCTCCCCGGATTGGGTCTCCGCTACGCTCACTGTGAGGCCCGTGGTATCACTCCGGTCGAGCCGGCCCATTCATGCCGAAGCGTGGCTCTCCCACGGTACATATATTCGTAGTTAGTTTGATGTGCAATTAGTATTTTTAGGTAATTTTTAGAGGGTTGGTTTAATATTATTTCCTAATTTATTTGCTATGTTACGGATATAAAGGCTGCTACCTATGTGAGAGTTTCTCAGGCTCCATCGCATAGCAGCATATTCATCTCCGTAACATGCAAATCCTGCTTATGTCATAGAAAATAAAGGGATACACAATCAAAATATTCAATTAAACTTATCAAAGCTTGAAAAAACCTAACAATTTATTTATCAGTCTCTATACATTATCTCATCCGGATTGACAGACCAAATGGACCGCGCAAATAGAAAATGACTGTGATTCTGTCAATTTGTCTCGCTAAACCAATCGCGTCAAATTGGTTTGCAAAACCTGTCAATGTCAAATTAGAGAAATCTCAAAGGGGCAACAATGGCCAATTAATGGAGCAAACGACCCGCAAATGATTCCGCCAGATTTGGGGATAGTGATGTGACATGGTGGAAATGTCACACTGACACTTATTAGATCAAGTTATTATTGGTAATTATTTTATTACCATGAAATGGTTTTAAATTTAATTTCGTAACTATATTTTTAGGGGCAAAAGTCAAGTAAGATTATGACTGGCTTGACTGCGCATTTGAAATACCAAACGCGCCAAATAGGTACCAAATGTATGTTAAGTAGCTACCAAACACCTTGACTAGAAACGAGGTTTGAAAAGAGTACTTTTTTCACGGTAGGCAGCGACATGACTGTGCTCCGGCATTGTTGATGTCTATGTAAAGGTTATCGTTTACCATCAGATGAGCCGCAAGCTCGTCTGCCTATTATAAGCATTATAAAGAAGAAAACATGAAGTCAAGGAACAAAATCGTCTTTCTTCTCCACTCATGTGTTGTAGGGAGCACCGCAGGAGTTGTGTGGGTAGCAGGTCTGGCCGGCTTATTGTGAGGAGAAGCACTCACCAGTAGATCCCACAGAAGGCCTCACATAGCCCGTCCGCTCCCCGGTACTGGTGATATAACTAGATGCATTTGGTTGGTCGGCCCATGGCACTATGGGAAAATGAGTGAAAAAAATAAGTAACTCACTTATTTAATTCAGTGGTCCAGTATCGATTGAGGAAATTCGACATACTATACTCAAGTATTATTTATGTATCTAGCCCAAAGTACAGTAGTAACAGGTTTGTATTTGCCAATGTCAAAGATCGGGACACAGTTTACTTAGGAAATGTCACGACATGAGTGACATTGTTTTTGACATTTTTCAAAAAAAAAACTTAAGACCTGTCAATGTAAATTTTGCCTCATAATAACCATGTCGCACTTACATACTTGTTGACGAAAAAAAATATTTTTCACGCATAGTTGTCGTTTAAGCTACATCACTAGTTGGGACACCATAACTTGTGGGGGGTGCACAAAATCAACACAATAAAGGACAAATTAAGTACGTAGCCCCCGCGCACTGTAATTCCCGAGGATTAACGACGTGTGCACGATCTACACTTGCGAACAACGCAATAGTAACTTTGACAATGAAAAAATAATAAAAACTTTATTTTGGAATGGTTTGGCAGGCAAATCTTAGTGTCAACTGCTTCATATTTTAGGATGATACAGATATGGCTTACGGTGCGGCGAGGCGTCATCCTCGTGTGGCTCGTACGGTAGTATTTTGGCTCCTGTGCCCTTTTTAGGGCATGAGGACCGGCTACCGACGGGGTCCTGGCATCACTGGGCAACGGCGTAGTAGGTAGTAAGTAATTGGCAGGCTCCGCTATTTTGCTACCCGACAGTCGACGGCGGCACACATCCTGCCCATGTTGTTGAGGGCCTTTTTCTTGATCGTCTATGATAAATAGATGGATATATAAGAACATAGACACACATGCATTAAAGACATAAAAAAATACATCATATCAATAGTAATAATAATCCCTCATAATATTATGAAGAAACCTTAATACACGTTTCCGAACTCATTCTGTGCCGTGGCTATACCGAATGGCTGCAGCTCAGTATACTCTGATTTTTAAATATAGGACCTGAACTGACAGATGCAAATGTAAAGCTTCCATACATTTAAAAATTTTGTACCTATACATATATCAAACGCAGCAAAAATGTTTGGAAATGATAAATTGACATCTGTAAGTTTAGTTTGGCTATCTAAAGATTAGAGTTTAGTTCATATTCATATTCTTTATTGCACTCCATCTGTTACAAAAGGTGGTTAGAAACATACATAGTAAATAAGTACAGTATGGACACTATCGGGCACAGAAAAGTTAAAGAGAGGAGGAGTCACCTTAGGCTTGATACAAGAGAAGATAAAATGTTATTCATAAGTTGATTGTTGTTTAAGTATATATACACAGTTGATTGCTCGATTCCGAAATGACTAGTGCACCCTTTTCGTGCCTCGCCAGTGTAGCAGGCCAGCGGCTCGTCAATTAGCGCTATGATTGCAGCGGGCGCGCGCGATGCGCACTTTGGGACACGCGCACGCGCACAGATTAATGCGTACAGAAGGTTCCGGGTTCGAGTCCATTTGAGTGTGATGGGAGACGCCCCTGACTAGCGACCTGTAGCATTAGTATAGGGAAGAAGAGGAAAACTTATAAGTTCGGTGCAGGGAAAGCCCAAGTTTAAAATTAGAGTCCGGGTGACGAAAGAAGCCCCGCGGAAAACACGGAACTAAAATTTGAGATTGCTTGTAGACACAATGAGCATAAAGCTCCATCATCCCTGCCCATCTTTAAGGCTCAAAAGGTCAAAGCATACTTCCTTGAAAACTGAAACCCTCTCCCCAACTGATCCTTTTTTATTAACTTCACCTGTCTTCCTTTCCTGTCATTGACGCTCGTGGTCGTTAGTCCTCTCCCAGATCCATCCATATATTGTAGGTATAAAATATATCTTCTCTATTATAACCTTATAGTAGTATATTTTATATAATTTGTGTAGGTTATATTGTATTATAGTAAGTTAACATTCGTATATATTAGTGTATGATAACGTGTTTATTTATTTATTTTTTTTGGTCAATAAGCTAACGCTTGACCACAATCGCACCTGATGGAAAGCGACGATGAGGTCTAGGATGATACGCGTTTGCCTAAAAGATGCCTGTTCATTCTTGCCTTAAAGATGCCCAGATTATAGTGGTCAGGAAAAACAGATCTCGGCAGAGAGTTCCATTCCTTGGCCTTGGATTTATTATCTAGATATATGTATTTATACTATAAATTTACTTAATCAATATTCAAAATCAAAGGATTGCACCACCCTCCCCTCTTCTATCTAATGTCCTTTATCTGAAGGTTGTCTGGTAGAGATCGCTCCCAGTGATAAGACCGCCTAAATTGTACATTGTATCTCTGTATACCTAGCTTTTAAGTTTTGTATGTTGTGCAATAAAGAGTATCTATCTATCTATCTAAAGCTCGTGCTACATCTTAGACCATATTATCACTTACCATCAGCTGAAATATGGTCAAACGCTTACCTATCTACGGTAAAAAAACCGGCCAAGTGCGAGTCGGACTCGCGCCCCGAGGGTTCCGTACAAACCTGCAAGGTTTACAAAGTTCGTTCATTACGACAATCGAGTCATAACTATGGTATTTTTATTGCAAAATGAAATTCATAACATTACAATGGGGAAAGATGGAGGAGCATAAATTTAAGACAAAGATCTCTTTATCGTTTAAGTAATCCTTTATTTTATATTAACACATATCATTTCGATAAAAGAACGTCGAAATATAAAGAAGAAGGCTATTTCGTCTTCTTTAAATGTTGCCCTCCCCATACATAGTATAATAACTCGCGGTCATTGCTGTAACTACAATTATGTTTACAATCACAATTTTTTTGGTGGTATAACTACTTAAAATTTTAAGCTTTTCGGAATTTTTCTGTTACCTGTGCTGTAAGCTATTGCTTCTTACCAAATTTCGAGATTCTATGTCAACGGGTAGTGGTCTTTAGGTTTTAATTCCCTTGCGTGTAGTTGCGAGTTTCAAAATATGCGGTATCAATGGTTGTACTTTTGCGTTTTGCGTTTTTGCGTTGACTTAGAATTTTTTTTTTCACTGGTTAAAGGCAATTAGATCTAAGTATTTGATATGAATTTCAACTTGATAGCTCTACGCATTCATATATTTATTAAAATATATATATTTTGTAATGTAACTAAAAATTTAAGGTTTTCGGAATTGTTCCTTTATGTGTGCTATAAAACGTTGCTTCATGCCAAATTTCAAGATTCTAGGTCGACTGGAAGTACCCTTTAGGTTTTGATTCCCTTGCGAGTACTTGCGAGTTTCAAGATATGCAGCTTAAATTGCTGTTTCTTTTGATTGCGTTGACAAGAATTTCAATATAATACCTCTACGCGTTTATGAGGAAATGGGTAGTAAGTTTAA
This sequence comes from Marasmia exigua, assembly GCA_019059595.1. NCBI lineage: Eukaryota > Metazoa > Arthropoda > Insecta > Lepidoptera > Crambidae > Marasmia > Marasmia exigua. The sequence continues at coordinate 9,076,394 of CM032485.1, forward strand.
AATTATTAAAAAAATATATATTATGTGATGTAACTAAAAATTTATGGTTTTTGTAATTTTTCCTTTATCTATGCTATAAGACGTGGCTTCGTACCAAATTTCAAGATTCTGAGTTCACGGGAAGCACCCTGTAGGTTTTGATTCCCTTGCAAGTGTCGAAAATTTGCGGCATAAACGGCTGTATCTTTTGATTGCGTTGGCTTAGAAGTTTGATTTTTTCACAGCTTCAAGGGACAGTAGACTTGAGTAATTGATATAAATTTCAGCTTTATACCTCCACGCGTTCCTGAGAAAAAGGGTCTTGACAGGCGGACGGACGGACAGAAGGACAACAAAGTGATCCTATAAGGGTTCAGTTTTTTCCTTTTGAGGTACGGAACCCTAAAAAAGGTCAAATTTGAATGTTGATAGCTAGTCAAGAGCGGTTTTGATGGGACTTGTTTACTGGCGCGGACTCTAACGTATCTGTGTGGTTTGTATGGCATTTGTCATACCCAGATGCGTCCAAAGCCGTCGCTGGTTACATTACCCATTTCAGTGCAATTCTAATGTCCATTTTGTTCAATTTTTTTTGTGTGTGTTTGGCGCTGAAGGAATTATTTTATTCTTATTATTATTAATTAGGCCGATGGGCCGATCCATGATTAAGTTGCACAAATGTTGGGTCCGTGCACAAACGCGAATAATTGATTCACGCTAAAAGTGGCGTCGCTAGTGTGCCCTAACCGTCACCTTAAAGCCTGACACATTAAACCTTTACAGGAGTAGGTACACTCCTACACCTCTGGGTTTTTCATTCGAGGAAAAAAAAGTGAAGAAACCCGCACAATTTCTACCATTAAAAATTGTAACGGTAAGTTTTCGGTAAGAAATTCTTAGTTTCAGCCCGGAACCTGGAAGCTTGTACCGTATCTCCGAAAGCACGTTAGGCCGTTGATCTTAAGCCCGATTCCTCTCCGGTCGTGTCACAATAGTGGACGGATCGGATTACGAGGCTAAGGGAAAAAGAGAGTGCACTCGTGTATGCCCACATACTTGAGTTAACTTGAGGATATTATTAATAATTTCTGCCATTAGCTAGATTAGTGCCTAGATGTGAGAAATCTAGAGATGCTCGGATTCAAACAAGCACACATTCTATCCACTGAGCTACGATGGCTCTCATATGTACAGATAGCTGTAGGGTCTACATTCAAGTGGCCAGTGACCTCCATTGCTCGTCAGGGACGGCAGCGTCCTGCCCGTTGCTTAGGAGGGCTCCGTCCGGGAGGTCATGCACATAGCTTCGTGCCCGTCACTACGACCCCCCACTATGGAAGATGAGAGGGTGCTTATGGGTTTTAGTCGGTAGACCCCCGACGTCATGCGGAGGAAGTCCGACATAACCCGTCCGCCCCCCCGGTGGATGGGTATGTGAAATGCATTTCCACTGAGACAGCAAAAAAAGTGGCCAGTCTGGGAGTACTCACTCTTTGCCACAGAGAGTGAGCGTGTGATCGGACTCGCAGATTTAATATCGTCGAACATATTTAGTTCGGATGACAGTCGTCGGTTAATTTTATTGGGGATAATAAAATACAATTATTATATTAGTCTCTAACAATTGACGATTTGATAAAAAAAGTATTAGGATTTTTTCGAGATGCAATTAATGGCCACTTTTGGCAAAAAAAAGAATTTAGGTTACTTGTACTAAGATAACATTACACAAGTAGGTTGTGTAATGTTATCTTAGTACAAGTAACCTAAATTCTTTTTTTTGCCAAAAGTGGCCATTAATTGCTTACAATTACAAAAAAAGCTTTTTTTTATGAGAAAAGGAGCAACCGAGGTTGGTTATTTGTAGGAAGAAGTTATGACGCAATTTTGTCTGAAATAAATCCAAATACTTTCCTTTATGGATTCACCTTTGTACTTCAAGGTGACGGGTAGGGCACACTAGCGACGCCAATCGATTTTAATTTTTAGCTACTAAACCGGATTTATTTTAAACAATTTCGGGGTTACAAGCTCTCGGTAAACATTTACACTATTTATTCTATTTATACCTTGCATAAATGCGGGCTCAACATTTGTACGCAAAAAAAATATTCACGCTAAAAGTGGCCGCTTTTGGCGTGTATCAATTTTTCACGTACAAAAACGGACCCAACATTAAATTTGTGCATGGTTATTTAATAAATAATTTTTTAATTAAATTGTTTAAAATAGATCCGGTTTAGGAGCTTATAATTAAAAACTAATGGTGTCGCTAGTTAGGGCTACCCATCGCTTTAAAATAAAATGCCTTGAATGCCTTAAAAACCACCATAAATTTAAATTTAGGTCTCTAATGATATACTCCACAATAACGTACTTTTGATATCCTGTAACTTTAAGAATGTAGTTATATTTACTTAAATATGTTTTTTTTTCTATGACACATATGCTGTACCGTGGGAGAGACACGCTTCGGTATGAATGGGCCGTCTCGACCGGATTGATACCACGGCCTCACAGAAATGCGGCGTGAGCAGCACTGCGCTGTGTTTCGCTGCGTGAATGAGCGTACAGGAGGCCCAGTCCGCGCACTTGTGAGTCCACTGGTGTTGCGGGTGTCCATGGGCGGCGGTACTCACTGACCATCAGGTGATCCGTCTGCTCGTTTGCCACCAATTACATGAAAACATTGACATATTGATAAAATACCTACGCACACACATGTGTTTTTTCATGTCTTCCTATGTTTCTAAATAAAAAGTGTATTTACTGTCCTTAAAGTAATGGGATATCAAAAGAAGTGAGTTGTATATTTGTACGACCTCGATGATGCAGTGATTAGGTAAGTACCTAATTGTGCCAAAACGCGAAAGGTCCTGAGTTTTGAGACTCCCTCTGCTGTTGTCATACGAGTGCCCTAGAATTAAAAGGGCAAAAAACGTAAAAATCACAAATTTTATTCTCATTTCGAAATCAGAACAGCTCAATAAAATAATCAAAAAGGGTGATTCTAAAAATGAAATAAAGAAAACTACTGAACCGTTCACGCGAAATCCATATAATTGCCTAAATTAAAATCACTGCACACGATTTAGTCCCCTAATTGGCGTTCAAATTGATACGTAAAAAGTTTAATCTATGAGAATCACCCTTAGACAATATCACCGTGCCAATCGAATTTCAACCTAATCCTTTGCAAAAGAAAATTTAAATTACAAAAAAGTATCACCCCATAACAAAATCATCACCCTTAGAAATTGTCATCGTGCATTGTGCAATTTTTAATCTTATGTTTGGAAAATGTAAGTTCAAATTAGAATGAACTTAGTCTGGTCATTGAGATGGGGTATTGAGTGAAAAGATATTAGGCTATCGCAGAGATCTGGGGTTTGATATCTGGTTGAGTATGGGTTTCTCGAGTATCATATGACATAAATTGGTGTGGCGAATGTGGGATACGATTTTATCTTTATTTGATAAGTTGCGATTAAAATATGAATAGTAGGAAATAATAGATAAATATGCTAAACGCAGACTCGGTGCAGACGGAGTGTATTAAATTCATCAATTTATAAATCATCATTTCAGCCAATAGCCGTCCACGGCTGGACATAGGCCTACCCCAATGTTCTCCTGGGTTCGGTCGCAGATAGACACTGATCGGTCCTGTCCACCCGCATCCAATCGATTCACGCGATCTTCACCAGATCGTCGGTTCACCTTGTGGGGAGCCTGCCACGGCTTCGATTTCCTGTACGTGGACTCGAGGACCATTCTACCCCAACGGCCGTCTGTTCTCCTCGCTATGTGCCCTGCCCATTGCCACTCGAGGCATGCAATTCTTTGGGCTATGTCTGTGACCTTAGTTCTCCTGCGGATCTCATCATTTCTGATACGATCACGCAGGGAGACTCCGAGTATAGCCCTCTCCATTGTTCTCTGGGTTTGAGTCTCCTTAATCGGCACATTGTAAGCGGTCATGTTTCGGTTCCGTATGTCATCATGGCAACACACACGCATTGAAGACTTTCGCCATGAGACACTGCGGTAGATGGGCTGAAAATATGCTGCGTAGCTTCCCGAGCACTGCCCAGCCAAGTTGGATACGTCGATCAACCTCTTTCTGGAAGTTGGACTTACCAAGCTGGACTTTTTATCCGAGGTAGATGTACTCGTCCACAACTTCCAGTGTAGAGCTTCCAACCTTTACAAGAGTGGGTACGACATGGGAATTCAACATAATTTTCGTCTTGTCCATGTTCATTTTCAGATCCACTTGTTGGGAGAGTCTACTGAGGTCGTCGAGCATCATGCCTAAGTCTTCCAAGGTCTCAGCCATGACTACGATATCATCAGCGAATTGAAGGTGCGTCATGTACATATTGATGCCAAGTCCATCCCAGTCCAGAAGTTTAAACACGTCCTCCAACAGAGTGGTGAACAATTTCAGCGATATACCTAACGTCGCCCTGTCTCACACCTCGCTGGAGAGGTATGGGTTTTGATTCCTGAATTTATGAATGAAACCATATAAAACAAAACTTCTTCTCTTCGTCTTAGCGTGTAATTCTCAGTTGCGACTAATGGTGTCGCTTCGGAGCCCGGTGTACACTAAACAAAACTTCTTCAAAACTCGAAATTCTTCTCAATTCGTTCGACTTCGCAAGTTGACTATCTCATGTACCTCGGAAAGCACGATAAAGAAAGGAAGAAAGAAAGAAAGAAAGAAAGAAAGAAAGAAAGAAAGAAAGAAAGAAAGAAAGAAAAAAAGAAACAAAGAAACAAAGAAACAAAGAAACAAACAAACAAACAAACAAAGAAATAAATAAAGAAAGAAAGAGAGAAAGAAAGAAAGAAAATACATTTATTGACCATCACAACACAAAAAAAATGCAGTAGGCGTAGATGGTGTGGTTGTGTGGTCAATCAGGTCCCGACCTCAGCATTCGGTGCCGCAGCAGTTGTTGGTCCTGCCTAGGCCTGGATCCCACTTTGTTCATGGTACTATTGTATTTCCCCGAATGAATGAATTCCCTTACACTTAGAGTTCACTTGTATGTGTACACGTACCCACTTGGGCTGTTCATCATCATCATCATTTCAGCCAATAGACACCCACTACTGGACATAGGCCTCATGCGATCGTAACAAAATTGCTAAACTTATCAAGAGGGATAACTCTTTGAACATGGAGGCAATAGCACCCACAACAAATACAAACAGGAGAATCGGGTGCGTCAGAGTGCGGGGAAATCGAGCTGCGGCTGGGTCTTCGCGGTGCGCTCGGCTCAACAACTCGAAGTACCTAACGAAAGAGACTCATTCCCACGTCATCTCCTCTGAAGACGCTTGCCCAGAAGAAGGGCAAGACACTTAAGTCGGGTCTTAACTCCACCCAAACCATCGAAGAGCCGAAAAAGGTTTACGACAGTCGAGCCGCGGAGGCTAAATCCTGGTACCTCAAGGCACTCAAAAGGATAGAGGAGGCCGTTAATTTAAAGAAAGACAAAAAAGCTGAGTTTTTAATTAGGTCTTATAGAGTTAGGGCGTGCGTGTAGCGTCAAAGACTAGGCTCAACATGAGATCTGATATTTTTTTGACAATGAGAGTCATACATGATCAGCTCGATCTGACAACATTTTACATTGAAAATGTTTTAATGGGATTATTATTAAATCACGCTTTAATAAGATGGGCTGATGACATAAACAAAGAGGAACGGAAAAACCTGGTTGACGATGTTTCAGCAAGCAAGACCAGTGTATATTGACAAGCAACAAGGCCCTATGTTGTATCATGAAAGTACAAATTGATTATCATGAGTATTTAAATATGTTTTAAAATGTATTTTTTTTTAGTTTATACCACGCGAACTATTCAGTGCGCGCGCGCCGTGTAAGGTCGGCGCGGATGTTGGCACGCTCGATTTATCTGACATTCGTCGCCGATCGGAACTGCTGCTGCAAAGCCATGAAGTAGGCGGGAAACTAATCTTTTGATAATTTTTACGTAATAATATCCTCCAACAGATTACGGCTACGACGGACAATCTCAACGATTAGCCACATACGCAGGATATATTATAGTGATTAAGTGCATTCTATATAGATAGAGAAAGGGATATATAGGGAAAGGGAATACCCTTTCCCTATATATTCCGATAGGACACCAGCCTGATATGATCGGAGAGAGATAAGGCGCAGGACCAATGGCTTGAAGTGCTTTCCGAGGCACGGGGGCTATAAGACCGCCAACTTCCAGACTCCGGGATGACACTCCTTTCTCTGCCGTGCATTTACATTCTGGAAATATGCAAATTTGTCCACAAGTATCCTTATTTCTAGGTATACTAAACGCAAAGACCTCACCCTACGCCCAGACTTCGCCCTAAAAATAAACTTAATTTGCCAGGTTCCCGGATGACTCTACACTCAAACAGTCCTTATGTAATGTCCATAAAAATATTCAATAAACTACCAGAAAAAATTAAGGAAGAAGAAAGTGATAAAAAATTTAATAAACAAGTAAAAGAATTGTTAACAAAAAACGATATTACACTGTAAAGGAATATTTATCTTACAAAATATAATAGATATACTTATAATAAACCTGCTAACTTTGTTCCATCCTCTTATTGCAATATACACCATTATCCTTTAAATACATATTTTCTCACCTCAATATATATATTATTATATGGGAATAAGAATAAAATCCATACATCATTCATCTTCATTTTTAAAACTAACTTACATATAATTTTAATTAAATATTACAATACCATACTAGCCGGGTTATATCATAATAATTTTAGATAAAATGCTGTTCCCTCTCATATTGCAGTGCCCTAACAGGGTATATAGTGGTTGCTTTGGTATACTTCACCATCTGTCATGTACACTATGGAAGCAATAAAGAATTGAGTATTGAGTACTAAGAATTTCTTACCAAAAACTTAAGTACAAATTTTTGGTCCGACCAGGTGATCGAAGCCGGGGCTTGCGCAGCCGTGTCGCTTTAAAGTGCGACCCACAAACCACTGCGCCACCGAGGCAGTCTTATTTTTACGTAGGTAATAAGCGAAGCGCGGCCCTGTACTCTTTCTTTTGCATTTTGTCTTGGCGCCCTTATCTGGTACAATTGACATTATGCAAAAAATCATTTTCCGAAATGATAAATACTATTTCTAGATTAGACTGATAGAAATTTAAGAAGAATAATTTCAGATTTTTTAAATAGATGGATAAAAGAATTTTAAAAATCCTCCTGTCACTCCTCCTCCAATCACTTGGCATGACAAATTAAAAACGCTTTTGCTCGCGTTGGTTTAGCAATTTTTTTTTTTTATAATTCTCACAACATCTCATACGTTGACCTGATTCCGTACTAAGTAGCTTAAGCACTTGTGTTACAGATATCAGACAACAGAGGAACACAAATATATACTTAAATACATATATTACACCCAGACACCAAACAAACATAAGTGTTCATCGCACGAATGTTTGTCCAGGGTGGTGATCGAACCCACGACCTTTGGCGCAAGAGGCAGGGTCAGTACCAATTGCGCAATCCGGTCAGTCAAATTACAGTGCCAGTAACTTAAACTTTTAAGTAGGTAGCCTAAACTTTTTTATTGGACATATAGCACCGACATACGATGAGCTACGTCACTTCCTGCATATTAATCAATAGTGAAAACACACATTGAATGATAACTAAAAAATATGGATCAACTTTTTTCTCTTTCTTTATTCCAAAAGCGTATAAAAATGCTCATATTGTCCATTATTACGATGTGGCCGAGGTTAGGTTAGGATCCTCCAACTACCATCTTCTATTCCAAATACTATACAAGCTATAATCAATATGAGTGAGTCCTATGTTACTGAGCCACCAAGTCAGTCGCAGACTCATAGGTATGAACATAAAAAGATAAAGATAAAAATGTTTATTTGCCAGAACACAGGTTATAAATGTCTTAATAATAGAATAGTAGGTACAAGTATTCAACCTGCATGCAGGTGTGCAAAATCAAATGGTTGGCATGTAGCAATATTATTTCTTAATTGACTAATTAATTAATATAATTCAATAATTTTATTAGTTGCGCATCAGATTTCTATGATGAAGAGATAAATAAACCTTTTATTTGTAATGAATATGTGTTTGAAATCTTTAAAGTACTTTTTGACGTTTGTGAATTCGCTTACGTTGTGGCCACCACCCGAATAATTGTTGACGTTAATAAAACTTTCTTCTCTTTCTCTTCGCGCTGTAATGTTCCAGAATCGACCAGAGACCATTTTTACCGGTTTTTTTATAAAATATTCGACAAAAGCATTATCTAAGCAGGAACCGATGCCGCCACCATAATGCTTCAATTCTTGTACACTTCGCAAGACCAACAGCCGACAGTTTTATAAGCAAGATATATTTCTAATCTAGTTAGTTTCTCAACCACTTTATCGATTTCCCAAAATTTCAAAAAGTTGCTTTGCTGGATCTTCAAATTTATCGATTTCAACCACTTTATCGATTTCTCAAAATTTCAATAAGTTGCTTTGCTGGATCTTCAAATTAAAAGAAAACAGTTTTCAATTTCATTTCAATTTACAAAGGTCCTTACACAATACTTCATGAATGTCAATCAAATAATTTTATCAACCCCTAATTTAGATTGTCGATTTCTACCGAGAAAAATCAGCAAAAATTCAGTAAATGACCCGTAAAGATCCCTAAAGAGGAATGGATCCACCGCTTTATCCAATGATTCTGCTATTTTCAGTCACAATAAGAGAATATTGCATAAGTGAGTAATTTCATCATCAACATTTATATTTGTTAGGCTTATACTTAATTTGTATCTGTGTGGACTTATAAGTGATTTCTCTGTAACTCTATACTGATGTACACATAGATAATAAAATAATTCAATAAAAAAATCCCATCGAGGCGGTCAACATCACTCCAGCCAGTTCGCTTCTCGTGTTTCTTAGTTCATAGAAACTTTTCAATAAAGAAAGTTTAAGGAATAAAATCTTTCAAATATTATCAAAAGAAAATAGAGACGAAATGTTCTTTTGCAAAAAAAAACTGAACTAGAAACTGAACAAACCTGAAATAAGTAGGTACCAAAATAATTTATAACACAATGTACATACGTAGGTCCCTGTGTTAGAGTTCCCAAAATGATACCAATATTACCCCGATCTAAGCTAGCAGATTTCTAAGCTATTCCACACTGTAGGTATTCCGAAAACGTTCAGTGCATCCTACTTATTAATTTTTTTTATTATATTTACAAAAAAAAATCGTTTGTTTACATTACTAAACAACAGCACCAGATGCGACCTACTAGGAATCGAACTTGAACTGAAGAACAAAACAATCAAGGATCAATACATTATTTATAGTGCAATTAAAATTACCATCCTACCATCAGCCAAGACAGAATTAACTGCACGGCCTATAATTAACACAACGACAATTGTTTTACTATGCCCATTCATCGATTTCGTTCAATCAAATACCAATACTTCTACTTCGACTTTTCTAATCGACCGCGGCACATCATCGTCTCCTTCTTCTTTACTAACCATTTCTGCTTTTGTTACTAGTGTTTCATCTACATCTTGACCATTAGTGTCGATGGATGTAGTTTTAGTATCGATGGTAGGGTTGTCAGTAAGTTTGGTGAGTGCACTTATGTCTGTGCATTCGGGTGCATTGGCCGTGCTATTTTTGTGAGCAGGTGTTTGCATTGCGGGGTTAGATGTTCTTATGTCAGGATTTGTTTTACAGGTGCCAGATTAATGTGGAAGTAATGTTTGGATGTATAGATGGACTATAAATTATGATGAGTAAGTTTGAACTGATTCACGGATTACTACTTACGGCTCTAAATTGGTGCGTTAGCCATGACGTGTTTGGAAGGTATTTGAATTCATAAACGAAATAAATGTAGTTTATCACTCTCTAGTGGCCCGCTGTTACTTGGTTTCTTAATTCCATACTATACCAGTAGATGGCGCTGAGTCACGATCTTTTTGTTTTTTTGGTTTACCTATAAGCCGTGTCATTGTTAACAGTATTAACCTGTTTATATAATAATATCCTCCAACCGATTACGGCTACGGCGGCCAATCTCAACGATCAGCCACGTACGCAGGATATATTATAGTGCTCAAGTGCACTCTCTTATTCCGATGGGACACTACTGTGACATGACCAGAGAGGGATTGGGCGCAGGACCAACGGCTTAACGTGCTTTCCGAGGCACGGGGGTACAAGACCGCCAACTTCCAGACTCCGGGCTGCCACTAAGAATTTCTTACCGAAAACTTAGGTACAAATTTTTGGCCCGACCCGGGGATCGAACCCGGGACCTCTTGCACAGCCGATCGCTTTAAAGTGCGACCCACTAACCACTGCGCCACCGAGGCAGTCCTGAACCTGTTTATATACCGTTTATATTAAGTACCTAAAATATTAAACTTACTTAATATGGTCTCGTAGGGCCTAAAATTATTTAAAGCTCAACATTACCGGGACTGCCCATAAAAGCGGTTGAAAATCATTAGATCTTTTTTAATGATAAAAGTAAGTATATATATATATATATATATATATATATATATATATATATATATATATATATATATAATGATAAAAGTAAGTATCATCATCCAAGAATCTTTGCAATATGAAGGTGATTTCGCAATCAAATTGGACTTCAGACAAAAATCCAAAAGCTTCAGTACTATTGGCTAATCACGCTTAACCGCAGGTAACTTCAAGTTGTTAGAAAATAAATTGAAAAGTTATTTTAAAACAAACCAATTCTAATGAAATGGCGTGATGTGTGACATGGATATTTTCGCACAAAATAGAAATTTAGGCCACCTGAGCTCACCTGTAAGCCACAGGAAAACAAACAAGAAGTTTTTAAGAATTTGCCAATTTTATGTCACTAAATATGCGAGTATGTGCAATTGTAGTCATCCTAGTCAAAACGGAATAAATCAGGTCAAAAAGTCACAAAAGCAACATACTTACAGCTGGTTTTCGAGATTATGACTGATTTTTTACAATACGTATTAAGATTTCTTCGATTGGTCAATGATCCAACATCATCCATTTACTCGTACCATCAGGCTGAGGCTAACCTAGTACTATAACTGTGTCTCTTTAAAAAACATTAATTTATCATAAGAATGACACGCTATTCCCAGTCGGTTTTTTATAGGATACATTTTGGAGAGTGTTCGAATGAGCCTCACGACCTGATACCACCTTCTCCTTTCTACCTACGGACATTGCGAAAGACGACAGGAATCCACCCTTACACTGTGGAAGTTCCACCACCTCGTACTAAGCGTTTCGCTTCTTCTTTCTTGGTACGAACTGCTCAGAAATGGAACAACTAGCCAGCTTCTGTATTCCCAGAGAGCTACAATTTGGGTGTCTTTAAGTCGAGAGTAAATAGGCTTCTTCTGGGTAAGCACGCTACATCTTAGACCTTATTGTCACTTTCCATCAGGTGAGATGAGGTCAAGTGCAAACCTATTTAATATATTTAAAAAAAAGCATTCCAAGCTATCACTTCGGACACCAGTATACCAGGACCTTGATCCACAATGAAACGACTGCCGTCTGACCTACGCGACCATTAGACAGGGGTCCCCTGAATCAACATGAATAATGATATTACCACTGTCAACATTTCGAAGAACATCAAATTGCCCTAGTGAATTCAGATCTGCTCTTACACATTTACACAATCAAAATAATTTGAACTTTTTTGAAACTTAATTGAATACGTACCTACATATTTATATTTTAGGGACCTGCTCTACATTCTTTTAGTTAGCCAAGAATTTACAAAATTTCCATATAATTAAATTTACATGTACCCAAAGCTTGCATTTGACCTCGATTTTGATGAAATTAGGTCAATTTCTTATGCGTGTTATCTAAATAAACGAAAATATTATGATTATGCTTAATGTTTGTTTGGTACTTAAATATGCAAACTGTTTATATTGAACTGTAAAAAATTTACACACCTACATATAGGAAATTATACTAAAAATGGAACCTAGGGTCACCCTAGGGTGAAGAGGAAATATTTATGCGTAACTAACAAAGTGTACCAAAATAAAATTTAAATGATATAAATTCTTATCAGTAACTTTTGTTATTTCACGTTGAACGCAAATTTTAAAAGCGTTTAATAATAATCTACATTAAAAATAGATATTAATTGAGTAAGAAATGATTGTTTTGATAATTTTATGTAAATTGCAGCTAAAACGTACTGTGGTAAAATTTTAACGTTTCTCTCATTAACATTGAACTTTTGTTTTCGTTTTGCTTTCGATTTTCTAAAAATAAAAATCGGGAACTTTTTTAATTACGTCATTTTATACGCAATACTTGTAAAAATATCGTTTTAAATTGTTAAAACTGTGTTTTTAAATTCCTATTTTGTAAGTAATTTTAATTTAAATCGCCGCCCGCCCAACGCTGCAACGCCTGAAAAGGCGCAGGCTGAACGACTCTGAACTATCCGCGTTCGCGCTTCTTATAGCCCCCATCGAGCTGCAAACCGATCAATTCCGCTACCCGAAGGTGGCAAATATTGTTATGATGATTAAACTAAGGGTTCAAAACGAAAGTTTAGAGAAAAGTGTAAGAAAAAAGCAAAGGAACGACGGGTCGCGGGCGCGGGCGCGCTCGCCATGTATGGCGCGCCGGGCCGGGCCGCCCGCTCCTATATAAGATAGCGCCGCCTCTCTCCGCCGCACTCGCAGTCTCGCTGCCGTAGAGTCAACTTCCAGCGCGTCCCCAGAACACAAACACATCCACCATGTGCGACGACGATGTTGCTGCGCTCGTAGTAGACAATGGCTCCGGCATGTGCAAGGCCGGTTTCGCCGGCGACGACGCGCCCCGCGCCGTCTTCCCGTCCATCGTCGGTCGCCCACGTCACCAGGGTGTCATGGTCGGTATGGGTCAGAAGGACTCCTACGTAGGCGATGAGGCCCAGAGCAAGAGAGGTATCCTCACCCTGAAGTACCCCATCGAACACGGCATCATCACCAACTGGGACGACATGGAGAAGATCTGGCATCACACCTTCTACAATGAGCTGCGTGTCGCCCCCGAGGAGCACCCCGTCCTCCTGACTGAGGCTCCCCTCAACCCTAAGGCTAACAGGGAAAAGATGACCCAGATCATGTTTGAGACCTTCAACTCCCCGGCCATGTACGTCGCCATCCAGGCTGTGCTCTCCCTGTACGCCTCTGGTCGTACCACCGGTATCGTCCTGGACTCCGGAGATGGTGTCTCCCACACCGTCCCCATCTACGAAGGTTACGCCCTGCCCCACGCCATCCTCCGTCTGGACTTGGCTGGCCGTGACTTGACCGACTACCTCATGAAGATCCTCACCGAGAGGGGTTACTCTTTCACCACCACAGCTGAGAGGGAAATCGTGCGTGACATCAAGGAGAAGCTCTGCTATGTCGCTCTTGACTTCGAGCAGGAAATGGCCACCGCTGCCGCCTCCACCTCCCTCGAGAAGTCCTACGAGCTTCCCGACGGTCAGGTCATCACCATCGGTAACGAGAGGTTCCGTTGCCCCGAAGCCCTGTTCCAGCCTTCCTTCCTGGGTATGGAATCTTGCGGTATCCACGAGACCGTGTACAACTCCATCATGAAGTGCGATGTTGACATCCGTAAGGACCTGTACGCCAACACCGTCATGTCTGGTGGTACCACCATGTACCCCGGTATCGCCGACAGGATGCAGAAGGAAATCACCGCCCTCGCTCCCTCCACCATCAAGATCAAGATCATCGCTCCCCCCGAGAGGAAGTACTCCGTATGGATCGGTGGATCCATCCTGGCTTCCCTGTCCACCTTCCAGCAGATGTGGATCTCCAAGGAGGAGTACGACGAGTCCGGCCCCGGCATCGTCCACCGCAAGTGCTTCTAAGCTGCGTGAACCTAGTGCTGTGTGTTGTGCTGTTCTCTTTGAGAGTTTCGGAACGCGAGCATTTTGTACGTTGTACGTAGTGATACCTGACAGAACTGAACATCTTAATATAACGCCATCTATCGTAATTGTAATTTATTTGTAAAATTTATATAAATTTAATTTTTCTTTTTTATTTTTATTATATACACGGGATCGTTATGGATCTCAACGCCAAATGTAATTAATAAATAAACGGTTAATTTATTTATTTTAATTACATTATTTCTTTTTTATACTTAATGAAGATTTTGATTGGAGTTCCCCGAACCTTGTTTCCTTCCTGTGTGGTATAAGATTACACTTGACTGGTACCTGTCTAAAAGTAGGTCAGAATACTTGCCAACATTCCTGTAGTCGATTGATGCATAGTTGTCAAAGATTGTGGATTTCTAAGTGTCGCCAAGAGAGCGGCTGGTAGGAGCTCATGCGGGCATAGATACAAAATTAGAATCAGAGGTTACCCCACACGCTTCAGATTTAGCCGGAGCAGGCATTACCATAAATAGTAAACACTCCCACCCAAAAGCATTTTCTAAATTTATCAGAATACCAGGCGGCGCCTACGGTCGTTCCAATCTAAGCCCAGTTCTAAACGGAACAAGATCAGATTTCTCTTGGCCACGTGTTTTCGTCGAGTAGTGTAAAAAAAGCGATAGTTCCAGCTTTTCTATTAATATTTCAGACTCCCGGATCGTCGTATTCGTGTGGGATAGCCTCGTTTTCTGGTCTTATGCAGTTAAGCTTAGGGTTTAGAATAGTGTTTATTTTGTCACACGTGACGTTTGGAATGACGTGTTGGTCTGTTTACAATTTTATTCGCGTGTTGTGTCGTGAGAATTGGTTTAGGTTTTCATGTCATCGTCTTGTCTGAGGTTTATAATCTTTCCGATTCTCTTCTTCATCAACAGTTTGTTGATCTTGATATCAAACATTTGATATCTATATCATGTCATTGTATCTATTGAGTTTCCTTTTAGAATTATAATTTGTGTATAAGCATCATTTTCAAATTTAACTTTTTGATTTTGTTCATCCTCAGTTCGGGTCAATTGATAAATTTGAAGTTTGTAATAATTTACATTAGGTTGTTTTTCCATAAAAGTGTTTTGAAAAAAAAAAAACTGACAAATTGCTGGAAGTAAACTACTACTAGAGTGAGAAGTCGGTGTGGTTTCTCTCTCTCTGTCTCGCTATCTATTTTGGTTTCAGTGTATCATTTTATACTCCGTGGAGTTTGACCGTTACAGCCTCATAAGCGTAGGGTTTTATAATAGAATTTGTTTAGGTATTGGGTCATTTGTGGAAGGAAGGAAGACACTTTTCTTTATTATATGTAGTTTTTAAAAGTAAATGAAAGTAGGTTGGTTGGCTTTCCTGATTTTTATTTTTGTCTTTTGGCAAAACGCTTTGTAGGTACAACTTTGCTTTTATTTATCATCTTCTAGCGTTCGGTTATTTTTCTTACGGAAAGGTTTTGGAAAGGCTATATAGGATCGTGAGTGATTTTTATAGAATAAACGGCAGACGAGCAGACGGATCACCTGATGGTAAGCAATTGCCGCTACCCACGGACTTCCGCAACACTAGTGGAGTCATAATGTGCGTTCTAGTATTTAAAATCTTGTATTTTTTTAATGGTCTGATCATCTTGTATTTTGGTTGATGTTTTTAAAAGGTCGGCAGCGCACTTGTGACTCCTCTGGTGTTGCAGGTGTTCATGGGCGGCGGTAATCGCTTACCATCAGGTGATGCCGTCTGCTCGTTTGCCTCATATCCCTTAAAAATGGTCTGACCATCTTGTATTTGGTTGATGGTCTGATCAACTTTTCATTTGGTTGATGGTCTGATTTTAGCACGATTATGCAGTTTTGACGGTTTCACGGTGAGGAAAAAAATCGTGAGGAAACCTTGATTGATTATTCTGAACGTGCAATCATGGTAAATTTGGTTGGTTCCCATGAAGATCAGACAGCAGTCTTTTTTTACATCAATTGTCAAACTTCCCAAATCTGGGATCATCCATGATCTAAGCGTAAAAGCCTTTAAACAGTAATCATGTGAGATTTAGACATTTTAAAACAAAACTCTGATTGTATCATATCCTAGTTGGATTACAGTTTCTTTCCTAAATGAGTTCCTACAGTCCTCCTCCTAGAAAACCTGGTTGCGTACAAGGCTATTGCTTTGAAACCTATGGTACTCTTAGACCATGATTCGGGATTGGACAAGTCTTTTAATTACAATGAAGCGATTGCCGCCTGACCTCCGCAACCCTTTAGCAGGGGAAACAGACCTACTAAATCATGGTTATACATTTCAGATACTATCCAAAACGTCCAAATAAGTTCCTACGGTATGTTCCAAATATAATTTAGTAGGTATCTAAGTATCTCCACACACTATCACCAGATAAATAGCTGTAGACACTACAGCGAATTACAAGAATCACTCATACATCAAATTGTGAACAGGTGCCCTCTCCCAGCCATCAGTTTGCTTTATTATAGCTGTCACAGTCTTATTATACTTGCAGCAATGTAGGAGTATTTCATCGGCTATGTGATTGCAACATTTAACATTCATTCTAATAGGTACATACGGTTTGTGATAAATTTTCGATGACAAATCGGTAACTGGGATGTATGGAAGAGTTATCCTTTTGCAGACGAGTAGACGGATCACCTGAGGATAAGCGATTGCCTCCGCCAATGGACAACCACAATACCAGTGGAGTCACAAGTGCTCTGTTCAACGTCCCCCCGTATTAGGCACTCTGTTACCTACCAATCAGTGACTCAATCAGCTAAACTCACATCATCATCATCATTTCAGCCAATAGACGTCCACTGCTGGACATAGGTCTCCCCCAATGTTCTCCACACAGATCGGTCCTGTGCCGCCCGCATCCAATGGATTCCCGCGATATTCACCAGATCATCACCCCACCTTGTGGAAGGCCTGCCACGGCTGCGACTTCCTGTACGTGGCCTCCATTGGAGGCTAAACTCACGCTCACACTGATTTTCTGTCAGGCAGTGCTGAAGAAACTTCAAATATTTACAAACACAAGTGTTCACGTGAATATTTGTCCAGAGTGGGAATCGAACCCATGACTTTTGGCGTATGTATAAGGCAGAGCTTTCTACTCGGAAACACCAGGTGTTGTATTGATAATTATAACATTTTGGGAGATATATAGAGCTTAGTAGATAAGAAAGAACGTACCCTCTACGGGGGTTTGAATCCGAGCTTGCCTCTCTCATCATCATCATCATTTTAGCCAATAGTCGCTCACTGCTGGACATAGGCCTCCACCAATGTTCTTCTCCTAATTCGGTCATGTGCCACCCGCATGCAATGGATTGCCACGTCCTTCACCAGATCGTCAGTCCACCTTGTGGGGGGCCTGCCTCGGCTACGATTACCTTTACGCGGCCTCCACTCGGCGACCTTTCCGCCCCCACGGCCGTCTGTTCTCCTCGCCTGCTCATTGTCACTTGAGGCATGCAATCCTTTTGACTATGTCTAAGGTCACATAGTTCTCCTGCGGATCTCATGGTTTCTGATACGGTCACGCATGATCCACGTCTAGCATTATTTGTTTCTACTGTAAGGGAAAACATAGTGAAAAAACCTACACATTCAGATAGTTTCTGCGCGTAACCAAGATTCAGATGGTTGGTTTTCCTTAATGGTTGCCAAGGTCAGACGGCAGTCACTTCATTGTACCTACTTAATTACCTGGATCTCCAAATCTTGAATCATAGTTCAAGAGTACCAAAGGGTCAGTTTTCGAGCGATCGCGAATAACATGCTGAAATGAAATGATTGATTACTTGGAAAAGGACTACGCAATCCGACCCGCCTTCATAGTTGGAAGGTGTGTGTGGAATGCTTTAAATTCTGAATCCCTTTTCTGCAACTTTCACGATCCCATGCAAATAGCATGATGACTCAGTTCGTTATCAGCTGAGCGCCGCGTCAGAGCAGCAATACTATAAAAGTAAATGCCAAGAATACGCAGCGTTCTTGCGTCACAAATTATTTTCAGTGCATCATTGGAAAATTTGATTAGTATAATTAGATGATACCAGTTTTGGTCCGTTACCGTTTGATTGTGAGAGAGCCTCGCTTCGGTATGTATGAGTCAGCTTGACCGGATTGATATCACGGCCAGCCTTGGAGGGCTGTGTCGTGATGCCCGTGCTATGTTTCGCCGAGTGAGTGAGGGTTTCGGAGCAGGCAAGGTTGGCAAAGCGTGGGAGACGTCTCCCCTGTTGTTGCGGGTGTCCACTGTTCTTACACAGCTGCAATCCCTCACCACCAGGTGATCCGTCTCCTTAAAACATAAGAACAAAACAAACTGCAGAGCAACGTTCCAATTCTGACTCAGTGTACAAGTATTATCTTTTATTTTTAATATTTCACACCATCTCATATCTACATTGATCTGACTCCGAGACAGGTAGCTCAAGCACCTGTTTTACGGATATCAAAATCAAAAGTAGGATTATAATACTTTTCTTTTGTAAATACATACTTATAATACATAGAAAACGCCCAGACCAACACAAACACACTGCGTTTATGTACACAAATGTTTGTACTGTGCGGGGATCGAACCTTTGGAACAAAGGCAGCATTCACTACCACTGTTCCAAACGGGTCGTCAGATTTGATTTGGTAAAGGTCGCGGATATCCATTGCCATGGAAGCGATCTGTGTGGAAAACCTCGGTGGAGGCCTATGTCCAGCAGGGGACGTCTATTGGCTGAAGTGATGAATGATGTACTATCGTATTTTCAGCTGGGAAATGCTTCAGAGCCGTATTTAATACTATAATGGTAAATGCCAGAAATACTCAGAGTGCTCGCGTCATAGTATTATTTTGAGTTCATCACCTGAATCTTTGATTGGTATAAGCTGATTGCCAATTTTGGTCATCTCTAAGAATGCCAGCAACGAAATCATCTATCTATACTATTTTACTGAGGTAAATTCCACAGACAGCAGCAAATTAAGTTTTTTGTTTTTTTAATGTGATAGGTGGGAGACGAGTAGACGGATCACCTGATGGTAAGCGATTGCCGCCGCCCATGGACACCTGCAACACCAGTGGAGTCACAAGTGCGCTGCCAACCTTTAAGCACTCATTTCCCCCCGGAATCCCCGGATTATTTATTTATTTATTTCTTGCACCATATATATACAAAATAAAAGTTACATAAATATCATACATAACTATCGTAATACATGGACCCTGTAATGTAAGGGTATGGCAAGAGATTAGGCCTCCGGTACCCCCACTCACGCAGCGAAACGCAGCATAGTGATGCCTCACGCCATGTTTCTGTGAGGCCGTGGTATCACTCCGATGTCTTCGGTCGAGCCGTTCGAATTACCTATGCCGAAGCGTGACACTCCCACCGTCAAAAACGCTTATAGGTAATCCGAAAAGACAAAACGCTTGCGCGATGTAATCGACACCTAGCGCCATCTATTTGTATAAGTTGGAACTAATGTCCCGAAACTAAGTGAGGGCGAGCTACTAGTAGAATATAAATTGAATTGAATATATACAATTTTCATTTTTGTGTTCAACTACGGAAATCAATGTATACAACGCGTACGCGAAAAATTGATTCACATTTTTCGCGTATAAAAACGGACCTAACATGTGTGTACGGTTATTTAATAAATAGTATAAGTGTTTGCCGAGAGGTTGTAATCCCGAAATTGTTTAAAATAGATCCGGTTTAGTAGCTAAAAATTTAAATCGATTGGCGTCGCTAGTGTGCCCTACCCGTCACCTTAAGCTAATGTTCATTAACTTTAGTATCGGTAGTCTTTATGCGTATCAAAATAAGTGTCAATATTTTTTCTTAAGTAGCCAACTAAGTTAATCAACGACTCTGAGTGTGGTAGTTAATTATTTATTCTTATTGTTGTATCGTAGTTTTTTTTAATAAACAAAAAAATATATTTACCAAGCTCGTTCGTTTTATGTGACGACCTGATTGGAACAGTGGTAGTGAACGCTGCCTCTGAAATAAGGGTTGCAGGTTCGATCCCCGCACAGTTCAAACATATTTGTTTGTATTGGTCTGGGTTTTTGCATTGTATTATAAGTATGTATTTACAAAAGAAAAGTATTATACGTATATATTTGTAATCCCACTGTTGATTCTGATATCCGTAACACAGGTGCCTGAGCTATCTAACTCGGAGTCAGATCAATGTATGTGATGTTGTGAAATATTTATTTATTTATGTAGAATAAACCGAAGCTACAAGATTTAAGTCTGTAAGACGTTACACGGCCCACAATCTAGTTCTTACAACACAAAACCTGGTACAGGCTTTGTGTATGTAACATTGTGGAGCTAATAAAGTATTGAGTATTGAGTAAGATTTGTTAAGGGGACGGGTAGGGCACACTAGCGACGCCAATTGATTTTAATATTTAGCTAATAAACCGGATCTATTTGAAATAATTTCGGGGCTACAATCTCTAGGCAAACACTTATACTATTTATTAAATAACTATGCACAAATGTTGGGTCCGTTTTGTCCATTGGGTCAGACCAAACAGTTAACTATAAGTATTAAATAAATAGTATAAGTGTTTGCCGAGAGTTTGTGACCCCGAAATCGTTTAAGATAGATCCACTTTAGTAGCTAAAAATTAGAATCGATTGGCGTCGCTAGTGTGCCCTACCCGTCACCTTTATAATCACTTACTGGATACTTCGATACAGGCCTGTGGGCCTAGTGGAGTATCTATCACCACAAAATATTGTTGTATGCTTTATTATATCAATCAATTTATTCTAATTCTTATTCTCTCTTATTATAAAGTGACGATGTAATTACACTCTTTATTATGGACAAACCCCTAACACGTTTATAAATAAGGTAATCAAAATTAGCAAGAAACAAGATAATATAAACTATTATGGCTGTATACAGAACAAAACTGTTTTACCTTCCCTAGTCAAGGACTGTGTTCCGGCAAGGTAAGAATCTAGCCCTAGGAAATTAAACTGTGACTATAGATTTAAAGGCTAATTTGCGATAAGTTCACTTTACACTTATTGGCTACAAGTAAGTAATAGAGAAAAAAAAGTCAATGCCAGCTGGTGACGAGTTTATGCATAAACATGTAGTATACAGGGTGTATCTGTGCACATTTACATCCCATTAACCACGTGTTCTGTCAACCATTCTGAACAACATTTGTTCTATGACGACCCGATTGGAACAGTGGTAGTGAACGCTGCCTCTGATACAAGGGTTGCTGGTTCGATCCCCGCACATTACAAACATTTGTGTGCATGAACATGTTTGTTTGTAATGGTCTGGGTGTTTGCTAAGTATTGTAAGTATGTATTTACATAAAATAAAAGTAAAAAAACTAAAACCCAACTACGACAAAAAACGTCGCTGAAAAAGTATAAAACAAGCCTTCGTTGTCAATTTATGCAATATTCACTATGTAGAGATAAAATTTCATGTTTGGAAATCCGCAGTCACACGTTGTCAAAGGGTAGTATATTTAACGTGTGACTACGCCTTTCCAAACATGAAATTTTATCTCTACATAGTGAATATTGCATAAATTGACAACGAAGGCTTGTTTTATACTTTTTCAGCGACGTTTTTTGTCGTAGTTGGGTTTTAGTTTTTTTACTTTTATTTTATTTGTACTATTTTGGTGTCCAAGTGCTAGTAATATATATATATATATATATATATATATATATATATATATATATATTCAAAATGTACAAGTCAAGCGCTTTCAAATGATACCAAACACGGCATATTTATCATAACTTTATTTTTTTTACTCTGTATGTTTTGTCCGCTAGAGGGCGCCACATTAGATTTTGTGAAACTTCATATAGCCTATAACCAGCGGACGATCAAGACGCTTATAATGATATGTCATTTGTCGAATTCTGATAAGTAGTTAAGAAGTTACGTGGAAACAGATGAACATACATACATACATACATACATACATACATACATACATAGCCTGTCAAAATCATAACCCTCCTTTTGCTTTGCCGTAGTCGGGTAAAAAGAAAAGTATTATATGTATATATTATGTGTAATCCCACTGTTGATTCTAATATCCGTAACACAGGTGCTTGAGCTACCTATCTCGGAGTCAGATCAATGTATGTGATGTTGTGAAATATTTAAAATTTTATTTTAAAAATATTTTAAAAATGACTTTTGAAAATTCGCATAAAAAAAATTCAGCTTTCCATACAGAGTCGGTCACGTGACTTGGTCATTTTGTATGGAGAGTCGAAAAAATTTTCGACTAATTTCGAAAAGTCGTAGAACGAATGTTGTTCAGAATGGTTGGTAGTAGTTAAATATATAGCACTATTATTGCGCCGTTACATCCGAATGTCGTTACAGACAAAGGCAAAAAAGATACATACATCATCGACAGCCCATTTAAGTCCCCACTGCTGGGGCACGGGCCTCCCTCAATCACATTAGGAGTAATTGCCATACTCACCACGCTTGGCAGACGGGTTGGCGAGGGTTTTGATATAAATGCATAGTTTTCCTTCTCTGGGCGCTGATGATCATGCCAGCAGCTTTACCTTAGTGGCTTTTTACGACACCTCGGTGAGAGTGAGGGTGGCCTATTTTGCTCTGCCGGGGACCACACGCACACCCACGACATACACCAGTAGAGTCGCAAGTGCGCTGCCAACTTTTAAACCCCCCTTTGGGCCTCCGGTCCCCTCACTCAAGCAGCGAAACACAGGACAGTGCTGGTTCATGCTAATGGTATAAATAGGCACATAGATTTGTAAAAATTAAGACGTGCATGCTCGGATTCGAACCTCGACCCCTCGCATGGAAGGTACGTTTTTATCCATTGAGCTACCAGTGCTCATCATCATCATCATTTAATTGCCCTTTCCCATCACAGTACAACCAGCTATTACCTCAAGATCTATCCCCAATCTTTAAACCATTAAAATGCCAAGTAATTAGTACCGAAACATTCTCAAACTAAAAGTAATTAAACACCAAGTTTCGATGGGGTGTATCTGCTATTTCTGGCCTCGTTACAAAACGCAGTCTGCACTTTAAAGTTAAAACGATAAAGTTTAAAATTGATTGTAATTTGTGAACAGGGTAGGTATGGTCGTTAAAAAGAAATAATTTGCTCTTAAAGGTTGAGATGATAAGGTTTAAAATACGAAGTCAATGGTGGATACATGGGTCTTAAAAATGTAATAAGAGTTTTGGCAAGCAATAACGGTATCAATTTGGTTTTAATTATGTCAACGGTAACAATTTGGTTTCAGAAATTAACTAGTCTATACGTGTATTTTTTTTGTTGATGTGAGTTTTTCATGACGAATGATGAAAGAATTTCGTTACCATTTGTTGAACATTTTTAGCTTTTTAGTAACTGTACCTAGGGAGAGCCATGTTCGGCAAAAATGAGCCGGCTCGACCGGAGTGCTACCATCTCAGAGGAAACCGTAAAACAGCGCTTGCTCTATATTTCGGCATGTGAATGGGTGCCGGAGGCCCGATTCAGGGAGAAGGAGAAAATGTTCGCATGGGAGGTGGGAATCACTTACCGTAAGTCGATCTGTATATTTATCTGCCACCCATAACGTAAAAAAAACGTATAGTTACCTAATATCGCTTTGCGGCACTTCACTGCACAAAAAAATCAAACTCACACACTGAAAACCACTAAATAAAACATTTGTCGCCAATACAATGAAATTTAAAAATTTGACAGAGATATGAATATATTCTATCTAACACTGCAACAGTTCCGGCGACAATTGTATAATAATAAGTCATTGTTATCTAATACCTAATTTGTAATTAAATTGTTAATTTGACTTGTAATTATATTTTAATTTTGACTTGTAATTAATTTAATTTATGATTTGACATTTAATTTATAATTTAATTTAATTTATAATTTAATACTTCATTTGTTTATTGTTGTGTTAATTAACTCTTGAGCTTTTAGGCATACATCATTTTGGACTACAATCTCGTTATGTACATTTTCATGCTACTAAAATAAGTCTCATTGATTGTAATCTGTTTTGTGTGCTATGATAATAAATAAATAAATAAATAAATTTGAAATACATCATTACGGCCAATACGTCGCGATCTACTACCCTGGACAGACCCCCTATTTATATATATCATAATCATCGTAGTTTCAGCCAATAGACGTCCACTGTTCTCCACACAGACCGATCCTGCGCCGCCCGCATCCAATGGATTCCCACGACCTTCACCAGATCGTCGGTCCATCTTGTGAGGAGCCTGCCACGGCTGCGACTTCCTGTTCGTGACCTTCACTCGAGGACCTTTCCGCCCCAACGGCCGTCTCTTCTCCTCTATGTTCTCAATTTATACACACTGAAAGCACTTTCATTTAAGACCCAGATTTGATCTAAGCTTTGCCTACATGGAAGAATAAAGAATATGAAAATATGAAATATATATTTACCTATAAATACTATTAATAGAGCTAATTTCTAACATTATAACGGACAAACAAGCAGACGGCACACCTGATGGAAAGTGATTACCGCCCATAGATATCTGCAACACCTGAGGTATCACATATCCGTATCATATATGGCTTATAAGTAGGCAAACCGAAAAAACAAAACAGTTGTACGATGCAATAGACTCCCAGCGCCATCTACTGGTACTAATTTTGAACTATTGAGGGGGGAACAATAGTAGCATTAAAAAGAACACAATATTATAAAAAGAGGTAACCAAGTTACCTACAGAACTTCGCTTTCAATGCCACACAATGACATTATCAGGTAATTATTTTAAAAATCTTACGAAAATGGAGGTTAAAACCGCATTCAAATATTTTTTACGCAAAAACCCCGAAAGCAAAAGTGTTCATCCTTTAAGACCATATTGGGCACTTAAGACTTAATATTTAACTCCTTACGCCTTTTCTGTGTTTTTTTTCTTTTGAAGTGAAGCGTCTAAGGAGTTGACAACACAAAGCTAAGTGCCTACATAATTAGTTTCTTACAAAGAGCAAAACTATTGAGCTGTTGTGTAATATTGGTACCTGGAGTATTGTGGAAATTAATCCTTAGATTTGACCTCCTACTTAGAAGGGAAATGGGACGATGGACGATCCATTTATACCAAATCCTGTATACCAAATGAAACAATAAAGATTTATGATTATGACTTATACACCTAGGTTTATAAGGTTTAACATTTCGACTGTCCTTACATCTATCGGAAGTGTTAATTCGTGTTTATCTTTAATACATATGTATAACACTGGTTGTTAAACGTTATCAAGACGGGTATCAGGAATCGTGAGAAGTTAATTAGGTAAATAAAATAAAATATTATTTGGAAAAATGTATTTAATCTATTTACCGCAAATTTGACACATGAACACATTAGCGATCTCTCTGATTTCGCGGATGTTCATGGGCGGCGTTGAATACTTTCCATCAGGTGACCCACTTGCTTGTTTGTCCGCCTATAGCATAAAATAAAAACAAAACATTCATACAGAAAAAAGTAAAACATAAACCATGAACAAAAGTTACATACTTAAACATCGGTATTATATTTGCGCTAGCGTGATCGTATCAGATATGATGAGATCCGCATTATATCTAAGGTAACAGACACATCCTCAAAGGATCGAATGCCACAAGTGGCAATGGGCAGGGCACATAGCGAGGCTACATCCCTACGCAGTGCTAAGGAGTCTAGTCTATTAGAGATATCTTGGCAGTCGACGATTCGAGTTGCTCTCCTTTGAATCTGATCCAGAGGGGAAAGCTGGTACGCGGGCCCCTCTGCCCAAAGATGAGAGCAGTATTCCATATGCAGCCGGACTTGCGCCTTATACAGCTGGAGGCGATGGGCCGGAGAGAAATACCGTCTCGATCTATTTAGGACGCTAAGTGGTCACGGAACTGGACTTCGCTCGATATGTCGACGCCAAGTATACTAATGCTGGCTGAGGTAGTTAAGGCTGTGTTCTGAAAATGAGGGGATACGACCCACGATTTTTTTTTTTGCGGTGAACGCAGAAACTTGATCTTACTGGGGTTAAATTGGACTAAGTTAAGCTAAGCTACCCCAGTTTGAGATATTCTCGAGAGACATCTCAATTGCAGATACAAGCTTATTACGGCTCTCGATGACAATATCCTAAGAAATGTTAGCGCAGCCGGTATAAGATGCATTACCCGTGCTGTCATCCGCATAACAATGAATGTCGCTGATTCGCAACATATCATTAATGTGCAGGAGGAACAGAGTGGGTGATAATACGTAGCCTTGCGGGACACCAGCATTCACAGACATGGAGTCGGAGCGTTGACCGTCGACTACGACCTTCATGCTTCTGTCTGTTAAAAAGCTGGTGACCCATTCGCATAAATTCTCGGGAAGCCCATAAGACGGGAGTCTCGAAAGAAGCGCTTTGTGCCAAACGGCATGTATGGGCCGGCTCGACCGAAGATATACCTACGAGTACCACGGCCTCACAGAAAACCGGCATGAAGCAGCACTGTGCTGTGTTTCGCTGCGTGAGTGAGGACTCCGGAGTCCTAATCCGGGGGAAAGAGGGGTTTAAAAAGGTCGTCGCGACAGCAGTAGAGTCACAAGTGCGGTGCCACGCATTTGTGAAACCACTGACGTCGCGGGTGTCCATGGGTGGCGGCAAACGCTTACCAATGCAAACGGTGATACGTCTGCTCGTCTGCCACCTATCATTTAAAAAAAATCGCAAAAAAGTTATATAAGAAGAAACATTACTCTGCGATAAAAATACTTTTTTTTCACTTACTCTCGATTAACAATTTTTCCCAATTCCCAACTGACAATACTAGATTTCAGAGCTATCCAATTTGTACGTGATCAATAGACTGGCAAGAGGCATATGAAATAGCGTCAAAAGATATTTCAGTGAGCTCGAGCCGGCATTGTGCACGCGCAAAAAACATCCAATATAATCGCCTGTTCGGAGGGAATTCAGTATGAAATAGTTGAGGGGACAGGGTGCTTTTGATATGGTCAATAAACAAATTCGACGATGGTGTTTGAATTTGTTCCTCTGCCTGTTTTTTCACTAGCAATTTTATGTGATAGGTGGCAGACGAACGAACGGATCACCTGATGGGAAGCGACGCCGCCCATGGACACGCGCGACACCAGTAGAGTCACAAGTGCGCTGCCCAGCTTTCCCGTTCCTCTAAATTGGGGATCTAGTACCCTCATTCACTCTGCGAAACACATCACAATACTGCTTCACGCCAGTTTTCTGTGAGGCCGTGGTATCACTCCGGTAAATTGCAGTTTTTCAAATGCAAATTAGAATTTCAATCGTCTCTATCTGTCTATTATCGTTATTTAGTACCTAATATTGACTGAAAAGTCACAAATTCAACGTTACTTACTTCTTCGGGTGGAATCGACCCTACTATATTATTATATTTATCTATTATCCATTTTATTCATCAACTGGTTATCCCAATGGTTCATTTAGGCCAACGTATTGGCCTAGCTGACTTAAACGTTAAAATTAGAACAATGTATTGTTTATAGCAAATCAAAACGCAATATATCACTATTTTATGTAATAGGTTGCAGAGTAGACGTACCTATTACCTGACAGTAGGCAAAAGCCGCCGCCCATTGAACACCAATGGAGTCACAAGTACCACGGTTCGCCATGAATGGTTCGGCTCGACCGGAGTAATATCACAGCTTAGAAAACCTGCTCTGCGTTTCGCCGAGTGGGTGGGATATCTGGGGTGTAAGGAGATAAAGCGCACTTGTGACTCCACTAGTGTTTTGAGTGTCCATGTACGATGGTACACGGACACTCAGGAGACCCATCTGCTTGTCTTTCATCTATCACAAATATAAAAACGTTAAAAAATTACTACCCATTCATCTGCAAGTTTTATTGATATCGCCCCCTATCCCCTGGCGTAAATGTTGTTAAGGGCTATATTAATAAAAGGTTTTGTCGCGCCGGCTACCGCTTTGTAATACCAACACGAACACGGGTAAGCGATAATGCGCCCTATCGACATAGTCCGGCATTCCTATAAATAGCTGCTTTTGATTGGTTTAGGGGTGACACGGAAATTAGAATAAATAAATGTATAATATAATAATAAATAAATATATCCATCGCTCGAGTCATAAAATTCATACGTTAAATAGTTTCAAAAGATTTTAATGTACTTATGACGATTTGTAAGAGCTGTGTACAGATGTCAACGCATATTTTTTTCTTTGATAAGGACATGCCTCCTGGATGGGAAGTGGTGGATTCGAATCCAAGCACATAGGTACCTTTATATTTATCAAATCAATGTGCACATTTCTACCACTAGCTCACTTCCATTGTAAGGAGACCCATCTAGGAAAGGAAACATGCTGTAGTACTCTCTCGAGTACTACAGTGGTTCATTTATAATAACTTTGTTCTTAATTCAAAGAAAACTAAATGTGTTAAGTTCACAATGCCTAATGTAAGGCAGGTCAAAATGAATATTGTCATGAATAACGAACCTATCGAAATCAAAAACTCCACAGTTATTCTAGGTATCACTCTGGATACAAAATTGCAATGGAGCCCTCATATTGCTGTCTTTGCAGGAAGACTTAGTTCAGCTGCATATGCAGTTAGAAAGATAAGGAATCTGACTGATATCGGGACAGCGAGACTGGTTTATTTTAGCTATTTTCATAGTCTGATGTCATATGGTCTACTACTGTGGGGATCCGGTGCTGACTTACAAGCCATCTTCATTTTGCAGAAGAGGGCCATCCGTGCCATCTACGGTCTTAGATCGCGTGACTCACTCAGAGAAGTATTCAAGGAAATTAATATTTTAACCGTATCATCTCAATACATTTTTGATTGTATTATGTTTGTACGCAAGAACCTTTACTCGCAAAATCAGATGTTCATAGCTTTAACACGCGAAATAAACATAGGCTTGCTGTCCCAAATCTAAGACTTCATAAAACTGGAAACTCATTTGTAGGGTTGAGCATTAGAATGTTTAATAATATCATTGATTTACCTGTACATAAGTTTAAGTTGCATGTAAAAAGGCTACTATAAAGTAGATGATTACTTGAATGATAAGGATTCCTGGACATGTTAATCTCTTCGCCTGTCCACTAATGTATAATTCATTTCATAATTTTTCTTTGACGATTTATCTAAACGATATTGATTATAAGCATTGTATTGTATATCATACTGTCACTGTTATCATAATTTGTATAAGAATGAAAATTGTAATTACCATATTATTTGAAAAGAGTAACTACTGAGTTTCTTGCTGATTCTTTTCGGTACAAATTGACATTCCGAATCAGCGGTAGATTACATAATATTTGACATTCATAAATGTTCTGTATGGACTTAAATTGAATAAAGACATTTTTGATTTTGATTTGATGCAGGTTTCGAACAATTGCAGAAACTGTACCCACCCACAATAATTGATCATCACAATGATTGATTAATCATGATGGCACAGGACCGATCTGTGTGAAGAACATTGGGGGAGGCCTATAGGCCTCCATAGGCCGGACATATCCAGCAGTGGACATCTATTGGCTGAAATGATGATGATGATGAGAGGTACTTACTCCTCCCCATCTGAGGATGAGAAACGAAGGTTTGGACGTCCTACGGCGCGATAGACTGGCGATTTGAGAAAGACGGCTGGTGTGAGATTCAGGTGAGGGAAAACATTGTGAGGAAACCTGCACGTCTTGGATAGTTTCTTAATAATTGCGGATACATACAATATTTTGAAATAATGATTCTGAACTCGTATAACCGTGATACAGTTAGTCTGGTTCCCCAGCCTAACGGTTGCGAAGGTCAGATGGCAGGCGCTTCATTGTTATTACCAGACTCCCCAAATCCTGAACCATGGTCTAAGCGTACCTCGGTCTCCAGAGCGAAAGCTTTGGATGCAACCGAGATTTATACACTAAGATGAAAGAGAATGAGATGAAGAGAGATGAGAGTTCTCTCTCATCTCTCTTCATCTCAGGAGGGATATGCTAGATTGACGGCAACCTTCGCTAGTCGGAGAGGCCCTTTAAGAAAAAAAAGTCTGGAGAGGAGACGTTAGCGACACAAGCAGGAGTTGCATGTCACGGAGATAAATATGTTGCGTTGGATATGTGGAGTTCCGCGGAAAGACCGCGTGAGAAAGTCACGCTCGCGTGGAAGTCTTCATGTCCCTGACATTTATTTTATTTTATTTCATTTTTGAAGTTTTTGGAAAACTTACGGCTAGATTTAGAGATACAGTCACAGAAAAAAAAACATTGAGGGCCAATTACAAGTTTCCACTTGGTTGTTTAACAGAAATGCAAGTGGGTAATGTTAAGAAAGAAAAAAAGTAACTAAATTACAAACAAAACGAACAACGTATTTGTCACTCCCAGAAGGAGAAACATTGAAATTGATCAAGTCATCTGACATTATCAGGAAAAAAATTAAATAACATTTGAGAAAAGTTATCATTCAGTACACGTTTCAATTTCGAAACTGAAGTGTTGAACAAGTCAAAGTCAACATTTAATTTTTCCAAATTATTAAATACTTGACATGTTCTAATGTAATACATAACAGACAAATTGCTGGAGAGTCGTCTACGTTGGTACGGTCATGTCCTGCGAAAGCTGGATAGGTACGTAGGAAACAAATGTCTGGCCATGCCACCACCACCGGATAACGGCAGAAGGGGAAGAACTAAAAACGTGTGTCTTGATGACGTAAGGGTGACGTATGCGTGTCAATAAACTGACCATATTCGATGCACAATATCGAGAAATGACGGAGTAGAAGCAGGAAAGAAGACCCCGGCTTCCAAAGCGTCATCTTGGGACGCAATCGAAACAAAATGCAAAGATGATGATGATGAATCCTGGACAGATTCCCCCATATTAAATGTTTACCCTTTCGATGAAGGAGATTACTATGAGCATTGTTGACAGTTGTTTCGGTTTAGTGTCAGTCTATATAGCTTCATGGTTGCACCGGTAAATTTGTTGATATAAGCAGATGTGTAAGATGGTTGTTTTCATTTTCTGTGTCCAGTGTTGTACCTGTTGTGTCAAAAGATTTTGTTTGTATGTTTGTATAGAATATGTTTGTATTGTATGTGGAACCATCCCATCCAGTCCCCAAGTTGCACCTCTGTTCTTCTTCTGTCCCTATTTGGCTTCACCCATACGGGTTGTATAATGGAGGCGGAAAGGAATCAAGGCGCAACAATGTCTTAGGTTAGCCGCTGAAAACCAGCGTCTGCGCTGGCTATATTCGGCCAGTGTCGACAAAAGCTGAGCAGTCACCTATTTGACACTTTCTTTTTTTTCATTTAAATTTTGTATCTGTGTTTGTTTTTGTTATTGTTCTGTTGTAGTATTACATATATGTATGTTCTTTTTACTGATTGCGTCAAATAAAGATTTATTCATTCATTCATTCCATAAGTTCATCCCTTACCATTTTCTTACTTTAAACAGGTCACTTTTGCTGACAGCCCTGAATGTCACCCCCCTCCCCCCGGACGCCGCAGGTTAATAATGATTATTAATATAGTTTAGCAGTCGTTAGCTCTAAATGTGCCGACCGCTGAACTTGTCTAATATCGCGAACGCAAATAATGCCGGTTAAAGATAGTGCGGGTGCCGAGCGTAATTTATATAGTATTTTTTGTTAATTACCTACTTGTTTTGCATCGTGCAAGGATGGGTATGGTGGCCCTGCTAGAATGGGATCTGCGGGATCGTGTGAATAATAGTAGTAGTTATAAGAATAATAATTAATTAATTTCTGCCAACAAGATACATCAAAAATACTTATTTAATTGGCCCATATAACAAATGCACTACAGTCTAACATAGAAACAAAATAAAATTTAAGAAAATTCACTTTCTTTTTTAAATATTGCTACGTGCTGCATAGAGTCAGCATTTACAGGTGCTCGTCTGTCACCTATCACATAAGTGGACCGGCTTCGGCATGATTGGGCCGGCTGGACCAGCAGCACTGTACTGTGTTTCGCTGTGTGGGTAAGTGGGTATTTATACCTAACTTATGGGTGAGATAAGTCACACACCACAATTATCGCACATGTTTGAACTGAATTAGAATAAGATTGACGATTATATAGAAAATGGTAATACTATTATTAGACTTTATCATCGTCATCGTCAGCCCATTTAAGTCCCCACTGCTGGGGCACGGGCCTCCCACAAACACATGAGGGGTAATTGCCATACTCACCACGCTTGGCAGACGGGTTGGCGAGGGTTTTGATATAAATGCAGAGTTTTCCTTCTCTGGGTGCTGATGATCGTGCCAGCAGCTTTACCTTAGTCGCCTTTTACGACACCTCGGTAAGAGTGAGGGTGGCCTATTCTACTCTGCCGGGACCACACGGCTGCCATTTTTATGCTTAGCGTTTATTGCAACACTGTTGGAGGCATAAGTGCGATGCAAACATTTAAACTCCTCTTCTCCCGGATTGGGCGCCGATATACACGCTCACACGGTGAAACTCAGTGCCGCCAACAACTTCACACCGATTTTCATTGAGGTCTATCATTCCGAACTCTCACTTCTTCATCTCAGCGTGTAATTCCCGGTTGCGTCCAAACATGTCGCTATCGAGCCCAGGGTACGCTTAGACCATGATCCAGGATTGGGGCACCCCCTGGTAATTACAATGACGTTGACTGCCGTCTGACTTTCGCAACCCTTTAATAGGGGAACCAGACAAACTGAATCATGGTTACACGTTTCAGAAACTTTTTCCGAAACGTGTATGTTTCCTCACGATGTTTTCCCTCACCACCGAGCAGATGGTAATGGTAGTAATACGCACATAGATTTAAAAATACCATTGGTGTATGCTTGGATTCGAAACTCGAACACCTGCGTGGAAGGCGCGTTCGTATCCATTCAGCTGCCATTGCTACCATTCCATGCAAAAGCATGACTCTCTAAGGTCAATTAACAATAAATGTATCACTGCCTCGGTGTTTCGATGGCATAGTGGTTAGTGGGTAGTACTCTAAAGCGACGGCTGCCCTTGAGGTCGCATGTTCGATCCCTGGGTCGGGCCAAAAATTTGTACCTAAGTTTTCAGTAAGAAATTCTTAGTGTCAGCCCGCCGGAGTCTGGAAGTTGGCGGTCTTGTGCCTCCGTACCTCAGAAAGCACGTTAAGCCGTCGGTCCTGCGCCTAATCCCTCTCTGTCACGTTGGTGTCCCATCGGATTATGATGGTAAGGGAATAGAGAGTGCACTTGTGTTTTCACACACTTTTGAGCACTATAATATATCCTGCGTACGTGGCTAATCTTTAACATTGGCCGGCGCAGCCGTAATCGGTTGGAGAATTATTATGTATCACTAATAATAATAATGATTTATTTATTTCAGGCAACAAAAGTTAAATTACAGGCCCATATTGGTTAGTAAAACACAGAATATAAATGAAATTGGTTAGTAACAAAAATAAGACAGGAGAACCTATCCCCGCCGCAAAACCTTGCGCCTAACTTACAAGCGGTTGGAGACGAATCCAGTGCTGCAGCAATGGCGAGTCCCACTTGTCCACTATAGTTTTAAGGATGGCGTTGGTGCTTTCACGCAAGCGATGTAATAGTAACTAAATTAACTCTTTATTTTTTATCGCCCAGCCCCCGCACTAAACTAGACAGAGCGACACGAATATTAATCGCGTTGAGCGCCATCTCAATCACGCTCGACGCGCTTTGTTCCCGCGCTCTTTATTACACGCGCTGTTTGTTACATTGTCTACTATAATATAATCCACATTTGTACCCAGTTACTTCAATTGAGAAGAAGTTAAATCTGTTAGTCAATATGACAATATTTTCGCTGGCGAAATGTTACTTTTTGTCAAAAGCTTTGATGCGAAAAGTGACTATTCCACAATTTAATTTTTGGTTCGGTCACAGATATTATAAAACTAGTTTCGGTGTGATACCGAAACAGAAAACCGGCGTAAAGCAGCGCCTGATGTATGTGATATTGTATGAAAGTTTGGCGATTAAAAAGAGTAAAAGAGATCTACTCGACAAAAAAAACATTTAAACTCAGATTTTTAATTCGGCGAACTAATTAGACAGGTGTCAATGTGTCATACCGATACATTTTTACTGCTTTTGACAGATGCAAAGTATCAAAATGTAAGGAAACTTGACGTTTGAAGCTGTCAGTTTAGTTCGCGGAATTAAAAATCAGAGTTTACATATTTTCACTGATGGTTACCTGACGGTAGGGAATTGCCGTCGGCCACGGACATTTTTTTTACATTATAGCGGACAAACGAACAGAAGGCACACCTGATGGTGAGTGATCACCGTCACCCATGGACATCTACAACATCCGAGGTATCATATATGCGTTACCGGCTTTTAAGGAAGGAATAAACCGTTTTCTTGAAGGTCACCTGGTCGTATCTGTTCGGAAACATCACCGATGACATTTACCCGAAAATTGTGACAGATTTGTCCGAGGTATGACATGTGTGTTACCGGCTATTAAGGTGAAGGGTAGGGCACACTAGCGACGCCAATCGATTTTAATTTTTAGCTACTAAACTGGATCTATTTTAAAAATTTCGGGGTTACAACCTCTCGGCAAACACTTATACTATTTATTAAATAACCGTAGCACAAATGTACCCGTCACCTTAAGGAAGGAATAAGCCCTTTAACCGCTGCAGCACATGCTGAGATTGGAGCTTGCTGACCACTTTACTTTGTTTCTTTTCTTCTTCCTTGGCCTCTAGTTTATGTATTAACTTATTTTATTTGTTTTTGTTTAACTATTTCTTTCCTATGTATTACTGTGCAATACCTATTTTATGTTATGTGTCCTGTCTATGTAAATCTTATATAATCATCATCATCATCAGCCCATTTAAGTCCCCACTGCTGGGGCACGGGCCTCCCTCAATCACATGAGGGGTAATTGCCATACTCACCACGCTTGGCAGACGGGTTGGCGAGGGTTTTGATATAAATGCAGAGTTTTCCTTCTCTGGGTGCTGATGATCATGCCAGCAGCTTTACCTTAGTCGCCTTTTACGACACCTCGGTAAGAGTGAGGGTGGCCTATTCTACTCTGCCGGGGACCACACGGCCGCAAATCTTATATAAGGTCAATAAATATTTACATACTTACTTTTCTTAAGGGTCACCAAATCGTATCTGTTCGGAAACACCACCAAACATTTATCCCAACAATGAGACAGATTTGTCTGGAGTGGTAGTTGGTAGTGGGTTCAAAAGCGTACACCATATCGAATCAGTCAAATAGTTAAAAGGGACTTCATCGTCAACCATAACGTTTAATTTAAAACACACCCTTTGTTAGCTATTGTCACATGGAATTTACAGTAGCAAAATCCCTCTAAAATAAATAAAGAAGCTTAACTCTTCCAACAATTGTTGACAATGGGCCCTCTCTTTTAAAATAGTTTAGTTAACAATACTTGTACAAACAATCAAATTTCAATTGCAATCATTTGGCCGATGGCTCTAAGGTTCAAAATAAAAGTAGCATTGTATAATGGTCTGAGTAATCCTTTTTTGAAAGAGTATTTTTTGATAACTAGACTTGTAATACTTTCGGCAACTTTTGACTTTTTCATTTCCGTTGATTTTTGAAAAAGAAAGAAAGTTACGACTTTCGTTCTTACCATAGAGTAAGGTGGACCTGGCAAAAAATCATCTTTCAAAATATTGGAACATTTGCATCGGGATCAGTGCAGAGATGCGGAACAGTGAAACGCGTCTTTTAGAACATCGACTCAGAGATCCGTGATTCATTCCGCTCATCGGATCATTCCGCTCATTCGGACCGTTTGGGTCACTTGGATCATTCAGCTCATTCGGATCATTCGGCTCATCGGATCGTTCAGCTCATTCGAATCATTCGGTTCACTCGGACTCGAGATCCATTTGAGTCGAATGATACATTCGGAGCGAACATCGGATAGATAGATAGATAGATAATACGTTAATTCTGCTGCACAAAATTATACAGTTATATAATCAAGTTGTAAACACTAATAAAAGTCATAGAGTCTGATAGGTAGAAGCAACTAATGAAATACAAAATATAAGAATAATAATTAGTGAACAATGTTGCAGCAAGAATGGTCCCCGTCTCAGCCTATGCCACAACAAAGCCATGACGCTGATTTTCAGACGGTGGCCTCAGAGTTTGTCCACGCCAGGCGAGGTAAAACGGAAGAAAGGAGATTCGGAACAGTGTATAATTTGGCTGAGTCGGATCACTGAGTCATTTCAGTAAAGAGTTACCTACACTCATCTAGAGTAAGGTATAAACACCCCTTACCGAGTCTATGCCCCACTCGGACTTGCAGAGCACGGAAGTAAAGCCCCAGGTGTTTTATTTGGTAGGCCCCTGGGATTCTCCCAGGGGAGATCCCAATACTACGCGTCGGTCTCCCAGCCGGCGGGTGTGCATAAGGCGGCGGCCCATTGCACT
The DNA here is from genome assembly GCA_019059595.1 of Marasmia exigua. NCBI lineage: Eukaryota > Metazoa > Arthropoda > Insecta > Lepidoptera > Crambidae > Marasmia > Marasmia exigua. The sequence continues at coordinate 9,113,042 of CM032485.1, forward strand.
CCAGGCATTCCACCTGGTTAATGGCCTGGTCGTAATAACACCCTTCTTAAATTGTTCTTTATTAATTCAAATCTTGCGTAATCACTTCATTATACGTGAAACAGAAATAAATACATATTTCACAACATCACATAGACATAGATCTTACTCCGAGATAGGTAGCTCAAGCACCTGTGTTACAGATATCAGAATCAACAGTGGGATTACAAATATATGTAGGAGTAAAATGTTGACGAACGCAGCCTAATGAAATATTGTTTATTAATTATTGAGTGAACGCAGCGAATGATTAAGAACGAATTGAAGATGAATGAAGGAGATGATAGATTGAATGAGTTGAAAGTAAGAGTGAGCGAGAGAGGTGAGGTGTGTGTGACTGTAGGTGTGAAAGAGGTAGAAAGACACGCCGATCTTCATATTTCTAGCAGGTACTTGTTTCTCTCTTCTGCAATGGCGCTTAGACGATAAGTTTGGTTTTTTCTCTTTTGGGAATAAAATATTTATTCATGCAATTCGGCCTTATCATTCCATGTCCGACATATATACGTATAATACTTTTCTTTTTTGTAAATACATACTTAAAAATACATAGTACTCACCCAGACCAATAAAAACAGACATGTTCATGCACACAAATGTTTGTACTGTGCGGGGGTGCGGGGATCGAACCCGCAACCCTTGGACCAGGCCACCCATTTTTACAAAGAGTAATTTAGGCATGGTTGAATGCAGGCTTCAGTTCATCATCTCTCATCAATATACTTTTGCAGTCCTTAGACATAGACCTCTCCAAATGTTGACCGTCGATGAGCCACGCTTCGGCATGAATGGGCCGGCTAGACGGGAGTGATACTACGTCCTCACAGAGTTTCATTGCGTGAGTAAAGGTACCGGAGGCCCACAGTGACTCCACTGGTGTCGCGAGTGTCCATGAGCGGCGGCAATCGCTTACCATCAGGTGATCCGGCTGCTCGTCTGCCACCAATCATATAAAAATAAAATAAAAAACTAATCGATCTTTGGCTACGCCCATCCAGCTCCAGCCAATCAACAGTCGGAGGACATCCTACACTACGTTAACCGAGACCTGGTCTCCAACCAAAACTGTAAGGCATCTTACTTGTACAATACATTTCCTTTCTTGGAGTCAACAGTTTTGTATCTGTATTTATTATATTAGTGTATGATAACGTTTTATTTCTTATCTAAATATATGTATTTATAATATAACTTTATTTAATCAATGCTGAAATACAAAAGGATTGCACCACCCTCCCCTCTCATATTCTCATGTCCTTTACCTATAGGTTGTGTTTTAGAGATCGCATCCAGCGATACCTAAATTTTACCTTTGTATCATCATCGTCAGCCCATTTAAGTCCCCACTGCTGGGGCACGGGCCTCCCTCAATCACATGAGGGGTAGTTGCCATACTCAGCACGCTTGGCAGACGGGTTGGCGAGGGTTTTGATATAAATGCTGAGTTTTCCTTCTCTGGGTGCTGATGATCATGCCAGCAGCTTTACCTTAGTCGCCTTTTACGACACCTCGGTAAGAGAGAGGGTGGCCTATTCTACTCTGCCGGGGACCACACGGCGTACCTTTGTATACCTAGCTTTTAGTTTTGTATTTTGTGCAATACCTTTTTCAGGGTCGTGACATAGGCTGAGTGGGGGCCATTTATGTTGGAGGTCACAACACACAATAAATATGCACAGCCTGGTTATTTTGTTATTATTTTGTTTTTCCTTTGTTTTGTTGTCTTTTTTTTCTGTATCCAATTTTTTTATTTGTTTCTTCTTTTGTCACTGATGTTGTACTCGTATATAGTGTTGTGATGTCCAAAATAAAAAAAACCTTTCTTTCAATAAAGAGTATCTATCCAGATGGATAGATATATATCTACACTACAATACGTTTCTACCTAAAATCTACTAAATAATGTATACTATGTTAATAAAGAGCAACCGTTGCGCGATTTACTTAACACCCAGCGCTATCTCTTGTTACAATTTGGAAGTTCCGAAACGAAGTGAGGGCAGACCACTATAGTTTGATTATTAATTAGACGAAGTAAGTTGACAGATATCAATGTTGACATTCCCATACATTTACAAAATTTTAAATACTTTGACTTTTTTTTTCTCAAAATGTACAGTTAGATCACGGTTAATTGGCACGTGACAAAGTTGGAACTAACGCTGTTTCCTTTAGAAGAACACAGATGTTATTGTCAGTGCTTTTGATATTTTCCCATAAACAATATTGTACAGTCATGCCCCCATATCAACGTCACTGCTTTTCGATCTTGCTTTCTGATTTTGGTCGGTCGTAAGGGGACTTGGCATTTGCATCTGTCAGTTTACTTCGCCTAATTAAAAACCGACTTTAGTACCTAATCTAATAAATTAATCTTCTAACTTTTCCGAATCGTCGAACTATGTTCTGTCTACACGCATTACACAGATACTGCGTAAAATTAAAACTGGCGTAAGTCCAATGACTTCGGTGTAAGTCTCTCGAAAACTACGGTATTTTGACCTATATTATTTCCTGACGATCGGGGATTCATGTCTTCAAACGAAGTGACAGTGGACTGGCTACGAAATTCCGAACTGATAATCTTTACTAACAAGACTAAACCATGAAGATGAGTAGGCTGGCTCGACCGGAGGACTACAGCAGCCTCAAAGAAACCGGCGTGAAGTAACTCGCCCTGTGTTTTGCAGAGTGAGTGATGGTACCGGAGCCCTAATTTAGAGGAAGGGGAAAAGCTTGGGAATGGGACTTTTGACTCCACTGGTGTTCCGTCAACTCGTCTGCTGTTGCTGTTGGTTGATTGGCGTACATCATTAAACGACTCCAAAAGTCCAAAAAAAAAAATTTGGGTGTAATGGCTGTACACATTTACTCAAGAAAAAATCTTACCGTAATAATAATTCAATTCAATTTAATTCAAATAGTTATTATTACAAAACAGTTATTATTACATTCATAACACAACACACATACCAAAATACATATATTTAAATTAAGAAATATACATACATTTTTAAGAGCACATATCTACCTTCTATAACATACGCGGAGCAATTATGGCAATTTATCTTACTCTTATTATAAGACTAGCAAATAAAAGAAACGGACCCAGAGTCTGTGGTTGTAACATTCACTCAAAAGTTATAGGCTAGCGCATGACTACATCGACCTGATGGTAAGCGACGATGAGGTCTAGGATGATACGCGCTTGCCTAGAAGATACCTGTACCCTCTTGCTTTAAAGAGGTCCAGATTATAGTGGTCAGGTCGTAAAATTCCCTAAAATTTCCCTACTGAAAATCAGCGTCATGACCTTTTTCAGGGTCATGACATAGGCTGAGTGGGGGCCATTTATGTTGGAGGTCACAACACACAATATATTATTTGCACTGCCTGGTTATTTGTACTCATTATTTTGTTTTTCCTTTGTTTTGTTTTGTTTTTATTTTCTGTATCTATTTTTTTTTGTTTGTTTGTTCTTTTGTAACTAATGTTGTACTCGTATGTAGTGTTGTGATGTCCAAAATAATTAATTTTTCTTTCTTTCTTTCTAATGTTATGGTAGTCGCTGAAAACCAGCGTCGGGGTTGGTCTCTTAGATCAGCACTAATGCTGTTTGGCGCATACAGGGATAATGATGTCCTACTTTTCGTTTATGAATTATGTCTAGGTTATGTTTCTAATTAAGTTTTCATTCATTCATTCATTCATTCACTCATTCAAAAAGTTAACCCCCAAAATCCGCCCAATCTGGAACCGCAATTAAAAATGATAACCATTCATCACAGACGCGAGGTGGATCGGCAAACATATAATGTAATTCGCAGGGTGGGGGTGCAACGTGCCCCCCACAGAATTTAATATTGGCAGCGCGCGGGTTAAGGCGACGTGCAAATAAAACTCTATGAGACCGCACCCCCGAGCTTTTAAGGGTAAGTGAGTGAAGATTTCTGTTCTGGATTAAGTTTATTATAACAGTGGAACTTATGTTTTTGTTAAACGTTTTGGAAAAAGGTCTTTGACTGGAGGCCACGTACAGGAGGTCGCAGCCGTGGCAGGCCCCCCACAAGGTGGACCGACGATCTGGTGAAGGTTGCAGAAATCCATTGGTTGCGGGCGGCACAGGACCGATCTGTGTGGAGAACATCGGGGGAGGTCTAAGTCCAGCAGTGGACGTCTATTGGCTGAAATGATGATGATGATGAAACGTTTTGGACCCAAAATTTACCCATGCCATTTCGTTGTGGTAACCGACAGAGTAGGTAAATAAATCGCACACGATAACATGGGAGGGACGAGACAACGTGCTACGAGCCCGGGACGAGTTCTCTTCTCCACAGATTCTTAGATACCATACTCATTTTGATGATAAATACTAATACCAAATACCTTCGCATGAAACTTTGGGTGAACCATACTTTGGCATGAATGGCTACCTCAACAGCAGTGATAGGTACTACTGCCTCACAGAAAACCGTTGAAAAAGCAGCGCCTAGGTTGTGTTTTGCGAGTGAGTGTCCGTCTTCGATCGCGCCGAGAAACGAAAAAAGAAGATCAAAACAGAATATTGATTCTTTTTCAAACACCGATAACGTAGGAGGTCGACGGCAGGACGGCCTGCATGGCGGGTAGGACCATTCACTGCTGAAATCATCCTCCCAAAAATTAGCCTGCCAACCCGGTTGTGTCAGTCGATCAGTCTGCATTCAACTCAAACCTGTCTCAAACCGATAGTCCACACCACAGTCCAGTTCAAGGACGATCCGCCCAGGAAGAGGGGTTGTCCTCTATTTTGGCATCTTCTTGGCAGGGTCATTTCTCTTAGTACTCTTTTCCTTAGTATGCGAAAGTAGTTCAGCGGTTGTATCTAAAGAGCTTGTAAAAAGCAGATGTACTCGTAGCTTTAAAAAGCAATGGGCAGATGGTTAGGCGTTTTTTCGGTAGATGTTACTATGCATTTTTACATCGTTCTAGTAAAGCGAGTTTCCGAAACAATGACCTCAAGCCGCCTGCCCACATTAGCAATTTTAAAAATTATGGGATAAACCTAAGATTAAGTATTCTAGAAGGTATTTGGATTAATTGTGATATTTTATTAAATCGTCTCCATGACTGTATCTCGTAGATGACCGTATTATATAGCCGTTGAGTAATGGTCGTTTTCCTCTAGATGGCGCTAGCACAGGTTAGCCGACTGATGCCTCTATCGCAGTATATATAAGTTACTCTATGGTTCTCGACGACTGCTTCGCCTTAACAGTGTGTCTGCGGATATTTTTACAAACGTTATTACGAGCGCGGTGCGCGGTCTGCTTTAGCTTTCTTTATTAAATTGTCGTTACGGGGGTCGCCGCGTTACCGCTGCCGGCCGCGGACACACTAGCGCTGGTAACACTAAACCACGAAGAGGCTATGAGACTTTGATTCTCTGTCGGATCACCTTGTTCCGGATTCGATTGTGTGGAGAAATGCTGAGCATAGCTCCTTCTACAGCCCGCTGAGCGCCTTTAAACTTGTGGACCAGCCATGCCGTCGAGTCTACTTCCAAGGCTCTGCCTGAAAACCAGCGCTGCAGCGGCTTCGGCCACTGCAGCAAATGCTGAGGTTGGGCCTTGTTGGCTACAGAATTTGTCATACTTGTGTATTTATGTCACTTATGTTTGATTTGCGTTCTGTGGCCAATAAAGAAATCTTTATCTTTACTTATGCTTCCACAGTTGCCACGATCCCTGCCTCTGTTGGTTAATGTTTTAAAATCGTCGTTAGAGAGTCGCCACGTTACCGCTGCCGGCTGCGGGCACACTAGCGCGGGTAACACTAAACCATGAAGAGGCTATGAGACTTTAATTCTCTATCGGATCACCTAGTTCCAGATTCGATTGTGTGGAGAAATGCTGAGCATAGCTCCTTCTACAGCCCGCTGAGCGCCTTTAAACTTGAGGACCAGCCATGCCGTTGGGACTACTTCCAAGGCTCTGCCTGAAAACCAGCGCTGCAGTGGCTTCGGCCACTGCAGCAAACGCTGAGGTTGGGCCTTGTTGGCTACAGAATTTGTAATACTTGTGTATTTATGTCACTCATGTTTGATTTGTGTTCTGTGGCCAATAAAGAAATCTTTATCTTTACTTATGCTTCCACAGTTGCCACGATCCCTGCCTCTGTTGGTTAATGTTTTAAAATTGTCGTCAGAGAGTCGCCGCGTTACCGCTGCCGGCTGCGGGCACACTAGCGCGGGTAACACTAAACCATGAAGAGGCTATGAGACTTTGATTCTCTGTCGGATCACCTAGTTCCGGATTCGATTGTGTGGAGAAATGCCGAGCATAGCTCCTTCTACAGCCGGATGAGCGCCTTTAAACTTGTGGACCAGCCATCCCGTTGGGTCTACTCATGCTTCCACAGTTGTTACGATCCCTGCCTCTATTAGTAAATGTTTTAACATTGTCGTTGGAAGGTCGTCGCGTTACCGCTGCCGGCCGAGGGTACACTAGCGTGGGTAAAACGTGGAACACTAAACTATAAACGAAGTGTGATGACGCTATGTCGATGATCTTGGTTCTCTGCCGGATCACTTCCTTCCGGATTCGATCGCGCTGAGAAACGCCGTGCATAGCTATTTCCTGTTGACTTTTGGATCAGCCGTGTCGTTGACCACTTTATCCTCCAAATACTACGATAAATTGGCAGCGTGTAACGTGTAAGATTCCGTAGCTAGTCCCTGCCTCTGTTAGTAAATATTTTTAAGGGGAAGGATACCCCACTATCGACGCCATTTGATTTTAATTGTTAGCTACTAAACCAGATCTATTTTAAGGAACTCCATGCTCTCGGCAAACACCTATACTATTTATTTAATACTTATAGTAAACTATTTGGTCTGCTTTTGCACTCGAATTTCGGATTACCGCCAAAAGGGCCACTCTTGGCGTGAATCATTTTTCCGAGTACAAAAACAGACCCAACATTTTGCATGATTATTAAATAAATTGTATAAGTGTTTGCCGAGAGACTAGAGCACCGAAATAGTTTAAAATAGAGTTGGTTTAGCAGCTAAGAATTAAAATCAGCTGGCGTCGCTAGTGTGCCCTACCTGTCGCCTTAAATTGACGTTAGGGGTTAGCCGCGATACCGCTGCACGGGCACACTAGCGTGGGTAACACTAGACCAAAACTGGAGCGCTAGCACAAACTTTTCTAAGAATTGTAGCGTTTGTCTTCATCGAGTGATAGAAATAGATAAATGTTTATTGGCACCAAAAAAACACTAAAGGCACTGTTACACATGCTTATTTTCGTGCTTAAAGCATGCTACTTTTGAGCAAGTGCTAGTTAGTAGCATGTGTGGACGGACGTGCTACTAATAGGTAAGCATGTTAGTTTTGAGCATGCTCAAAAATCACATGCCGGTGGATTTTTTAGCATGCTACCTGCAGTCCGGATGTAAGGGGGAGTGTGGCTGGGTGCTTTAGCACGTAGTAAATTATTGTAGGAAAATGTGAGGATGTCCGAAAGTGACCGCTCGTGACCACGGCTGCTGTAATGTAACCGTAACGTCGAGTAACATATTTGAGTACACAATGTTGTATCACATAATAAATATCGTGTTAATTCCCGTCTTGATTAATTATAGGTAGTAGCTTTAGCACGCGCAGATAGGTTGGATTCTTTTTAAGAATGCTAATAGCATGCTTATATTTGGCATGCTTTTTAAGCATGCTAAAAATAAGTGTAACAGTAGCTTAATTATAATAGGTAACAAGACCGCTGAGATAGCATCATCATGGCCAGATTAGTAGATATAAAGATTTGTTATCTGTTGGTCAGCAATAAAGAGTTCCTACTAATTAATATTTTTTGAAATATCTGAACCTAAAGTGCCAGTATATACGCATCCTTAGTTTCAGCGGCTCGCGCCGTGTTTGCGCGGAGGCAAATTGCGGCGACGAGTCAACACGCCACGCGCCCATACGGGACTCTGCAGATACTCCGGTATCATACTCGTGTTGATGATAAAATATTAGAGATACTCAAAAAATACTAGGAAAACTCAATACGCATTTACTTCATCAGCAACCCACACTCGTCCACTGCTGGACATAGGTCTCCCCTAATGCACGCCACTGCTCCCGATTTTCGGCCACTCGCATCCAACCCACACCAGCCAGCCTTCGAATGTCCATGAATACCATCTTGTCGCAGGGCGTCCAACACTACGCTTGCCGAGTCGCGGTCTCCACTCAAGGACTTTAGGGCTCCAACGGCTGTCAGTTCTGCGGCAAATGTGATCAGCCCACTGCCACTTCAATTTGCTAATTTGGTGGGCTGTGTCGTGACTCTGGTTCTCTGTCGGATTACATCATTTCTGATGCGGTCCTTCAGGATTCTCCGAGCATAGCTTTTTGAGCGACTTTGAACCGGTAGACTAGTCCAGCCGTGACTGTCCACGTCTCGGCACCGTAAGTCATGACCGGGAGGACGCGCTGGTCGAAGACTTTCGACTTGTTAAGGGATGGGTGACTCCACGGAAGGCCAGCATTGGAAGAGCAGGGTCGAAGGGACACCCTTAGCTGCGACACGTGCTGAGTGGAGCCCATTTCAGTGCCATTCTGATGTTCTTTCCATTTTTATATTTTTATTTTGCGTAGGTGTTTGGCGTTGAATAAATTATTTTTTCTTATTTATATTTAACAACAACCGTGGAATAAATGTATGGCCATGCTGCTGGTGGTGGCATTATGGCTGCTGGTCACGGTATGTGTGGCAGACCCAATAAAGTTTGGCTTGACGTCGTAAGGGATAATAAATAATAATATAATAAATAAATTAATTAATATTTCACAACATCACATACATTGATCTGACTCCGAGTTAGGTAGCTCAAGCACCTGTGTTACGGATATCAGAATCAACAGTGGGATTACAAATATATACATATAATACTTTTCTTTTGTAAATACATACTTATAATACATAGCAAACACCCAGACCAATACAAACAAACATGTTCATGCACACAAATGTTTGTACTGTGCATGACATGACATGACTCCACTGGTGTCGCGGGTGTCCATGGGCGGTGGCAATTGCTTGCCATCAGGTGATCCGTCTGTTCATCTGCCAACCTATTACATAAAAAAATGCGTGCCAATAACCACACTACTATGGATGAAGACCGTGCGAAATGGAGGTGTTGCAGGAAAACGGACCCTGGACTCTAAAGTGCCAGCTTGGATCCCTCCCACCGGGAAACAATGACGCTTGGAAAATTATGATGATGACTGTTTTGGCTTTGTTTTGAAGAATATTATCAATGACTCTAAGTTATCCACGCGCCAAAAGATCCTTGTTCCACTGTAGGCTATATCCAAGCTTTTGTAAGTAGATACCTATCCACCCCCAAATAAACGCAGACTCGAACGAACTGAACATTTTTAATTACGAAGTTGCTTCATTTAATGCCACGGAATTAAAAACGGACAAACTCGTTTACCCTGTTTATGTTGAGGGAGTAACCTACCCCATCCCCCTTCTCACAAGTTAGGAACATTAAAAAATGTAGGACCAATTTTTCTACTTTCGTGAAAATTACCTAAATAAGAAACCTACCTACCAAATCGTATAGGAAAAGTGCTTCAAAATTTGAAAAGTACAACATAACAATAAAAAATGATTGTAGAAAAGTTTCATCAAAATTGACTTTCTTTTCCTTTCCGCGTTATTTCTGCTCAAGCTAGTTTACTAACTAGTGCTGCCATCTTGTTTGGTAAGTAAGAACAATAGTTATTCTTTAATGTCAATAGATGTCGCTGTCAAAGCATTGCTTTGGTGAAAAGCACAACCAAGCATGTCACGTTTACAGGTTGATATCTATATTTTTTGATAGATGTCTCTGTTTAATATTTTTAAATTAAACAATTTTTACAATGAAAATTCACGTAGCTATAAAGTTCATCAGTGGATGTCTGAGACAACATAAAATAGATACGACGAATTCATGACATTCCTTTTTCACCAATGAACTATTATCTCAGTCACAAAGATATTTTAAATAAAATTTAATTTATTTCAGATATTCATCCATCAAAACATAATATTATATCCACTTCATAAATTATTTATTAATTTATGAAGTGGATATAATATTTTGTTTTACATACTTAATCAAAAATAGTAATAATGTAAAAATAATCAAATTCATATCAATCAAAATATTTATTTTGATGTTTTTAAAATCTATATAAATAAAAATGAATTGATGTTCGTTAGTCTGTTTAAAACCCAAGAACGGCCGGACCGATTTACCTGATTTTAGTTTTAAAATGTTTGTCGTAGTCCAGGGAAAGTCTAAAAGGTGAGATATTAAATAAAAAGTAGGCGGAACGAAGTTCGCCGGGAGCCACTAGTTAAATATAAATATTTCTCACATCACATAAATTGATCTGACTCCGAAATTCATGACATGACATGACTTCACTGGGTCGCGGGTGTCCATGGGCGCGGTGGGCAATTGCTTGCCATCAGGTGATCCGTCTGTTCATCTGCCTAACCTATTATACATAAAAAAAATGCGTGCCAATAACCACACTACTATGGATGAAGACCGTGCGAAATGGAGGTGTTGCAGGAAAACGGACCCTGGACTCTAAGTGCCAGCTTGGATCCCTCCCACCGGGAAACAATGACGCTTGGAAATTATGATGATGACTGTTTTGGCTTTGTTTTGAAGAATATTATCAATGACTCTAAGTTATCCACGCGCCAAAAGATCCTTGTTCCCACTGTAGGCTATATCCAAGCTTTTGTAAGTAGATACCTATCCACCCCCAATAAACGCAGACTCGAACGAACTGAACATTTTTAATTACGAAGTTGCTTCATTTAATGCCACGGAATTAAAAACGGACAAACTCGTTTACCCTGTTTATGTTGAGGGAGTAACCTACCCCATCCCCCTTCTCACAAGTTAGGAACATTCAAAAATGTAGGACCAATTTTTTCTACTTTCGTGAAAATTACCTAAATAAGAAACCTACCTACCAAATCGTATAGGAAAAGTGCTTCGAAATTTGAAAAGTACAACATAACAATAAAAATTGATTGTAAAAAAGTTTCATCAAAATTGACTTTCTTTTCCTTTCCGCGTTATTTCTGCTCAAGCTAGTTTACTAACTAGTGCTGCCATCTTGTTTGGTAAGTAAGAACAATAGTTATTCTTTAATGTCAATAGATGTCGCTGTCAAAGCATTGCTTTGGTGAAAAGCACAACCAAGCATGTCACGTTTACAGGTTGATATCTATATTTTTTGATAGATGTCTCTGTTTAATATTTTTAAATTAAACAATTTTTAAAATGAAAATTCACGCAGCAATAAAGTTCATCAGTGGGTGTCTGAGACAACATAAAATACATACGACGAATTCATGACATTCCTTTTTCACCAATGAACTATTATCTCAGTTACAAAGATATTTTTAAATAAAATTTAATTTATTTCAGATATTCATCCATCAAAACATAATATTATATCCACTTCATAAATTAATAATACATACTTAATCAAAAATAGTAATAATGTAAAAATAATCAAATTCATATCAATCAAATATTTATTTTGATGTTTTTAAAATCTATATAAATAAAAATGAATTGATGTTCGTTAGTCTGTTTAAAACCCAAGAACGGCCGGACCGATTTACCTGATTTTAGTTTTAAAATGTTTGTCGTAGTCCAGGGAAAGTCTAAAAGGTGAGATATTAAATAAAAAGTAGGCGGAACGAAGTTCGCCGGGAGCCACTAGTTAAATATAAATATTTCTCAACATCACATAAATTGATCTGACTCCGAAATAGGTACCTGCGTTACGGATACAGCGGAATACGGTATATGACTATTTTTTTTTATTTTTGCAATCAAAAGACCTCTCAATGATAGAAACATCGTTGAAAGAATCACTTGATTCTCATTTAAACTACCTGAGATATCACAACTTTAAAATCACATTATTTTGGGCGAACCCAAAACGCTCCATACAAATGGCTACTTAGATGTGACGTCACACCTAAGTATTTTGTATGCATTTCATTTGAATTTTGTATGGTAGCTATGTCAAATGTTTCGTTTATGTCAATGGTTCTATTATAATAATTGATGCACATTTTATGGGTTATTCAATGGTATAATTATTTTTTAATAATTTCATAGTTTTAAAATGGACTTGCCCATGAATCTTTGAATGACTATAATACCAGCTAGACGTTATATTTTTAATTGAGAATTTTTGCCATTGGCACATATTGACCTATATTTTGATAAAATATTTATATTTTGTAAAATCTTGAGCTTAGTCATATACCCTATTGTACAATGCCAATTTCATCAAAAGTTGCTTTTTCTGCAGAATTTCACCTCCTCGGTTGCTTCCAGAGCCTGTACGCTTAGACATGCATGATTCAGGTTTTGGAGAGTCTGGTAATTACAAAGAAGCGACTGCCGTCTCACCTTCGCAACCCTTCAACAGGAGAACCACACATGCTCCGGCTTTTCTCCCAATTCACAAAACGAAAGTGGCTTTTACTATTTTTTCTCATTTTTCTCATTTTACTCATCATCATCATCGTCAGCCCATTTAAGTCCCCACTGCTGGGTCACGGGCCTCCCTCAATCACATGAGGGGCAATTGCCATACTCACCTCGCTTGGCAGACGGGTTGGCGAGGGTTTTGATATAAATGCAGAGTTTTCCTTCTCTGGATGCTGATGATCATGCCAGCAGCTTTACCTTAGTCGCCTTTTATGACACCTCGGTAAGAGTGAGGGTGGCCTATTCTACTCTGCCGGGGACCACACGGTCATTTTACTTATTTTTTTTCATTTTACTCATTTTTATAAATGTTAAGACCCCAAGTAACCATACCACAGGTAAAAAAAACGAATCTAAAACAAAAGACTTAATCAAACCTCCTCGTACAAATTTATACAATGCAGAAAAGAGCATTCAATTGAACGCGGTGGTTACAAAATTCGTCTCTATAAAAGCCCAATAAGGCAATCCAATAAGGCTCTGGGGCGGGGAGGGGGCCCAATAAACCCTCATATCTCGAGCAATTACGGCAAAACAAATGAGACCTAACGAAATTCACCTCCGAGAGAGATCGGAGTGGAATAGGGGAGGTGTGGAGTGGTAGATACCGCTGTTTATTTTTAAATTAAATTACTCCAATTCAATTGATTGATGGAAAATCTTCTTATCCCCGAAATTGTTTAAAATATATCCGGTTTAGTAGCTAAAAATTAAAATCGATTGGTGTCGCTAGTGTGCCCTACCCGTCACCTTAAACGGGCGGGCTCTCTTGGCAGAGTGGTCGTAGCTGTTGAGGGACAAAGTTAAGCTTAGAGACTCGGCTCGCCGTAGTCCATATTAGTTTCCTATATTAAAAAGTACCTACTCTGTGCTTTTATAGTAACCGCACGTCCGATCTCTCCACTTTTGTCGACTGTTTGCGAGGCGATTTTCGAGAAAATGGTTCTAACATAAGTTTTTCTTTTTATTATGGAGGTATATTAAAGGTGGCAGACAAGCAGACGGATCACCTGATGGTAAGCGATTGCCGCCGCCCATGGACACCCGTGACTCCAATGGAGTCACAATTGTGCTGCCAACATTTAAACCCCGCTCTCCCCCGGATTGGGCCTCCGGTACCTTCAATCAATCAATCAGCCTATCGCCGTCCACTGCTGAACGTAGGCCTCCCCCAAAGAGCGCCATCCAACCCGGTCCCGAGCGGTTTGCATCCAGCTCACACCAGCCATCTTTCTCAAATCGTCAGTCCATCGCGCCGCAGGGCGTCCAACACTGCGTTTCCCCTACGTGGCGACCCTTCCACTCCAGTACGTGTCGACTCCATCTTTTACCAGTAGGGTACCCTCCGGTACCTTCACTGTACACGTATTGTGTCCGATTGCGTGGATTTTCTAATAAAGTCGATCTAGCAGAATCTTCCTAAAAGACCGACAATACATTACGTTCATTCTGGTATAGCCGATGAATGTGTATAGGCAGTGGTAAATAACTTACATACGATCAGGCGACCCGACATTCTCATGATATAGCTGAAGAAATTTAAGAAATAGAAATAAGTAGGTTGTTGTGCATTTGTGCATGGTTATTTAAAAAATAGTATAAATGTTTGCCGAGAGGTTGTAACCCCGAAATCGTTGAACACAGTAGTTTATTTAATAGGTAGGCAGACGAACAGACGGATCACCTGATGGTAAGCAATTGCCGCTACCCATGGACACCCGTGACACCAGTGAAGTCACAAGTGCGCTGCCAACCTTTAAACCCCCCCTATCCCCCGGATTGGGCCTATGGTACCCTCACACACGCAGAGAAACACAGCACAGTGCTGTTTACGCCGGTTTTCTGTGAGGCCTTGATATCACTCCGATCGAGCCGGCCCATTTATGCCGAAGCTTGGCTCTCCCACGGTAGAAATCATCACAATGTATGTGATATTGAGAAATATATATTTATATATTTATTATCTGGGTAATGAACTGACAGTAAACTATCCTCAATTAGTCCTGATTTTGTAATAACTTTTTTTTGACGCAAGTAAGTATGTACTAACCGTGTACTAGCCGTGTGGTCCCGGCAGAGTAGAATAGGCCATCCTCACTCTTATCGAGGTGTCGTAAAAGGCGACTAAGGTACAGGCAAACCAGAGAACAAGGCAACCAGAGAAGGAAAACTCTGCATTTATATCAAAACCCTCGCCAACCCGTCTGCCAAGCGTGGTGAGTATGGCAATTCCCCTCATGTGATTGAGGGAGGCCCGTGCCCCAGCAGTGGGGACTTCAATAGGCTGATGATGAAGTATGTACTGGGACTAGGGTTGCCAGATAGTAACTTATCAAATCCGGGACAGTACTAGAAAAACAATGTCAAAAGTTTTTTCAAAGGATTCATTTAAAAGGAAAAATGCCATTTATTTTCAAATACAAACTTTTATTAGATGGATGTAGGTATATAATTAGAAGGTTATTACAGCCAGATATAATTCTAAGATGAATTTTTTATAGTAAATAAATTTGTATTTGAAGCTCTGTGGTAGTAAATCACACGTTAAACTATTATAGATTTGGGCAAATTTAAACTTGGTGGACAATGAAAACTAAATAACAAATTAAATAGTAATAAACTGAAGAAAAAAACAGTAATAATAAGATACTACCATAAAAAAAAATTAAACATGAAAGAGTCCGACAGTTTATTTTCTTAAAAAATAATAAGTATTCAGAATCCGGGACAATAAGCGCTAATTACTGGACACGGGACAAGAGGGAAGATTCCGGGACAATCCCGGATTTCCCGGCGGTCTGGCAAGCCTAACTGGGACCCAGGTAAACGTTTGACAGTGGCATAGCGTGCATTAGAGAAGTCCTGTATCAAAATTAGTTGGCTAAGCGGGAGAATTCGAAGGAAATTATTCTCCTATAAATTATATAAATATAGTCCGGGGAGTGTCGTGGTGCCAGGCTCCGAGCTATGGTCCCATAACAGTCACCCACTCATGGACAGATGAGGGAGAGTCCCAGGAGTTTTAGTCCGTATGCCTCTGACCGGCTTCTCGGTAGGAGAAGCCGTCGCCAGAGGAGAGTCCGACATAACCCGTTCCCCCTTAATATGCGTCGTTTCTCCTGGGTCAACAAAAAAAAATAGTACTTAAGTAATGTCTTGAACACAGGTAAAAAATATGAACAAAGTCGCCTCCACAGGTACCTCCACAATCTCTGTCCCCGCCAAACGCCAAAGGGCTATGTGTCGGGTGTTTTAGGGTTTTTTCAGCGGCTTTTGACTTGCAAATTGTCACCGCGCCCGCGTCGCCTGGGGGTGCGCGTAATTAAAAATCAGACGCACTGCTAGCGCCGCGGCGGGGAGTAGCAGAACTAAGGACTAGCGGCTGTTCTTGGAACTAAAGTTTAATGAGGAAATTATTATTTGCTTGCACGTTTAATTAAGTTCTTTCAATAAAAATAAATTATTTTCTACATTTTAATGGTAATTAACACTAAGCAGCAGTTAAAAGATTGTTAAAATAGGGGAAAACGTACGGTAGTTATGTATTATTTCTATTCGACAATAGATGTCACTAGCAGTATCCTAAATATAAAAAGGAAGTAATGGATTCTGCAGTAAATGTTTAGCAATAATTTGAATGTTTTGTTTGTAATTGATGATAACAAACATGCTGTTCACACTTATTAGTGGAGTTACAGCCTATATAATATAGAATAACATGCCTTGTTGTATTGTACCTACTGTATCTCTGTTTAGTGTGACCAATAAATAAATAAATACCTAATTATTTTTAATTGAAGCGACGGGTAGCCCTAACTAGCGTCACCAATCGATCCAAATTGTTAGCTACTAAACCAGATCTATTTTAAACAATTCCGGAGCGGGGGAGTCTCTGAGCAAACATTTATACTATTTATTTAAGGTGATGGGTAGGACACACTAGCGACGCCAATCAATTTTAATTTTTAGCTACTAAACCGGATCTATTTTAAACAATTTCGGGATGACACCTCTCGGCAAACACTTATACTATTTATTAAATAGCCATACACAAATGTTGGGTCCAACGCGTATGCGAAAAATTGATTCACGCCAAAAGTGGCCGCTTTTGGCGTGAATAAATTTTTCGCGTTATTTATTTAGCATTATATAATATATGATTATTAAATAAATATTTTCAGTGT
Organism: Marasmia exigua; assembly: GCA_019059595.1. Classification (NCBI taxonomy): domain Eukaryota; kingdom Metazoa; phylum Arthropoda; class Insecta; order Lepidoptera; family Crambidae; genus Marasmia; species Marasmia exigua. The sequence goes on from CM032485.1 coordinate 9,129,844, forward strand.
TTGCAGAGAGATTGAACCCCGAAATTGTATATGATAGATCCGGTTTAGTACCTAAAAATTAAAATCGATTGGAGTCGCTAGTGTGCCCTACCCGTCACCTTAAGCAGTTTTCAACCAATTTGGTGTAGTCCTCCTTCAATCTAGCTTTATCCTCCTCCTTGCGTCGTTTGTCCTCAGGGCTGAGAGTCGTGGTCTCGATGAGTAAGTATTATTTTCTCGGACTATCTTCCGCCAGCTCATTCTATTCAATCTAAGCATCTAATTTAATGAGGTGATCCGGCAGAGAACCAAAGTCATCGACATTGCTCACCGGATTAGCAAGCTTAAGTGGCAGTGGGCTGGCCATATTAGCCGCAGAACCGACAACCGATGGGGTAAACGAGTTCTAGAGTGGAGACCGCGTCTTGGCAAACGTAGGTACTGTAGGGCGCCCTCTGGCTAGGTGGATTGACGATCTGCGCAAGATGGCTGGCAAGAGCTGGATGCGAGAAGCCATGGATAGATCACAATTGGAGTGGCCTACGTCCAGCAGTGAACTGCGATAGGCTGATGATGATGATGATGATATTTAGCTTTATTATAAGAGTATAATAAAAGTTAGTCAAAATTAATATTTTTTTAAACATCTTTTAAAAAAACTAGTGCCTCAAGTGGCAATGGGCAGGGCACATTGCGAGGAGGTCCTCGAGTGGAGGCCGCGTATAGGAGGTCGAAGCCGCGACAGGCCCCCCACAATGTGGACCGACAATCTGGTGTAGGTGAAGCAGTGTACGTTTATTGGCTGAAATCATCATCATCATCAGCAACCCACACTCGTCCACTGCTGGACATAGGTCTCCCCTAATGCACGCCACTGCTCCCGATTTTCGGCCACTCTCATCCAGCCCACACCAGCCAGCCTTCGAATGTCATCGTCCCATCTTGTCGCAGGGCGTCCTACACTACGCTTACCGAGTCGCGGTCTCCACTCAAGGACTTTACGGCTCCAACGGCTGTCAGTTCTGCGGCTAATATGACCAGCCCACTGCCACTTCAGTTTGCTAATTCGGTGGGTGGCTGAAATAATGATAAACAAAACCAAACGAATAAGTACATAGTTAGAAATAAACATAAAATATATGTAGAGCAATAAAATTATCGGATTGCATCAATCACGGCATACTTAATAGCAGAGTAGGCAGCGACAGTCCATAAATCCTCAAAGAGTAATTAATTAGGCCACATTAAAACTGTAATAAGCGGTACTGTACACGCACGTCACGTGGCCACGTCATCTGAACTTACGTAGAAATTCAATTCAGTCAGCCTTTCGCCGTCCACTTCTGAACCTAGGCCTCACCTAAAGAGCGCTGAACAAGGCAACCAACCCAGTCCCGCGCAGACTGAAACTCACAGCAGCCCCTCTCATTCATTCAGTTGTTATAAGTGTAAAAGAAAGCATTTGAGATTTATATGTGACAACGAGTCTAGGCCTAAGTCTATACCCTCGTTGGCATTGCGCCGAATGGAAAAAGATCAAATGTTCCTGTACAAAATTTTGAATGACTACATTGATTCTCCTTTTCTATAAAGAAATATATTTTTAAGGTGTCCCCGGTTAAACTCTCGTCACCATCAGCTATTCAGTGTATCGTTGACTTCAACCAATTATGCCCGTAACACCTTTCTGTTGCGCTCGTGTCGTAATTATAACAGCGATTTTTGTGACTTAGATCTATTTAACACTACACTGCGAGCGTACAAAAGGCTGTTGTGGGTAAATTGTCTCCTGATTTTACAAAGTAGATATTTGTCAATTGCTCAATTCTTCCTTTTTGTTTATATTACGAACATCATGTTGCGGTTTTTATGATATTAGTTATTAGTGGAAACTTAATTGGTTTAAGATTATGTTTTTGTGTGTTAAATAGTGTTATTTTAAGTACTGTATGTTTCCTTACAATAAAGAAAATGAAAATGAAAAATGCTCTTGTCTATGGACTATTTGCGAGGCTATCGAAAATTTAAATACATAGGTACAGCTGTACCACTTTTATAAGTTATCTACATCGGCCAAATTCGTCTACGCAGAAGAGCAAGTTAAATCCGATTGATAACGATTACGAAAGCATTTGAAATACAGACTTTATTACATTACGTTAAGATTAAATACAATAAATCCAGAGAGGAATGCTATCTCTCTCTTAAGGAGATGGGTAGGGTTCACTAGCGACGCCAATCGATTTAATTTTGTAGCTACTAAACTGGAGCTATTTTAAACTTCTAGGGTTACAACTTCTAGGCAAACACTTATACTATTTATTAAATCACCATGCAAAAATGTTGAGTCCAACGCGTACGCGAAAAATTGATTCACGCCAAAGCGGCCACTTTTAGAATGAATCAATTTTTCGCGTACAAAAACGGATCCAACATCTGTGCATGGTTATTAAATAAATAGTATAAGTGATTGCCTAGAGGTTGTAACCCCGAAATTGTTTAAAATAGATCTGGTTTAGTAGCTAAAAATTCAAATCGATTGGCGTCGCTAGCGTGCCCCACCCGTCACCTTAACCGCACTCGCACCGAACATGGCGCTTACGCATCAACCAATAAGAAATTGTCATTTTTGGCGCGCGTAAATGGAGCGTTGTGATTGGTTAAGACTTTGCTGCAGTTTTCGAAAATAAGACTTCAGCGCAGCTACATTGGTGTTACTTATAAAAGTGGTAAGACATCATCATCAGCCCATTTAAGTCCCCACTGCTGGGGCACGGGCCCCAACTTACGATAAACGCTTATTTATTTGAACACAAATCTGCTGCTACCAGCACTCTGCCAACTTTGTTATAGATGCCAGATTTTTTTTGTCCAAAGCTGTCGCTTCGGAGTACCATTTTCCAGGATTTGTGTAGTCTGGTAATTACAAGGAAGCGACTGCCGTCTGACCTTCGCTTGTTGGGGAACCAGACCTACTGGATCACGGTTACAACCTGTGCGGATAAAGAATGGGATCAGAAATGGCGGCGCATCTATTCACTTCTCGCTCGCTCAATATTTGCGTCTATACTCACACCCCACGAGTGCGAGTATAGACGCAAATAGTGTGCGAGCGAGAAGTGAATAGATGCGCCGCCATTTCTGATCCCATTCTTTATCCCTGTGCGGATACAGAATTTGTACACGAGTTCAGAATCATTATCTCAAAATATTGTAGGTATCATCAATTATTAAGAAACTATCCGAGAGGTGCAGGTTCCCTCACGATGTTTTCCCTCACCTGAAACTCACACCAGACATCTTTCTCAAATCGTCAGTCTATCGCGCCGCGGAAGTCCAATACTACGTTTACCCACGTGGCGACCACTCTACTCCAGTACCTACGTGTCAACTCTATGGCACAGATATTACACGGTCCATCAGTGCATCTTGAACCCACCTTGACTTCAGCGTGCTGATCTTGCGTACAATGTCTATGAGTTTAGTTCTATGAGCAATAACTTTGATCAATCAATCAAAAATCAAAATCAAATAATTCTTTATTTGCATATGCTTGTACACAGCACTTACAAATGGTCACACATTTGAATGATTTAAGACTATTTATAAGTACTTATGTAATAATTTACATGTTAATACATATATATGTTGATACATAAAATATACTAAAAAAAGTAAATAATCATAATGCGATTCTACCACCGGTTTTGGTTTATTATCCTCATACCAAGTCATACAGTCTAATGCAATACAAACTAGAATGAAGCAAATTAAAAGCTAAATATGAGGTAAACCGAAGCGGACCAGTCCCCAAAGGTGGCACCTGTTCACAAGTATGACGTACGAGTATGTGTCAGCCATCATTTCACTCAACCATATTAGAGGGAATGTAATGACCCGCCACATAGCGCCACCACCTCAGTGACATTTGAGTGAGCATGACTACTTAGGTTCTCCTTATAGGTCACAGAGTACTTGATCCAATACTAATAAACTGCATGACGAGGTGTACAATAGTAGGTGGTTTGCATCTTGTCAATTGTTTGATTAATCAATACTAATCAATTTGTATACAATAATAAATGCTGCTAAGCCTAATTTATTAAAATTGATTAATTATATAAAAATAATGATTCCAGTAAATATTCATAAAATTCGACGACCCGTTTGGAACAGTGGTAGTGAACGCTGCCTTTGGTCCAAGGGTTGCGGGTTCGATCCCCGCACTGTACAAACATTTGTGTGTATGAACATGTCTGTTTGTGTTGGTCTGGGTGTTTCCCATGTATTATAAGTATGTATTTACAAAAGAAAAGTATTATACATATGTATATATTTGTAATCCCACTGTTGGTTCTGATATCCGTAACACAGGTGCTTGAGCTACCTATCTCGGAGTCAGTTCAATGTATGTGACGTTTATATATATTAATTACTACATGTGTGCAGGCACGGAGGTCATTATGTGGTGAGGTCATTATGATCCAAACTTTATACACACTTGTGGTCAGCTCCGGTCTCCACATTTAGCTCCGAGTAGTGGGCCATATTATGAGGCCTAAAGTTGAGTCGACTGTTAAAAGTAACGACTTTTAGATACAATTCTGATTGTATCTGTCAATGCTATAAATACCTACTCGAAGTTTTTTATTGCTAAAATACCTGATGCCATCGTCCATCGTCAGCCCATTTCAGTCCCCACTGCTGGAGCACGGGCCTCCCTCACATGAGGGGTAATTGCCATACTCACCACGCTTGGCAGACGGGTTGGCGAGGGTTTTGGTATAAATGCAGAGTTTTCCTTCTCTGGGTGCTGATGATCATGCCAGCAACTTTACCTTAGTCGCCTTTTACGACACCTCGGTAAGAGTGAGGGTGGCCTATTCTACTCTGCCGGGGACCACACGGCCCAAATACCTGATGCGGCCCATCTGAAATGGCAGCTCATAGAACTATCTAGGTACCATAATAATAAATAACATAGTAAATCATGGTGGTGGGTATTTATATTTATTCTGTGGTGGTGGTAAATATGAGAATACTATAGTTAGATATCTCTACAAAAACTGAATCTGTTTGAGATACCTTGGGCTCCAAAGAAACATCTTTGGACGCAACCGGGTACTACATGCTAAGAGGAGGAGGCGTAAGTACCTCTCATCATCATCATCATTTCAGCCACTGCTGGACTTAGGCTTGCCCCAAAGTTCTCCACACAGTTCGGTTCTGCGCCGCCGGCATCCAATAGATTCCCGCGACCTTCACCAGAACGTCGGTCCACCTTGTGGGGGGCCTGCCACGTAATGTACGTAAAGTATGTCTAACAGAGGTTAGACATACTTTAAGTACATTACGTATGATGAGAGCATCATCATCATCAGCTTATTTAAGTCCCCACTGCTAGGGCACGGGCCTCCCTCAATCACATGAGGGGTAATTGCCATACTCACCACGCTTGGCAGACGGTTTGGCGAGGGTTTTGATATAAATGCAGAGTTTTCCTTCTCTGGGTGCTGATGATCATGCCAGCAACTTTACCTTAGTCGCCTTTTACGACACCTCGGTAAGAGTGAGGGTGGCCTATTCTACTCTGGCGGGGACCACACGGTCTAACCTCTACAAAAATGTTATTCCTTCATAAATACATTTTACCGCAATTAATTAAAAATCACTTTACCTCGCTCGTGGCCAAACTACGCCCGCTTAAGCTACTTGCAGTAAGTAGGCATTATCTAATATTTTTTATTTACTGTCAGGATGAAAATCAGTTAAAAATAGCAGTGAGTGGTATTAATCGCAGGCATTAATTAGTTGTTTTAATGCGCGTCTGTCGTGATGGAGGCCATGTTTGCTCGTAATTACGAAGTGAACGCAGGCTTTGTAGTCTAGGGGACAGAAGTAGAAGTTAAAATGACTTTAAATACATGGTACGTGTTGAGACACGATAGGTACAGTCTACTACAGATGTAAGTGTTTTGGCATTGAATAAACTATTTTATATTTATTACTCCAACTTATAATGATGGGCAAATTTGATGGGAAGAGGCGTCCTGGACGTAGAAAAATCGTGGTTACGAAACATACGGGAGTGGATCGGAATCACCAGCGTGGAAGAACTTTTCCGTCTCGCAAAAGATAAAGAGAAATTCTGGAAACTAGCGGCCAACCTTCAAGACTGAAGAGGCACCCGAAGATGACTTTAAATAATGTTTTAATATTTTTTCAGATGGATATCGTAGGTCCACTCGTCGCAAAGACGGTCAGATTGGATCATGATGACCTGTTTCTGCTTCAGGACAATTGACCGGTTTTAAAAATGACGATTAAGTTAAATTAAAACAAACTTAGTAAACATTTTATGGTTTATCGGTTTTCAATGTACGGACTGCCATACAAATACATGTTTACAAATCTGCCAAAGTTTTCAATCGATTCTGACACTAATGTCAAATACGTTTGTTTTAATATCAATTGAAGATTAGTAAATATCAAAGCAGTTATTCAGTCAGCATCCTTTCGCCCTATACCCAGGTTATGTGGGGTCGGCGCAATACGTCTTCTTCTTACATACGTTCCTGTCATTGGTCTTCGAATATCAATTTCTTTTAATAATAATAATAATTTGTTTATTTCAGGCAACAAGATACATTTAAAAATGTTGTATTGGCCCATATAATTACTACGTGCGGCGCGTAGAGTCAGCTGGTAGCCGTCCTCGAAACTTCCGAAAGACAACTCCCTGCGGCCAGAAGTCTTCCCTAATAAAGGTCGCCAGGAAATGGGTCGGTACTCTCACCACAAATGAGCTAAAGTTCACTTTGTGGCGAGACTCCAACCAGCTCGACCCTCAGCGTCCAGTTAGACTTCTTTCGCACATAGTCTACGACTCCTTCGACCTTGCACAGTGCCTCGGTGGTTACAGCTGACGGGCTTCTTCCTTTCCGCCACCTTAATAAAGCCCTCATCATCGCACTTATTCTTCGGTGGACACAATGTTGGTGTCACCTTCGGTTTCTTCCCATTTGATTGTTGATGCTGAGGTGATGCGGCAGCAACCGCAGCATAAGCACGGGTCGGGGGCTCCGTGCCAACCGCTGATGTCGGCTCCACGGCGGAGCGTGCGGCGGTGGAGCGGGCGTTTTAACCTGTCATTCTTTTCACAATCCATCCATCTCATTTTTGGCCTTCCTCTGATCCTCCACCCACCATCATTCATAATCATCACTCTTTTCGTTGCATGCTCTTTATCTCTTCTCGCAACTAAATGGAAAATAATCATATCACACGAAATAGTAGATACTTAATCTATTGATGAATTGTGATCTTTATCATATTTATATAAACACATCGGAATTCCATATCAGTTAACGATGGTCAAAGAGTTGGCAGCGCACTTGTGACTCCATCGGTGTTGCGGATGTCAATGGGCTTTGGCAATCGCTTACCATGTTGGTCCATTTGTTCGTCTGCCACCTGTCACATAAAAAAAACGAAAAGAAATCTGTTATTTTTATGTCGGTGCACCCAGGCTCCAGGTCTAGCCCATAACAGTTATTACAAGTAGCATTAATCTGCTGTGATTCGGTTAGAACGAGCACCGAATGCAAATCACCGACTAATTGTTATGACTATTTACTAACTAAATGTAACTATTTATGAATTACGGAGTTTGAAAGCGCGGGTAATAGGGTTCTTTACCTTTTTATTATGTTTGACTGTGTTTTTATCAGTAATAAGTTCTATTACCTATACTAGAAGCAAATATTCGTGGCAGACAGAGTCACATATATTTTTATGGGAGAGGTGGTAGGCCAGCAGACCGATCACATGGACACTCGCGACACCAATAGAGTCACAAGTGTGCTGCAAACCTTTAAACCCCCCTTTCCCCCGGATTGGGCCTACCAGTACCCTCACTCATGCAGTGAAATACAGCACAGTGCTACTTCACGCCGGTTTTCTGTGCGGCCGTGGTATCACTCGTCGAGCCGGCCCATTCATGCCGAAGCAAGGCTCTCCCAAGGTCATATTTAATTTCCTAATTAATAATGAATGATATAATGAGAGTTAAGTTGTTCAAAATGGTAGGTAATGGTTATACTCGAGCTAAAGACTCTTGACAATCGGTGTCATATTTAATTAATTTGTAAACTAATATCTTGATTAGTTACATCCCTGGACTATTTTAGTTCATGTTACAACCCAAAAACTGTTGTTGTTTCCCTTATAAGAAACTTGACTAAAATAGGAAGTTTAATTTTTAATTTATTATAAGCTAAGTACCTATTATTGTAATAAAATAAAAGCTTGTTTTAAAATATTTTTTCATGTATTCAGATATTAGGACGAAATCTCAGAGAACAGAAGCTTAGTGATTTGGCGATGAATCTTACGATTTTGTGAGTCCTTTTATTTGTACCTGATCACGTTATTATAAAAAGTTCGTCTCGGTAAACTTACTGTAAGGCGCCCTCAGGCCAGATTGAGTGACGATCTGCGCAGGATGGCTGGCTGGAGCTGGATGCGAGTAGCCAAACATCGATCGGAGTGTGAACATTAGGGGAGGCCTATGTCCAACAGTGGAGTGCAACAGGCAGATGATTGTGATGATTTGGTACAAAACGCAGTTAAATTATTAACGTAGATAGATAGATAGATACACTTTATTGCACAAAATTTACAGATCTTAGTCTATGTTATTATACTAAAACAATGTAGGTGGTCTTATCGCTAATAGCGATAAGACCGCCTAATCCAGACAACCTCAGGGTAGAGGAAAAGTATAGCGAATTAAGAAAAGGGGTAAGGCAGGCAGTGCAAGTCAGAAAAAGAAAAAAAAGACATTGTATAAATACGAGTATGTGTTAAACAGTGAAATACTTGTTAACAGCGCCATCTGTATCACGCCGCCATAATTAAGTAACAAAACCAAATTCATTGTAATCGATTGAGCGCCATCTGTCTAAGATAAAAATAAATAAAAACCTTTTTTTTACATCATCTTGTAATGTACGCATCAAGAGCTAGGTCGTCCTTTAATTAATAAATCTAATTTGTACATAAAGGTAGTTAATTATTATTGCTACCTGGGCACACACCACCTTATCACCAGTACATATACATTATATTAAATAAATATATTACTAGCAATAATACATACATACATAGTAAATTACAAAACAAATAAACATACAAACTAATAGTTACGAGTACGACCCGTTTGGAACAGTGGTAGTGGACGCTGCCTTTGGTCCAAGGGTTGCCGGTTCGATCCCCGCACTGTACAAAAAAGGTAAAGCTGCTGGCATGATCATCAGCACCCAGAGAAGGAAAACTCTGCATTTATATCAAAACCCTCGCCAACCCGTCTGCCAAGCGTGGTGAGTATGGCAATTACCCCTCATGTGATTGAGGGAGGCCCGTGCCCCAGCAGTGGGGGCTTAAATGGGCTGATGATGATGATGATGACTGTACAAGTGCATGAACATGTCTGTTTGTATTGGTCTGGGTGTTTTCTATGTATTATAAGTATGTATTTACAAAAGAAAAGTATTATATGTATATATTTGTAATCCCACTGTTGATTCTGATATCCGTAACACAGGTGCTTGAGCTACCTATCTCGAAGTCAGACCAATGTACGTGATGTTGTGACATATTTATTATATAGTTACGTACTAAAGCTCATGCCATCCCATTCCAACTCGCAATGTTAAAAGAGGCTAAAACAATTCAAATCACCAATCTTACTGACTCGACATCACATAGTTTAAAAGAACGATTTGTAAATGTCTAATTTTCATCACGCGACCCACTCACCTACCCCTAGCCTTGTATTATATAAAACTTCATAATGATAAAAAGATCTTATCAATGTTAACTGTCACGTTAAAACCTACAGAAAATAAAAGTCCGTATTAATTTAAAAAATGCAAATGGCTACAAAAATTTGTGATGATTTCACAAATAAACAATTCATTCAATCATTGCCCGAAACAAACGCGGCGCTTAGCGCGAGTTGCGGTCGTAATTTACCGCGAGTTATGACCGCCGAGATAGCTGTGACTGATGTTCAACCGCGAGTACCAACTAATACAGTAAAGAACCAATTGCGTTTTTAAAAATAGGTATGTTTTATTTAAAATTGGATTGCAGGTAGTTATGGTTTATGAATTCTAGTGAAAAATTAAAAGCGCGAGCCGCGGTCGCAATTTACCGTGAGTTAAGACTGTCGAGAAAGCTGTGACTGATGCTACCGCGATTACCAACGAACACAATACGCAAGTCTTTTTTTTAGTGTCACATTATTAGCTCACCTTAGGCTTTTGGTAAGCAAAAGGATAGCCCTTGTAATTATAATTGACGTGTTGGCACGGAATCACATCTGTTTGACTCTGCCATACTCGCCCGCGGGGCAAGGGGCTACAAGACCGTCAACTTACGGACTCCGGGCTGACACTAAGAATTTCTTCTGGCCCCACCCAGGGATCGAACCCGGGACCGGTTTAAAGCGCGACTCACTACCCACTGCGCGATCGAGGCAGTCAACTTAGAAATTATTTTTAAGTCATCATCATCATCATCAGCCCATTTAAGTCCCCACTGCTGGGGCACGGGCCTCCCTCAATCACATGAGGGGTAATTGCCATACTCACCACGCTTGGCAGACGGGTTGGCGAGGGTTTTGATAAAAATGCAGAGATTTCCTTCTCTGGGTGCTGATGATCATGCCAGCAGCTTTACCTTAGTCGCCTTTTACGACACCTTTCTCAGTGTCAGCCCGGAGTCTGGAAGTTGGCGATCTTGTACCCCTGTGCCTCGGAAAGCACGTTAAGCTGTTGGTTCTGCGCCCGAACTCTCTCCGGTAGTGTTACAGTATTGTCCCATCGGAATATGAAGGCAAGGGAATAGAGAGTGCACTTGTGTTTGCGGACACACTTGAGCTCTATAATATATCCTGCGTACGTGGCTGATCGTTGAGATTAGCCGCCGTAGCCGTAATCAGTTGGAGAATATTAAGTGGCATAACATAGTCCCTACCAGGAACTATTTTCATACCCGCGTAATGCTCATGAATTTTAATTATGTTTTGTAGAACGCGTGTTCCTACAAATAGGAATAATTTCATTCATATTTCGAATTGTTTTACTTATCCACTTTACGCTTGCAGTTGAAGATAACTCAATGTATTTCATAAATTAAAATACTTTCTCAACTTGACGAGGACAAGAGACAAAACATGGTAATTTTAAATGAAACCGAAAAAATTAAACTATTGTTAGATACAAAAACAATTCACAAAAAACAATTAACAGAAAAACAAAATCACAAAAAACAATTTACAGAAAAACAATATCGAAAAACAAAGTGAACAATGTGTCAATATCAGCCGCAGAACCGACAACCGATGAGGTAAATAAGTTCTAGAGTGGAGACCGCGTCTTGGCAAACGTAATGTAGGGCGCCCTCTGGCTAGGTGGAGGGACGATCTGCGCAGGATGGCTGGCAAGAGCTGGATGCGAAAGTCATGGATAGATCATGGTGGCGAACAATTGGAGAGGCCTACGTTCAGCAGTGGACTGCGATAGGCTGATGATGAAGAGAAGATTGAAGTGGAGTTGGGCTGGACACGTAGCGCGGATGAGCATGGACCGTTGGACGAGACGGGTCGTTGAGTGGAGACCCTGTGAGCACACCATACCGTGAGGCCCACTCAAGCGATGGACTGACGATATTAAGGAACACGCGGGCGTAAAATGACCAGGGCGTCTAACCGGTACGCATGGAACAAGATGGGAGAGGTCTATATCCAAAAGTGGCTGAGTAATGGCTGAAGATGATGATGAAGTAGTTATTTACGATATACCTCGACGGTTTGACTTTATACAGTAACAACCCGTCACTTTGGCATGTAGAGAAGAGTAATACCAGATACCACGGTCGCACAGAAAATTGGGGGTGAAACAACGTGCCGTGTTACACCGAGTAAGCCCCGATTCGACCAATCCTTATCCGTGGATAAATCTACGGTATAACGTCAGATTTTATACAATGACAGCGCTATACCTCACTCACGCATACGTGGGAGCTGTCATATCCGTGACATAGCAGACAGACTGCTGGATAGTGGCCTACGTTGGTAGGGTCATGTTCTGCGAAAATCGGACAGCTACGTGCGAAACAAATGTCTGGCCATGCCACCACCGCCGGGTCCCGGCAGAAGGGGTAGACCTTAAAAGGGATGTGGCTTGACGTCGTAAGGGATGACATCATCATCATCAGCCCATTTAAGGCTCCACTGCTGGGGCACAGGCCTCCCTTCAATCACATGAGGGGTAATTGCCATACTCACCACGCTTGGCAGACGAGTTGGCGAGGGTTTTGATATAAATGCAGAGTTTTCCTTCTCTGGGTGCTGATGATCATGCCAGCAGCTTTACCTTAGTCGCCTTTTACGACACCTCGGCAAGAGTGAGGGTGGTCTATTCTACTCTGCCGGGGACCACACGGCCACAAGGCAAGGGATGCATCAACTGACCACTATGGATGCACAAGACTGCGCAAAGTGGAGGAATTGAAGTAGGAAAACGGACCCCGGCCAACCGGGACAAAACGCTAAGATGATGAATAAATAATGAATGAATGAATAAATCTTTATTTGATACAATCAGTACAAAGAACATACAGATAATATGTAATACAACAAAACAATAACAAAAATAGATTTAAATGAAAAAAAAAATTATGATGATGATGACAGCGCTATACCATAGATAGCTCACAGAAAACTGGCGTGAAGCAACACTGTGCTGTGTTTCGCTGCATGAGTGAGGGTACCGGAGGCCCGATCTGGGGGCAAAGGGAGTTTCAAAGGTTGGCAGCGCACTTGTGACTCTAGTGGTGTCTAAGGGCGGCGGCAAGCACTTACCATCAGGCGATCCGTTAAAACCACATTAAAAAAAAGAGCGCCTCGAGTCTATAGGTAGTGGCAGTCGGTTTTTTTTTGTGACAATTTTGAACAACTGCTATACATCATTCATTATTATTAATGAATGAATACTCTACCATCTGTCGAGTTGTTTCGTTCGTATTCTTCAAGAAAGTATGTTTATCACAGTTCACCAAACCATCAGAAACTTTTCTCCAACTTTAATTTGCTCCAAAAAGGCGAACTGTCTGGTCTGGGGTCCCCGGCCCCCGGGGGCGGGGGCAATAACATGTTAATGCGCCGTTTGAGCGCTAATCGAGCGCGCCGCGACTATTCATTTCGTTACGAATGGAGTGCCACGGGTTATTGGGGGCGCACCATTTTTGTGGCGCACCAAAATTGTGACACGATAAAATTGAACTTATGTAAACTATTCATATTGTCGAGCGGTTTGTATAAGAGCGCACCAATTTAGTAGCGTACGAAATACACACACACACTTAAATTGTAACACAGTAAAACGCAACTAATGTAAACTATTCATAGAGTCGACCGGTTTGTATTTTTGAAGCGGATGAAAGGATCGAATTATAATGCAAGGGAATCATAACGCAATAAAATAAAATGTAAACTATTCATATTGTTGGGAAAGACTGGAGTCGTCGACCGGTTTATATGGGGCCGCATCAATTTTGAAGCGGTACCTACAGGGATGTGCACCAATATGTTAAACATGGAGTCGCTCGGGTTTCGAGGGAGGGTATTCGTTCTCAATACCAATTTTTTTTGTAACAATTGTCGTTATTGGAGTCTTCAAGAAACAACTTGAGGTCCTAAATAAATAAATAATAAATTGGTGCGCTTACAGAAATAGGTATAAGTGTAGACGGCTACACAATGGAATAGAACAATAGTCAGATTTATTTATACCAGTCTCAACTATATTTTGTTTGACACTTAGGTGAGAAAAGGACGTAGAAAATTGAAAGATTGTATTGTGTGTCTAAAGTACCTACTTATTCTTCTTGCGCCCAATCACGTAAACTGTACTTCGCTCTAAAAAGACGAATGGACCCGGGAATCGAAGCGGGAAACTTGCGCGATTGGGCGCCACTCCCTTAACTTTTACACCATCGACGTCGTCTGTTATGTTGTTGAAGAGATTTTTTTTATTGTGGCCCAGTATATTGGCTCTCCTCAGCCTGCTGGTAAGCAAGTGTAGAGCCCACGTTGCAATTACAACAGAAGCGATGTCAAGGCATCACCTCCGTTGGGACTCCCATACTTGTCCGCGAGATGCTTCTTCACGCTTCGTTTGAAGGAATCCATATTGTAAGAAGTAGGAAATATATGCGCCGGCAACGAGCTCCATTTCTCAATGTTGCGGTTTAAGTTAGGCGGCTGGGTGCCCTTGACTGAAGAAAGCTACACTGGCGTGCCTCCTGCTTGTGGGTGGGGTGGTGCTAGGCTTCGAGCTATGAGCCTATGCCATAATCGGACTTTCAGTGTACGGAATGAAAAGCCCCAGGTGTTTTAATTGGTAGGCACCTGGGATTCTCTCAGGGGAGAGCCCAACACTACCCTTCGGCCTCCCGGCTGGAGAGTGTGCATAAAGGGCGGCCTCTTAGGCGGCGACGTCAGCCCATTGCATCCCGGGCCGGCGGCATTTCACCTGGGTAAAAAAAAGGTGGCTGGGTGCACTATAAAATAATAATATCCACCCACCGATTACGGATACGGCGGCCAATCTTAACGATCAGCCACGTACGCTGGGTATATTATGGTGCTCAAGTGTGTGCGCAAACACAAGTGCACTCTCCATCCCCTTAACTTCATGTTCCGATAGGACACTAATGTGACACCGTCACACACCGACATACACACTACCCAAGTAACACAGGATGCATTATTAATTAAATAATAGTGAATTTATTAGGACTTGAGGTCTGTATAAACTCTTATTTAAATTCACCGAGCGTCTTAAAGCTTTATATCGGCGCCTGAAAACTATTATAATGCTTTCCACTGTATACCGATTGGATAATAGCATATTAGAATGTTTTTGTAAATCTTGTAGTTTTAGTGCAGCAAGTCTCAACACAAATAAAAAGCTTTCAGATATTTTAGTGCATCTGGTTTCATAATAGCATGTTTAAGTAATAACTATATGCTTAATGCTACTTGGTAGCAAAAACGTGAACAATAATAATGTTAAGTATTATCCTCTGTACAGCTTTTAGCTATTTTTAGTGCCTTTGGGTTTACAATAGCATTATTCGTAACAAGATGATGCATAGCTCTGCATAATAGCAAAACTTTATACCTTTATAATGCAAAGTAATGCCTTTATACATCTTTAAGCTGTTTTTAAAGCCATTTGTTGTGTAAATGTATTTTAAGTGGTAAGTAAATGCTTTGAGCTGCCAAAAAGTACAAACATTAATCAAAATAGTGCTTGCATTAATAAAAAAGGAAATTGTGCTCATTGTACAGCTTACAGCTTAATAATCAGATACACGTGAGTAATTTATTATGGAGCAATGATGTACTGTGGTGCGCGATGCTGTCTGTATTTGCAGCATATATATTTCAAAATGTTGAAGAAATCGTTCAAAACAAAAGTGAGAACAGGGGGAATCAGGCGAAAAATATCAAAGGAATATGCAAGAATTATGTCTTTGAATCCGATCAATGCAGAACAAAAAGCATCGTGTCAAGTGAGTTTTGGCAATATAACAGAAGGTTCCGTAGGTCATATAGAATCTGCAAATGGACACGATTCGAAATCACTGTGCTTAGAAAATAATATTGAGAATAAAAATATTCAACAAAAATGTGTTAATTCCTGCCCACTTGATTTTGCTGAAAATGTGAGACCTGAGAGTTCTGACGAAGAAGATGACAAAGATATGGATAAATATGTGATATGTTCTTCGTTTCGTGAAAATATACGAAAATGGGCTATTGAAAGGAATATTAATCATATAGCTATAAAAGATCTCGCGAAAATTATGAATGGGTTGATTCCGGAAATATTACCTATGGATCCGAGAACTATTTTAAAAACACTCAGAATTGTCAATATAAAAAAATTGAAGGCGGTGAATATTGGCATAACGGAATTATTGAAAATTTAACTTTGCTATTGGAAAACTGGGCAGATGTTCCAGGAAATATATCTTTAAATTTTAATTTTGACGGTTTACCAATTTACAAAAGCTCCAAAAAGGAATTTTGGCCAATACTCTGTAACATTACTGAAAATCCTGACATTAAACCTTTAGTGGTTGGAATATACTACGGTATTGGAAAACCGAAAAATTTAACAGCTTATTTGGAAGACTTTGTCACTGAAATTGGTCGTTTATAAGAAGAGGGAATTCTTTTAAAAGTGTCTGCTAAGAAAGTTACAGTAAAGACCAGATGTTTAGTTTGTGATTCACCTGCCAGAGCTTTCATAAAAGGTATTAATATGTCTATAATTTTCTATATGTTGTTAAATTTCCCGGTACACCATTATATTCTACTTACCATTGAAACTGTTGGCTTATTCTCAAATCCATCATTCGATTCGTTTAATACGTAAGCACGTTGCGACGGATTTGTGGATAAGTCTACCAAAACAATCATCAAATTTATATAATTATACTATTTTTATTTTTCAGGTGTTTGTAACTTTAGGCTGCATGAAGTGTGTTACTGTAGGTGAATATTCTCACAATTCACACACTGTCACTTTTCCTGACACAAGTTGTTCCGAGAGAACAAACGATGGTTTTCGAAATAAGATTTATGGGGCACACTATAAGAATGATTCTCCATTGCTTAATCTTCCAATAGATATGGTAAAGGATTTCCCTGTTAGTGATTCACTGCATTTAATTGACCTAGGAATCATGAAGAGGATACTAATTGGATGGCGTGATGGTAATTTCGGCAAACTTTTAACTAAATGGCGTGCTAAAGATTTTGAAGTAGTAACAAATTTCTTATGCAAATGCAAGTTACCATCTGAAATTCATCGAGCAGTGCGAGGTCTAGACTATCTGGCCTTTTGGAAAGGATCTGAATATAGAACTTTTTTGTTCTATCTTAGTATTATCATATTGCCAGATGTACTTACAAGCGAGATATTTTCACACTTTCTAAAGTTGTACTGTGGGATTACAATTTGTTCGACAGAATGTTATCAGCACTTGCTGCCATTAGCTAAAGAACTACTTGAAGATTTTGTCAAGCATTACAAAGACTTTTATGGAACGGACTATGTTACTAGTAACGTGCACAATTTAATCCACGTAACTGCTGAAGTTGAACGATTTGGACCTTTATACTCTTTCAGTGCTTATCCTTTCGAGAATGAGCTATATAGTATTAAAAGATTACTAAGAAGTGGAAAGGATCCGCTATCGCAAATAGCAAACAGAATAATTGAAAGGTCTACAGAACTTAATGTTATAAGTCATGAGTTAAGTGAGAAACTAGACTACCCGTATCTAAAGGCAGGTAGAAATAATTGCAATGCACTTTTTTTAAGACATAGTTGAAATCAAAGATATAGTTCAAGAACCTAATGGAATTTGTATAAATGGCATAAAATTAAGTAAGAAAGTTAATGTGTTTACGTATCCCATAAAATCTTCACATTTACATATTTATAAAGTAAGAAATGAAGATGGTACTAATAGATATGATAATATAGTCCTTGATCCTAAAGACCTAAAATGTAAATTAGTATGTTTGCATCATCGTGAATATTTATATTTTATACCACTTTTGCATACGTACCAATAAAAAACGTTATCTCAATTACTTAAGCTTTTTATTTATGTAGATATAGGGTATTTAACAATTTCTTTTGCATACTTTCCTAAGCAGAAAACCAAGTTGTTGGCCATAAGTTCGAATGAAATTTCTTCTTGATTTTGAACTAAAGTTGTCCGGGGTGCGTCGTTCATGTCTGTGTCTGAATTTTGTTGCATTATTGATAATTCAGCTTCGGCAAGTTGAAAATGCAGGATATTAACCTCCATTCTTTCTTATCTGGTTTGGATGGCTCATCTTTTATTAATTTCTGCTGTGCTTTTTTTAGGCGGCCACCACAGGTTGCCTTTTTCCTCCCATAAAGAAGGCACGATAGCGAGTATGATTTTCTCCCTTTCTATAGTCTGAACTATTTTGAATGGCATTTTATGGGCTAGTATAATTTTTCCTGAAAGTAAAAAAAGCATATTAATAATAAAAACATTACCTACCCCTAAAAAAGATGTGAAGTTTTAGTTATACTAGTAACTATAGGTAGGTATTTTGGTTTTAACCGTCCTAAAGTTTAAAGTTAATTTGGGTACCTGACAGCTGATTACAACACAATGAATGAAAAAAATAATGGCCCTTTTTATAATTGGCTAGATTATTTTTAACTTATAATGAAGCGTGATACGCGTGAGCACAACCGCTACCCATGTGAGTCGCTCACAACTGGTTTGATTGAATTGACAAAATCAATTCCAATGCGGTATACTCTGCGCGTGCGCGTGCGACAGCATGATACTTATGTGAGATAGATACAGCGTAAATACGCCCAACGAAAATAACCTGTCACTGGTATTTCCGACAAATTTGTACAAATATAGGCTGATAATAATCACTATAATCAGTCTTCAGGGGTAGGTCTGTGTACAGTCACGTACCAACCCTAGAAGAAAAAACTTATGCACTTTTTTTTTGTTGAGAGCCTTAGATTATAATGATGTATTATTATTATGTGATGTAGATATATAATTTGTTCGCATTTTTACTTACACAAAACTATGAAATGGGTTTTATTATTTTGCTTAATATCCCCAAAATTGCATTAAAAATGGCATTATTTTAGTAGACATCAAGTTAACTGGCATACCAGTGAACCCATATAAAACTACTCAATAGACTATTGCACTGCAGTGATTCATTAAAATTCTAATATTTAGCTCCTGGCTTAATAATTTTTCACGTGTGACTATCTATTCTGCTGGCGGCATTAATTAGAGTTTAAAAAAGCTCACCGGCCTGCTATACATTCGACACCATTTTGTAATTATTTTATAACCTTAAAATATTATCATTTGGACTTATTATAAAGTAATAAACGTACCTATTTTTAAGTTATATCTCAATTTGATATTGTCCAACTAATACTTTTATATTAATTTATGCAAAATTCGCTCTATACTAGAAATACACACTTTCGTTTGTTTCTGCATACATATCTGTAAACAATATTATACATTAAAATCGCTAAATATCCCAGGCGCGTCAAAATTTCCAATGAAACTAATATAGATATTTACAGTAAACTTCATTGCGCAGTAATATTTGAAGGTAAAAATCATCGAAAAGGTCAAAAACTTACCGAGTACGACTATAAATTCTGCATTTTTGTTACTCACTCAGTTTTGTGATTTCATCACGGATAAATAAAATAAATCACACCAGTGTATATTATTAAAACATTTAAGAACCGCGTATTAGAGGCGATTTTGCATTGACATAGGCTTTATTTTAAATGCTAACTGTGAACACTTAAGCAGCTTTAATAATTGTTTTAGCACTTTCTAATGTTATTTTAATGCTTTTGTAATGCAATTAACATCTTCATTATCAATTTATTGCTAGTTTAATGCTTTTCTAATGCGGATAGCGACTTTATTGCCGTAATAATGCTTCTCTAGTGCGATTGACACTTTTTTTTACCATAATAATACTGAAATAATGTGCCTGTAATGCAATTAAACAAGCTATGTGAATCTATTTAAGATTAAAAACTGTTTAATTTGTGCCCAAATCAGCATTACAGTAACCGTATAAACGTTTGTAATGCCACTATAATGTGAACATAAAATGCGAAAACCAAACAGAAATGCTGTTAACGGGCCAATATACTGTGACGCTTCGGCATGAGTGAGCCGGCTCGACTGGAGTGATACCACGCCTGAAAATCGGCGTGAAGCAGCACTGTGTCACAGCGTAAGTGAGGGTCCCGGAGGCTCAATCCGGGGGAAAGGGGGTTTAAAGGTTGGCAGCGCATTTGTGACTCCACTGGTGTCGCGAGTGTCCATGGGCGGCGGCAATCGCTTACCATCAGGCGATCCGTCTGCTCGTCTGCACTACACTTATACTTACACTATACTTATTAAAAAAAAATCCAGCGCCATGTAAACCTAGAGCTTCGATCCAGCAATCGACTGAGCGATAAACAATAAGTAACCGACTTCAGAAAAGGAGGAGGTTCTCAATTTGTCGGGATTCTTTTTTTTGTATAAAATTGCTAATACTTATTTTTAACCCTTCGCATACTTAACCGGACCGGATGGCGCAATTGGTAGTGACCCTGCCGTGTCGTGGGTTCGATCCCCACCCTGGACAAACATTCGTGCGATGAACACTTGTGTTTGTTCGGTGTCTGGGTGTAATATATGTATTTAAGTATATATTTGTGTTCCTCTCTTGTCTGATATCTGTAACACAAGTGCTTAAGCTACTTAGTACGGAATCAGGTCAACATATGATATGTTGTGAGAATTATTATTATTATTATTATAACAGTACACTCGAAAATATGTGTTAGTGAACTCGACGCCGTGTGTACTGTGGTAAAATGGTAGGAACTGTTAAAATGTTTTTAGTGGTTTTGTTTATAGTGATTAGTGACAAAGTAAGAACCATGTAGATAGATAGGTAGTTAAAACGTTTATTCTGCTACACAAAATTATACAATTTCATAATCAAGATGTAAACACTACTTAATACTTTAATTTTAGAGTTAGCCAAATATAAGCAATTAATAAAAGACAGCATACTCGCAAGCCACGATGGTGATTTTCAAACGGCGGCCTTAGGCTGCGTGGTTAGTGGAGCTGCGCGGAGTTGAGCGGAGACTTATAAAAATTGACCAATCACATCGCTCAAAATTCACACCTGGCATGTTTGCGCACGATAGGGTTGGTGGATTTCCCGCCATAATGCGCAAAAGGATTGCGTCGTTACTGCAGCGGGCGCGACAGCGATACGATAACAATATCTTAAGGTGACGGGTAGGGCACATTAGCGACGCCAATCGATTTTAATTTTTGGCTACTAACCCGAATCTAATTTAAACAATATCGGCGTTACAACTTCTTAGCAAACACTTATACTATTTATTAAATAATCATGCACAAATGTTAGGTCCGTTTTTGTACGTGAAAAATTGATTCACGCCAAAAGTGGACCCTTTTGGCGTGAATCAATTTTTCGCGGACGCGTTGGACCCAACATTTTTGCATGGTTATTTAAATAATAGTGTAAGTGTGTGCCGAGAGGTTGTAACCCCGAAATAGTTTAAAATATATCCTGTTTAGGAGCTAAAAATTAAAATTTATTTGTGTCGCCCGTGTGCCCTACCCGTCACCTTAAATAGTGAATGTAACTTTTTGATGCGAATTTTAAAAAAAGGCCTGAATAACGAATAAATAAGTGTTTACAATGTGTTATTTATTGGGTTTTTATTTTGTGATTTACGGATTTTCTTCACCTACGTGCAAACTCTTTAATCCACCACGTAATTTCATACAAATATTTAATCAAATCAAACGTATAGTTTTCAGTTACTCAAAATAAGTATAGCAGTTCCTTATTGGCGACACATATAACAATGAACTTTTGCTCAAAACTTTTTTACATAATGTTACCGTTGGATCGAATTATTTGCACGCAAGTGTAAAATAAGGATTAAATAAATGAAAATGCAAATACGAAAAGACACATTTATTTATCTCTCATTATGTATAGATGATATTTTGTTCATTACTATGTTTATGCTACCACTCATTATATACAATCATTATAAATAATATATAATAAAGAAATTATTTACAACATACCTAAGAGCTAATAGGAAAAGCAAATAATTATAAACCCCAAAATCAATAGATTGTTAAGTTTAGGAGCTACTCAATCATCATTCTATCCCTTTCTAATTCAACTTTGTGACAGTATCAACATTTGGGTATCAGTTTATATTATTCGGGCGTGTAAAGGGTTTTAAGAATTACTTAAGGTGACGGGAAGGGCAAACTAGCGACGCCAATCGATTTGTCGAATCTCTAAATTGTTAAAATAGATCCGGTTTAGTAGCTAAAAATTAAAATCTATTGGCGTCGCTAGTGTGCCCTACCCGTCACCTTAAGTGCGATTAAGACTTAAGACGACACCCTGTTGGTCTAGTGGTTTAAGGACCGGGTCGTGATCTCGGGGTCGTGGGTTCGATTCCCGAACTCGAACATACTTTATCACCAATCCGCATTTGGCAAGCGTGGTGATTAAGCCTAATCCCATCATAGTAGCGATGACTTGATTTGTATGATGGAGGCATTTGCCCTGCAGTAGGACAGTTTATAGGATGATACTTTTTAAGTGCGATTAAATTAAACTCAATAACAACCATTTTGAAATCTAAGATCGATATACATTTTCGTGTAATGTGTGTATGGTACATTTTGTATGGTCCGCATAAAAAACAGAGTATGTATTAAATATTATACCTATAGGTAGCATCATTTACCAAAACATACTTAGATTTTTTATTTTTTGTTCAGCGGACCCCGAGCTCCGAAGCGATTGGGATTGAGAAAATGCGATTTACACATTTTTTATTTTTTTTTTAATAGCCTTCATCATCATCATCATCATTTCAGCCAATAGACGTCCACTGCTGGACATAGGCCTCCCCCAATGTTCTCCACACAGATCGGTCCTGTGCCGCCCGCATCCAATGGATTCCCGCGATCTTCACCAGATCGTCGGTCCACCTTGTGGGGGGCCTGCCACGGCTGCGACTTCCTGTGCGTGGCCTCCACTCCAGGACCTTTCTGCCCCAACGGCCGTCTGTTCTCCTCGCTATGTGCCCTGCCCATTGCCATTTGAGAGTTAATAGCCTTAACATGTAATAAATACAGTTCTTAAAAAGGTTTTTTTACCAGTATCAAATATTTATTTAGAAATTCTATTTACAAGAACATTATTTACATTATACTAACATACAACACGTAATTTTATATTGTGGAAAATATGATGGTACCTAAATGTCCTTATGATCGCCTGAAAACTGGCAACTTATATTTTAATGTTTTTTTTTCTTTGTGATTTTAAATTCCTATATTGTTTTTACTGTGCGTGAATTTTATTTATGTAGGTATATTTAAACGTTAAAGTTGTATAGCTACATCACAATTAGTTGGTAAAATCATATGACACAAGTGTGAATCTGGTAACAATTTTTTCTCGAAAACTTCTCACGCCTTCGCCATCTCACTTTTGTCTAAAGAACTTTTCGCCAAAAAATGTGTTCTCATCTTTAAAAATTAAAGTGTTCCCTACCAGTT
The DNA here is from genome assembly GCA_019059595.1 of Marasmia exigua. Classification (NCBI taxonomy): domain Eukaryota; kingdom Metazoa; phylum Arthropoda; class Insecta; order Lepidoptera; family Crambidae; genus Marasmia; species Marasmia exigua. The sequence continues at coordinate 9,153,151 of CM032485.1, forward strand.
TACAGCTGAATTTACAAATAAAAATACCAATTACAATAAAAATAAAATAAAACTTAATCCTAACTTATGACAAAGTGAAAATAAATATCATAATTTCTTATTTACTTTATATTTATTTTTATACAATAGTTTTAAACTTTACGATCAATCATTTATTACAGGTATTTAAACATTTTTTTGTAAGAAACGTGAAATTAAATTAGATTTTGTGCATTTGTTTTGTCTTTGTGAATGAAGATTACGTTTCTAAAAACTTAGAGTCGCGAGTGTCCATGGGCGGCAGCAATCGCTATCAGGTGATCCATCTGTCACCGATCACATAAAAATAAAATAAAAACTTTGAATAATGTTAAAAAGCATAGGTACAAAACCTATTCCAGAACACAAAAGTAAATCATAGCAAGGAGAACGTTCATCGTTTTATAAGTTTTCTTTTTTTTATTTTTAAATTTGAATTTTGCACTTTGATAAAATAAAAATGAGATGAATGGCTCTCGTTCCATAATTTATGAAGTATGTCATGACAAAAGTAGCAAATTAGTATTCATATCCTCTATCCATCATGATTTCACTAATATTTACATTATTGCTCAGATTTATTATAATAAGTACTATAATAATAAAGTTTAAGTTAAAGTTTTTACCTAGTTTTTTTTTAGGGACACAGGGAGTGAAAAATAATTTTCTACCAGGAAATCATAAACTAAAACATCTGCATAATTTGACTAAACTTTATACATAAACCAATTTGAAGCGTGAATTACAGGCGTGATGCATATAAAATACTAATGACAATATTAGTGCAGTCGGCTGCAAGAAGATGTACCTAAGAGTATCTCGCCACAACACTATACTTTCGTGTAATACCTACATGTGAAGTCAGAAAGCTAGCCATTGTGACAAGGCATTAAAGCGTATACCTAAATATTTTTGCTGTCGACTGTACAATGGCGTGAATAAAAAATTAAGTTAATACAACGTTTTGTGACACATGTATTATCCGATTGCTTGAGCAAGAACTAGGGGTCTACAGTCTTGATCTTGCAATAATATTTTTACTTTTGGTAGTCTTGCATTCTTAAGACCAAGATGAATTTTAGTCAAGATCTTGAAAATTACCCTGCCTTAAGCGAATAGTACATACCTATAAAAAGTGGACACATGTTTTTTTTCTTCTAAATCTGTGGCGTCACTACAAAGTTTACTAAAAATGTACCCCACTTTTAGGCTAACGAACCCCACACACTGGTGTCACTCCATCTTTTCAATTTTAAATGGGCCGGTCTTAATAGGAGGTTTACTTACTACCTATTTATGTTGAAAAAAAAAAGATTTACGGCCCAGTTTTAGGAAAGCACTTACTATATGTAGCCACCTTGACAATTTTCAAACAAAACCAAGGCAAGCGAATATAAACCTTATCCAATACAATTCTAGGGACTATTCAGCATCTAATATTACACCATTTGGAGTCCTTTGCTCAAGCTTTCCACGTGTTCCTTGGCCTTCATCCGGAGGGCTGCTATAGAAGAGGAGCGGGGGTCCGGCGGGGCGGGGGGCGCGGGCGGCGCCGGCGCAGGGGGGGTCAGGTAGCTCGGGTATCCTGATGGGGGGTGGCTGAGGAAACCTGTAAAAAAAAAAACAAAAATTTAAAATTTTATTTATTTATTTTTTATTTTATTTATTTAAAAAAAAGAACACATCATTCATGCGCTAAGCACGGCGACAGCCTCCATCATTGGAAGTTCCACGACGCACTAAGAGATGACAAGATTGTTTTCCAAACAATGACTAGGGGAGGTCTACGCTGCAAAATTCATTCGGTACTCAGCTACAGATACGAATGCACTCGATTGATGCGTCCTCGGAACGTCAACTTGATTTAGATCTGAAAGCCTTTTCTGTTATCTCTGCGTCTGCCTCTTCGCCCTGTTTTTGAGAGAGTGTAGAACTGACAGTAAGACTATATATAGTCATATTGTTACTGTATGTCATCATCATCATCATCAGCCCATTTAAGTCCCCACTGCTGGGGCACGGGCCTCCCTCAGTCACGTGAGGGGTAATTGCCATACTCACTACGCTTGGCAGACGGGTTGGCGAGGGTTTTGATATAAATGCAGAGTTTTCCTTCTCTGGGTGCTGATGATCATGCCAGCAGCTTTACCTTAGTCGCCTTTTACGACACCTCGGTAAGAGTGAGGGTGGCCTATTCTACTCTGCCGGGGACCACACGGTTATTGTATGTACCAATCTAAAATATATAAATAATAAAGTACATAGGTAGTATCTTCGTGAGTTTACTTTTCGACACCCTCTGGAGTACCCATCCATATTACAAAACTTTTTTCTTGACCGTGATTCTAGTGCTACGCTTAGGAATGAATGGGCCAGCTTGACCGGAGTGATACCACGTCCTTACAGAAAACCGACATGAAGTAGCGCGTGCGCAGTTTTTCGACGAGTTATTGACGCGGAGGTCTAATTTCAGAGGTCTTTAGGGCGAGAGTGAACAGGCATCTTTTAGGCAAACGCGTATCATCCTAGACCTCATCGTCGCTTTCCATCAGGTGCGATTGTGGTCAAGCGTTGGCTTTATTGACCAAAAAAAAAAAATTTTTTTTATGTGATATGTGGCAGACAGTAGAGCCACAAATGCGCTGTCAACCTTTAAACCTTTAATTCGGGGGGAAGAGGAAAACTTTAGCAACGCAACTGTGACTCCATTGTTTTGCAGGTGTTTATGGGAGGTGGCAATCGCTGACCGTCAGGTAGACCGTCTCGTTTGCCACCTATCACTTTAAAAAATGCTCTATTGGGTTTTAGGACATACATTGTTCTGCAAAGGCAGGTAGGGGCATGGCACATTGCGCGGAGATCAGACGACCGATGAGGCAGAAAGGTCCTCGAGTGGAGGCCGCATATAACAACAACATATAACTCAAGGTGGGAGGACCGACGATCTGGTGAGGGTTGCAGGAATCCCTTTAATGCGGGCGACACAGGACCGATCTGTGTGGAAATCATTGGAGGAGGCCTACTGTCCAGCAGCGGACGTCAACAGTCATCATCTCAGTCAGTCGCCGTAGTAGCCGTATTCGGTTTGAGGATATTATTATGGACCCGCTCATATGTGCTTACCAGGTAAAGCAGTCAACAATGGAGGAGCCAGCCATGGATCTACCGGCAGGCCGAGACCACTGAGCCTGGGTATCGCGCCGCCACCGCAACCATAGTCCGAGAGGCCGAGACGAGCTGCCTCCATCTTCTCCTGACGACGCCACTTAGCTCGACGGTTTTGGAACCAGACCTGAAGATAGAAAAAAAATGTTAGATTTTTCACCAGGAATGGATTAGCTCGATAACTTTGGTTCTCTGCCGGATCACCTCATTTCTGATTCGATCTCGGAGAGAGACGCTGAGCATTGCTCGTTCCTATAGCCCGCTGAGCGACCTTTTGCTCACCGGATTAGCAAGCTTAAGTGGCAGTGGGCTGGCCATATTAGCCGCAGAACCGACAACCGATGGAGTAAACGGGTTCTGGAGTGGAGACCGCGTCTTGGCAAACGTAATGTAGGGCGCCCTCTGGCTAGGTGGGGGGACGATCTGCGCAGGATGGCTGGCAAGAGCTGGATGCGAGAAGCCATGGATAGATCACAGTGGTGAACAATTGGAGAGGCCTACGTCCAGCAGTGGACTGCGATAGGCTGATGATGATGATGATGATGATGATGATAATGGGTTAGCTCGAGCAGAGTGATACCGCAGTCTCACAGAAAACCGGGGTAATGCAGCGCTATCGCTCCGCGAGTGAGTGAAGTCACTGGACAATCGGAAAGGAAATGAGGTCAGAAGGTTGGCAACGCACTGGTGATGCGGGTGTCTATAGGCGACGCCAATCTGTCTGCCAACTATCACATTATAAAAATGTACATAAGCCCCTGGCGTGCGCACTTAGGTAAGGGTGGCACAACAGAATTGGCTGGATCGTGACGACCCGATTGGAACAGTGGTAGTGAACGCTGCCTCTGATACAAGGGTTGCGGGTTCGATCCTCGCACAGTACAAACATTTGTGAGCATGAACATGTCTGTTTGTATTGGTCTGGGTGTTTGCTATGTATTATAAGTATGTATTTACAAAAGAAAAGTATTATATGTATATATTTGTAATCCCACTGTTGATTCTGATATCCGTAACACAGGTGCTTGAGCTACCTATCTCGGAGTCAGATCAATGTATGTGATGCTGTGAAATATTTATTTATTATTATTTATTTATAACGTTTCAGTTTGATTGACTTGGGAGCGGAATCAAGGAGGCATAAATTAACATCATCATATTAGTGTGTCATTATCAGCAACCTTCGAATCCATTACTTTGGAGCCCAGGTTACGTTTGGACCTTGATACAGGATTTGAGAAGTCTTGTGCTTACAATGATTGTTAAAAAATGTTCAATAAGAAAACAGATTTACGATGCGTACCTATAGATAGGAGAAATTATAGTTTCAGGTCTCCAAACTTGGTTATGATAATGTTTAATGCTAACTGTATTATTTCAATTCAGAATTGACAAGAGTCAGATTAAGTGTATGAATCACTAGAGTGAAAATAAATAAACCCTAAACAATTTACCATATCAGATCCAAACTTTAATTTCATTTCAAAAAGCGTTGAAACTCGCAACAACAAAATTAAACGATCAAAAATCACCGAACAAAGTTTCCACTAATTAATGTGCTGCGATCTATTATACCAAACTTTGCCCTAACAACACCGTAAAAGGGACGCCTTTTAGATAATAAATCAGTGAAAACACGTCACTTCTAAACAGTTTCAAGCCAGACATAACAAAACTAACTTTGAATATGGGAAAGCATGAAACACGAACTCAATCACATAAATGGTGTACCATCATTGTGCCATCCACCCTAAAATAGAATTTCCGTGATCGAATTCCGACTGTAAGTATATCACGTTTGGGTCGGAATTGGGTTGTTGATTGAGTATGTGTGTGATATGAATGTGGTGTCAAATTGTAGTGTGAAATGATATATTCACGGGGCTGGCAGAGCGGTAAAAAGAAGGGAGCTTGCGTGATCAGTTCGATTTCAGGGCTGGAGACAGCGAGTTAGCGGCATGCGAGGTGGATGGCTCGCCTGTCAGGAACATTAAATATGTTTGACAATGAAAATGTCGGCATAAAACACGAGAGCTAGAAGTTCAATGACGATGGTGACTTATAGTTTTATTGCTGGGAGTTTTTATTCGCCTGGAAATAGGAGTTGAGTCGGTGAGAAACTTTTGGAGACGTTTAAGTTTACAATGATAATCCTCATTTGTCAACTTAAATAACATCTCCAAAAGTTTCTCATTCATTTACACCTACAACTATTATTATAACATCTCATTACCCAGATTCCGTTACTATATAGCTTAAGCACTTGTATTTATTAATAATAATAAATATTTCACAACTTCACATTACATTGCTCTGACTCTGAAATAGGTAAGCTCAAGCACTTGTGTTACTGATATCAGAACCAACAGCGGAATTACAAATATGAATACTTTTTGTAAATACATACTTAAAATACATAGAAAATACCCAGACCAATGCAGACAGACATGTTCATGCACACAAATTCGTATTGTGCGGGATGCACCAGAGGCAGCGGTCACTATCAGTGGTCCCAAAGGGGTGGTTAGAGATGCGGAATTTCTGGTTGCATCCAAAGCTTTCGCTTTAAAGCCCAAGGTACGCTTAGAACATGATCCAGGATTTGGGGAGTCTGGTAATTACAATGAAGCGACTGGACCTTCGTAATCCATAAAAGTATCAGCCTAAACAATCCCACTGCAGGGCAAAGGCTTCCATCATAGAAATCAAGTTATCGCTACTATGATGAGATTAGGCTTAATCACCACGCTTGCCAAATGCGGATTGGTGATAAACCCGAGCTATGTTCGAAGAATTCGAAACATGCATTTTCTCTATACAGAAACCAGGACCCCGAGATCACGGCCCAGTACTGAAACCACTAAACCAACAGGGCGTAATCCATATAAAAAGGGAAATGAAAGTGTTAAAACAAAAGTTTAATTATGCTGTCAACAATAACTAAAATTTGGTATAATAGTACGTACAAGCTGTATTTCTTAAATCGTAATTCAGTATATTTCTGGAGCAATGTTACTTGGAATTCCACTCCCTGTAGAAATTGTTATAGGTCCGTCGTAAAAACCAATATGCGACGCAATCACAAATCACTATAAAAACCGAATACCGAATCACTCACGAACATTCGATGTATTCATGTATGGAATGATTTCCATACCAGATCGACCTTTAGTTAGGTAGATATAATTCGAAGGTAAACTATTTTTTTTAAACATATATTTTCTATAAAACATATATTGCATAATAACTTACCCAGTACAAACTTATGATCATAATCTTACAATAAAGTAGGTACTTATGTATCATCATCATCATCATCAGCCCATTTATGTCCCCACTGCTGGGGCACGGGCCTCCCTCAATCACATGAGGGGTAATTGCCATACTCACCACGCAGACGGGTTGGCGAGGGTTTTGATATAAATGCAGAGTTTTCCTTCTCTGGGTGCTGATGATCATGCCAGCAGCTTTACCTTAGTCGCCTTTTACGACACCACGGTAAGAGTGAGGGTGGCCTATTCTACTCTGCCGGGACCACACGGCGTTACTATATATGCGTATACTTATATTTGAGATTTATGAAATATGAAATTATGGCGATAAACTGGATGTCTACTACCGTCTTTTGGCAACAAATATCTTGCCAAAAGTATTAAAAACCAATAAAAATCCGATACTAAATGTATGGTAGGTATAGCGCTATCATTCTGACGTAATACCATAGATTTATCCATGAATAAAGATAGGTCGAATCGGGCCTTAAGGTAATTCAGTTACGTGTAGGTTTGGATACGTAGGTACTCGTACAATGATTAATCTTCATTTTTTTTTTCCCCGGCACCAAATATTGACTTTGCTTTCAAATATTTTAAACGTTTTTTAACATTAATTGCAGTTTATTGTTCTATAGGCCGTTGTTTACCATTTACTTTCCCCTTATCACTAACAAAAGAGTCCATAGGTCCATAACTAAATGCATGAAAAATCAGAAGCTAATCATATAAACGATACAGACTTACTAAAGCATTTTATTGATATAGTCAGAGTTGCGTTACGTGTAGGGTCATCAACTAGGGATCATGCGAACATTGCATTAAAAAATAAGGGCTTTATTCATAAACGTTCAATAAACCTTTGTTAGCTAAAACGGTGTTAACGAGCAGCTATGACGTTTGAAACAAAAAACAAATGGTACAAAACTCTCAAAAAAATAATGAGTGCTTTATAACACCGATTAAGTTAACAAACATGATGAATAAGACCTCAAATCATTAGGAAGAGTATTACATTTTTTAAATGTATAAATGGAAGAAAGAGTGAGTTAAGGTATTTGATACAACAAAAATAAAGTAAATAACTAAAAACCTACCTGTTTTAAGTTACAAAATACAGGAATCATGTACAAAGAAGGCGGTTTAGTCATAAAGACTAGTGACCTCTTCTAAGCAACCTTAAAAGATAAAGAAAATTTTTGATTGTAGTATGTAAGGTACCTACTGCAACTTATAAAATGCTTTTGATTGCATGAATCATAGGGCTTCACTATGTATTATAATATCGATAACATTTTTTAATGTTGCTTTTTTTGTTTTTTTTTTACATTATGGGGCATCGCAGCTGCGTTGCCGGTGCTCTCGCTTAATTGAAATTTTCTCGCACTAGCAGATTTTAAAATAAAATTGAATACGTACAATGTGTTCTACTAATTCCTCAGTACTTATGGGTGCACCCCAAGGTTCTATAATAGGGCCACTTTTGTTTTTGATCATCGGATATCATTAGACTGTTAATAAAAATGCAAGTATCAAATAGTTTGATGATTTTAATGTACATGTAAGGACGTTGGAAGATTTAGAGGCAGCCCTGCCGGCATTGGCACGAGGCGACACCATAGCTCACGGCGCGCCACCTCGCGGCTCGCTTACAACTGTTACACGCGAGCCGGGTTGTTTTCCTATTGTTCAGAACTTCTCGCAATGCCTGAGAATATTTGAATCGTCATAATACTCAAGAATCTAGCAGTGCGCAGCGGTGTTAGAATAGCGAAATACTTTAATTCGTAAAATTTTTCTTTTTTATATCCTATCAGCCGAATTGAAATCTTTTGCAATTTATTCTTAAGTAAATAACACAACATGCTCAAATGACAGCTCATGTCGAATCAAGCACTTTCACAAATTTCGTCGGCTTAGTAACGCATTCTGTGGTCTAATAGGTAGAACTCGTGTTCAGGCGGGACCCACACCTTCCACCCGGATTGTGGAAGGTGTGTTTCCCGCTTGAACACGAGATGGAATTTTTAAGTGTTAAGAATTAAGAATTGAAAGACTTGATTTGTATTTTTATTGTTGGTTAGTTACCCTTTTTTATATCTGATGATATTAGTTCAGATAGTAACACGTTCAAGTAGCTATAAAAATGTAAAGCATTTGAGACAAATCAACTATAACTTTTGGGGGGTTCCTAGCTCTCCAAAAACACTAATCTCATCTGTTAATTTACACCAGCCATCTTGTTCAAATCTTCGATAAATCATGCTGCAGGGCATCCTATACTATATTTCCCGACATGCCGACACTCTTCTTTTTCTGTCTCTATTCAGACTGTTTTGAATCTTCAGTTATATAGGCCTTATACATTCCACGTCACTTTTTTATGTGATAGGTGGCAGACGTGTAGACTTTTACCTGATGGTAAGCGATTCCCGCCGCCTATGGACATCCGCGATACCAGTGGAATCGCAAGTGCGCTGCCAACCTTCAAACCATCCTTTCCCCTGGATTGGGGCTCCGGCACCCTCACTCAAGCAGCGAAACACAGCACAGTGCTACTTCACGCCGGTTTTCTGTGAGGTCGTGGTATCAAAGGCCCATTCATGCCGAAGCGTGGCTCTCCCACGATCACTTGTCACTATCTTATTGTGCCATCTCTCGATACTCTCACAACGTCTCAACTACAATCTACTAGGTTGTACCTATTCTTAATACATCCGTTAAGTCCGATGTATCGTTTTTTTTTTATGTGATAGGTGGCAGACGAGCAGACGGATCACCTGAAGTTAAGCGATTGCCGTTGCCCATGGACACCTGCGGCACCAGTGGAGTCACAAGTGTGCTAGCGAATCTTTAAAACCCCCTTTCCCCCGGATTGGCCTCCGGTACCCACACTCACGCAGCGAAACACAGCACAGTGCTGCTTCACGCCGGTTTTCTGTGAGCCGGAGCCTTTCTTCTACGCCGAAGTGATAATAGTAATAATAAACATTTCAAAACATCACGTACAGTGGCGGACACATCAAGCTATACAAAACTGTCAAATTTCTTCATTCGATTATAAACCTTATATTGTTACACATTGAGTTTGAAATCGATTGAGGGAATTTGACAGTTTTGTATAGCTTGAACTTTCCGCCACTGTACATTGATCTGACTCCGAGATAGGCAGCTCAAGCACCTGTGTTAGTGATGTTACCGATGTTATCAAAATAAAGTCACATCCCAAATTTTCTTCACCGAGCCTTTTGCTAAGCATAATCGTTATCGAATTAGCAACTCCCATTAGAGCTAAAGGCTACGAAAATGGTGTCTTAACTAGTGTTGCGAGTTGGCGGCTAATTTGGGCGTTTGAGCGCTAATCAGCGACGTCACGCGAGGCCGAACTTCGCGGTGTCAACTAAGAAACGGTACCTACCCTACCTCCGCAGTCAATATTCGTACCAGTAAGCTTTCTAGTATTTATCAATATCGTCTTGAGCACTCTCACTGTTTGCTTGCTTATAGTTATAGTTCTCCGCGCACAAAAAATACTTTTCTTATATTAATTTACTATTTTCTTGCTAACTTTACAGTACCGCTACTAGTCTCAGCTTAATTGCTAGTTTTGTTTGTTTGAGGAGAGACGTAAATTATTTACGCGGAGTAGCGTGCTGGTGAGTACGGCGCGATTAGTTTATTTTTGAGGATAAAGTTTTCGACGAATTTCTATTGTTCAAAATGGTTGGTAGAAGTAATAGTTTAATGGATGTAACTGTTTCAGGTACAAGATGGTGAAACAAAATGTTATGAGAGTTCAGCTGGAGGCATAGAGTCCCTCCACCAGCCCATGGTCCTTCCTACCGTCTCGGCATACGGACCGAATCCTGGGAGACGCTCACCAGGTACTTGCTAAGGGCTCTTTCCCCGGTGCGTTTCTTCACCCCCCACAAAGTCTGTGTCTGTGTCCCATCTCAATGTCACTCGTCCCCAAATGGGGCGTGAAACACCACAACACAAGCGACTCGCGCTCGGGCAGTTCCACATCAATCAATCTCCTTCCTAATGTTAAGCCTTTTGTGTGCAAACGCACGCAACCGTCGAAAACCTTCTGCAGAGTTGACCATCTCTTGATGGGATACTGGTCCTATCTCGTTCCTGTTCCAGTCATTCAGCATCTGTTGCCGGTCTTCTTCATACAGCTGACATCCCCACAGCACATGGTATCGAGTTTCATCAGCTTCTCAGGAGGCATGGAGTGTCCATACTTTGCGTTAAGTAATCATTATTATACTGTGTCGGTGCTGTAACTGTGCCTAGCGTCCCGGGTATGCAGTGCCTAAAGCTGGACATACCTCACTGCCATCGCTTATACTGTAGCAACCTTACCCTACTTGTCTGTGAGCATTAACCAATTATCGTCACGTTGTTTACGTTGCTTTTTAATAAAAAGGACTTTTGCTTTGACAAACACTTTACTGTTAACATGTTGCATGATACGAAAAATTGTTTCGATTCTTTGTGATTCCTTTTTAGGGTTCCGTAGCCAAAATGGCAAAAACGGAACCCTTATAGTTTCGTCATGTCCGTCTGTCCGTCTGTCCGTCTGTCCGTCTGTCACAGCCGATTTACTCGGAAACTATAAGTACTACAGTGATGAAATTTGATGGGAATATGTGTTGTATGAACCGCTACAAAAATATGACACTAAATAGTAAAAAAAAGAATTGGGGGTGGGGCCCCCCATACATGTAACTGAGGGATGAAATTTTTTTTTTTCGATGTACATACCCGTGTGGGGTATCAATGGAAAGGTCTTTTAAAATGATATAAAGTTTTCTAAAAAACATTTTTCTTAAAGTGAACGGTTTTTGAGATATCAGCTCTCAAAGTCGTAAAAAGTATGTCCCCCCCCCTCTATTTTTATAACTACGGGGTATAAAATTCTAAAAAAAATAGAGGTGATGCATGCTAATTAACTCTTTCAACGATTTTTGGTTTGATCAAAGTATCTCTTATAGTTTTTGAGATAGGTTGATTTAACTGTAATTTTGGTTAAGTTATTGTGCTTACACTGAAAACGATGGCTGAACCTTATAAGATAGATCAAAAAATATACTACAGTATTGTACACCTTTAAAAATCCGCGATGATATAAAATCTTTATAATGTATATTTGCTGCTACGGAACCCTTTGTGCGCGAGCCCGACTCGCACTTGGCCGGTTTTATTCGTATTCAGTTATTTGAAAATGGTCTTTAAGTCTTTAGGAACAAATGGTATCTCAGTGGGTAATGCCTTGCGAACGGGAGGTCGTAAGATCGAATTCAAGGGTGCAACTATATATATATTTTAATGTAATTAGATACCACGGCCTCATAGAAAACCGGCGTAAAGCAGCACTGTGCAGTGTTTCGCTGCGTGAGTGAGGGTACCGGAGGCCCATTCCGGGGATAGGGGGATTAGAACTCGGCAGAGCACTTGTGACTCCACTGGTGCCACTAGTGTCCATGGGCGGCGGCAATTGCTTACCATCAGGTGATCCGTCTGTTCGTCTGCCTACCTATTACATAATATATATATTGACCGCGGGAGAATCACGCTTCGGCATGAATGTGCGGGCTCGACCGGAGTGATACCACGGCCTCACAGAAAACCGGCGTGACTGTGCTGTGTTTCGCAGCGTGAGTGAGACCACTGAGTTAGCATTGCGAGGACCTGCAATTTATTGTTAAAACGTTTTACCATTTTTCAGTTAGTTGTATCTACAAATTAATAATAGGTATCAGATGAAAACAATTTATTTTTGATAAAAAAACAATAGATTTAATTACATACGTATACTAAACGTAATGAAACGTGCACATACTCACAAAGTGCCCTATTACTCCCAATTCAATCCAAAAACAACATACGTCCACAAACGAAATCGATTTCTAAGTCGATTAACGTCAAAAGGGACATAACATCGAATAAACGAATCATCATTTCATTGTTACAACTAACACAATTCGATATTCAAATGCAATGCGGTCCAGGGGGCGCCACTCGCTAAAAATCTGACATCTGTCATAATTTGCGCGCCAAATTGTTTTGTGGCATTTGTTTTTTTTAATGTGACAGCTGGTAGGGGTGGGATCCCGTTATTTTGGGTAATTGGAGAGGTTGTTAATATGAATAACTTGGGACAGTTTTTGTATAAGACAACATAATGCGGGTTAGTCCAACCAATTAAGAGAGAAATGAAAGTTTTCAAGCGACATGAATAATTAATCGAAGATTATTATTGTAATTGGGACCAACAGCTTTACTGCCTATCTACAACGTCCTGAAAAATTGGAGCCTAGCTAAACTAAAGATTTTTTTCGTCAAAGATGGCAGCCGGTAAGCTTAACCCGTAGATAACCGCAACACCAGTAAAATAACAATAAGCTGCCATTTTTCAACACCCTATCCCCTGATTAGGCATCTGGTACCGTCACTTACTCGGCAAAATACAGCACAGGCGTTACTTGACGCTGGTTTTCTGTGAGACCATGGTATCACTCGGGTTGAGCCGCTCAACTATAGCAAAGCGTGACTCTCACACTGCCAAACATCATTAATCAAAACATTAGACATCCCAATGTAAAAAAAACAGGTTAATTATGCAAAAAATCAAAACATTACAAATCCTTACATAATGTATTACTGCATTAAACAAATACCTTCGTTTCTCAGTCAGTAAAGTTAACAACGGTATTCATTAGTGTTATTTTTTCCCGATACTTCTCGTGACCCCTTAATGCGCTTACAGTTGAACAAATTTAATTTTTATTACGATCGCCTTATCTTTAAGGTCGTAACTCCTCTTAAAGCAGAGACAAAGATAGACAAAGAAGTAGATGATACGGATCGGTAAGATAAACTTTTAAATTCTCGAGTTTATTTAGTAGGCGCCTATAATTCTATCCAACAAAATATGCTTTGCGGTTTCGTTACTACAAAACCTATATTTGGGTCTCTATTAATCAGCGCTATGGGCTTAGGCCATAGCTAAATGCTGAGTAGGCCCGTTTCGCTACTTAGCTTAAAAGTTGTTTCTATTCTATTCTAAGTATAACAGAAAAACAATGCCCATCATCTTCACGTATATACAAACATCATCTAAATGTAGCGAAATGGCCAAGTCACATATTTTGATTACAGTGTAGAGTTAAAAAGCTTAAGCTCAACATGATATCTGATAACTTTTTGAGATGTTCAGTACGGCTTGGCAATATTTTATATGAAAAAGTGTTTGGTTTTTATATATTAAGTCACTTCTTAAGGAACCCACAATACCACTTTCTTCAGACTATCAGATTTGGAAGGCGAGAAATATCTTGATTCCGGAACATACGACTGGACTAGCATTAATACCGCCGAATAACGGCTTTTAGGCTAGCCATAGAAAAGCGACGATTTAAGGAGATGGCCAATCTTTAGTAACGAAGTAGCACCTCAAAAAGAATACGACATATTATTTGAATGGAATTAAAACCTCTGAACTACGTTTTGGCTTGCCATAAATAAGCAGCGATTCAAAGAGCCAATCTTGAGTAATGATGCGACAACTCGAGAAGAAGTAGAATAGTTTTATCGCTTCCCACTCGCTTCGCTTTCCAAAGAATCCGCCTCAACCCCCTCCACGCGGGGGCTGAAATGAACGTGTTATTGGGGTGAAATGAAGGCAGTTAACTGGTTCGTGGCCGGAATTGTTCGGCTAATTGGCCCCGCGAGACACGCGCTTTGACTTAGTCGCATGAAACGTGGTGTGACCAAAAATGCGCTTTAATTGACGGTGTCTAAACTAATTTGAAACGTCGAAAAATATCACATTTATGTGTCTGGTCCGAAATTTGGCAGTGACCCTGCCACGTGCAAAAGTGAAACAACAAACAAAGTATCCGTCACGTAACGAACAAGAATTTACTGTCGCACCTAAACAAGAGAGATGCAGAGCGCGTGTGATAAGGACGGAAGTTGTAGGCCTTCTGATCGTGGGTTTGATACCCAGTCTGGAAAAATATTTGTGCGATGATGAATACTAGATTTATTTGTTCAATAAAGAGCAAAATACTTAATGCCACAAATATTAAATGGTTGTCAGGAATGAATATCTACAAAAATAATAAGACCGCCTTATTGTACTGTCTGCTGTTGTTGTATCATACTTGTATTTTATTTTTGTTTAATAAAGAATATCTATGTATCTATAATATCTATTTAAGTATATACTCGTGGATATATTCATTAAGTATGAATGAAGACTTCAGAAAAACTTTAGATACTAAGGACTTTTAGGCGTTTTTGAATTTACACTATGTAAAACGTTGTGCATAAGTAGAATAGAATAATTAATTTGAATTATTCCCTCAATAACCAAAATGGGAAGATACCATTAGAATCGAATAAAATGATAACCCTTCACATTTCAACCTAGTGCACCCTACAAAAAATATAGTACCAGAAATTGCTTTAAAGAACAAAACGCCAGCTCTTCATAAGACTAAGGACAAAAATTTAAAATTCAACCCGCTAGCTCCCAAGCGACAATTTGTCACCGAAATTGTGTTTGAGAGCGTCGCGTTGTTGTGTGCTCTGTGGACATATTGTGGCAAATATTTGGACACATGTATTTAATTTTTAGTAGATACCACGTGCGCGGAAGGGTTAAGTATTTGCGTGTAGGAAGCATGAACGTAGGGGATGTCACTCGACATTAAGAGCTACGTTAGCTTATTTGATAAGAACTGTGACTTTCCAATTCCTGGATCACGGTTCAAGAATACCCGTTGTCATGTCCGTTTTATACGAGGTTTGAAAAGAGTTTTTCTTCCACGGTAGGCAGCGGCATGACTGTGCCCTGGCATTATTGATCTCTATGAGCGGTGGTTACGTTACCATCACATGGACTGAATGCACGTCTCTCTATTATATCAATAAAAAAAATACCTTGGACTCCAAAGCGATGGTTGTAAGACAAATACAGTATCAATGTAGCAAATTAGGACTCAATCTTTATGACTTAAGAAGATCAAGATTAAAACTGCACTGCGTTCTGTACTTTATAATGAAACAAATTATCTTGGGTGTCTCAAGAATCTCGCAAACTACAAGAAGATCTAGACTACACAGAAAACTGTCGTGAAGCAGCGCTGGCGTTGTGTTCCGCCACAGAGTGAGTGAATCGGACGAGGATCAGAAAACATGGGTAGCGCACTTGTGACTCCACTGATGTTACCATGTTGCGGGTGTCCATGAACGGCTACAATTGCATACCAGCGGCTGATCCCTCTGCTTGTCAGCTATCTATCACATAAAAAAAGCTGCTTCCAGGATCTTGATAACGTAAACTTATTTTATTGTTTTATCTATTTTAGCAATATTTTTAAAGAACAAATTGAAATTTGTAACTTATTAAATCACTATGTTAAGAAATTCATTCAATCAGATTCATTCATCAGAAGACATACGTATAAGAATGATAGGTATAGGTACTTAATTGTGACTTAATGAACCAGCTTTTATACAGGCTACTATGTATACTATGTTAATGGTGTGTTGAACGGGTCTCACTTATTTATTACATCATTGTGTTACCAACATATTGCTATAAATAATTATGACTTCATAGTCATAACACGTCTTTTTTCGAGTATTTCACTGGCCTGATAACAAACGCGTTCTGCTTATTAGATCGGAACCCCAGCCCTGCGAGGGCGTCAGCGACACTTCCGCGAGGTAACGAGATGTCTGGCGCCGGTAACGCGCGGGACATCCGCGCATCCGCGATATGGATTGCGAGCATTGTTGGGCAAAGAAACTTAATAAGAGAAAATAAGATGAAGTACCTAAATAGAAAATCTATATACTTATGGCTTAAGCGAGAGAGGTACAGGGGTGTCAACTTGTAATAAAAAACTACTAAAAACACGCTATAAAAATAAGGAAACAAGATAATTGTCTTTGCTGAAATTATTATGCCGTAAAGCCGTGGTCGAATGCCACATTGATTTTATTTTATTATTATAATGAATCTGTTTTGCTACAGTAGGTGGCATACGACCACAGCAATACCTACAGCATAATAATTTTAGCAAAGATAATTTTCTTGTTTCGTACTTTTTAGAGCGTGTTTTTTGTAGTCGGGTTCTAGTATAAAACCTTAATTTTTATTCAACATATTTTTAGTTATGTAAATAAAAATAATATATTTGAAATCTGCTAAAAAGTTCTTTCATTTGATACCCCACACGGTACCGTCAAGCAATATTTTTTTTTAGTTTCTTACTCTAAGTCCTCTAGAGGGCGCTGTAGTCAATTTAACGTGACTTCATGTCACCTATAACCAGAAGACAATCAAGACGCTTCTAACGACACATCATTTTTTCAAAAATGATTACTAGTTTAGAAGTTATGAGGGAACAGATGAACAACCATACGTACAGGTCAAAATCATAACCCTGCTTTTTGCTTCGCCTTGTGTACTCGGTACTCGGTTAGTCGGTAAAAGTAGTACTAGGCGCATCTCTAATAATAACTATCCGACGTTGGTTTAAATTCATAGGCCTACAACAAAGCGGTCCAGAAACAAATGAAAATATATTTGTCGCATCCAAATAGAGACGCATAGAACGTATGAGAGATACGAATATAGCGATGGGGATAAAGATTCGTGTGGTCCCCGGCAGAGTAGAATAGGCCTCCCTCACTCTTACCGAGGTGTCGTAAAAGGCGACTAAGGTAAAGCTGCTGGCATGATCTTCAGCACCCAGAGAAGGAAAACTCTGCATTTATATCAAAACCCTCGCCAACCCGTCTGCCAAGCGTGGTGAGTATGGCAATTACCCCTCATGTGATTGAGGGAGGCCCGTGCCCCAGCAGTGGGGACTTAAATGGGCTGACGATGACGATGATAAAGATTCAGTCAAGAATTCTGTTTCGTTGCAGACCTGTTCCACGAAAAAAATAAATGAAAAATATAATGAATTTACCAACCTCCTCGGTACGTGGACAAAACCGGAGTATCTGATTGGTTCTTTTTTCCCGTCATGTCAGCCTGTCACAATCAATAACAGTCCGATGGAAATAAAACTGAAAGGGCCCGACAAAACGACATGTGGCATGGACGACAACAAAGTGAAAGAAAAAAGAGGATTGACCAACGAATGGAGACATTTAAAAATACTGCGCTGTTTACGGAACAACACTGGGTGTAGGTGTTTTGGTATAGGATGCAATATCCTGTTGGTAGGTACAGTCAACTCCAAAAATATGTATACACTTTAGGACGTTGTCACAATATATAATATAAGAAAGGCCTATGTAGATAGGTGCAGTCGGCATAAAAAAAATCTTAGCGCTAAAAGTTACCAAAATTATCTCAACATTTTTTTTTCAAATGGCGGCAGAAACCCCCTGTTTTGAAGACGAGTAGACGGATCACCTGATGGTTAGCGATGATCACCCCCGACACCAGTGGAAGCACAAGTCAAGCTAACCTTTAATAATAGTAATTATAAATAAATAAATATTTCACAACATCACAATATTGATCTGACTCCGAGATAGGGGGTTATTGTACATTGACCACAAAGTAAACTCGCCACAGAAAAAAGTAAGTGTAAACTCACCACAGTTCTATTTTTATGAAGTAAATTGTTTATGAATAATTTTGGTTATTGTAAACTCACCACCATTGCTTTTGTGAAAAGGTCTGCAGAAAAATCAAACAACAAGTAGAATAAAAAAATATTTATTTTTTCAAAATGGGAAAAATCAGGAGGTTACATAATAAAATATATGTACAAGTATGCGAGTGAGCGAGCGCGTGATAGAGTGTGCAAAAGCGCAGGAGAAAAAAAGAAAGATGTGCTTTACTGTTTATTCTTAATTTCGTATTAGTTTTCATTGGATATTAACTTATAGGTACTCTCTTAATTTTATCAATATAATTATTCTCTAAAAAAATCAAAAGATTGTTTGCTATCGTTACTTTAAGCAAAAAATATGTGAACTGAGGATTTGTGGCGAATTTACAACAAACCTCACCCGCCTGTGACTAACTTACACATATTTTTAATGCATGTGGTGAATTTACTTTCAATGTATGGAGTTTACAAAATGTGGTGAGTTTACTTTGTGGTCAATGTACAATAACCCGAGATAGGTAGCTCAAGCACCTGTGTTACGGATATCAGAATCAACAGTGGGACTACAGATATATACTCGTACCTACATATAATACTTTTCTTTTGTAAATACATACCTACTTAGAATACATAGAAAACACCCAGAACAATACAAACAGACATGTTGATACACACAAATGTTTGTACTGTGCGGGGATCGAACCCGCAACCCTTGGACCAAAGGCAGCGTTCACTACCACTGTTCCAAACGGGTCGTCAATTCATCTTTAAACCCGGTAGCCTCACTCAGCCTCACTCACGCAGCGAAACACAGCACAGTGCTGCTTCAAACCGGTTTTCTGTGAGGCCGTCACCTTTGACCTTGTTCCTTGGGGAAAAATATTTGTTTTCATTAGTATACCTAATGCTCTTGAGAAGTTTCTTGGCTATTAAAAAGTCCAATCCAATCGCCTCCATTTTTATCTAACACTGGTCCTTACCGCAAAACCCAGAACTCCCCCCCCCCCTACTCCTCGGTCCACCCATTTCTCGTAATTGGACGTGGTACGGGTAAGATAAGTTGTTTATCTAATTTGTTTTATTGGTTTACTGTATATTATTCGTAATGAGGATTGAGGGAAGATATTTTTGTTGTGTTTTTGCTTGATGATACGGTTGAGGGTAGTCTTAAGAATTGCGGTGGGACGTAGCGTTTCAGTAAAGGAAGAAAGTGCTCATGTGTTTGAGCACACACTTGTGCACTATCCTGTGTATGTGGCTGATTGTAGAGGTCTGGTCGTAGCTAAATTGTCTAGAATGTGTAACAGGAACTTTTTAAAACTTTTGAAATAAGTAAAAACCTCCCGTTATTAATGAGATACATACCTATATACCAAAATATTATATACCACCTCTTCTATCTAATGTCCTTTACCTGAAGGTTGTCTGGTAGAGATCGTAGATATAGTAGAGATCGCTCCCAGCGAATATTGTAAATTGTACATTGTATCTCTGTATACCAAGCTTTTAAGTTTTGTATGTTGTGCAATAAAGAGTATCTATCTATCTATCTATTATATCAAAGTAGATAATAGATATTTAACAAAGCAAGTAAACATTTTGTCTTGTCATCTTAATAATCTTAATTATAATTAATTTAATAGTCTTAATTTTAGGGTAGCGGTACCTATAACTGTCCTATTTTACAATTTTCAAAAATGTTAGTCATAATAATAATAACAAAACAAATTTTGTCCGATTATAAAACTTTAAATTGTTTTTGACAAGACTCAATAATGTTACGTCTTAAACGAAGTTTTATATAACACTTATGAGAAGTACATCTCAATCCATTTTGATCTAGTAAACGTAACTCATCAAAATCGAGATACCTATCGAGAACAATCGATAGCTCCACTCTATTTACACAACAAACGCAATTGACTTTCAGCATCCCTCTCTCTCAGACGCCTAACACAAACACGAACAAAAAGTACTTCACCTTCTTTCTATTACGCAAGATCCAACACGCGACGGAAATACGTTTAGCGCCAAGTGCGAAAGGAATGGAGATACATCGCCATCTTAGATGCAGCCCGTGGACCAGAAGTTAGCCAATAACTCCTTGTCTTCGATACAAAAGAGCTTAAGTGTCTGACAATTGGCGTGGAAAATTGGGCTTTATTGTTGTGAAATAGAGTTGGTTTTTGATTGAGTTTGTTAGAGGTGAAATTAATAATAACGTTTGTTAGAGGTTAGGGAAACTTAAGGGGGAGGGATCCGTAATGATGGTTTGTTTCTGATGGGGCATTGTGATGGAGTCTGGGGATGAAGTCTTTAATGTTGCGAAACAGTTAATTTGGCATTGAGTCGAGTTTTGATGTTGCCGGATTTACGGTTGGAAGTAATTGGCTTGATAATTATAATCCAGCTGATTTAAGTTTTCGTAAAGCTTCTTGTTAGGTACCTTTAATCTTCTACTAAAACTTATTTTATGAACAATTAAAATTTGTTTAAAAATACAATTTATACAGTAATAATTGTATCGATCACATCCAGCGCTTTCTCTGCTTAAATTTTGGGATGTATTTCTTTCTAGATTTCATAGTAAATCTGCAAATGTTGTTATTTTTAACAAACATATAAAAATTGGTGTATTAAACCACATTAAATACTTACCGTAGGTAACAACTACACATTTATAAAGATACCTTATTTAGTTTTTCATTCACAACAGTGTAACCAGTTATAAACCAAGTATATAAGGAAGCATAAAGATTACCATTCACATTAAAAGCTTATTATACCTACCTAAATAACGTAATAAGGAATTACGTGGTTCACTTTTGAATTTATCACATACATTGATCTGACTCCGACATAGGTAGCTTCAAGCACCTGTGTTACGGATATCAGGATCAACAGTGAGATTAAAAATAGAAACATGTAATATTTTTCTTTTGTAAATACATACTTATAATACATTGAAACACCCAGAGCAATACAAACATACATGTTCATGCACACAAATGTTTGTACTGTGCGGGGATCGAACCCGCAACCCTTGGACCAAAGGCAGCGTTCACTACCACTGTTCCAAAAGGGTCGTCGAAATGTAAGTCTGTATATATGTTTGTATGTTCCAAGATTTTGCCTAAACTGCCCAGGTGATTTTTTTTATTTGTAACGATTGGTTTATGTAAAATAAAAAAAACACATTAGAGAACAACTATCAAATTAGATTTTTTGGTACAAGACTCTTTAGTTTATTTATTATCAACGGGTATAAGAAACTCACCAAAAAACCAAAATTAACCATTACAATAATGCTTACTAAATACCGCACTCTGAGACTTCAAATAACTGTGATTGTTTATTATAAAAAATATATTGCAATTATATCAATACGCCTAAAAACTTCCCATAATTAAGTTCATTAACATTTAATTTAATTGACGTCTTTGAGTGCGGCAGGAAGACTTGTAAATTTACAGAATTAAATACTTGAATTCTCAATTCAAATTGTTCCAATAAAATTTATTAAACGATCACCGTTCTGGCATTTACCACTAATAAAACTGTGAAAGGAAAACAAACATTTTTCCGTAAACGCAAACACTATAACGAAATCACACAATCCATGCGCGCCAATAGTGCGAACAGCGCGTTCAAAAACATCAATCACTAGAAGCGAGTTAATCCACAACTAAATTAACTGACGACAAACAACCTACGTACCCTTAAATGACACCTTCCTCGAACAAAATTGAACTCAACTTCGTTTTAATAAAGTCGACAATTGGTTGTTGGAGTCGATAAATGAAAATAGCGCAAAACGACTTTATCCGCGAGTATTATAGAACTGAAAATCGAATGTTGGGAGCGTTTTATCTCTTGATTTCATTCTGTCTTCCCATCATGTAGCGCAGGGTTGGCAAAAAAATATATATTTGAGAATGAAAAATATATTAACTTGACCCAACTATACATCAAGTCAGCTGTTTAGTCCCATAACTTCTAAAAGCAAGCGACAACAAAAAATCCTCGGTGAACCAAGACTCTGTGCGTTAATCTACATATATGGCTTTAGTGTCATACCCTTCCAATTGTAAAGTAAAAAATCTAAGATTATTGGTATAATCAGCGATATTAACAACAGATGATTTAAAAAATACAGATTTTGATTATTATTGTAAAGTAAGTAAAATTGTTTATGTACATATGAACCACGAGAGTTTTGGAGCATTAGTACATACTTAATACATATTTTAAACGGAAATTGTCATTATCTCCAAAGTTATATTTCCATTTGCGTCCAAAGGGGCACGCTGGGACCATGATCAAGGATTATAACAAGTATCGTTTTTAAGACGAAATATATTTACTTAAATCTCTGAATTGGACATCCCTAATTCAGCACTCGCGAGAGCCGTAACAACGTAATTGCCGCTGTATTTACGGAGGCAAGTAAACCTTAAGTCATGGTATTAAGGTTTGTATTGGTTCGCTAAGTGGTTTGCGGGCGGGATACGTTTTTTCGCTCATTTCGCTCATTAGAGCGATATTTAAGTGTTATTAAGCGTAAATAAGCGTTTCTTTAGCAACGTTATTTGCTAAATGTTGTTGGGGTTATTTGGGAGAAAATATACAAACGTATCATGGAGAATAGGTATGTTGTGTAGATACAAAATGTTAACTCTTAATGTGACGGGTAGGGCACACTAGCGACGCCAATCGATTTTATTTTTTAGCTACTAAACCGGATGCGGATCTCATCATTTCTGATACTATCACGCAGGGAGACTCCGAGCATAGCCTTCTCTATTGCTCTCTGGGAGCGAGGAGAACAGACGGCCGTTGCGGCGGAAAGGTCCTCGACTGGAGGCCACGTACAAGAAGTCGCAGCCATGGCAGGCCCCCCACAAGGTGGACCGACGACCTGGTGAAGATCGCGGTAATCCATTGGATGCGGGCGGCACAGGACCGATCTGTGTGGAGAACATTGGGGGAGGACTATGTCCAGCAGTGGACGTCTATTGGCTGAAATGATGATGATGATGATGAAACCGGATGTATTTTAAACAATTTCGGGTATACAACCTCTCGGCAAACACTTAGTACTATTTATCAAATAACCATGCACAAATGCGCAGACAACATTTGTACGCGAAAAATTGATTCACGCTAAAAGTGGCCGCTATTGGCGGTAATCAATTTTTCGCGTACAAAAACGGACCCAACATTTGTGCATGGTTATTTAATAAATTGTATAAATGTTTGTCGAGAGGTTGTAACCCAGAAATTGGTTAAAATAGACCCGGTTTAGTAGCTAACAATTAAAAACGAATGGTATCGCTAGTTAGGGCTACCCGTCGCCTTCATCATCATCATCAGCCCATTTAAGTCCCCACTGCTGGGGCACGGGCCTCTCTCAATCACGTGAGGGGTAATTGCCATACTCACCACGCTTGGCAGACGGGTTGGCGAGGGTTTTGATTTAAATGCAGAGTTTTCCTTCTCTGGGTGCTGATGATCATGCCAGCAGCTTTACCTTAGTCGCCTTTTACGACACCTCGGTAAGAATGAGGGTGGCCTATTCTACTCTGCCGGGGACCACACGGCCACCCGTCGCCTTAAGGCTTCTTTATTACAAAATGCGATCTAAAGTTATTACCTTACTAAAGCTCATGTCATCTTGTTCCAACACGCAATGCGAAAAAAAAAACGCCTTCAAAAACCACGAGCTAAAAAGTGTAAAATAATATTTTTAACACTTTATACACTTCAAATAACATTTTATAACAGTACACTCGAGAAAAAGTGTTACTAAAGTCGTTGTTTAGTCTCCTTACCATTGAGGAGTTGACATTCCATCATCAGCAGAGCCACAAAATTAATAAAATTAGGCGTAAATACTGGTGAAGGTTTGAAAAAAGATACAAAAACATTACGTGTGCCTTTACAATACGTTATAAGACTATTTTTTTTTTATTTTTGCAATCAAAAGACCTCTCAATGATAGAAACACCGTTGAAAGAATCACTTGATTCTCATTTAAACTACCTGAGATATCACAACTTTAAAATCACATTATTTTGGGCAAACCCAAAACGCTCCATACAAATGGCTACTTAAATGTGACGTCACACTTGAGTATTTTGTATGCATTTCATTTGAATTTTGTATGGTAGCTATATCAAATGTTTCGTTTATGTCAATGGTTCTATTATAATATTTGGTGCAAATTGTATGGGTTATTAAATAGTATAATTATTTTTAATAATTTCATAATTTTAAAATGGACTTGCCCATGAATATTTGAATGACCATAAAACCGGCCAGACGTTATATTTTTAATTGTGAATTTTTGCCATTGGCACATATTGACCTATATTTTGATAAAATATTTTATATTTTGTAAAATCTTGAGCTTAGTCATATACCCTATTTGAGGGTTCCCCTCAATTTTTCCAGGATCCCACCATCAGATTCTGATATCCTTATCATGGTAGGTACCATTCCGGGACTATCTACTTTCTAACTAAAAAAGAATCATCTATATCTAAATGGCAAAGTAAATAATCGGCGAACAAACATAAAAAAATACATGTCGAATTGAGAACCTCTTCCTTTTTTTGAAGTCGGTTAAAAAGGGCCTTACTTACTTCCGGAAATTACTATTATCGACATTTGTAATAAGGGGGAGGGGGTCTCACACCGACCGGGCAAGCATTAATTTGACAAAAATCCTTTTAAAATATGGCTGCCGTTATAGAAATTAATAATTGATTTTTATAAGCCGTTTTAGTAGTCTGACTTAACCGTCGGGTAGTCGACGGCTTCGGTATATAGACATCCCTAAAAGAGCTTGGGCGTGTTAACTAGCAGGAGATGATATGGATCTCTAGTCTCCCATCTTTTAATTTCGATCAATGCCCAAACAAAAACCGAAGCAAAACAAATAAAAAATAACAAAATTGCGAATGCATCTTAATAGCGAAGGGTAAACGGCCCATTGGCTGAGGGTGGCGCCCTCTGTTTGCTGGAGGTGAATGGAGCGAATAAGGTTTATTTGGATAAAAAGAAATTGAGCTACTCAGTGTTTATTCTCAAATGCACCTTGTAGTGACATACATTTTTAAATTTATAGATGTTGTATGAAGTTTAAAAAGTTTGTAAAAATAAATGCGCGATGTAATCAACACCTAGCGCCACCTATTGGTATAAAGAACTAATGTCCCGAAACAAAGTATAAGTAAGTCATAAATAATTACATAACTTAAGGAGTATATGAATCTGTAGTGTAACATTATTCTTAAATAAATAATAATTTATATTATGCAATAAATGTTTCATTCACAAAAAAGATGATAGAGATCTAGATTTTATAAAAAATTCCGCCCTTTATTACTACTCTAGCAGAGATCATCAAAAAACTAAATCTTAATTTTCTCTAACTATAAGAATTCCTTAATAAACAAGTATGTCAGCCTCAATAATCGCGATCAAATTAAGATATTTAATTTGTCCTTTTTTAATTGAAGATGGGCTTGCTTTTGGCTTCACACTGAACTCTTGGTAAAGTATTTACACAAAAAAGGTTTACAGATTTAAACATGAATATTTATATATAATTTAATTATTTACTGTACTATTAGGCAACACGTAGCTATTTTGTATTATCTTTTTTATATAGGTAGTAACATTCATTCTAATACGCAATTTACTCGGGGGTGGAGCCTGGAGACCTTATCACCTATCTTAGGCTCCAGTCTCTCACACACGGGTTGGTGCCAAACTTGAAAATACAATGTAATTTATATACCTAAATATGTAACCCTATTGTAAGAGAGAATAAACGTATCATTCATTATCATTCATTCATTTGAATAATGTATTTATTACACAACATACTTTTGATTTCACCATGACAACATTAAGAATTAATTGTAGACATCATTAACTAAAAATAGAAAATCAATAATGCATCCCAAATCATTAGCCGTAGAAAAAAACTAGCGAATTCAAATTGAATTCCCCCCTCATCAGGTGACACTTGCAAACAGCTCCACGCGCTCGGAGTTAATAGTTCTCATATTATACCCACGCAATTACTCGGTCTGATCCTTTGTGCAAATAAATAAGTCGTTATTGAGTAGTGGGGCGCACGCAGACAAACAGAGGGTGGGTGCCCTTTACTGGTGCGTTTACCCTGCGCCACAGTGCGTAGGAGTAACAGTGTAATAAGTACGTTTTGGTTCGATTCTTTCCTCTTCTTAGCGTGCAATTCCCGGTTGCGTCCAAAGCTGTCGCTCTGGAGGCCTGGGTATCAGGAATCGGGGAATTAGTAATTACAATGATTTTAATCGTGGGAGAGCCACGATTCGGCATGAATGGGTCGGCTCGACCGGAGTGATACCACGACCTCACAGAAAACCGGCGTGAAGCAGCAATGTGCTGTGTTTCGCTGCGTGAGTGAGGGTACCGGAGGCCCAATCCCGGGGAAAGGGGGGATTAAAGGTTGGAAACGCACTTGTGACTCTACTGGTGTCACGGGTGTTCATAGGCGACGGCAATCGCTTACCATCAGGCAATCCATCTGCTCGTCTGCTACCTATCACATAAAAAAAATTAAGTGTCTGCCGTCTGACCTTTGCAACCCTTTAAGGGGAACCAGACCAATTGAATCATGGTTACACGTTTTCACATACTATCCAAAACGTGCCGCTGTCTGTGAGATTTACCGCATTATAACTAGTATATATATTAGCTTTCTTTACTGCTGTTATGTTTACACTGTGCCTTTAGTTTGAAACCAAGAAGTTGCGCAATAGTGTATCTTTTGATGTTTATCAATGAAGTCAATTTTATGCTAATAAATAAAGTTTAAAGGCACAACCGCGGTCGTTGCTGTAGGTCGCAAGTTCATATCCGAGCTTATCACAGGATTTTTCAAATGTATTACACCTACCTACGTATACATATTACCACTAACTAGGCGGTGAGAGAAAATATCGTTAGGAAAGGAAATCTACAGGTTTCGAAAATTATTTCGAATGCTTAACCATGATCCAGAATGCTCTGGTTCCCCTTTTATAAAAGTTGCGAAGGTCATAAGGTAATCGGTTATGTGATAGGTGGCAGACGAGCAGACGGATCACCTGATGGTAAGCGATTGCCGCCGCCCATGGACACCCGCGACACCATTGGAGTCACAATTGCGCTGCCAACCTTTAAACCCTTTCCCCGGATCGGGCCTCCGGTACCCTCACTCACGCAGCGAAACACAGGCACATTGCCGCTTCACGCCGGTTTTCTGTGAGGCCGTGGTATCACTCCGGTCGGTCCGGTTCATTAGTTAATCCTAGTTCATGTATGGTTTAAGCTACATCATCATCGTCATCGTCAGCCCATTTAAGTCCCCACTGCTGGGGCACGGGCCTCCCTCAATCACATGAGGGGTAATTGCCATACTCACCACGCTTGGCAGACAGGTTGGCGAGGGTTTAGATATAAATGCAGAGTGTTCCTTCTCTGGGTGCTGATGATCATGCCAGCAGCTTTACCTTAGTCGCCTTTTACGACAGCTCGGTAAGAGCGAGGGTGGCCTATTCTACTCTGCCGGGGACCACACGGCAAAGTCACGGGGGGTCTAAGCTACACCGAGCACCAAAGCGACGACTTTAGACCTATCTCGGAATGACATGTTAGGATGACTTTGACTCCACATTTCAATTCCCAGTTGCATCTAAAGCTGTCGCTTCGGAGCCTTGTTACACTTGGACCATAAGTCAGGATTCGGGAAGTCTGGTAATTACAATGAACCGACTGCTGACTGACCTTCGCTACCCTTAGACAGGAGAACCAGACCAACTAAATCACGGTTACAAGTTTAGAATCAGTATCTCAAATGAGGAGCTCCGGAACAAAAGCCGAGAAAACCACTTTATGCCCTTTTTTTCTGTTAGCCCCCAGTACTCGGACATTACATACTGATGTATGTAATGTCCGAGTACTGGTTCAAGTCGTATCAAATCTCGTTAAAATCGTACTAAATTATTTTAACTTGGACCAAAACCAGACAAATATATTTATTATTAATTATTATTTATTTTTTTAAGTTACAAGCATAGCATTTTTAATTTTTGGGACATTTACTGATAAATCTTTTACATATATTTATATATATTTTATGTAAATTTACGTTATATTAGTTAAACCATTGACATTCCAACGTAAACCGTTCTTTTTGGTTTCCTATAAAAATACTAAAAGTTTATTTATCGGGTTTTGTTCCAGAGTTCCTCAAATATTAAATATTGTAGGTATTCACGATTTAGAGAAACTATCCGAGACGTACAGGTTTCCTCACAATGTTTTCCCTCACCACTGAGCTAATGGTAGATATTTAATAATAATAATAATTCGTTTATTTCAGGCAACAAGAAACATTTAAAATATTTCATTGGCCCATATAATAAATACCCTACAGTCTAACATACATACATAACAAATAAAATACACATTTTTTTTTCATATTACTACGTGCGGCGCATAGAGTCAGCTGGTAGCCGTCTTCGAAACTTCCGAAAGACGACTCCCTGCCAGAAGTCCTCCCTAATAAAGGTCACCAGGGAATGGGTCGGTACTCTCACCACAAATGAGCTAAAGTTCACTTTGTGGCGAGACTCCAACCGATCGACCCTCAGCGTCCAGTTGGACTTCTTTCGCACGTAATCTACGACTCCATCGACCTTCGTAAACCAGTTCAGGCGGTAGACGTATAGCTGCGTAGTGTGCGTCTCTGTAAACTGTAACGAGCTTTCCGTTCTTATCGGAGCAGTGCCTCGGTGGTTACGGCTGACGGGCTTCTTCCTCTTCCCCACTTATATTTACCGATACAGATTTTAAAATTCCAGGTGGCCTCATTTAATGCCTTCTCGTAACGAACGAGAATATACCTGTCGCATTCAAACCAAGGAAACCCATAGCACGTGTGAAAGAGATGGAAACTCCAATTCGGTCGTAACGTCTGCTTTAAATTGGACCCTCAGATGTGCATGCTCGGATTCGAACCACGACCCCCCGGAGAAGGTGAGCTCATATCCACTGAGCTATCCTCGCTAGGATCATCATGACTATTTGTTTATAATTCTATAACGAAAGCCATCAAAATATGTCAGCCATTTCTAAACATCCGACTCACACAAAAGCACCGGATTAGTTCTATTTAACCGTATTTTGAAATCAATCAAATTAACTGATTGAAATTTCAATTCCACAAAAACCAATTACAGTATTAAGTGAATTATAAAATGATTCGTTCGAAAGGTAAACTTGATTAATTGAACCGTCAGAGAATAACCTTTTTTGACGTGGCTGGGGCAGGGTTGACAATTTTGTGCTTAATCAAATTAATTTTTTTTATGTGATAGGTGGCAGACGAGCAGACGGATCACCTGATGGTAAGCGATTGCCGCCGCCCATGGACACCCGCGACAATAATGGAGTCACAAGTGCGCTGCCAACCACTCACGTAGCGAAACACAGCACAATGCTGCTTCACGCTGATTTTCTGTGAGGCCGTGATATCACTCAGGTCAAGCCGGCCCATTCAAGCCGAAGCGTGGCTCTCCCACGGTAAAGGTATTCATACCCTGATCTCATACAGTGATTTCAATCAATCAATCATTTATTGTTTCAGTTAGATGTATAACATTGGGTAGGTGTTAGCAACAATTAAAAACGTACAAACGTAACCTTTTTTTTTGCATGATGCACATTATTATTTACCCATCAATTGGATTTCGTACTAAAAAGCTTAAGCATTTGTGGTAAGTTTAGGCAACTCACAATAACTATTATTTATATTTATATTCTAAATAAGACAACAACATTACGGGAAGTGACTTTTATTTCAAGAGAAAGAGACTCTACATCTACAAGATGACCACCTTTATGCACAATATTTAATACTAAAAGCTTTTGTTGGGCTTATTATTTCCCTTTATTGTGTAGTGAAAATGTAAGGTTTTGATATAAATGCAGAGTTTTCCTTCTCTGGGTGCTGATGATCATGCCAGCAGCTTTACCTTAGTCGCCTTTTACGACACCTCGGTAAGAGTGAGGGTGGCCTATTCTACTCTGCCGGGGACCACACGGCCAATTGTTATTCAATATTGTTATTCAATAGAGCCACACATTGCAGGTGCTACGTGCACCGAATCTAGAGATTATTGTTCTTTGGAACACATCAGCTCAACCATCAAGCTCACCAACTTCAGAACGCATCAAAACTATCCCTCAAAGTGTATAAGTTATTAAAAGAAGTGGAGAAAGAAAACAGACCAAAATTATAATAGACTAGACTATCTTTGGAAGTTTTCGTAAGTATAAGCAAACCTTCCCCCCATCCTCCAACCAACGTTTCTTGACATTGATCCCCTGTCATAGAATCCTGCTCTGAAGGCCCGAAATCGAATTCTTGTGCAAACATGCCAAAGTGCCAACCCTGGAGCATCGGTTAATCGAGTAATTCCATTCGTAACGCGGTGGGCTCCCAATGAAACTGGCGAATGAATCGGAAACAAATTACTTACGAGCAAATAGAATCGATTCGTTAGCAACATTGTTATCGATAAAAATTGCGGTGCGTGGTGATTTGCGGTGAGAGTTCCGTGTTTGTTTATTTAGTTATATTTTATTGTTTTGCATTTTAAGCGTTAGGTATATGGTGATATAAAAGTCAAACCCTATCTCTTCTATTTATGGAAATACGTATTGATGATCACATACATGGCTAATAAATTGACCATTACGGATGCACAAGACCGCGCGAAGTGGAGGAGTCGAAGTAGAAAAGCGAACCCCGGGTTCCGAAGCGACAGCTTGGGACGCAACCGGGACAAAACGCTAAGATGATGATGATGATGATGATGATAATGATGATAATTGACTGACCGGATGGCGCAGTTGGTAGTGACCCTGCCTCTTACGCCAAAGGTCGTGGGTTCGATCCCCACCCTGGACAAACATTCGTGCGATGAACACTTGTGTTTGTTCGGTGTCTGGGTGTAATATATGTATTTAAGTATATATTTGTGTTCCTCTGTTGTCTGATATCTGTAACACAAGTGCTTAAGCTACTTAGTACGGAATCAGGTCAATGTATGAGATGTTGTGAGAATTAGTAGAATTAGTATTAGTATAATCGCATACATGGATCAATTTAGTTACCTAGCGGATAAAATTCGAAATGATAGATATGTTATTTCGCCACAAATCTTAAATCATCAAGTACGCTAAAGTGACGGTACCCCTGTACCGTTCCTCTAAAGACATCTTTAGAGGGACTGATGCATGATGAAGTTGACTCGTAGACAAGAGAAGAGTGGTCGCCATGTTGTGAAACGAAGTCTAAGACACCCTACATACGAGAGACTATACTCAACGCAAAGATTCACGGCAGATGGAAGAGTGTTTCGTTCATTAATTATGAACGATACCTATATGATATATGTATTAACATATAAATTATACATAAGTACTTATAAATAGTCTTAAATCATTCAAATGTATTATGATTTGTAATTGCTGTGTACAAGCCTATGCAAATAAAGAATTATTTGATTTTAATGATTTTGAGTTAAATATAAATATTTCACAACATCACTTATCTACATTGATCTGACTCCGAGATAGGTAGCTCAAGCACCTGTGTTACGGATATCAGAATCAACAGTGGGATTACAAATAATAATAATAATTCTCACAACATCTCATACGTTGACCTGATCCCGTACTAAGTAGCTTAAGCACTTGTGTAACAGATATCAGACAACAGAGGAACACAAATATATACTTAAATACATATATTACACCCAGACACCGAACAAACACAAGTGTTCATCGCACGAATGTTTGTCCAGGGTGGGGATCGAACCCACGACCTTTGGCGTAAGAGGCAGGGTCACTACCAATTGCGCTATCCGGTCAGTCAAATAAATACTTACCAACTTTTTTTTTGATTTTGTTACCAACTGCCACGAGTCTTTGACTCGAGTATAGCAGCTATTTTCCTCTGAACCTACTAACTATTATGAAAACTTCACTGTATATCATTCAGTATTAATGAATGAAATACTCTACTCTCTGCCGCGAGTCCTTACGTTTACTACCTTTGTTTAAAACAATTTGAGAACGACGGCTAGTTTAATTTCAATGCAGACTTACCAAGGTATCTGTGGGTGGCAAACATTTAGCAGAGGAGTTTCTTTTTTTTATGATATAGGTGGCAGACGAGCCGACGTATCACCTGATGGTAAGCGATTACCGCCGCCCATAGACACCTACAACACCAGTGGTGTCACAAGTGCGCTGCTTACCTTTTAACCCCCCCTACCGGAGGCCCTTCCCCTGGATTGGGCCTCCGGTACCCTCACTCACGCAGCGAAACACAGCGCATGCACTGCTTCACGCCGGTTTTCTGTGAGGACGTGGTATTACTCTGGTCGAGCCGGCCCATTCATGCCGAAGCGTGGCTTGCGAAGATTTGGCTAAAGAAGACGAATATTTTCATCAAATGTCATTTTAAATCTCCAACCAATTTGAAACCGAGAGTTTGCAGTCTCTACTAGGTACATTTATATTTTGAAAAGAAAATCGTCTACATAAGATTTTTGTTCAGATAAAAATGGAAAGCCGAATCGTGACTTATGCCACTGTTAACTCGGAAACATATGTCATTCTATCAGACATCAGTGGAACATAATACACATGGTCTATATGGTAAATGGCATAAGAACCGAAACTTTTTGCATGTAAAAACGATAACACAGTCAGAAACTTACACATTTTCATATTTTATATTATTATTATTTTCTCCTTGCAATGCCTCTTTTAACCCCCGACGAAAAATCGACAGGGAGTTATATATGCTTGACGTGTCTTTGTGTATGTATCTGTCTGTAGCATCTTAGCTCCCATAATATATACTTCAGTGTGGTGCCTATTGAAAGCGGGAACTGATTTGTATTTAAGTAAAATAAAAATTAGAGAGGCTCCTTAAAATGCGATAAATAAAAAAAAATTAAAAAACCCTCGACAAAAATTTAAAAAGTCCGCTAAATCACAAATTTTATAGGTAGCTAAGGAGTGGTCCCCCGAATCGACCATATTTTTTAACAAAAATACATACGTAGTATAGTTTGACTGACCGGATAGCGCAATTGGTAGTGACCCTGCCTCTTACGCCAAAGGTCGTGGGTTCGATCCCCACCCTGGACAAACATTCGTGCGATGAACACTTGTGTTGGTTCAGTGTCTGGGTGTAATATATGTATTTAAGTATATATTTGTGTTCCTCTGTTGTCTGATATCTGTAACACAAGTGCTTAAGCTACTTAGTACGGAATCAGGTCAACGTATGAGGTGTTGTGAGAATTATTATTATTATTATAGTCAACAGCAGTTTCAATTTGCTTTTAGACTTTTTAGAAAAGGTAAGCAGCGCACTTGTGACACCACTGGTGTTGCAGGTGTCCATGGGCGGCGGTAATCGCTTACCGTCAGGTGATCCGTCGGCTCTTCTGCCAACTATATCATAAAAAAAAACAAATTTTGTCGGGGATTTTTAAATTTTTAATTATTTTTTTGTGGCAGCGGTTGATTTTGTATATTGAACGTAAGAGACTTATCTCTTAACACAGGGAATCTTAGTTCGCGAATCAGGTGGCTTAATTTGTAGCCGTCCCGTGACGAACGAGAATATACCTGTCGCATCCAAACAAAGGAGACACACAGCGCAGTGAGAAAGAGAGAGAAACCTCCGATTTCAGAACAATAAAGAGCACTCATTCTTAGTGTCAAAAACGTTAGGTTTAAAATCAAATGAGGAAACTGCAGTAACCTAACATGTGGCTATCGGTACCTTTTTATACCTATAGGTACATACATGAATATTCCAATAGTCTCGTTATCATCCTGCCACGGAACCCTAAAAGCAGTTACAATGGAATCAAGTTTGTAAAGTAAAATTGATCAACGCATCGTTCGTCGGTGTGCACTTTTTAATTAATTGTCTGCCCGTCGTTAAACAAAAATGGCTGCCGTTTGGCAAGTAAATTGATTAAATTGGGATGCAAAATACTAAATAATCTTACTTTTAGAGTGGTCTCGACACAGCGATGGTAGTTCAGCGATTTAGAACGCGACCTCCATGTTAAAGATCGTGGTTCGAAGCCAAGCAAACACCTCAGGATTTTTCAAATCGGTTTGCGTATTTCTACCATTAGCTCGGCTGTGAGGGAAAATATCGTGGTAAAGATAAAAGTATCAGCCTACTTAATGTCCCACTGCAGGGTAAAGACCTCCATCATAGAAATCAAGCCATCGCTACTATGATGGGATTAGGCTTAATCACCACGCTTGCCAAATGTGGATTGGTGATCGCAAGCCCGAGCTATGTTCGATCAATTCGAAACATACCTTTGCTCGACCCGGGAGTCGAACCCAGGACCCCAAGATCATGGCCCGGTACTTAAACCATTAGACCATCGGGGCGATATTTTAAGATATAAGATTTTTTTCAGATAAAAGATAAAGATAATTTTATTTCGTGGGAAAACCGGCACGTTACGGATAGGTTTTTAATAAGCTACCACAAAATGTCATTAACCTATCACTGGATAAGTTTAAGTCTCATATTAAAACCTGCCTAATGAAGAAAGGTTACTATAGCGTACAAGACTATTTAAATGATAAGGATTCTTGGTCAAGTTAATTGAATAATATTTTGAGTTGTTATTCATAGTAGTCTATTAACTTTCATAATTGTATTTTTTTTTCTCGATTGAAACTCTGTAACATCATCAATATTTGAAAAGAGTAACTACTGAGTTTCTTGCTGGTGTCTTCTCAGTAGAAATCGACATTCCGAACCAGCGGTAGATATTATGTACCTATTTTGACATTCATAAGTGTTCTGTGTGGACCTAAATTGAATAAAGAATTTTTTATCTTTATCTTATCTTTATTCTGAAACGTGTAACCATAATTCATTTGGTCTGGTTTCTCTGTTAAAGGGTTGCGAAGGTCAGACGGCAGTTGCTCCCTGATTTATGGTCTAAGCGTACCCTAGGCTCCAAAGCGACAGCTTAATACAACCGGGAACTACACGCTAAGATGTGGAGAAGATAAAACCTAAAAACACCTGCGTTTTATTGAGTGACTGTGACTCTGACTGACTTCTTTTTTCTTTTTTTATGCTAGAGGCGGAGAAACGAGCAAGCGAGGAACCTGATGAAAAGTAATCAACGCCGCCCATGAACCTCCGCGAAATAAGAGAGATCGCTAATGAGTTGCCGGCCTTTTTAAAAAAGAGTACGCTCATCTGTTGAACGTCCGTAAATGGTAGCCGTCGGGAATACTCTTGCGGCAAAACCAGTTCCACAGAACTGAGGTACCTACGTGGGACAAAGTTCCGTGAGAAACGCACAGTATTAGACCGCCATCTATCGACTTCGACAGTTGACTACACATTTTATCAATTATTTTTACTTGACATTGGCAAACTACCTTCACAACACTGACCAGATGGCGCAATTGGTAGTGACCCTGCCTCTTACGCTAAAGGTCGTGGGTTCGATCCCCACCCTGGACAAACATTCGAGCGATGAACACTTGTGTTTGTTCGGTGTCTGGGTGTAATATGTCTTTAAGTATATACATATTTGTGTTCCTCTGTTGTCTGATATCTGTAACACAAGTGCTTACGCTACTTAGTACGGAATCAGGTCAACGTATGAGATGTTGTGAGAATTATTATTATTATTACAACAAGTACTAAGCCCATATTAGAAAAAATAGTGCTCTTATACTGGGCGCCAGAGTTCCAGACCGTTCAATGGTCTGTCTGAGAAAGCGAGAAGTAGAGATGATGGCATCACGGTGACGGTGTGTTGGAAGTACAAGATTCCAAACACAATAACTAAAGAAACAAACAGCTTTAAAGGCTGCTTTTGACCGTGGGAGAGCCTTAGGCGTGAATGGGCGGGCTCGACCGGAGTGATACCACGGTCTCACAGAAAACCGGCGTGAAGCATTGTGCTGTTTCACTGCGTGAATGAGGGTACCGGAGGTTTGGGTCGTGCATGGCACTTGTAAGGTGATGATAAAATACCTCAAAATTATATAACGCCATTTTTTTTGTATATGAGAGGTGGCAGACGAGCAGACGGATCACCGGATGGTAAGCAATTCCGCCGCCCATGGACACCCGCAACACCAGTGGAGTCACAAGAGCGCTGCCAAGAATTCTATATTAATTATCTTAGCGCCGTCTGTACACCGTCTTTACGTCGTCCGCCATTCGTCGTCTCTCTCATCTCCCTCTCTCTCTCTCGCACGTCATTCTAATTCAAACATCAAATTCATACACGTTCCTTAGCATGCAGCTACCGATCACCAATCCACACTGGAAAGGTTTGTTTAAGCGCTCTTGTGACTCCACTGCGGCGGCAATCTCTTTTCATCAGGAGCTCTGTCTGCTCGTCTGTCATCTATCACATAAAAAAAAAGTTATCCATTGACCATAGCGCTAATTGTTTCCAATCCAACCATTTTACCCTAAATCAACTAAACACCCAATGCCAAATTAAATTGTAATACCAATCCAAAAACGTGTCGAAAACATGATTCTATTTAACTACACGTTTTCTATTGTTGCCATATTTCTCACCACATACATTCACCATCACACTATACACAGACTATCATAGAAACCTATCCCTTATCACTGTTGTAATAAAGTCCACATTTAAACAGTTATTTTCAAAATGCAACACAATACAAAACCAATGGGAGTGTAATTATGTCCCAAATATGTTATTTCACCCCTTAAGGGTATGTATGAATGGAAAACATTCCCTTATTAGCTATTCATATGTAAAATAGGAAATTGGTCTGTTAGCAAATAAATTTTGCTGTGACAAATAACATTTTATTTGTGTTTTTAAATTAATGTGGCTCTCCCCACGCTTAGGCATGAATGGGCCGGCTCGACCGGAGTGATACGACTGTCTCACAGAAGACCGGCGTGAAGCAGCGCCTGCGCTGTGTTTCGCCGTGTGAGTGAGGTTACCGGAGGCCCAATGGGGGGGAAGGGGAAAAGGTTGGCAGCGCACTTGTGACTTCACTGGTGTTGTGGGTGTCCATGGGCGGCCGAATTGCTTATCATCAGGTGATCCGTCTGCTCGTCTGCCCCTCTCATATAAAAAAAAAATATGATTCGAATTTTTCGAACATTGCTCGGGTTTGTGTATCACCAATCCGCATTAGGCAAGCGTGGTGAATAAGGCGACGGGTAGCCCTAACTAGCGATACCATTCGTTTTTAATTGTTAGCTACTAAACCGGGTCTATTTAAAACCATTTCGGGGTTACAACCTCTCGGCAAACACTTATACTATTTGTTAAATAACCATGCACAAATGTTGGGTCCGTTTTTGTACGCGAAAAATTTATTACCGCCAAAAGCAGCCACTTTTAGCGTAAATTAATTTTTCGCGTACAAATGTTGGCCCCGAATTTGTGCATGGTTATTCAATCAACCCCGAAATTGTTTAAAATAGATCCGGTTTAGTAACTAAAAATTAAAATCAATTGGCTACCCGTCACCTTAAGCCTATCTATCATAGTCGCGATGTCTTGATTTCTAAGATGGAGGCCTTTGCCCTGCAGTGGGACAGTTTACAGGCTGATACTTTACTTTACTATCTGTCACTAGTCCCACCCTCTAAAAAGTCACCGCATCGAACAGTCGCCAACAACTTGATCTCTTCACCCACTGTTTTCCTTCTTCCGCAGAGCTGGCTTGTTATAGGCGCCGCGTGGCGGCCACGTGGCCGTTCCATGGCGGCCACTAATTACGCCCACCGCTGGGACGTGGCCCTCGCACACAGATTTAGTATCATGTTACTTTGCTGTTGGGACTTAATTAAATTTTGCTTTCTTGATCTAGTCTCCACAGTATTAATTCACTAACTATACTCTGTAAAATTAAGCTTTTTTTTCTTTCATGTGATAGGTGGCCCATGGACATCCTCGACAATAGTGGGGTCATAAGTGTACTGCCAATCTTTAAACTCCCCTTTCCCCTGGATTGGGCCTCCGGTACCCTCACTCACACAGCGAAACACACGACATTGCTGCTTCACACCGGTTTTCTGGGAGGCCGTGGTACCACTCCGGGCAAGCCGGCCCATTCATGCCGTAGCGTAGCTCTCCCACAGTCAGAGCATAACGACGAAGATGTGGCAATACCTCTTATCCAACAAGATTTTTAGAGAAAATTACTACCTTATGCCATTGGTGTTAATGTTAATTATTAATGTCAGTTTATTTGTTAGCCTATCTAACAGTATTAGATAGATAGATAGATAGAAAATATTTATTCAGCAAACAAAAACTTATGAATAATTACATTTTAATCTTTTGTTTTTTATTCTTTATTTATTTGGGGGCTTTTGATTGAACATACATGCCAGCCCCATCGTAACTTAATATAACTACAATTTTAATCTTACATAACTAGTAAAATTATGTTTTGTGTCGAAAAGGTGACCCTCAGCATAATGCCAAGACATAGATAATGCCGAGGCGCTGGTTTTCAGGGGCACCTACGGGTAGGTTACAGAGGCACTATGCATAGAAATAAAAAAAGCAGCCCAAAAGCTAAATTGAATTGAAGATCTCTTGATAATAATCACGGAACAACTGAGAAACATAAATAACAATGAAAAATAAGATGTACTTAATGCAACAATGTTACCATAAAATATTTGTAAATTATTTGCTGTTAATTTTAACAACAAAGATGTTGATACCATTTATTTAGAATTTGTTGATCAATTCAAAATCGGTATTTAGTCAACATCTTAATAGGACAGTAATTTAAATTGAAAAAGAGCCGTGAGGTCCCCGGCAGAGTAGAATAGGCCACCCTCACTCTTACCTAGGTGTCGTAAAAGGCGACTAAGGTAAAGCTGCTGGCATGATCATCAGCACCCAGAGAAGGAAAACTCTGCATTTATATCAAAACCCTCGCCAACCCGTCTGCCAAGCGTGGTGAGTATGGCAATTACCCCTCATGTGACCTTAGAGGGTTAGGAGCGGCTGAAAATCAGCGCTGACCTATGTCAGCATTAGCTGAGCCACTGCCTTTTGCTTTCCTTAGATTATTGTTAATATTTTAAAAACGAAGTATGTAAGGTAGATAAGTTTTAGTGTTACGGAAATACCTATGTACCCGTTTTGTTTTATGAGAAAGCAATAAACGTATTTTTATTTATTTATGTGATTGAGGGAGGCCCGTGCCCCAGCACGGACTTAAATGGGCTGATGATGATTGAGGAATATCTATCTAGGTATCTAGGATAAGCTAGGTCTAACAGGAGACTGGAATTAAACGACGCGTCCTTGTTAATCACCGTTTATTCGCAGACTGACAAGAGCACATTCATGTCTACCTTATAATAGTTAATAAAACTAATATGTCGATATACCGACATTACACCTCCACCACTAATTTACTCTAATCGATTATATAATAATCAATTATTTAATAAATAGGTATAATCTTATGACCACATGAGGTAATACTTAACCTTCAAACCCCGTTACAGCAAATAAGGTGAGATTTACACTATATACCTACATGGTACTTAATCTAATGCATAAAAATTAACAAAGCTGGGATGTACAACAATGCATACAACAGAGGTGTAGCACGGTACGATTAGTGTGACAAGAAGTTTTTCTTTAACAAATAATGATAATCTGTCACAATTTGAACTCATTCTCTCTCCATTATCAAGTTGCATACTAGAATGCTTAATTAGACCTCGCACTAACGCCGACATCGCTCGCTCTTAACTTAGGGTTACCTACTAAGTTATATGAGATCTCTTTTATATGACTTTAGATCACTTTATTTAATAACTAGCTGTTTCACGCGGTTTCACCCGCGTCCCGAGGGAACTACTTCCCGTACCGGGATAAAATATAGCCTATGTTACTTCTGAATAATGCAGCTTTTCTAGTGGTGTAAAAATTATTGCAATCGGTCCAGTAGTTTTTGAGTTTATTCATTACAAACATACAAAAATACAAATATTTCCTCTTTATAATATTAGTGTAGACAATAATGTCCTTCCGAACCGAAATATTCCGTCAGGGTGGCCAATGTCAGCGATCAGCAATCGACGCAGGACAAATTATAGTACACAAGTGTTTGCGCATACATAAACCCAGTTCACTCTCTATTTCCTAACCCTTATATTTCGGTGAAGGACCAACCGCTTAACGTGCTTTTTGAGGCACAGTGGGTACAAGACCGCCAACTTTCAAACTCCGGGCTAACACTGAATTGCTTAAGGATGACGGGTAGGGGACACTAGCGACGCCAATCGATATTAATTTTTTGATTCGAAACTCTCGGCAAACACTTATACTATTTATTAAATAACCATGCACAAATGTTGGGTCCAACGCGTACGCGAAAAATTGCTTACCGTCAATCGTCAATCAATTTTTCGCGTACAAAAACGGACCCAACATTTGTGCATGGTTATTTAATAAATAGTATAAGTGTTTGCAGAGAGGTTGTAACCCCGAAATTGTTTAAAATTGATCCGGTTTAGTAGCTAAAAATTAAAATCGATTGGCGTCGTTAGTGTGCCCTACCCTTCAGTTTAACAGCAAAACTGAGATACAAATTTTGGCCTGCGACTTTGTGTACCTACGTAGAGTGCTGTTATGCAACATTGGCGTATATTCGGTTAGC
Source organism: Marasmia exigua (assembly GCA_019059595.1). Classification (NCBI taxonomy): domain Eukaryota; kingdom Metazoa; phylum Arthropoda; class Insecta; order Lepidoptera; family Crambidae; genus Marasmia; species Marasmia exigua. The sequence continues at coordinate 9,194,078 of CM032485.1, forward strand.
AAAAAAAAATATCCAAAAACTTACATACATTTATCGCCTTTGTATAATATTGTACTACTCAAGTCCTTTCTTTTGATACCTAACTATATTTAGAAAGTTGTGACAAAATGAGTAGTACGTAATTTTGTGGCAACAGCCATCTTGAACTCACAGCCATCAAAGATACCTAAAAGCACTCCCGACTAATTCATTGGGAGGTTTCAAACAAACAAAAATAAAATCAAAATCGGTTCATCCGTTCGGGAGCTACGAAGCTACAGGCACACAGACAGACAAGTGAAACTTATAACACCCCGTCGTTTTTTCGTCGGGGGCTAAGAATAAAACTTTTGGGGCTTTATTTATAAACTGTCATTTCGACCGTTTTCTAAACGCTTCGGCGTGAGTGGGCCGGCTCGACCGGAGTGATACCACGGCCTTACAGAAAACCGGCGTGAAGCAGCACTGTGCTGTGTTTCGCTGCGTGGGTGACGGTACCGGAGGCCCAATCCGGGGGTTTGAAGGTTTGCAGCACACTTTTAACTCGACTGGTGTCGCGGGTGTCCATGGGCGGCGGCAATCGCTTACCATCAAGTGATCCGTCTACTCGTCAGCCACCTATCACTTTAAAAAAAACTTTGTTAGCTAAAACAGTGTTATAGAGCAGTTTTGACGATTAAGGTGACGGGTAGGGCACACTAGCGACGCCAATCGATTTAAATTTTTAGCTATTTTTTGGATAGCGTGGCTGCTTTTGGCGTGAATCAATTTTTTGCGTACAAAAACGGACCCAACATTTGTGCACGGTTATTTAATAAATAGTATGTAAGTGTATGCCGAGAGATATCAGCTTCATTCTCGGGTTTATCCTGGAGCTGGAGCTACATGAGGTAATAAGTTCTGGGGCTGCCACAATAGATCAACCAGTGGCTATGAGACGCAAGGCTCACTCCATTTCTTTCAATATATAATAAATGCCGAGAGATTGTAACCCCGAAATTGTTTAAAATAGATCCGGGTAAGTAACTAAAAATTAAAATCGAATGTCATCGCAGTGTGACTCTACCCGTCACCTTAAAACAAAAAAAATAATCGTACAACATTTTCGAAAAAAGGATGAAAACTGCTTTATAACACCGCTTTAGTTAGCAAAGGTTTAACAAACGTTTATGATTAAAACCCTTAATTAAAATCCAAACTGTACTAACCCTAATAAGCTAAGAGGTTAATTTAGTATTTGTCAGCCCAGACTTACCTAAATGGTATAACCGCCGACTTGTCCGCATCAAACAATACCTTAACTGTCAGATATAGAGTCGACTCTCCCTTGCATCATATCGAGGATGTGTACTTAGGCTAGACGTATTTCCAATTAGAATTAAAGCGCCGACTAACGGCAAATAGTATAGGAATTAGTCTTATTCAAATGTTAGGAATGGAGGTTATCCTTCAAATTAACACTTCACGGATTTAACAGTTAATCTATATCATCATCATCAGCCCATTTAAGTCCCCACTGCTGGGGCACGGGCCTCCTCAATCACATGAGGGGTAATTGCCATACTCACCACGCTTGGCAGACGGGTTGGCGAGGGTTTTGATATAAATGCAGAGTTTTCCTTCTCTGGGTGCTAATGATCATGCCAGCAGCTTTACCTTAGTCGCCTTTTACGACACCTCGGTAAGAGTGAGGGTGGCCTATTCTACTCTGCCGGCGACCACACGGCTAATCTATATAGGTTATCTATTTATTTATTTGTTGGCAAACTCAACAGCTTTAAAAACATGCTAAAGTAAGTTAAAATTAATTCACTAGCCAATTAAAGAGTCCCATCGCATAAGTATACTAAATCAGTAATAACATAGAAAAAAATTATATTGGCTATAGAGCCACCTTATTATTTTAAAATTATTGCACTAAAGCTTATGCCATCCCATTTTAACACGCAGTGTTAAAAGGAGCTAGAAGGAACAACTTTTCTTAGACCGCGTTTTGTAATCAGGGGTAGGGTTGACAAGACTTATAAACCAATCCTCACTACATTTCGTGTACGGAGTGTCATACACCGCACATTCTGTTTGGTCAGCAATCAGTTATTATGCGCGGCTGACCTAATTTTACTTATAATTAAATTTATATTTTTAAGTGCGTTTTACACAGCTTAGCAAGACAGCCGTGTATTTTATAACCATCTTTAGTTTAAATCAAACATTGTGGAATCATAATAAATAATTAATTTTTTCTCATCAACGAGTTTAACTTCTACACCCACCAAGCAGAGCAAGAACAGATGTATGGTAGCAAGAGACCATACATTTCGGGATTGTTCAATTAACCAAAACTTAACTTTTTTATACGAAAAAAGGCAGGCGAGTAGACGGATAACCTGACGATCATGTTGATGACGGATCAACCGATTGCCGTCGCCCATGGACACCAGTTGAGTCCCAAGTTCTTTGTCAACTTTTTCATCTTACCTCCAAATTGGGCCTTCAGCGAGACACAACGCAGGCGTTGCATCACGCCAGTTGTCTTTTCATTTTATGTGAAAAGTCGCAGACGAACAGACGGATCACCTGATGATTAGCGATTGCTGCCACCATATCAACACCATAGGAATACGCTACCAACCTATAAACTTCCTTCTGATTGAGCCTCCGGTACCCTTGGTCACTCGGTGATTTTCTGTGTTTCGAGTTCATTCGAATTTCGAGTGAGCGCTTTCTTAACATCAAAAGTACAGTCAACTTCAAAAGTATCTTAGCGTTTAAACTTTTGTCATATGCTCAGATATTTATGCTACCCATTGTTCTAAAGCAATTATTCCCAATGCTTAACGAACTAATTAGCTCATTTCGAGACGATTTGCCAGTAATTAATTACCAAGACGCAAACACTCAACGGTTGAGAGAGAGCAATTTATTAAGTAAATATTAGTCTAGGAAACGTTATGGAAGAAAATGAGACGTGGGTATACGTATTTAGAGTGGAGCTTGAAACATACAAGAATATGTGATATTATTTTTGTATGCTCAGTTCGGTTTGTTGAAAATGAACCGAGCATTTTTCAGTAGAAAGCTAATTTTCATATTAATGTGACGGGTAGCGCACACTAGCGACGCCAAGCGATATACATTTTTAGCTATTAAACCGGATCTATTTTAAACTATTTTGGGGTTACAACCTCTCGGCACACGCTTATACTATTTACTACATAACCATGCAAAAAATGTTGGGTCCAACGCGTACGCGAAAAATTGATTCACGCCAAAAGCGACCACTTTTGGCGTGAATCAATTTTTCGCGTACAAAAACGGACCCAACATTTGTGCATGGTTATTTAATAAATAGTATAAATGTTTGCCGAGAGGTTGTAATCCCGAAATTGTTAAAATAGATCCGGTTTAGTAGCTAAAAATTAAAATCGATTGGCATCGCTAGTGTGCCCTACCCGTCACCTTAACTTGCCGATCACGATTGCAATTTTTGATACTTTTATATGTTACACACGTTACTTCTTCTTCTTCTTCGTGCGGGCTTTTCTGTAATCGGGCAGCAGTTGTGTCCATTTCGCGTGCGGAGGGTGCTTCACGTCGCTACACGTCGCGGCTGCACAGCATTCACACCGCGAAAGCGGGATGAGGGCCGCGAGGTCCTCCTCAGCGTCCAAGCCTGAATAGGCAGGTCATCATCGTCAGCCCATTTAAGTCACGGGCCTCCCTCAATCACATGAGGGGTAATTGCCATACTCACCACGCTTGGCAGACGGGTTGGCGAGAGTTTTGATATAAATGTTGAGTTTTCCTTCTCTGGGTGCTGATGATCCTGCCAGCAGCTTTGCCTTAGTCGCCTTTTACGACACCTCGGTAAGAGTGAGGGTGGCCTATTCCACTCTGCCGGGGACCACATGGCCGGAATAGGCAGGTCAGTCTCTGTCAAAGTCTCATTGGTCTCTTTTTTGTTTTTTTTTAATAATTAGTTTTTGTTTTGGAGACCACCAGTCAATCGGGTCAGTCAGGTCCCCTCGCGTCGTCCCTAAAAGTCGACGATGAGGAGCCGGTTATTTTTATTAATAATTCTCACAACATCTCATACATTGACCTGATTCCGTACTAAGTAGCTTAAGCACTTGTGTTACAGATATCAGACAACAGAGGAACACAAATAAGTATATACTTAAATACATATATCACACCCAGACACCGAACAAACACAAGTGTTCATCGCACGAATGTTTGTCCAGGGTGGGGATCGAACCCACGACCTTTGGCGTAAGAGGCAGGGTCACTACCAATTGCGCCATCCGGTCAGTCGTCGTTGCCGTCGTCATTGGGGGGATGGGGAATGGTATTGGCGCTGCTGACTGGCCAGCGACAATCCGTAGTCGGGGGATGGGAGCAGGTGGGAGTACGGGAGTGAGTAGTGGGTGACTTGCTTGTGTAGATGAGGTGTGTGTGATGTGTGGGGGTGTGCGGAGGGGGGGGGGGGGGGGGGGATTCACCGCGTAGATAAATCTGAACGCCCAGAAAAACGCCAGCGAGTTGCGCATCCGCGGCTTAACCGCTGCGTCATCGCTCCGCTGTGAAAGCGCTTGTAATTCGTCATCGCTCCGCTGTGAAAGCGCTTGTAATTCGTCATCGCTCCGCTGTGAAAGCGCTTGTAATTCGCCAGTGTGGCAGCTCCCTTACACCAGGTTAAAATAATCAGACAACTGCCATCAAACTAATATAGACGTATCTCTATTTTAAAAGTTTAAACACCTTTTGTACCACCCTCTCAAATTAGCCTCTTGAATATCTCTCACACAAAAAGCAGTGTTTTGTTAAGAAATCCTTATAATAGTTTCAATGACAGTTTCAAATATCACGCCAATTTTCAATGAACTACTATATCACTTCTATGCGTATTGAAATAAGGTTGAAAATGGTTTACTTAAAGGATCACTAAGTGACAGCTGATTTTCGTTTAAAATGGCCGCCACTCAAAGCCGAATTGAATGGGATCTCAATTGAATAGGAATTGAATTGTTTGGCAAATTGGACGGATAATCTGCTCTTGCGCAATGTAGGAAGGCTAAAACTTTTAATTTTATAGGATAAACATTCGAACAGATTTTTTTATTTTCAAAATAATGGAAAGTCAAAAAAAATTCAAAGGAACTACTTTAGGAAAAGTAGATAGATAATGTCACGTGATTTGTTTTGATATTGAACTAATTGTGGGAATTTAATAAAATCTAAAAAAAATGCACAACAAACCAGGAAGCAAGACCGTTCTTCGTAGTCCGTATGTTCGTAGCATCGTAATGCGTCGTAGTCCGTAGCACTTGTAGCTGTGCACTGTAGCAAAATACGTAGCAATTAGGAAAACATTGTGAAAAACTCTGGTTTTTTAAAGGACGCTTTTATGTGAAAGATGGCAACCGAGCAAACGGATCATCTGATATTAAATGATTGCTGCCGCCCATGGACACCAACACCAGTGAAATTCGAGTTCGCTACCAGCCTTTAAATTCTCCATCCCATGGGTTGGGTCTCCTGTACCCTCACTCACTTGGAGAAACAGCGCAGACGCTACTTCAGGCCAGTTTTTTGTGAGGCCATGGTATCTATCCGGTCGAGCTGGTACGTTCATGCCGAAGCTTGGCTCTCCCAAAGACGGTACTATTGTACACGATTATCAGATTATGAGCATAAAAGTTGGTCAACCTAATCTCCTTTGAGTCGGCAAACACCCAGTTGCCCAGACGATATTAAAAATGTACTTTACTTAAGGTGACGGGTAGAGCACACTAGCGACGCCAATCGATTTTAGTTTTTAGCTACTAAACCGGATCCATTTTAAACAATTTCGGGGGTACAACCTCTTATACTATTTATTAAATAACTATGCACAAATGTTGGGTCCGTGCACAAACGCGTACAAACACGGACCCAACAACCTCTGGATTATTATTACTTTGTGATTCCTCTCTGTTGTTTGATATCTCTAATACTAGTACTTAAGCTATAAACTTAGGGAAATTTCGACCGACCTTATTCCGAGAATAAATCTTTGGTATACCGCCGTCATTCTGTTATCATCATAATCATCATAATCAGCCCATTTAAATCCCCACTGCTGGGGCACGGGCCTCCCTCAATCACATGAGGGGTAATTGCCATACTCACCACGCTTGGCAGACGGGTTGGCGAGGGTTTTGATATAAATGCAGAGTTTTCCTTCTCTGGGTGCTGATGATCATGCCAGCAGCTTTACCTTAGTCGCCTTTTACGACACCTCGGTAAGAGTGAGGGTGGCCTATTCTACTCTGCCGGGGGCCACACGGCCAATACCAATATGGTATAACATTCTGTTATACCATAGATTATTTATTGCCATCTGTGCCATCTACGATCTTAGATCACGTGACTCACTCAGAGAAGTATTCAAGGAAATTAATATTTTAACCGTATCATCTCAATACATTTTTGATTGTATTATGTTTGTATGCAAGAACTTGCACCTTTACTCGCAAAAATCAGATTTTCATAGCTTTAACACGCGAAATAAACATAGGCTTGCTGTCCCAAATCTAAGACTTCTTATAACTGGAAACTCATTTGTAGGATTGAGGATTAGAATGTTTAATAAGTTACCTCAAAATATCATTGATTTATCTGTACATAAGTTTAAGTTGCATGTAAAAAACTGCCTCATGCACAAAGGCTACTATAAAGTAGATGATTACTTGAATGATCAGGATTCCTGGACATGTTGATCTCTTCGCCTGTCCTCTAATGTATAATTCATTTCATAATTTTTCTTTGACGATTTATCTAAACGATATTGATTATAAGCATTGTATATCATACTGTCACTGTAATCATAATTTGTATAAGAATGAATATTGTAATTACCATATTATTTGAAAAGAGTAACTACTGAGTTTCTTGCTGATTCTTCTCGGTAGAAATTGACATTCCGAATCAGCGGTAGATTACATAATATTGACATTCATAAATGTTCTGTATGGACTTAAATTGAATAAAGACATTTTTGATTTTGATTTTGATTGATATTAAGATTTATTTATTGGTTATTGGACGAAACGGATCTTACTGAATCAATTTAAGAGAACTATTGTATGAATTTATTTGATTTTTTTATTATAAAATTAATTTCTTGTAAATTAAATCTACATTATAAATATGAAATATATTGTGAATAACATTGCCGTTTGAACTAAATGTACTTACGTCTATTTATGATTAATGAAGAATTTAAAAAACGATCAAAGGACCTATTAGAGAATTAATTCTATGAATCGATTCTAAATCAAACACAAAGAATTCAATAGAGCTTAATCATAACCTTCATATCTTTTGTTGGGAATAATTTGATTAAAATTTGACGGCTCCTTCCTGTTTTATTTAAGAAAAAAAACACAGGAAGTGAGTGAATATAGAGGTAATTCATTATATTGCACAATTACAAAGTATTAACCAGTTTAAATAGGTCCCTTATAAGTATGAATCAGGCTTACTAAACAGGTATCAAGCAATTTTGGTCATTCTATAAACCAGTTTAAGCTGACTTTTGCAAACTGTACAGTTGAGTAGAGAAGAGGGGTCAACTTATGTTGGTGGTTGGACAAAAGGTTAAAAAAGGTTCAGTAGAGGTAATAAGGGGTTCCGCACATATCATGTCGGTGTGGATTACGTCCGTAGACGGCGGAACTCTGAACTTGATATTTCCGTTTGGTGCGTTGATTTTTTGCTTTTATTTTAACTTATGCAGTTCGGACATGTTTTAAGGTATTCAATCATATGTGTAAAAAATTTTTTAAGTTCAAATCGTAGTACCGACGCACCTTTGCTTATTTTTTTATATATGTTTATTTCTACCAATAACTTGACTAAAAACCTGCACTATTTGCGTTTAAGCCCGGGGTACGCATGGACCATGTTCCAAGATATAAAAAGTCTTATAATTATAATGAAACGTCTGCTGTCGGATTTTTTTTTGATAGGTGGCAGACAAGCAGACTGACCTGATGGTAAGGTATTACCACCGCCCCTGGAGTGGGGTCAAAAGCGCGCTGCCCCCTCTTCCTCGGATTGGGGCTCCGGAACCCTCACTCACGCAGCGAAACACAGCACAGTGCTGCTTCACGCCGGTTTTCTGTGAGGCCGTAATATCATTCCAATCGAGCCGGCCCATTAAGGCCGTAACGTGGGTCTCCCACGGGCGAATACTTACTTACTTATTTACTCCACTGGGTCAGCGATCCGAAGCGAGTCTTGGCCTCCGAAACAAGAGAACGCCACTTTGATCGATCCTGCACTTGTCGCCAGTGGTGACTGGCCGGTGGGCCTGAAGTCGTCTACTTGTCGCATAGTCTTTGCTGGCTTGGTCACCTCGAGAGACTGGACGAGCAACGGGCGTATAGACAGGAAAATTATATCAACTGTTACACGTTCAAAATAAATTCTGAAACGTGTTGTTTTCCTCGCGACGTTTTCCCTGACCGAAGAGCTAATGGTAGATACTGAAGACTGAAGACCATAAACTATGCAGCAAAATGATCAGGTTCATAAGTCTGGAATGCAATTTGCCGGCTCTGGTCTGTTTATCGTAGTGTATATGCCGAGCGCAAGTTAACACCGGGTTAGGCGACACCCTAACTGAATTATACAAGCTTACGCGTTCACGATACAAGTGGGTATAGACTCTAGAAGGAACCAGGAGTAAGATAGTAAATGGCTTAAGGAATGATAGCACAGTGTATAAGAATGTCTGCCATCAGGCTCTGGAACTCGCTGCCTGATGAAATTAAAAAGTCTCCCAGCAAATTCTCTTTCAAGCGGTCAGTACGAGAGCATTTTCTTCGCCTAGTTTCAAGCTAGTTCAATCTCTCAAGTGACTTAATAAAAATATATACATGTCGAATTGAGAACCTTTATTTTTTTTAAAGTCGGTTTAAAAATGGGGACAAATTGATTGGTAATGAAAAAAAAATTTTTTCTCCTTTCCGTGATGCTAGTAATTATATTTAATATGTGTATTATGTATTTAATAATGTGTAAGTATGTATGTTTATAGTCTTCATATTATTACTTATAATACCTTCCATATATATATATATATATATATTTTTAAATATGTATAAGTAGTTATTAATATTTATTATAAGATCATATTATGCCATCGATTTTAATGTTTAGCTACTAAACCGGATCTATTTTAAACAATTTCGGGGATACAACCTCTCGGCAAACGCTTATACTATTTATTAAATAACCATGCACAAATGTTGGGTCCGTATTTTGTACGCGAATAATTGATTCACGCTAAAAGTGGCCACTTTTGGCGGTAATTCACATTTCGAGTACAAAAGCAGACCCAAAAGTTAAGTATAAGTATTTAATAAATAGTATAAGTGTTTGCCGAGAGATTGTAACCCGAAATTGTTTATTAATAGATCCGGTTTGGTTTGGTAAAATGAAAATCGATTGGCGTCGCTAGTTGACCATATCCGTCACCTTAAGGTGAATTTTCTATGATGTTTAAGAATAAAATCATTGCTGTTGGGTATACAATTATCAAAGAAGTCAATTGTTCTTACTCTATTGTAAACTTGTTTGTAGGTTCTTTGCAATAAAAAAAATATATCCTAGTTTGTCTCTTCTGAAAAAGCCTACATGCCACATCCAGGGCCATAGCTCCTGCCGGGTGTGGGATTAAGTTATAATAGTTATTAATTGCGCGGTAACTCGATAGTCGCGTCGTGCTCTAATCGAATGCCGCTCGAGTCCGTTAACTCATTATTGTTCGCAACTCATTATGTATCCTTGTACATAACGATTTTAAATGATGAAACGTTGAATATATTTATTTTTAAATAGCTTTTGGACGAACATAATGGAGTTTATTAAGAAAATAAAGTAACGGAGGAAATTATCCTGCAGAATAGTATTCTCATAAGTTGGTCGAATCGACACTCTGTTGTATTAGCTCAAATCGAGATTTTATAGGGGAATTCCCGAACATAGCTCTTCTACGTTAAGAATTGCATCAACTCAACGCAGAATGATTTACAGTCCCAACAGTATACTAAAGGGATTGGCGGGGAGATGGGACAGTGTGCTGATGAGGCACTGGACCACAGCCCTTATAAACCCGAACGCGGAGCAAGGTTTATTTTATTAATTAAATACTCGTAGTCAAATAATAATATCTTCACACACAATATATTATTTGCACTGCCTGGTTATTAGTACTCATTATTTTGTTTTTCCTTTGTTTTGTTTTGTTTTTATTTTCTGTATCTATTTTGTTTTTCTTTTTGTTTGTTTGTTATTTTGTAACTAATGTTGTACTCGTATGTAGTGTTGTGATGTCCAAAATAATAATTTTCTTTCTTTCTTTCTTTCTTTCTTTCACTAACACTAGTAATAAGAGCGATGTTTCACTAACAAATGGATCAAACTATCTGAATAAACCAATTTTTATTTATTTATATTTATTCAAGAAATTTAATCGTAAAAAACATGATTGAATTGATTAATATTTAGCAAGCGAAGCAAATGCACTTATAAAAATTTGTCGAATTTTTCATAAGTGCATTTGCTAAGTGCATTCGTCGAATTACTAATACCTACCTGCTTTTGGTAGGTCAAAGCATAAGTGAAAAGTCGTGACTTCGGATCCTACCTGAAAACGTTTGAAAAATTTAAGTGCCTAAAAGCCTCAACTTGTAGCATGGCAACTTCTACTTTTATTAATAAACACGGTCGTCCATGGACAAAAACCAGATCTGTGTATTCTGGTCCTCCATTCGGAGTTTTTTGATTATCAATCAAGAAACAAATATGTCACTCCCAACATTTCCTTTTGCCAAAAAATATACGGCTCCCACTCGCCTCTAAACCGCGTGGGAAAGCCAAGATGCTCACAATTTACCGGGCTCAGGAAATTGTTTATCGCTATCACATCATTTGCACCCTCATTTGATACGAGGGGTGGGTAATGTAGTTTATTTCTGAACTTTTTATTGCTTCTAAATGTACTTATTAAGGGTGAGAACTGTACAAAACATCTTACGTATAGGAGAATAAAATATAGCGCCTCTTCGAGTTAACTCTCTTTGACTCGCGTCTCTTTGACTGACCGGATGGCGCAATTGGTAGTGACCCTACCTCTTACGCCAAAGGTCGTGGGTTCGATCCCCACCCTGAACAAACAGTCGTGCGATGAACACTTGTGTTTGTTCGGTGTCTGGGTGTAATATATGTATTTAAGTATATATTTGTGTTCCTCTGTTGTCTGATATCTGTAACACAAGTGCTTAAGCTACTTAGTACGGAATCAGGTCAATGTATGAGATCTTGTGAGAATTATTACCTTTAAAAAAAACTAGCTCGTGTTTCATGGCACCCATGTACGGCGGCAATCGTTTACCAACAGGTGACCCGTCTGTTCGTCCGCCATCTATCACAAGTAACAACCCGGATAAAGGAAGACAGACTATGAGGGTTTATTGGTTTGGGTTTGCTTAGAAAGATCACTTTTAATAGGGACACAAGCAGCTCCATCGAGACTTGGCTACGAGAGTGCATATTTCTACCATTAGCTCGGCGGTCAGAGAAAACATCGGGAGGAAACCTGCACGTTTCAAAAGCTTTTGAAACGTGTAACCACGATTCAGTTGGTTTGGTTCCCCTATCTGAGGGTTGCGAAGGTCAGGCGGCAGTCGCTTCATTGTAATTACCAGACTCCACAAATCCTGAAACATGGTCTTTGGATGCAACCGGGAATCGTACGCTGAGTTGAGGAGTCGCTACTCTGGGAACTTGAACTGCTATCAAGCTCCTTCTTATTTGGGTGAATCTTGAATCTTGAAGGTTGGCAGCTAATTTCTTGAAACCTCACTATCTTTTTCGAAACGGTAAAGTTAAAAGAGCTCTTTGGATGCAACTGAGAATTACACGACAAGATGAGATGAAATGTAATAGGTACGATAGTTTTGTTGACTAGTGAAGTCCAACATCCAATCCCGAGTTAATTTACCACAAAAAATTTTAGGTCGATGCTCTGTTCTTATCAAAAAAAAATTTGTTCACAGACAGAAAGGCGCTTGTAACTTAAGACTTTTTCGACGCAATTGTTCGGAAGCTAAGTCTCCATTCAAATAGCCGGCATTAGTCAAGGGTTTCGGTTAGTCGGCCACCTTTAAGTCAAAGATATTCTTGCGAAGATCTCATGATTAGCTTATTCAATGGGCCGGTTCTGTTAAATGTGAGCACTTTTTCTATTATTTTCTAAGGAAAAAGCAAGCACACTATTTACGTAGTCTTCGAAGTTTTTAGAACATTTTGTTTCGCATCGCGTTTGAACTATTCGAAAGATGACAGTACGCAAAGATTCAGTTGGTCTGGTTCCCCTGTCTAAGGATTACGAAGATCAGACGGCAGTCGCTTTATTGTCAACTACTCAAATCATGGATCATGGTTTAATCGTATCTCGGGCTCTAAGGCGACAACTTTGAACGTAGCTGGGAATTTCACGCTGAGTTGAGGACTAATACGGAAAGACTCGGGGCAGACTTTAACGAATTATGCAACTATTGGAATAGTGCAGTGCAAGTGACTGCCGTCTGACCATTGCAACCCTTCAACCGGACCAACTGAATCATGGTTATGTTTCAGAAACTATCCGAAACGTGCAGGTTCAGGATATTTTTCCTCACCGCCGAGCTAATGGTAGAAATACGCACATAGATTTGAAAAATATTGACGTACATGTTCGGATTCAAACCTCGACCCATTGCATGGTAGGTGCATCTATTACATACATACATACTATTTTATCAAATATGGTAGGTGTAAAGTTTTAAAAGTAAACCCACAAGAACTTCTGTAATTTCAAAAAGAAGAAAAATGCCGCACCCCATGTATGTCACATGTTGTTCACGACAATTTCACGGTTTTTAGGCTAACGCGAGCCAGCTGCAGGATCCCACGCGATCCCGGGTCCCGGCGGTAATCCCGCGCGCGCGACCGCGGGATTGGCCGCGGGGATCATTGTGTTACGTCTCTAGCGTTTACACTAATTTATCATATTAGGGCGATTCTGTTTCTTCCGTGATATGTATCAAGATATAGAGGTGTTTTATTTTTCGAAGACAGTATGGTAAGGTTCGGAACGCCCTGTTGGTCGTGATCTGGGGGTCCTGGGTTCGATTACCTGAGTCGAGCGAAAAGTAGGTTTCGAATTTTTCGAACATAGCTCGGGTTTGTGATCACTAATCCGCATTTGACACGCATGGTGATTTAGCCTATCCCAATCATAGTAGCGATAACATGATCTCTATGGTGGAGGCTTTGCCCTGCAAGTGGGACAGTATATAGGCTGATACTTTACTCTAGCACAAATCGCAATATTAGTCATTACATGCGTAGTATTCAATATGTGTTCTATTTAGTAGAGATGGTAGCTCAAAAAGATGGCCCATAAGGTGGACCGACGATCTGGTGAAAGTAAGTAAGTAAGCAAGTAATCATTTATTTAGCAAAATAAAGATATAAGCCTAACATGCAAAAGAAAAGGATCGGTTAAATACAATAAAGTACAAGATATGAAAATTGTAACTATTTACTTCCAAATAGGCGCCCGCTCAGCATATTGCCCTGGTCTTCCTGATCTGGCCGGCCAGGGCGCTGACTTTCAGCGGGACTGACAATATCAGAAGTGAAAAGAAACGCAACTCAATTTGGTGTATATATTTTTTTTATATTGCTGGCCCTTTGATATAATGTCGAAGAGTTTATTATTTCTGGTTTAATATTACCAAATTTATGTTTTTAAAGATTTTTTACTTTAGAGTTAACTTTTGTTTTCTTTTACAGAAATGCTGTTGATTTTTCTAAATATTCCATCAAAAATTTACTTTTTTTCTTGCTACTTATTAATTCCTTTAGAGTTTCTAATTTTAATTTAACATTAATTTTATTTTCTAATTGAAATGCAAGTGCAAAATGACGTGCTCTATATCCTGTGGGTCGCAGAGGCACGATGGATTCTCCTTACATTTAAAAAGTATATAATATTACTCAGGAATGCATCTGTCAAGTATCTAATAGATGAAGTAAAAAGTTGACAAAAATAAAGTTTAAATTTAAGTAACTACAATATGGCACAAGGCAACAACAAACACTTATTTAAGCTTTTGGCACTTAAAAACAGCTGTTAGCCGTGTGGTCCCCGGCAGAGTAGAATAGACCACCCTCACTCTTACCGAGGTGTCGTAAAAGGCGACTAAGGTTAAGCTGCTGGTATGATCATCAGCACCCAGAGAAGGAAAACTCTGCATTTATATCAAAACCCTCGCCAACCCGTCTGCCAAGCGTGGTGAGTATGGTAATTACCCCTCATGTGATTGAGGGAGGCCAGTGCCCCAGCAGTGGGGGCTTAAATGGGCTGACGATGAACTCAGTGGTTCAGAACGCGCCTTTCATACGGGGTCCGAGTTCGAATCCGAGCATGCACTTCTGGATTTTTCAAATCTATATGCGTATTTCTGCCACTAGCTCGGCGGTGAGGGAAAACATCGTGAGGAAACCTGCACATTTCGAATAATTTGAATGAAACGTTCAACCATGATTGAGTTGCCGTTTGACCCTTAGATAGGGGTACGAGACCAACTGAATCATGGTTACACGTTCAGAATAATATGCGAAACGTGTAGGCTTTCTCTCAGTGTTTTCCCTTGCCGCCGAGCTAATGGTAGAAATGGACACACACATTGAAAAATCCATAGGTTTACTTTTTTGTGATATGTGGCAGACGAGCAGACGGATCACCTGATAGTAAGCGATTGCCGCCGTCCATGGACACCCGCAACACCACTTGTGGTCACAAGTGCGTTGCCAACCCTTAAACCCCTTTCACACACACATACACACACTTATTGTATGCCTAAAATGGTAAATTGTATGAGACGCAAATACTTTGTACCACTTCATCATCATCATCATCAGCCCATTTAAGTCCCCACTGCTGGGGCACGGGCCTCCCTCAATCACATGAGGGGTAATTGCCATACTCACCACGCTTGGCAGACGGGTTGGCGAGGGTTTTGATATAAATGCAGAGTTTTCCTTCTCTGGGTGCTGATGATCATGCCAGCAGATTTACCTTAGTCGCCTTTTACGACACCTCGGTAAGAGTGAGGGTGGCCTATTCTACTCTGCAGGGGACCACACGGCCTCTTTGTACCACTTACTCCAGGTAAACTACAATTTTGACAATAAAGCATATTATAATTATGATTATGATTCCCGTGACCTGGATGCAAACCTAAGAATTCCTGTTGGTCGCACGTTCTTATCTACTGAGCTACCATCACTCGGACAACTGTAACTGTGTTTATAGAGGCTAAACAATTTAGTCGTGATGAGTTGTAACAAAAACCCTAATCACCAAAGCCATTTGCGAAAGGGTAACCAGGGGTAATTTGTTCTCGCTAAGAGACTAATTAGTTCCTGGGGGAAACTAATAAAATAATTTGGGAAAACTCATTTGTAAGGGTTTAAGTAGACAGGGTAATTATTATTTAATTAAACTAGGATTCCACCCGTACCATCTGCATCATTTTTTGCCACGCACCTCCTCATTGTGGAATCAACTTCCCGCAGCGGTGCGATATTGAGATCTTCAAGAAACTAGCCTATACCTTCCTAAAAGGCCGGCATCTCCACACTTTCTGGTGTAGGCTGACTGTGCATGGGCGGCGGTGATCACTTACGATCAGGTGACTCACTTGCTCGTTTGCCTTCCTTTCTCATAAAAAAAAAGAAAAAAATGATGAGACAAACAGGCAGATCACCTGATGGTAAGCTCGTCGCTTATGGATGACCATAGTCAGCATAAATGGGCCGGCTTCACCGGAGAGATATCAGTCTTAAAAAAAAACATGATAAAACAGCGACCACGCTGTGTTTCACCGAATAAGTGAGGGTACTGGAGGCCCATTTCGTTGGGATAGGAAAAAAGATGGCAGCGCGCTTGAGTTCCAGATGTCTATAGGCGGCGGAAATCGCTTACCATCAGGTCCCAGGTTACTCTGTCTGGTATAAGTCGCTACCAACGATAAGTAATACCTAGTTCTTAACCCTTTACCAGGCAACTCGACATCATTTATTTCATTGGTTTTCAACCCTATCTCAACTGCGCAAAGTTCTAAATCTGGTGGTCTCGTATGATACATTGCCTGGTTAAACGGTAATATTTTGTGCAATAAAGTATATTTATCTATGTCACCGGAAAATACCAAGATCCGTAAGTTTATCAATTTACTAGGAAGTTTATAAACTTTCGTAGGATTCTAAACTGGAGATAAATTGTATTATTTTACGTCCACATTTTCGTAAATTGATAAACTTGCTGAACTCACTCGTAAAATAATAAGTAAGCAATAACCAAACGCTACGCTGCGATCTGATTGGTTGACTGATTTTAATTTTCGGACGAACGATTTTCGAAGAAAAAGAGATTACCTTTGCCACTATGAACATTGACCAATCAGAGAACAGTGTATTATTTTACGTATTTCAAAAGTGCGTATAATTAAATTGAGTGTCTGTGATTGGTAGAACCATAATAAAATATTACGAATAGATATCCGTTTGTTTATAAATTTACCGTGGACGAATGAATGTGAATGAATGAATGAATGTGTGACGATGAACGTGAATCATAGAACTAGTACATTATGGGCAATGCGATTTTTGTAACGACTCCCACTTATGTAAGGGTAAGTCTATAAAACTCTTGAACCCAATGTACCCTTAACATTTTAACCGAACAACGGTATTATTTTTTATTTTCCATTCCCTACTCCGAACAATGAAGTGTCGCTAAACAAACGCTATAAAACTCCGTAATTTGTTTTTAAAAGCCCTTCGAGACCAATTTGGGGAGAATGAACCTTACATTTTTAGAGGTAGGGTTGGGTTTTGGATGTGGGTTCGGGGAGGGTGGTACAGTCGGTCGCAGAAGCGTTTATTAGCGCATTTCTGCCAAGTCGGGCGTGGCGGTGATAAGTGACAAGCCATTGAGATGTATGGGGTGGCCATGAATCTCGAAGAGTAAGATATTATGGTGGGAAAGAAGGTCATGATTTAAATTTTTACTCCAGACAAACATTTACTTACGTGGAGAAATAGCCTAAAGGATTATGTGTCTCAAGTGGCCATGGACAAAGCACATTGCGAGGAGAACAGACGACCGTTGGGACGGAAAGGTCTTCGAGTGGAGGCCAAGTACAGAATGTCGCAGTTGTTATAAGATGGATCGACGATCTGGTGAAGGTCGCGGGAACCCATTGGATGTGAGCGGCACAGGACCGATCTGTGTGGAGAACATTGGGGGAGCCCTATGTCCAGCAGTGGACGCCTATTGGCTGAAATAATAATGATGATGGTAGCTCAGTGGTTCAGAACGCGCCTTCTATACTTGGTATACAGCAGTGGGCGTCTATTGGCTGATTTGATGTAAGATTTGCGTGATAATCATTATCTTGAACTGAATCCGTTTGTTACCGCATCAAAATCCGTTGCGTAGTTTTAAAGATTTAAGCATACGTAAGCACAGAGAACGAAAGTGACTTTTTTTTATGATAAATGTGGTATATAGTTTCTGACAATCCGAGCGGCAATTTATTTATACACTATATTGGCGACAAACGGCGGTTTTTCCTAACAGTGAGACAATTTATTATAAAAAGACAGTTTAACAAAATTTTTTTGCGATCAATAAAGTCATTCGTCATTACGATCTACGTATTATCCATCAACTCCCAAATATATAGTCACCCTACATCTGCAAAGCGTACTCAATGTAGCGAATTCGATTACCATCACTCTCTCATTGTGTCTGTTTGTCCTTTAATGGACTAGACGCATTGTTACAAGGCCAGTCCAAGCAGACCCCTCACTCCCCTTCAGTTGTTCCAAACTAGAGCGTTTGCATAACTGGTCGTAGTTTTGTTACAGGCCTGTCTAGCTAGACCCCTATCTTCTCTTCGGTTGTGTTAAACTAGAGATCTTGTATATTTGGTCGTATGTTACAACCAGTAACAAAAGAACCCTAGTTTAGAGTGATTTGCTTGAATCAAGAGGTCGTGAACAACAGTTCTATTTGTAACAATGAATGTTTATGTCTCAACGAGTTTGTAAAGGTATTAATTTGTGATCAGATTGGTGATAGGATTCAATTTGTAACATTTGATGGGGGTTTGCTGATTTTTTAGATAGATACGGGTTGGCTTTTGTGACATTTTTTATACAAACGTAACTTAATTGTAACGGATAAACGCATTAAAAGTAGTTTAATAATAAAGGTTAAATGATTTTTGATGCCAAAAAAAGATGTCGACGTTTCGGAAACTATCCAAAATGTGCATGTTTCCTTACGAGGTTTCCCTCACCGCCGAGCTAATCAATGGTAGAAATACCTACCCACATAGATTTGAGCGAGCGAGTAAATAAGCACTTGTATATTCCAACCATCAAAAAAACTATAATATTGCCCGTAAGTACCTACCACAACCACATTAAGAGTCGAAATTGAAATCCGAGAAAAAAAAGAAAAAGAGATTTTTCAGGGCTAATAAGTTCGCTGGTATTCACAACATATTCCAAGAATTTTTATATTTTCGTATAATCCAGACCTCGTATTTATCGGGGTGCGAAAATATGACGAAACATTTCGAGAAGAGATAATCCAAGTTCGGAGCTTCACTTGGCTCGTTTCAGCAGAACACTGACCATGCCCCCAAAAAGGTACAAATATATTCACATAGGCATGCATTTAAAATTATAAAATTAAAAGCAGGCGTTTTAGTTAAACAATTCAATGTAAGTGCATTTTTAACCCCCGACGCAAAAACCAAGGGGTTTCATAATAATAAGTTTGACGTGTCTGTGTGTGTGTCTGTGTGTCTGTCTATGGCATCCGCATAGCTCCCGAACAAATGAACCGATTTTGATTTTGTTTTTTTTTGTTTGAAAGATGAATAAGATTCTTAGGTATGTTGGATAAAAATCGAATCGAAGATGGCCGCCGTCACAAAGATTTGGATTTTGGTTTTAACACAACTTCCACAATATGGGTATCATATAAAAGGGCTTGAGTAGCAGAATAGAATATATTAATTGTGAAAAATTTCAAGTCCAAGATGGCCGCCGTCAGAAAATGACGAATAACCTATTTGTTGTTCCAACTGCCTCAATATAGGTATCAAATGAAAGAGCTTTACTTGTGTCGGGGTATTTTAAATTTTAAATTTTTAGCTATGTAATATCGCAAAAACGAAGCACTGATACAGTTAACGACATGCTATCTCACGAACTAAAATATAGAATAATTTGGGGAGAATGGTTAGATTATGCATTTTTTCTGATTAAAATCATATCAGACACTTGTTGGTGTACCAACATATAGCTATATAGCTATAATAGCTTTATAGCTCTTTGAACTTTACCGTCTCGTAATAGAGAGATTTCAAGAAATTAGCGGCCTGCCTTCAAGATTTAAGATTCATCTAATGAAGAAGAAGCTTGATAGCATTTCGAGTTCCCAGAGTAGCAACTATTTATCTTAGCGTGTAATTCCCGGTTGCGTCTGAAGCCCGGCGTATACTTAGGCCATGATTCAGGAATTGAGGAGTCTGGTAATTACAATAAAGCGACTGCCGTCGGACCTTTACAGGGGAACCAGACCAAATAGAATCATGGTTACAAGTTTCAGAAACTATCCGAAACATGCAGATTTCATTACGATGATACTCTCGCCGAACAAATTTTAGAAATATCCATATCATCATTTCAGCCAATATACGTCCACTGCTGGACATAGACCTCCCCCAATAGTCTCCACACAGATCGGTCCTGTGCCTCCCGCATCCAATGGATTCCCGCGATCTTCACCAGATCGCCGGTCCACCTTGTAGGAGGCCTGCCACGGCTGCGACTTCCTGTACGTGGCCTCCACTCGAGGACCTTTCCGCCCCAACGGCCGTCTGTTCTCCTCGCTATGTGCCCTGCCCATTGCCACTTGAGGCATGCAATCCTTTGGGCTATGTCTGTGACCTTAGTTTTCCTGCGGATCTCATCATTTCTGATACGATCACGCAGGGAGACTCCGAGCGGATAGGCTATCCTCTCCATTGCTCATTGAAATATCCACATAGATTTGATAAATCTAGAAATGCATGCTCGGATTCGAAGCACGATCCGACGTATGAAAGTCACGTTCTGAAACAATGAGTTAATTACCATCGCTCTCCACCCATATCAGAGAAGCGCCTACTCTACTTAACATCTAACCTCCATATTTTAGTAGAACTCAGTAGAATGTATGCTTATAGGATATGTGTAAGTATGTTTATGTATGTTCAGGCACGGGTTTAAGCGAATTACCGGCCTCATCCGGACCAGACGTCTCCAACTCCGCGTCAATATGTGCACGCTCATACAAACTGGATGCCGTTTATGTTAATTAAAGTCTAACCGATGACGATTTATTTGAGAACCTGGGCTAAGTGAATAAATCAGCCTCATGAAACTAAAGTACTTGCAATAATTTGACACGTATTTGCCTGCATAGAGAACGATAGTATCAAAAACCATCATTTTAGGAAGCAGTGAGAAAGCGGACGGTACAGAGAATAAAAAGGTTCGTCTCCTTAAGGTGAAAAACGGCAAGAATCAGTTATACCAACATACCGTTTAAAAAAGATCTGCCAACCTTCTTTAAATTTTCTTTACATCAAAAGGTATCAATGTTTCTACAAGCAAATCTGAACTTTCTGATTCTAACAGTTAAGCATAATTTTCTGTGCAACAGGTATTACTCTGACAAATTTACGAAAGGCAAGGTGCTCATAGCATATCAAACGAATCAATTTGAAAACTGACGAACCTTTTTGTTCTTTGACTGTATAAAAATATGATCCTAAAAAAATTGGCGTTGCAAGACTTGTGCAAGAACGAGACTAGGTTTTTGCAAGACTTCTGAGATTGTTGCTGAAAGACGAATAAGATTAAGTGCACAGATCACCAGGAAAGAATAATAAAATTAGATTTGGCATTGGCAGAGATTTTATTTATGTCCAGTTTGATCTAACGTTAATCGCCATTTAAAGTTAGCACTTTCAGTTTTATCTATATTTTTATTAGAAAATGTAATAACACATTTTGTTAGGGACTTAATATCCTCCATAGAGTTATGAACTCTATGGAGGATTCGAATGTATGCTTCGATGGCGCTTCGAGGCAATTGAACAGTAGAGTATCAGCCTATATACTGTCCCACTGCAGGGCAAACGCCTCAATCATAGAAATCAAGTCATCGCTACTATGATGGGATTAGACTTAATCACCACGCTTGCCTAATGCGGAATTGGTGATCACAAACTCTTGCTCGACTCGGAAATCGAAACCAGAACCCCGAAATTACGGCCCTGGTACTTTAACTACTAGACCAACAAGGCGTCACACAACTTTCACTGCACAGTGTACCTATCCCCAATAAAATCCCCAACATTTTTTTTTTGTGTGGACAAAAATTTTATTCTAAAATATATTCGACTCATTAGTAAAATGTATGTACCTAATGTACCGAAAATTCCCTTCACGATTAAACCGTTAATTTAAAAAGGCTAATAACATACTTCAGACACAATTGTACACGACATAATAGAGGCGCATTTTCTCATTGACATCATCCAACTAGCCCTCATTGTACCAAGTGTCAGATTAGCCAACCACCACATTATTTGGCAAACACCAAAACCAACCAACGAGTCATCCGGCGAAACCATATTTCTATAACCACAAGCGCTATATTTGTTTGAAACGTCGCATTTTTATAGTTGTACAAGAAAGCAATTAGGGGTCGACCAGATAAACCTGAGCTTCGAAATTTTGTTAAGATCTTCAGAATGTTCCGGAAAAATAGGGTGAGTGAGGTCTAGGTAGAGTGGTTGAGTACGCTTGACATATGTTCGTCTCGCAAAGCTAAGGGAATTGAGTGGCATAAGCCCTTTGCTTCATTATTGGCCCTTTTACCCTTTTCCGAAGGGCTCTCCTCTCGTGTTTGCGAAGTGCCTCGTTTCACTTAGCGGAAGGCAAAATATCGTTTAGTTGAGTTTGATGATATTAAAATACTTTCTTATTCAATATTTTGGGGAACCACTTTGAATCTTTTAGCTTTCATGTGTAGCAAGGTGCTAGATTAAGGTTACAACACGGCCTCACAGAAAACCGGCGTGAAACAGCACTGTGCTGTTTTTCGCTGCGTGATTAAGGGGTCCGGAGGCCCAATCCGGGGGAAGGGGGGCTTAAAGGTTGGCAGCGCACTTGTGACTCCATCGGTGTCGCGGGCGTCCATGGGCGGCGGCAATTGCTTACCATCAGGTGATCCGTCTGCTCGTCTGCCACCTATCACATTAAAAAAAATGTAAAAAAATTGAGGCATGTAAATATATTTCGTTATAGTTACGGAAAACAGTAAATAAAAGAAACCTATCTACAATGGTTTAGTTACAATTAAGTGTTCTCAATACGTATACCATTACAATAATGTCCTCCAAACCGATATTTCGACATATTATAGTGCACAAGTGTTTGCTAGGACACAAGTGCACTCTCTATTCCCTTACCCTCATATTTCGATGGGACACCATTGTGACACGACCGAAGAGGGATCAGGCGCAAGACCAACGGCTTAACGTGCTTTCCGAGGCACGGGGGGAAAAGACTTCTTAACAGACTCAGGTACAAATTTTGGTCCGACTCGGGGATCGAACTAGGGACCCCAAGCGCAGCCGTCGCTTTAAAGTGCGATCCAATACCCACTGCGCCAACGAGGCAGTCGTATACCATTTTAATGAGTCCTGGAATAAACATAAGCCAAATATAGAATTACGTAACTGAATTAACGCCCAGCGTTAAATAGCGCCCAAACAACAAAATGGTACCGAACTCAATTATTGCTGAGCGTTAATAGCGCTCAAACGTTTGTGTTTTCAGATTTGAACCACGTAATTATACGCATTTTTTTTTCTTCAAATCAGCAGAGATCTTTCTTGATTTTTACTATGTTGGCCGGGTCATTTTTATGGGATAGGGAGGCAAGCGAGCAAGCGATTGACATTAATGATAAGTCATCACCGCCGCTCATTGACATCCACCACACCAGAAGGTGACGCCGTGTGGTCCCCGGCAGAGTAGAATAGGCCACCCTCGCTCTTACCGAGGTGTCGTAAAAGGCGACTAAGGTAAAGCTGCTGGCATGATCATCAGCACCCAGAGAAGGAAAACTCTGCATTTATATGAAAACCCTCGCCAACCCGTCTGCCTAAGCGTGGTGAGTATAGAAATTACCCATCATGTGATTGAGGGAGGCCCGTGCCCCAGCAGTGGGGACTTAAATGGGCTGACGATGACGATGATGACACCAGAAGCCCGCCCGCCGGTCTAGTGGTTTAAGTACCGGGCCGTGATCTCGTGATCCTCGATTCCCGGGTAGAGCAAATAGTATGTTTCGAATTTTTCGAACAAAGCACGGGTTTGTGATCACCAGTCCGCATTTGGCAAGCGTGGTGATTAAGTCTAATCCCATCATAATAGCGATGACTTGATTTCTATGATGGAGGCCTTTGCAGTGGGACAGTATATAGGCTGATACTTTACTTTTACACCAAGGAGTGTAATAGGTAGGAGTAGGCTCGTTTCTTAAATATTTCAATATTGTATCGATTCGAATTACCGCTGCGGAAAGTTGATTCTACAATGAGGAGGCTGCGTAGCAGAAAACGTCGAGTGAACATGTCTTAAGTTCAAAAATAACACGCGGACAGTAATAACGAATCGATTGATACCTTATTCATCATAATCGGTTGGGTTGTTTAGGCAGAAGCGGGGAACATAGAAACAGACTTAGGTACATACATTCACAGACTGGTAAAATCATAACCCTTCCTTTTTAGGGTTCCGTAGCCAAATGGCAAAAAACGGATCCCTTATAGATTCGTCATGTCTGTCTGTCAGTCTGTCCGTCCGTTCGTATGTCACAGCCACTTTTTTCCGAAACTATAAGAATTATACTATTGAAACTTGTTAACCGCTTTACCATATTTACACAATAATAGGAAAATAAATGTTTTTTGGGGGGTCCCCATACTTAGAACTGCAACTCTAAAAATGTCTTTTTCATCAAACCCATGCGTGTGGGGTGTTTATAGGATAGGTCTTTAAAAATGATTTTGAGGGCTCTAATATATTTTTCTCTAACCTTAATACTTTGCGCAAGAGACGCTTCCAATGTGGTTAAATGTGTGTGTGTCCCCCCCCCCCCCTCTAACTTCTATAATAAAATAATTATAAAACAAAAAAAAATGTGATATCAATCAATCAACAATTAATTTTTGTGTATACGTATTTACAATGATGGTAGGTTTAACATGGAGTTCCTCTATTTACCGTCACTAGATATACATTACCATCAAAACTAACAACGAAAATTGGTTTGAACTAGATCTAGTAAGTAGTTTCAATACGTTATAAACCGTAAACCGCTATTTACCTTACGTATATCTTACTTGCTGCTGCGGAACCCTTCATGGGCGAGTTCGACTCGCACTTGGCCGGTTTTTGGCTTTGCAGTAGCCGGGTAAAAAAGGAAGACCACTCACCTGTACTCGCACCTCCGGCAGGTTAACCTTCATCGCCAACTCCTCCCTCGAGTAGACGTCAGGGTAGTGACTCTTCTCGAAAGCTCTCTCCAGCTCGTGGAGCTGGTACGTCGTGAATGTCGTTCGGTTCCGTCGGTGCTTTTTCTTGTTGTCCGCCGCGGAGCCCGGGCGAGGGGTGTCGTCATCGCTGCCGGGGGGTGACTTGTCGTCCGGGGGGGTTCGCTGGCTGTACCCATCGTTGCTGTTGCAGGATCCCTCGCCTGTAAAAAAACAGATATTTTTTTCTCAATAATGACTACACTTTTCTGAGAGGATAACTTCGCCAATTTATCCTCTCAGAAACACTGGCCAGATTGCCACCGGCAACACCAGTGCAGTCACAAATGCGCTGCCAACCTTTAAACCCTCCAGATTGGGTCTCCGGTATCCTCACTCATACAGCGAAACACAGCACAGTGTTTCTTCATGCCGGTTTTCTGTCCTCATAGAAAACCAGCGTGAAGAAGCATTGTGCTGTGTTTCGCTGTGTGAGTAAGGGTACCGGAGGCCCAATCCGGGGGAAAGGGGGGTTTAAAGGATGGCAGCGCACTTGTGACTTCACTGTGTCGCGGATGTCCATGGGCAGCGGCAATCGCTTACCAGCAGGTGATCCGTCTGATAGTCTGCCACTGATCACATAAAAAAAAATCTTCTGTATCTATTTATGATATTAAATATCAGTGTATAAATCTAGCAAACCAGTATAAGTTACTGGTATTGATATTTACTTTATACATTGTACAAGTTACTGCCTGCATTGCACTGTGTTTCCGTACGTGCGGAACCCCGGTCATAAATTCGCATTAAATCATTGTTTCTCCAAACAGAACATGAACGCTATCGCCAACTGACGATAAATCATAAGGCGAGCGTGTGCGCATGCATTCGAGTAATAATGCAATTATATTCAAATCTAGCACTTTGAAGTGGAATTTTGATATGAGAGGGCTAAAAGGTATTAAAACTTAAGAAGAAAGAGACTTTATTTTGCTTACATATTATCGAATTGATATACAATACTTTGAAAAATTATTGTTATTATAAATATTTAATAGACATAAATAAGTTTACAAAAGTTATTTATTTGAACAATAGGTTCTATAGGTACTTAAAACTGTGATATCTCCTTGAAGTGGCATCGAAATTGGATGGCATCTGTATGTTTACATAAATTATTGGTTAATACAGAAATTAGCCTTGTTTGAACTTTGTATATTTTTTCATTCGCACTATCTTTAAACTTTGATATTTTTGTATACTTGCTACTACTTGTAATTGCTTTATATCTGTATTCTAATGAAAATATTTGATAGTCTAGTGTAAGAAGTTTTATGATGATCTGGTCAAATCAAAGACTCGAAATCAAGTAGGAAAACTATACTTATTTACAATTTATTGCAATTTTAAACTTCAGTTAAGGGAATACTGTCTTAGCAATTTCTAGGGTTGTAATGTATAAGTTAGTGTACGCTAAGTGCTACTCACATTCATTATTGAATGGCCGAATGGCATTTTTAATTCCTAAAATATAAGTTAGTAAGACTCATAGCTCACAATAGCACAACAATTCGTGGTTTTATGTGCTGTCTTCTTCTGTAAATATATGATATGTAATGTTATTTAGATGATAAAAAAAAATATAGGCATTAATTTTAGTCTGGAATATCAAATCACTTCTTATTCCCTCACAAAAGGCCTTGTAACAATTATAGCTTCGAACGAATAAATCATACAGAGCAATTGGAGCGTTTGTGTATGCTAATACTGCGCTCGGAGCGAGCGTGTCTTGTCTGTAATACAATTATATTCAAATCTATTGCACAGTGGTCAAGTGTGGTGCCAAGTTAGACCAAAATGCCAAATATCAAATATTGTTTACGAAATGCATCAAATTCCAACTATTGGGTGAAACTCTTTTTAAGATACTTATAACAGTGTGTGGAGTTTCTTTTTGAGAATAGTCATACTTTTGGCAACAATCTAATCTGATGGTAAGCTGGACATAAAATTAAAATAAAAAAATACGGTAATAGTAAAAACAACAATAAAAGTCCCTTTATAAATCTATATTTTAGGTAATTTATAAAATCAAAAGTTAGTTTTGCTTCTAATCATGGTCTGAATAAAACGCGGAAGGTTTCATCTTCAATTCTCGGTTAAAAATGAACTTTTCCAAATTGTTTCGGATCTGGATGTAAAGTGTGATATTGTTTTATTTATGAAAGCGGTTTTGATTTATTTCTCAAAACAATTTAAAAGAACAACTTGCAACTGCACAGTGGGATCCTACCATTCGTCGGTCATAATTTTCAACCTGATTCCTTTAATACATCATCGCATATCATTCCACGATCTCCGGACTTCCTGGCCATCGCTTCAGCTGCTATAGGCCTACTGTTTGTAACATGGGGTTTAGTGTTGTAAGGATTTTCACTCAAGTGATTTCAAAAAGTGAAAAAACATTCGGCCAACTTTATGATTCTCGATGCTTTTCATATGAAATGGAAATCAATATTTAATCGAACGGTAGTTTTTACGGCAAATGCAGAAGTTATAATGTTAAATAATAATAGTATATTTTCAAATTAAAAGTCAAAAATAAACACTGGCAAAAATAATGTAAAATTATAGAATATACTTGGTTTTATTTATTTACAAAATCGATCGACCCACCCCAGCTGCCATAGGGCCCTAATTTGTTCTAAATTCTACATTGATTTAGTTTCTACTTCAGTTATTATATTTTCTTCATTTGAAATTAAAATTGTAAAATAACTTGAGTGATAAAATTCTATTTTGTCGCGTCACTATTTCGGCCTGCTATTTGTGAAATGAATGAGGTTTGTTAACACCGGGGTGGTGGTGTTTGTACAAGGCAACCGGTAATTTTGTGAAGGGAAATAATATTTCCCACTGTGGTTCGCAATATATGGGAAACGATTTGTCTGCATTGTGTGGTGTATGGGTTTTGATAAAACATCGATTTTACTGCTTGGAGTGTACATTTCAGTACAAGAAAAGTACTTTTTCGTCGTCATATTTATGTTGATTGTGTCATTGTTATTTGATATTTATTAAAATCACCAAAATGTAAATCTAATTTTAAACTTCGCAATACAGGTTGTATCTGTGAACATTTACATCCCCTTAACCACGTGTTCTACCAACCACTCTGAACAACATTTGTTCTATGACTTATCGAAATTCGTCGAAATTTTTTTAGACTCCCTATACAAAATGACCAAGTCACGTATGAAAAGTTGAAATTTTTTTATGCGAATTTCCAAAAGTCATAGATCAAATGTCGTTCAGAATGGTTGGTAGACCATGTGGTTCGAAGGATGTAAATGTTCACAGGCCGTGTGGTCCCCGGCAGAGTAGAATAGGCCACCCTCACTCTTACCGAGGTGTCGTAAAAGGCGACTAAGGTAAAGCTGCTGGCATGATCATCAGCACCCAGAGAAGGAAAACTCTGCATTTATATCAAAACCCTCGCCAACCCGTCTGCCAAGCGTGGTGAGTATGGCAATTACCCCTCATGTGATTGAGGGAGGCCCGTGCCCCAGCAGTGGGGACTTAAATGGGCTGATGATGATGATGATGAAATGTTCACAGATACACCCTGTATGACACACTAGAAAATTTTAGTTAGTGTTTACTTAGGTACCCTGGAAGGATACGGTTTTTCTGAATACAAATCAAAATTGTAACTGCGCTTCTGGAGATTTGCATTTTACACGACTATTTTGGGTTTTAGGCTTTCATGGCAATTGGACTGTGAATTTTGAGTTCATAGATCTGCAGCAATGAAGGGATAGGCATCCCTTAATTCCTATTTTTTTGTGTCGCTGAGGAATGTCGCCGGCCCGTGTGCAATGGCGGACTTCGCCGCTTTTTGGCGGCGCCTTGAGCATAACCGCCTGCTGGAGGGCAGAAGGGTTATGTCGGGCTCTCCTCTGACAGAGCCTTCTCCTAACGAGGCTACCGACTAAACTCCAGCGGTTTTCCGTCATCGCCCTTAGTGGGGAGTAGTCACGGAATAGAAAGGGCGCACCAATCATATCAGTCCCGCATCTTATCCGCCATCTTTCTAAAATCTTCAGTCAATCGTAACGTGCTAC
Organism: Marasmia exigua; assembly: GCA_019059595.1. Lineage (NCBI taxonomy): Eukaryota > Metazoa > Arthropoda > Insecta > Lepidoptera > Crambidae > Marasmia > Marasmia exigua. The sequence goes on from CM032485.1 coordinate 9,222,957, forward strand.
CAGGGTTTGTCCGACACTATCTACACTTCTTGGTGACCAGTGAGTAACATCAAGTAAATTGTATAACAAAAATAATAACAACAAATCAACTACTTACTTAAACAAAATAATAAAGATACACGCTTTAAAAGGATTGTAAATGTCAACTGTCATTTGGTCGGACGATTAAGAAATCAAAGATAGAAGTGACAAAACGGACCATCATTGTACAACCGTGTCACAGATTGAGCGATCAAGAGTCAAAACAGACTACTGTATCTCCCTCTCTTTCACACTTACAGTTTATTAACGCAAAAGAAAAGGATGGCAGGCGCATTTAGATCACTCAGACAGATAACAACGCGCATACAAAACAAATAAAAATATTATGAGGAACGCATTAAGACATTTTACACTTATCATGATACGATCGTGCGTTCTTTTTTTGTAATAATTATTGATAATCTGGCAACATTCGCTGCATTATCGGCCATAATGGGCTGTCTTGTTGTTTTTTTAATGTGGCAACCCTAATCATGTGTCAGATTTGGTGGATTGATGTTATAGTAGGTTATTTTGAGAAGTAACTTGTTTTAAAGATGAGGGCTATGATTTTAATCGGTTATACAATACAGATAGAGAGACTATAGCAACTCAAATAGCAATATTGAAAGGTTATTTAAATCCTACTTTTATAGATAAAATATTATATAAACTGATTCGAGTCTGGGTGTGCTGGAAGACGCCCTAGTTTGTCGACAGCTAGTCCTCATAGCACAAGGAATGCCCTAGACTAGCTGATCGGTGACCATTTTTTCGCATATTTATTTATATATTTTTCTCATTAGCATTAAAACTGAAGGCTTAGAATACACAGTAAGGTGGTAGACGTAGTTAAAAGGGTGGCGCAACTCAAGTGGCAATGGACGGGACATATAGCTCGAAAGAAAGATTCGTGATGTAGGGAAATGCTTCAGTGGAGCAGGATCAGAAAAGACCTATCGGAAGGCCACAAATGAGATGGAGAGACGACATAGCAAAGATTGGTGGACATAAACTGGACTGATAAACTGCCCAAAATAGAATAGAATGGAGGAGATTGAAGAAGGCCTACACCAAATTGGTTGAAAACAGCTTAAGATGATGATGATATTACGACTGAGATATCCTTAGGTCAGGCTGGATGCAAATCCAAACTAAGACACTTGGGTGCAAACCCAAGTGCCTCAGCTGCCTCAGCAGCCTGCCACGGCTGCGACTTCGATATAGCACCAGAGTAGTCAAAAGTTCGCCGGCTTTATAAAACGGAATACACTAATTTCTAGAAGAGTTGAAGGTCGTTTATTGGTTCAGAAATACCGCAAGCGGTTTCATTCCTTATTATTTTTTTCAATTTCTTATTTTTTTTATTTACATTGACGCTTGAGCATAATCGCACCTGGTGGAAAATGTCGATGCGGTCTAGGTTATTACGTTTGTCTAGAAGATGCCTAGAATTCCACTCCTTAGCTGTCTTATAAAAACGTAGAAGTGAAACACTTCGTGCGGATAAGTGGTACGTTCCGCCGTATTACATTACGGCTAGCTGTTATGAAAAAGGGTCATTTTGAAATTCAGCGTTTCAAAGATTAGCCGGATTGTCATTGCGATATCTCTTTCAATAAAGCAGCCCACGTTTAGCTGCATCGTAACTACTACTTAAATTGTAAGGCGACCTTTACTACAAAACAAAACAATGTTTAAAATTAAAGTCAATTCATCGCACGTAGATTGTTCTTAAAGTTACTGTTCAGCGATATTTTCGTTTTCATTGTTTAATTCACTCATAACTTCGCCATTTTGCAACATATTCTCGTATCCAACGCCATTGTTGTTGTTATGTCATTCAGCGTCCCGAGTGTTAAGAAACGGAACTAAAAACTATCAAAGAGGCGGCTCATCTCTCACTTTATTACATTATGACTAGCCGTGTTTAATGACGTATGGCGCCGAATACATTCCGGCCATTTTTTATTCAGCTGCATTCAATCCGGCTTATCGTTAAAACGCTGCATCTCAAAACGGTATATTTTTGAAAACAGCTAGCCGTAATGTAATACGGCGGATTATACAATCGGACCGCGACATGTCCACAAGGATGAAAGCCCAAATCAATTAGACTCACTGGTCATCTTATACACTGTGCCGCCCCATCCGCAACGCTAATGAATTTCCAAAATGGCTTCGTTATTGAATTATTCTCGTTTTTTGTCGGCCATTTTCAACCGATTTCGACAGCTAATTGGTTGTGATTAAGTCGATTTTGTTTTTACGACCATTTTGATATATGTCGAACAAAAAATGTACTACTACGAACTTTCATGTTGAGATAAACGTCCAATCTCTTTATGTCGATAGGGTTGTCAACACCGAATGTAAATTTTATCCATTCACTTTATATTTCTTTACTCGACTCTACATCGATTTAGTTACTCAACTGTTTATTAAATTAATAATGTAAAAGTTATTTCACAAACAAGTCATTTACATACTTGTAACAAAGGTTCTGAATCTATATCAGGCACCAGTCTCACACAATGTTACGGCGGCTTGACACTTACATAAGCTATAATAATCTACAATTGATTAACATGTGAGCTTACATTGTGAAGAGAATATAAATGATTTATTTATTATATTTGTTATTTGGAACATCAACTGTCTGAAAAAAAACATCATCATCATTATGTATTTAAGTAATTATGTAAAAGTAAACATTTACTGACCATATACAAGATTATGTAACAGGGATAGGACACAGATAACATTAAACAGTCATAGCACACCTACACAGAGGGAAGACATAGTAAAACAAAACGCAATAAAAATTAAATTAGCATATACACGGCGTCACGTGGAGTTAGTTACCCTTGTTGAACTTTGGACCATCCTTATGTCAAAGGCACAAGTACTATTTTGCACCCCAGGGGGGTAGCTTGACTTGACGCTGACTGTACATAAACTAACGACCAAAGATGAAAAACGTACAGTTTAAGGTAGCTAATAAAGGAAAATAAATCTTATCCACCTAGGCTGTAGACGTCCACTGCTGGACATAGGCCTCCCCGAGATTTCCACACAGATCGGTCCTGTGCCGCCCGCATCCAATGGATTCCCGTGACCTTCACCAAGTTGTCAGTCTACCTTGTGGTGAGCCTGATACGGCTGCGACTTCCTGAGTACGTGGTCTCCACACGAGGACCTTTCCGCCCCAATGACCGTCTGTTCTCTTCGCTATGTGCCCTGCCCATTGCTACTTGAGGCATGCAATCTCAATAAATACGCGAAATAAATTCGTGAAACGCGACAACCCTAACCGCATCATTATATCATCCACCGCCTTATACCTTGACAGTTTAATAACTCGATATGTTAATCATAATTTCTTTGTTCATTTTTAATTAGCGTACACGCAAAATTAAATGTATGAGTGTTGCGAAAACGAGTGAGCACACTTATTAATATCTCAGCGAGTGTAATCACCCACGTTACACATATTAACTGATGTAAAGGAGCGATTAAGGTGCAGTTCGTTTTAATTACACTGGTCTATTTTAGAAGGCCAATTGTTCGGACTTTGGGTGAATGAAAATTCATAACACTATTTATTCGGTGAAGAAATAATGTGTTTTCCAAAGATTCCATAAACTGACTTCATGGCAATTAAGTGCAAGGAGGTATGAAATAAAAAAAAACTTTTTATAAAGAAGAAAGAATAACACATGAGGATAACTTTTGGATATTAGCATTAAAAAAAACAATTGTTCAATTTCAGTACAGTCGGTCACGTGACTTTGTTCTGGGAAGTGAAAAAAAAATTGTCGAATTTCAAAAATCGTAACGTTTTTAAAATTGGTGGTAGATTAATGTTATGTCACTGTTTACCGATATTGTACTGTAAAAAACTAATTTTAAAAAACATTTTTTTTTCAGTGGTGGTTATGTTACTAAAAGAAAAAGCAAGGTCACAATTTTTTTTTAATAATAATGATTTTTTTAATGAACATGTCTGTTTGTATTGGTCTGGGTGTTTGCTATGTATTATAAGTATGTATTTACAAAGGAAAAGTATTATATGTATATATTTGTAATCCCACTGTTGATTCTGATATCCGTAACACAGGTGCTTGAGCTACTTAACTCGGAGTCAGATCAATGTATGTGATGTTGTGAAATATTTATTTTATTTATTTATTCTCACATCTCATACGTTGACCTGATTCCTTACTAAGTAGCTTAAGCACTTCTGTTACAGATTTCAGACAACAGAGGAACACAAATATATACTTAAATACATTTATTACACCCAGACACCGAACAAACACAAGTGTTCATCGCACGGATGTTTGTCCAGGGTGGTGATCGAACCCATGACCTTTGGCGTAAGAGGCAGGGTCACTACCAATGGACAACATTTCAAAATTGCTAAGCTCTGAAACAAAAAATACCAATTCTTTGTTTACTTTTCCGCTGCTGGAATATATATTTATTCATTTTTTATATTGCTTATTTACTGAGAAAAAAATTAAAAACTAAAAAACGTAAGATGACGTCATCGGATGGCAGAATGTAAAATATTTCTTTGCACATTATAGTTTTAAATTTACGAAATGCCCAACCCATGACATGTAACTGTCAAAAAAAAACAACTTGTCAACGTTGAATGTATGAATGACGTTGACAATGTTGACACTAGTATTATTTACCTTTGACAGTAGTACCTCTTTTTTATTAAAACAATGATAAGCAAAGGAATATCGCTGTATCCAGCCGTCCGATGACGTCATTTGGCGCTTACGTCTATTTAGAATATAAAGAATTTCAATAATTATTTTATGCATGAAAATGGACAAACTTTGAAAAAAGAAAAAATATGGGTCTGTTCATTTTATGTCTATTTTCCCATGAAAAAACAATATGGACATGTTAAAAATATGAAATGTTGTCCATTACGCCATCCGGTCAGTCTCTTGTTGTCGTTTTAAAATCACATTGTATAACATTAAACATCCAGAGCACGTTCTAATCTATTGAACATCGATAATGTAAATAATGTTTCATACAAAGATAAAGGAGTCTCTTAGGTAAATTCCAGCGCTTACATAGGATCTGCAGACAGAATTCCAATCAACCCATTACTGTTCCACAACTAGAATCAACTGGAATCGATCGTCTGCGTCCGAGCGTGTGAGTGATCAAACGGCCGCAAGATAATCAAACTGCGCACCAAATTGAAGCGCACCTAATTTAAAACGCTCTTTTTGGAGCGCAACACTTAGAAATACTTTATTTTCAATACATACAACATCTTTGTAAATACATACTTATAATACATAGAAACACCCAGACCAATACAAACAGACATGTTCATGCACACAAATGTTTGTACTGTACGGGGATCGAACCCGCAACCCTTGGACCAAAGGCAGCGTTCACTACCACTGATCCAATCGGGTCGTCTATTCATAAATTGACCTGATTTCGTACTATACTAAGTAGCATTGGTGTTACAAATAACATGCAACAGAGGAATTACAATATCTTATATTCAGACACTGAACAAACACGAATGCTCATCACACGAAAGATTGTCCTAGGTAGGGTTTCAACTCACGACCTCTGGCGTATGAGGTTACCAAATGTGCCTACGGGCCAATCAATTTTGAACTGTAATAACTTTCACTAGCAGCGATCTAATTGAATTGCATCATCATGGTCGTCTTTACTTATCAATTCTCCATCTACTCTATTCCTATATTTTTCAGACACCATCTGATGGATGAGAATTTTCTTAACTTCATTTGACACGCATCAGAGTTGTTGCGCTTCAATCTGAGTGCATAAAAGTTGATTCTCTTATATTAAATTACGTTAAAGGGTTGGACCTGGTTGACCTCACACTTCACACATGCTTATTTATTTAGAATATTTTCATTGCATAAATATGTAATCGACTATCGTCTGTTTTTGTACTCACATTTATCTGTAATGTTTTAATGTGTGAATGTTACCTGTTTTCTAATGAATGTCTATTGTTAAATGATGTAATGATCAATAAAATGTTTCTTTCTTTTTCTTTCATTAAAGTTGGTGCGCTTCAATATAATCATAAAAATGTTGGTACGCTTATTATTAGAGTGCGTTGAGTTGGTGCGCTTTAACACAATCGTAAAAACAATTGGTGCGCTCATATTAGAGTGCCACAAAATTGGTGCGCCACCAAACCATTTCTCGGGTGAACGTATTAGCTGATCAAACGGCCGGCCGCAGGATAATCGAATACTCGCCCGTAATGGCGATTGCGAATCGATTGAAGCCGCACAATCGAGTCGGGGCGTAATCGAGTTTCCGGGCGTTTCGTCCATTCCCGCGATGGAGTTACTGCACTGTTTTGTTGTCTTGTGGTTATTTTGTTTGCGATAGAAAATTAGTCGTGAATTTTTTTGTCCTTACCTTTTTTTATGTGATAGGTGGCAGATGAACAGACGGATCACCTGATAGTAGTCGATGGACACACACAACATTAGTGGAGTCACAAGTGCGCTGCGACCTTTACCTTTAAGACCCCCTCCCCCCGGACTATACATTCCCACGCAGCCGCTCACGCAGCACAGTGCAAGCAGCTCGCGGGTTTTCTGTGAGGCCGTGGTATCACTCCGGTCGAGCCGGCCCATTCATGCCGAATTGCCGAAGCGTGGCTATACCGCAGTCAGAAACCTACTATTATGTTTTTAAATAGATCATTTCTAGAGATAGCTTATAGAACCCAAAAACACGAAACGCTAGTGCGATGTAATCGACACCTAGCGCCATCTATTGCTATAAAATGGAACTAACGACCCGAAACGAAGGGAAGGCGGTCCACTAGTAAGCAATAAACGTATTTGTATTTGTACCTAAGCTGTTTTATATGGAAAAATTATTAGAACTAACCTCCTATGAATCTACGCGTTTTGACTCATTATTTTATTAACAACCATTATAAGCAGTAAGAATTATTTCCTTTTCTTTCGACATTCACCCTCGTTATAATTTTTAACGTCCAATGTAAACATGTACTTGTGGAGAGTTTCAACCTCCCCCCCTCCCCCTGCCTTACCCACAATCTTACACGCCACACGAACTTTGATCACCGTGATAACTAACTCGATTAATTAATTAATAATTTCACACAAATTATAACAACTTTAGGCGAGTTGGGGTGTATTTTTGAGGTAAGCGATAATTAGGGCTAGAAATTATTAAGGTGACCGGTAGGACACACTAGCGACGCTAATCGATTTTAATTTTTAGCTACTAAACCGGATCTATTTTAAACAATATGAGGGTTACAAACCTCTAGGCAAACACTTATACTATTTATTAAACAACCATGCGCAAATGTTGGGTCCGTTTTTGTACACGAAAAATTGGTGCACGTCAAAAGTGGCCGCTTTTGGCGTCAATAAATTTTTCGCGTACGCGTTGGACCCAATTTGTGCATGTTTGTTTAATAAATAGTATAAGTGTTTGCTCAGAGGTTGTAATCCCGAAATTGTTTAAAATAGATCCGGTTTAGTAGCTAAAAACTAAAAGCGATTGGCGTCGCTAGTGTGCCCTACTCGTCACCTTAAGTAAAATCCGTTATAATTATATTATTATTGTATTAAGTCGTCCGCAGAAGTGTGCCGTGTGGTCCCCGGCAGAGTAGAATAGGCCACCCTCACTCTTACCGAGGTGTCGTAAAAGGCGACTAAGGTAAAGCTGCTGGCATAATCATCAGCACCCAGAGAAGGAAAACTCTGCATTCATATCAAAACCCTCGCCAACCCGTCTGCCAAGCGTTGTGAGTATGGCAATTACCCTTCATGTGATTGAGGGAGGCCCGTGCCCCAGCAGTGGGGACTTAAATGGGCTGATGAAGAAGTCGTCCGCATAAAATGCGGAGAATAATTTGGAGCAAAAATTAAGATTCCTCCTAAGAGGACAATACCTTTGTGAGGTTGAGTTTGGTTTGCCACAATGTGGCTCTCCGTCCCTTCAACTATCTCCACTTCAGAACAGAGTGCGCAGGTTCTTCACGCCGGACCAACTCTGTCTTTTATACAAGACTCAAGTCCGGGCATGCGTGGAGTACTGCTCTGCATCTCTGGGATGGCTCCGCTCAATACCTTATGGATGCTCTCGATAGATTGCAGCGACGGGCTGTACGTATAGGTGATGAAAAGGTCATCAATACCCTCAAACCTCTTCAACTACGTAGATACATCGGATCGCTTAGCGTCTTTTACCTATCTCTTTTATTTCGTCTTTTGTCTATATCAAGGTGAGTGGTCAAAAGAGCTTTTCTCCCTCATCCCACAAGCCCTTTTCCATCACAGTTCTAAACGCGCCGGAGAACGTTGTCTTCGCTTCACAGTGGAAAACATTTACTGTGTAATAAGTCTTTGTGCTTAGCAGAATGTGACTTGGGCTTAGTTTTGATATGTGGTAGATAATGAAAAGCTAATTGACTACCTCAGAGTAAAACATAAAGTAGGTACAGACAGCTTCAAAAATATCTAAGCGTTAAAACCTACCAAAAATATTAAAATACTGAACATTGAATAAAGACCACTTTACTGTATATATTAGTATACGCCAAGGTGCATTTTCATTATTGATTGAGGACAAAATGAAAACAAATGAAAGTAGGTACACCTTAAGGTGACGAGTAGGGCAGACTAACGACGCTAATCGATTTTAATTTTTAGCTACTAAACCGCATCTATTTTAAACCATTTCGGGTTTACATAACCTCTCGGCAAACTATAAGTATACTATTTATTAAATAACCATGCACAAATTTTTGGTTCGTTTTTGTACGAGTAAAATTGATTCACGCCAAAAGTGGCCGCTCTTCATGTGAATAAATTTTTCGCGTACGCGTTGGATCCAATATTTGTGCATAGTTATGTAATAAATAATATAAATTATTGCCGAGAGGTTGAAATCCCGAAATTGTTTAAATTAGATCCGGTTTAGTAGCTTTAAATTAAAATCGATTGGCGTCGCTAGTGTGCCCTACCCGTCACCTTAATGTATTGTGCTAAAAGTGACTTTTGTCAAATGCTCAGATATTTATGCTAAGTTTGAACGCTATTTCTATATATATAATATAGAAATATAATTAATTTTATTTCAAGTAATTTAAACTTATTTACAATTCAATATAAATAAATTAAAAATAAACTAATACAATTAAATAAAAAAATCATTATAGTCCTTTCGCTTTATCATAATATCGGTGACAGCAGGACAGAGTTATACGTGAGTCACATGTTAGAAAGAGACTAAACGGGAAAAATAAACCTATAGATTTTGACATCTGTCACCCATATCATGCTAAAGCAAAAGGGTCACATTACATTAGATTAGATTACATCACCGTACATACCTCTAAATTATTCTAATTTTCAGTAAATTCTGAGTTTAATAGAAAGATTTATTATGCGGTGTTAAACTTAACGAGTCTTTAAATAATAGCAGCTTTGACCTCGATTATTTTTATGCCGCGGCGTCATTTATATGGCAGACTTAGTTAATCGGGCTTTATCTGATGTATGTTGGTAAGACTGGCGATAAATTAGTCGTGGCTAATTACCAACTGTTCAAAAATATATTTGAGAATAAAGGCAAGTATAAATTAGTCTTATAGGACCGAGTCTTAAAATCTGTACAACATAGGATCAATACCATGGAACTCTTTTGACTCTTTTTGCCTTCACACTGTTGAGGGTGATGAGTGACGATGAAGATGATGAGAAGGATGAGGGCGATGTGGATGCGAGGATGGAGCGAGTATCATTGTCATTTCAATTAGTACTTTTTTCCTTAGTATGGGAAATAATAGTTCAGCGGCTTTCGTTAGATGGAGCTTGTAAAAAGCAGATGTAGCTTTATCAATCAAGCAGCTGGTTCGGCGTTGTTTCGGTAGATGTCACTGTGCATATTTACATCGAGCTAGTAAAGCGTGTTTCCGACACAATGGTCTCAAACCGCATGCCCACGGGCCACATTAGCAATTTTAAAAAGTCCGTTTTTGTCCGCAACAACTTGATTCCCGCCAAAAGCGGCCACTTTTGACGGTAATCCAAAATTCGAGTGCAAAAGCAGACCAAACAGTTAACTATAAGTATTAAATAAATAGTATAGGTGTTTGCCGAGAGATTGTAACCCCGAAATTGTTTAAAATAGATCCGGTTTAGTAGCTGAAAATTAAAAACGATTGGCGTCGCTAGTGTGCCCTATTCATCACCTTAACAGGGAAACAAGACCAACTGAATCATTGTTACAAAACTATCCAAAGCGTGGAGGCTTCTTCACGATGTTTTCTTCATCGACGAACTAATAGTAGAATTCTCATTCTGATGTCCTATCGGAATGAAGGTAAGGGAATAGAGAGTGCATGTGTTTGCGCACACACTTGAGCACTATAATATATCTTGCGTACGTGGCTGATCGTTACGATCGACCGTCGTAGCCGTAATCGGTTGGAGGATATTAAATTCATCGTAAAATTAGGCACATGGATTTGAATACCCAATAAATAACCTTTACCATGAATAGGCTTGTGTACTAGGTCAGAGAATGGCAGATTTTTTAAATAGAATTGAGTAATAACGGTCAAAAGGAGGTGTGTACAGAATTTCAGCTGAAAACCTTATGTATTATTTTTGTTATGAGCCCTCAAAGGCAAAGATAGGCAAGTAAATTTTAAGTCTTAAATTTACGAAATATTTATATAGCAATCGATGTCTTATTCAATTTATAGCAACTTTTGTTAAGAAACCATTTTCATAAACGCACTATTTCATATAGCTATCGAACAAAGCTATCTCGCGATGCGCACAAACTAGTGAGGGCTGACGTCACGCCTCGCGTCGCTGTATGGAGCGTTTTGGGCAAGTCTATATTTAAGTGATTTTCAAATTGTCCTGTCTCGAAGAGTTTCCAAGCTAACAAATCCTTCTTTCACCGATGTTTTCACTTTTGAGAGGTTCTTATATTACCAACAATAGAAAAAAATAGGACACAAGCCTATTGTAAAACAAAAACATGTTTTAAGAGCATACTTACAGTAATAACTAAGTTTACGTACAACCTATTGTATGTGTGTATATCTACTTAGTAATAATAAGTATCTACATACAATCACTGCAAGAGTGTTAAAAAAAGTCGGTCCCCGGATATTGCACGTCAACGCAGCTTTCTAACCACTACTGATCCATTGTGAAATTATTATGCATTGATCAATGATCCGCCATTTGATTGTTTTATCGATCTTCGATCTAGCTAGATCGTATCCGGTTGGGAAATATGACTTTGTTGGGAACAAATTACTTAATGGTTTTAATTTGAATTAATTGAACTGCTTCTGAGATATGTCTGATTTTGTCTTGTTATATTGAGACAAAGTTAATAGATTTGCGAGTCGGTTTATTAGTGGTTTGTTGGTGAGATTTTTTTTTCTCCCCGGGGAAACCATCATGGCTTTCACCTTGCTACATGTAGGGAACAAGGTAGTGTGTGGGACTCTAACACTAACCAAAACCCCTGGGGTGTCCATCTCTTCGATATAGCACTTGTAGGTGAGACCGAATCAAGTTGTGGCAGAAATAAATTGTGAAACTCTTTACATTTTCTCCTTATAACACTATAATTACATGACGACCCGTTTGGAACAGTGGTAGTGAACGCTGCCTCTGGTGCAAGGGTTGCGGGTTCGATCCCCGCACAGTACAAACATTTGTGTGCATTAACATATCTGTTTGTATTGGTCTGGGCGTTATCTATATATCATAAGTATGTATTTACAAAAGAAAAGTATTATATGTATATATTTGTAATCCCACTGTTGATTCTGATATCCGTAACACAGGTGGTTGAGGTACCTATCTCGGAGTCAGATCAATGTGTGTGATGTTGTGAAATATTTATTTATTTATAAAAATTACATACTTTTGACGACGTCGTATATCAACCATTCTGATCAAAGTTGCTTTTCGAATTCGTTTTAATTTTCGATTCCCCAAATCCCCAATAGCATGACAAAGTCTCGTGATTGACTTTGTATGAAAACTTGATTTTTTTTTTCGAGATCAATAGAATGATTTATAGAAGACGTAGTTAAAGGGATAGATAGATAGATAGATATACTTTATTGCACAAAAAACACAACTTAAGTACTAAGCATTACATAAATTTTGTGTACACTTTCGGCGGTCTTATCGCTGAAAGCGATTTCTACCTGACAACCTTCGGGTAAAGGACATTTGATAGTAGAGAAGGGGTAGGGGGTGCAATATTCAATAAGAAAATAAAGAAACTGTAAATGTTAAAATATAACTTATAACCCTAATACATAAATAAAATACAGTATTGTGTTTAGCCGTGTGATCCCGGCAGAGTCGAATAGGCCACCCTCACTCTTACCGAGGTGTCGTAAAAAGCGACTAAGGTAAAGCTGCTGGCATGATCATCAGCACCCAGAGAAGGAAAACTCTGCATTTATATCAAAACCCTCGCCAACCCGTTTGCCAAGCGTGGTGAGTATGGCAATTACCCCACATGTGATTGAGGGATGCCCGTGCCCCAGCAGTGGGGACTTAAATGGGCTGATGATGATGATGATGATTGTAAACTAATAAATAAGTTATGCTCAAATACATACACATAATACTGTGAGATATTGTGAGAGGATGTAAAAGTTTACTGATGTTCGCATCCGAGTATGGACCTCTGGATTTTTCAACTCTATGACTATATTTCTACCATTCGCTCGATGGTGACGGTGGGATCGCTGATGTGAGTCTCCGATCGACCAGCAGATAAAACGACGCAAATGGATCGGCCACACGCTCCGAAGGGAACTGGACCACATACCGAGGCAAGCCCTAGACTGGAACCCCCAAGGAAAACGGAAACGTGGCCGCCCTAAACAATCCTGGCGGCGGACTATCACTGCAGAAGCGAAGACCTTAGGACTAACTTGGAAGCGAAGTAAAACGTGAAGCTCAAGACCGTTCGAGATGGCGGAGCACTGTGAACGCCCTTTGCCCCACCTAGGGGACATAGGACATGAAGTCAAGTACCTAAGTCAAGCTGGTGGTGAGGGAAAACGTCGAGAGGTCATCGTCATCGTCAGCCCATTTAAGTCCCCACTGCTGGGGCACGGGCCTCCCTCAATCACATGAGGGGTAATTGCCATACTCACCACGCTTGGCAGACGGGTTGGCGAGGGTTTTGATATAAATGCAGAGTTTTCCTTCTCTGGCTGCTAATGATCATGACAGCAGCTTTACCTTAGTCGCCTTTTACGACACCTCGGTAAGAGTGAGGGTGGCCTATTCTACTCTGCCGGGGACCACACGGCATTTTGGATATTTTCTCAATTGTTACTGGATGCTTTTTACGTTTTAAGTTGTGATATGTGTATGTTGTTGTAAACCAATAAACGTTTTATCTATCTATCTAATTGAGACTTACCAGAAACATCAACATGAAAATATTTTTTCCTAATATATTTTTGCAAAAACCTAATATTCTGAACGTGAAATCATGAGACTGTTGGTCCGTTTCTCTTGTTTTACCGCTTTAAGTTAGTAATATTTTCGTACTCTTATTTAAGACTTGATACCTCGGCTACGTTTTGTACCTACTGCAGCCATGGTCTCAAGACTTTGTTACAATAACTTGGTTACAATTCAACTCACTCTCTCCTGTAGTATCAACCGTCCCACTGCAGGGCACAGGCCTCCATCATAGCAATCAAGTTATTGCTACTATGATGGGATAAGGCTTGCCAAATGCGGTTTCGTGATCTTGTGTACCCAAGCTAACTTCGAAAAATTCAAAACATACTTTTTTCCCGACCCGGGAATCGAGCCCAGGACCCCGAGATCACGGCCCGGTAGGTACTTAAACCACTAGACAAACAGGGCGTTCGTCGCTCTCCCCTAAGAAATAAAAATAAAAATAGATATGAGTGTTTTAATAATGCTTTGATTTATTTAATTATTTTTCAAATATGTGGGAACCTCATTATCAGTCACCAGTAGGTATTTTGGCTTTAAATTGGCTTTCCAGTTTCTAATATTTTTTTTATAAAAACGAGTAGAAGACATACCAAGATAAATAAGTAGAAGAGGTAAAGAAATTAAAAAGTTATGCAATTTAAAAATTTCTGCGTGTTTTTCCTCAAAAGTTATTATTTTTTCATATAATATCGTCTTTAAATATTCATTCTAACCGACTTTTCGTAAAATAAATCTACTACAAAAACTTGTAGCTACATGATTCATTACCAACTTGGCTCCTAATTTACCATGCCCATATACATTACACGTTGATTATGATAATTGCTAACATGCCGCGATATGTATGTTAATTGCATAAGTATGTATATGTTGTGGGCGTGAGTGAAGGCTTTTTGGCAGAGCTTTTTAGCAGCTTTCGCTCGAGCTTATTATAATAATTGTATTATCGTTACAACCAAGGTAATTTTAATATGGTAATGATAAGTACACAAGGTAATACAAATTTTAATATGGTAATGACAAATATCATAAATGTAGGTATCTTTTTTATGTGATAGAAGGTAGACGGTAACACCTGATCGTAAGCAATTGCCGCTGCCAATGGACACCCGCTACATGAGTGGAATCAAAAGATTCCAAAGACCCTTTCCCCCGGATTGGGCCTTTGGTACCGGAGAAACCCCAGGGCACTTTTTTATGTGATAGGTGGCAGACTAGCAGACGGATCGCCTAATAGTAAGCGAATGCCGCCGCCTATAGATACCCGCGACAAGTGTCGAGTCACTAGTGCGCTGCCAACCTTTACAGACCCCTTCCCCCGTATTGGGCCGGATTGAGATGCAAATTAAATCCAGTGTTCTGTGAGGCCATTTCTATCATTTCGGTCGAGCCGTACTGCCCCATTCATATCGAAGTGCGGCTCTCCCGGTAAATTCGTGAATAGATAGATAGATAATAATATCCTCCAACCAATGTCGGCTAAGGCAGCCAATCTCAACGCTCAGCCACGTACGCAGGATATATTATAGTGCTTAAATAAGTACGCAAACACAAGTGCACTCTCTATTCCTTTGCCTTCATATTCCGACGGGACACGACAGGAGAGGGATCGGGCGCAGGACCAACGGCTTAACGTGCTTTCCGGGGCACGATGGTACATGACCACCAACTTCCACACTCCGGGCTGACACTAAGAATGTCTTTATAGAAAAACTCAGGAACTAATTTTGGCCCGACCCGGGGTTCGAAGCCGGGCTTCAAGCGCAGCCATCGCTTTAATGTGCTTTAAAGTGCGACTCACTAGCCACTGCACCACAGAGGCAGTACCTATTACCCATAGAGTAAGATAATAATATCATTACTTATGCTATTACTACTATTTCATTAATTTTATATATTTGTTATGGAGGATAAATGGACAATACGACAAAAATATATTTTACCATTTTTATGCTTTTTGAATAAAGAAATAAAAAAAGATGACCCGTATTTTTTAGTTTTCATTAAAGGTGTGTATTTTATTAAATAAAAAAAATATAATAGATAGATAAAAATGCAGGAAGTGACGCAGTCCTGAGACTCTACGTAGGTGACGTCTTTGGTATACCTACAATAAAAAAAGTTGACTCTCTCTGTCATCATTGACTACTGTCATTGTCAGCCATTTTCTTTTTTCTTAAGTCAACGTGAGCAGAGGCGTCATTAACCGAGCTGTGACGTCACACGGGGATTTCAACATTTTATTTAATATCTCCTTAAATATATTTCGAAAAATTCTGAAACAATTTTTCTTACAGTCCTATATGGCTAATCTAGAAAACGGTATTACCAATTTGGAAAAAAAAAATTGACGTGTTTTCCATTAATATTACGAAATGAGAGACTTTTGCATTTACTGCATTTTAAATATTATGTGGGGTTGGGTTAGGTATAAAGCCAGGGATTCCTGAATAAGTATATATATAATCTTCTCAAAGCTTTACACCATCTTTACGTCGTCGTCGGCCATTCGTCTTCTATCTCACTCCCACACGTCATTCTATTTCAAACATCGATCTCATACACGTTCCTTAGAATGCATCTACCGATCACCAATCCTACATACTTTTTTTTTACTGAGATTATACCAAATGAATAATACATAAAAGAATCCGGCGCATACTATATTTGTACAGGCACTGTCTTGCTTATTGAGCGCAGGATTTAAAAGTAGGTATGGATCGGTTAGTAGTGATTTCTACTACTCCTTGACTAGTAGTTTGTTAAAAAGTCGACAATTTTACATTCTCAATTGTTTTCGCCAGAAAGAATAAAAAAAAACATCCACGTAAGTACTAACACGCCTTACGCTACACGCTTACGTGTAGATTTATCATTTTGCTTGAATTGTTGCTGGCATTTTGATAAAAGTCTGTTTTTAGTCGCCAATCAAGTCGGTCTGTCATCGATTTTGGCCAGATGCGTTCGTCATTTAAGTGTGTACTTTGTACCTTAAGAATAATTTGCAATGATTTGTTGTCACAAAAATAAAATATGACTTTTGTTTATAAACTTTACGTAGTGTCTTTAAAAAAGTTCAAAGACCAATAGGTATGCTTATTGTGAACATAAAAGTATCCTATCTAACCAACGTAAGGTATACCTAGATATTTACATAAATTAACGTGTTCAAGATTTTATTCTTTTGCACCTACCGCATTACATTCAGGGAGCGCAAAAAACAATTATATTGTTTTAAATGAAACCACAGAGATAACAACAATTAAATGTAATTCCGACCTCAGGCAACTACAGGTATAATTGTTTCGTTAACAAATTAATTAACTTTTCATTGTTCATTTTCGAGAAGAACACATAGGTAGTTTTTTTGGTACTGTTACTTAGGTAGGTCAATCTTTTAATAATGTTAAAACTCTTAAGTACATATTTAAAAATACAAAACTTAAATAATTAAAGAACCACGCAAAAGAACATTACCTAATTAATTATTAAACTAACTTGTCATTATAATTTTGGTTTTAAAATTAAACGATTCATTAAAAATCTGTTTCACCTGGCATGATTTTCGAGGGATTTTTTGTTTATTTAATTACAACTTTTTATTTTTACAACAATTTTTGTTTATGAGTTGACTAATTTCTTAATTGTTTAGCCTATATAGGTAATTGTCTGAAATAATAAAAAAATCTAAAGACCGATTTTTTTTCTTAACATAACGTTTAAGGTATCGCACTCTAAAAATACTTTAATTACTAAGAAAATATGATATAATTATTAGCTATTTTAATACTATTGTCATTCAAGCATGAAACAAAAACTGAAAATTCAGCAATAAAAATACAATTAATAATGTAAAATAATAGCAATAGCGCACAATAGACCAAAAGAGAGTCTAAATGCACAAATATGTGTACCTACTTTAAAAGTAGGTTCATAAAATACTTTAATTTGTCTACTCTAGTATATATAAAAACGAAATATTATTATTCCAGTAAATAAGACTAACTGAAATAATAAATAAATAAATAATAAATAAATATTTCACAACATCACATTCATTGATCTGACTCCGAGATAGGTAGCTCAAGCATCCTGTGTTACGGATACCAGAATCAACAGTGGGATTACAAATATATACATATAATACTTTTCTTTTGTAAATACATACTTATAATACATAGATAACACCCAGACCAATACAAACAGATATGTTCATGCACACAAATGTTTGCACTGTGCGGGGATCGAACCCGCAACCCTTGCACCAGAGGCAGCGTTCACTACCACTGTTCCAAACGGGTCGTCGAAAATAATGCAAATATTGTTTTGTTTTAGGCAATTCACGGGCCAATTCACGGGCTCGTGACATTTATTTTCATACGACATATATCACTAAAACATAGTTTTTTTGTATGGTTTTCGGGTGATATCCGCCATGTTCTCAAAATATCACAAGCACGAGAATTGGGCTCCAGTGCCTCTAGAGAGATAATTTAACCCGTCGGCCGTCGGACGCGGCGGGCGGGCGCCGGCGCTGGGCGGGCGCTACGAAGATACGCCTCTCTTTGCACCGTAATGATAGAGAAAATTATTGCTTTGGTAAGATTTGTAATTATGGAATGTATTGAATAAGGTAACAGAATAGTCTAAAATATTTCGACATATTACTTACTGTAGGTAATCAATTTTATTTTTGAGAAAAATATTTTAGGTATAAAAGTATTGTAATTATTAGTAAAAATAGTATTGCCTGAGTAAATATATTTTTGTTTAAATAATGTTATTTATAATATACAAACTGATTTGTTAATTATTAATTAAAATTGAAGTAGGTACATAGTTTGTTTAAAAGATGTGATTTTTTCTGTTTCCTAATTATTTAATAGTAGAAACTGTAATTTACCAGTTATTTAATTTAATTTAAGGTAAAAATCAAGTAATTTAAGTATGTGTTTTTGCAACTAATTACCTACATCGATTACCTATTTAATTAAGAACCTAGTAAAAAATTACTAAATTTCAGTAAAAATAATAATTGTTTTTACTGAAATCTACCTAACTACAATAATCTAGCCAAATGTTCTTCTTTTGTATGATGAAGGTCTTATTTGCATGTCATAAGGTCGCTTTGGAAACCTAACCACAAAGATCTGTTTACTTAATTTGCTGGTAGTTTATTCTTGGGAACCTTTTAATTGGGAAATAATAGAACACAATTTAGTTAATACTTTTTTTACTTAAAGTATGCGGTGACTAATGTTCATGTCTAAAGTCTGTGTGTCAAAAGGTATTTAGATGTTTTTTATTGAGTTAATGTTACAACCACAGATTCTGGATCTGTGCCTTTTTTTTTAATTTTGTAAGATAAATTGCTATAATTGCTCCGCGTATGTTTTAGTAGGTAATGTAGGTATGTGCTCTTATTTATATTTTGGTATGTGTGTTGTGCTTAAAAACTTACCAGCACTCTCCACAGCTCCCGGAGACACAGGCACAGGCTCACACTCCCTCTCCCCCCTCTGCTCGAACTCACTCACTCTGCCCCGCCCCCCGCTCAAGCCCAGGATCGCGTCTATCGTGTGCCTAGGCCCTGAACTCACACTCGCCACTTGAGTCAACCCTAACCTCGACTTCACCGACTCAAAACTCTGATTCAAATGCATCTGCTGCGCGTGGAAGAACATCCCCATTCTGTTCAAAGTTTCCAAGTTCTGCTGATGCTGCAGAGACAAAGGTTCCGTCACATTTATCGAGGATGTGGAATTCGGACTGCTCATTTGAGAGCGAGGACTATTCGTCTCGGACCGGTCCGGCGTCTGGTTGCCATAGTAACGTTCCTCCGACGCGTCCATCTTCCACCGGCACGCGTCACCGACTGACGCGATGCCAACAAACAACGGCTTTGGGAAGGGAAAGGGGCGGGGCCTAAGTGAGGGGGTGAGCGAAATTGCCCATTGAAAGTGCGAAATTTGGGGTCGCGATGTGATTTGTTTGGTAAGAAGCAAGAAGCGGCGTATTAGCATTTTCCCCTCGGAGTTTCTTATTGATGGCTGAATAGTTTTTTTAAGGTTTGATTGGGTCGATTGTGTGAGGTGTTAGTGGAGACGGGTTAGAAGTGTTAGGCTCTTTGAGGGATTGAAATTACTTGTTACTTTTTTGTTTTGTTTTACGTTAAAGTACTTCGATAGAACCTTAGGTTTTGCTATTTTATTTTTAGGCGTGGGTTGGCATTTGAAACTTCAGTCAATTTCAAAATGAAATGAACACATTTAATTTACCTGATAGTAAAATTCAAAGGCATTGAAATTGAAAACGAAAAGTTAATAAAGTGAATACAAATTTGTACAAACTCCCAATTACGCAAATGCTAATAAACTCAATTCAAATTAATCAAACTAATCAATACGCAGCCAATCAAGGGCTATTCGTCTCACCTGGTGCACATATGAGTGAGCGAGACAGAGGAGCACCGGACATCTGCCTGTTAACACACAAATTTAACCAAATCGGTTAACCCGTAACCAAACAATAACAGCTTTTCCAACTGACCACTCTATCATGTCTCTCTCAGCTTAAACCACTTCATAATCCAATGAAATTTAAACTCTAACTCAATTCAATAAATTCTAATTTCGTGTGTGTAAATGCGTCAAGTTAGGTTGTTATAGAATTGAAGGCGACAACGTCAATATAATTTTGTCTTATTCGCACTTACACAGATCTCACTCGCTCTCATCTCAGGTGCGGAGACAGTATCCAGGGGGCGGAGCTCTGTGACGTCACTCATCGATCGACCAATCGTGACGGGGATTTCGCTTTTTTTCTTTTCGCGGCATCTTTTGTCGACGGGTTTCTTTTGTCCGCTAGCACTGTGATTGTTTGCCACTGGGGTTAACTTTAGGAATAACAAGCTGGCAGCTTTTAGAACTAGTTAAATAGATTATGTAGTTACTTAGGCGGATTAGAGGTAATTAGGCTAAGGCACTATTTAAGTAAGTAAGTTACATTTTATACAGCGAAACATACAAACAGACATAAACAAATCCAGTTGTAATAAATTTATTGTGTTTAAAATTCACAGTTCTACATGACAGATGGCCGCACTCAGAGACGTCAAATTACTTAAGAAAAAATATTGACCCTTACTTCAATATGCATAAAGACTCTCCATAATTAAGTAACTGAACATTTAGCGTAATTGACGTCTCTGAGTGTGGCAGAGAGTCAGTTACATGTCTGAAACGAAAGTAAAAAAAAAATTGTAAAAATTTCTGATTTAATAAATAAAATAAGTACCTAAAGTATTTTTATTGAATTTTATCTATAAGAAATATTTTTATTGAATTTTTGTTATAAATTATCTATGTTTATATTATTATTGGGTATGTATGTATTGTTTATTATTATTTATGTAATGTAATAATATTAATATATAAAATAATGTATATTTCTGCCATTCTCAATTTCATGTGTTAAACTACTTTGCACTGCCTTCCCTTATTATTACGAATACGATATTTCTTTCCTCTACCCAAAGGTTGTCTGGAAGAAATCGCTACAAGCGATAAGACCGCCTTATTGTACTGTCTGTTGCTGTTGTATCATGCTTGTATTTTATTTTTGTGCAATAAAGAATATCTATCTATCTAAAGATCCCTTTTTACGTGCTTTTTTAATAAATGCAAATAAAATACTTTGACTTTGAAACAAGAAAACCTTATTCGGATTCAGAGATAAAGTTGCATTTAGTCAGTTTTCCATGCTCGATTTTTTTCTTATAATATCATTGTTTCCTATTGAACAAATATTTTAGTTTTATTGTGAAAGTTATAGGGATCCGATACACACCTCAACCCTGCCGTCACCCTGCTGTCTGCTTTATTTATTGCATAGAAGGCACACGCGCAAACGGGTCACCTGATGGCAAGCGATGACACCCGCGACACAAGTGGAGTCACAAGTGCGCTGCCAACCTTTAAACCCCCCCTTCCCCCGGATTGGGCGTTTCAACCCTCACTCGCATAGTGAAACACAGCACAGTGCTGGTTCATGCCGGTTTTCTGTGAGGCCGTGGTATCACTGCAGTGTCGAGCCGGCCCATACACTGCTGACATAACAGTGCAAAATCTTTCACCGTGAAGTTATTTTATGTGATAGGTATACCTAATAGTTAGTAAGCGATTATTGTCTCCGCCCATAGACACCTATAACAGCAGTGTCACAAAATGGACTTTGCAAAAGCGTATCTTTCAAAAGATTGCATCTGGATCAGTGCAAAGATGCGGAACAGTGAAACGGATCATTTGAATATTGACTCTTCAGCTCATTCGGCTCACTTGGATCATTCCGCTCGTTCGAATCATTCGGATCATTCAGCTCATTAGGCTCACTCGAATCATTGTGATCATTCGGCTAATCCGTATCAGAGAGCGAGATTACTACCGCGTACCGATTGACCACGAGATCCGAGAATGTTGGGTCCGTTTTTGTACGCAAAAAATTGATTATCCGCCATAAGCGGCCACTTTTAGCGTGAATCAATTTTTCGCGTACAAATGTTGGGTCCGCATTTGTGCATGGTTATTTAATAAATAGTAATAAGTGTTTGCCTAGAGGTTGTAACCTCGAAATTGTTTAAAATAGACCCGGTTTAGTAGCTAACAATTAAAATCGATTGGCGTCGCTAGCGTGCCCTACCCGTCACCTTAAGTAGCCAACTAAGTTAATCGACGACTCCGAGTGTGGCAGTTACTATTCTCATTTACTAACTAAACTATTAATGTGAGCAATATTTTGAGCCCATTATTAAGCATAATGGGACGTACTGGATATACCCAGGTAGGTACAACCTGTACATCAATGATGTCAAATTAGTCGGATCTTGAAATAATATTTTTAATATTAATAAAAAACAATTTATTATTAAAATTAAATTTCATAACTAAATATATAGATTATAATACTGACATGAGTGTAAGTTCAATTCATACTCGCTCACTAGACGTTTTCCCATAGAATGGGACATAGGTGACCTACTTATGTAATGTCTTAAATAGAATGGAAACATCACTTATTACAATATTTGCAGTTACAAGCATGAGGAATCTAATACATTATTGAGTTTGGCGCTGAAAAAATGTAGGTACAAACGTCTGCAATGAATGTTAACACCTCGACTCCTAAGGCGGAACAATAAGGTTCATATTAGAATGAGGTGTAGATATTACTAATTCATAAAATCACTAAAAATTAAAATCTATTGGCGTCGCTAGTGTACCCTACCCGTAACCTTAATTATAGTTATAATGCAACGAGAAAATCTAAAAAAGCTAATTATTTTGTGCCAGTGTGCAGTGGAGTCGCAATCAACCTTTATATCTCCCTTCCCCAGATTGTCATTTGATGAGACACAGCGGTTGGTAAGCGCTGCTTCGCCGATTTCCGAGGCCATGGTATCATGCATGAGCGTTGCTCGCCTCAGTTCTATGGAACAGTTTACCTATGGGAGTATTTCCCGACGGCTACGACTTGGGAACCCTTAAGAGAAAAGTGTACTCCTTTTTAAAAAGGCCGGCAACGCATTAGCGATCTCTCTGATTTCGTGGATGTTAATGGGCGGCGGTGATTGCTTTCCATCAGGTGACTCGCTTGCTCGTTTGTCGCCTCCAGCATAAAAAAAATCCGATGCACTTTTTTTAATTACCGTAAATTAGTTGCAATGTCGAGTTCCCTTTAGGACCCGCCTACTGATCACAAATGCAGCAGTGCACTTACCTGATTGCGCGGCGCTGTGCATATTTCATGCGCACATCAAACTGGGCAATTAGCCCAAAACCATACGTTGATTGAAACACGCGACAGCAATCGAATGCACTGGCTAGTTCAAGGGATATGCAATATCTTTTTCTACTTACAACAAGAAAACTTGTACAGCAAACTAAGTACATAATTTTTGGTGTATCAAAATTAAAAAAATCATTTCGTGTTCAGGCGGGACTCGAACCCACACCTTCCACAATCCGGTTGAATGTTCTACCAATTAGACCACTGAACGCGTTATTAAGCCGACGAAATTTGTAATGAGTTGTAAATTCGACATGAGCTGTCGATTACTTCAGAATAAATTGCAAAAGATTG
Organism: Marasmia exigua; assembly: GCA_019059595.1. Taxonomy (NCBI): domain Eukaryota; kingdom Metazoa; phylum Arthropoda; class Insecta; order Lepidoptera; family Crambidae; genus Marasmia; species Marasmia exigua. The sequence continues at coordinate 9,246,668 of CM032485.1, forward strand.
CTATAAACAATATCAACTATTAAAGGTACTTGTTCAACAAGACAATAATTTTTGGTGTATCAAAATTCAAATATTAAAGGTTTGTACTTTGAATTTATAAACTACTGAAAAAAAAATGTATTTTATTTAATCGACTTACTAGTATGACTACGAACTAAATTCACTTCAGTGACATTAAAAGAGGGGCGTTGTATAACATTTTTTCTATGGGAAAATGTCAAAAATACTGACACTAAAGGAAACAGTAATAGTGGCGACTTCGCAAAAGTAACAAAAAACTGGAAGGGATTTCCTTTTTTTACATTATAGCAGACCAAAGAGCAGACGGCACACCTGATGGAAAGTGATCACCGACGCCCATTAAAAAAGAAAGAAAGGGATTATAACTCAGAAGATATGATATGGCAAATCTAGAGATAAGATAGTTCAGATTCATAATTAATAGTTAACTCTAATTTACGCCGTGTGGTCCCCGGCAGAGTAGAATAGGCCACCCTCACTCTTACCGAGGTGTCGTAAAAGGCGACTAAGGTAAAGCTGCTGGCATGATCATCAGCACCCAGAGAAGGAAAACTCTGCATTTATATCAAAACCCTCGCCAACCCGTCTGCCAAGCGTGGTGAGTATGGCAATTACCCCTCATGTGATTAAGGGAGGCCCGTGCCTCAGCAGTGGGGACTTAAATGGGCTGACGATGACGATGATGATGGGCCTTTGCGTTTGGGGGGCCCTGGTGACCTGTTCTACAGGTTTTTCAAACCTACTTCAGGTCTTCAACCTACCAGTCTGTCACAAAGTTAAGGTCTGTGTGTCACATAAACTAACTGCGTGTCACTGTCTGTGTGACCTAGCACTGTGAGAGAAATGAACGATTTATTAAGGTAACGCCAATCGATTTTAATTTTTAGCTACTAAACCGGATCTATTTTAAACAATTTCGGGGTTACTATCGATGTTTTGCCTCCCTTTCTCATAAAACAAAAATGTAAAAATATGGCTTTCGCTGTATTGTGTTAATATTGAAAATCGTAGACACTATTCAATCGAAAGTTTATGTAAATATAAAAATTTGTGTATGGAGATTGAATTGCAATCTTCTAGTTGTAGATGCTTGTAATATGTTAATAAGATTTTATTATAGTAGTCAAGGAAAACTATCCTACGAACGAGTACCTCATGAGAAAAAAAAATGAAATAAGAAAAATATGTGGTTCAATATCTCTAGGACTATTTTATGTTGTACCTGTCCTTTTTAAAATCATTCAATTTCGTTACACTGTTAAGTTTTTTAACGTCAGTAAATTTAATTTTTTTTCGTCGGCACTGGAAATTAATTAAAATTGAAGTGGATGGATGTAATGGATTTTTGATAACCAATCTTTCAATAAACATAGACTTCATTATCCGACACAAATAATCTGTTTTCATTTCAAGGGAAGGGTTTTTTTGGACTAAGTATATTTTGAGAAAAATAATTAGCATGGTCCCCTGTGGTGTTTCCGGACCGATACGACCTGCAAATCTTCAAGAAAAGTGCGTAACCCCCCTTTAAAAAGCCCGTCAGCGCACCTGTGACTCCTCTGACGTGGCAGGTGTCCATGGGTGGCGGTAATCGCTTACCATCAGGTAATAAGTCTGCTCGTCTGCCCTTATATCATAAAAAATAAAAATCTGCGAAAAAAAACCGCCTTCAAATACCACGAACGATCAATAATTGCTTTTACACACTAAATGAATATTTTGCTGTGTAATAGAGTAAACGTACTTCACTGAGTTTATGTTAATTAACTAGTACCTATGTAGATACTCAATTCATTCATTCATAAATTATTTAATTAAATTTAAATGACTGATTATAATATGTATTGTATACCATGTTGCTTTACCCTTACAGGGTTATGTGAGGACTAGATTTTTTTTTTTTTTTACATTATAGCGGACAAACGAGCAGACGCCACACCTGATGGGAAGTGATCATCGCTGCCCATGGACATCTGCAACATCTGAGGTATCACATATGCGTTGCCGGCTCTTAAGAAAGGAGTACACCCTTTTCTTGAAGGTCACTAAGTCGTATCTGTTCGGAAACACCACGGATGACAGCTGGTTCCACAGTTTTACTGTGCGTGGTAGGAAATGACGTGAAAAACGCACTGTAGTCGAAATAAATCCATCCAGGTGATGTTAGGAATTAGTTATAAGACCAAATTGTACCACATTATGCAATAAATAAATATGAATATGAACTAAAATGTGAAAAATAATATTTTTATAACTTTAAATACACTTCAAATAACATTTTATAACAGTACACTCGAGAAAAGGTGTTACCGAAGTCGGCGCCTAATCTCTATTTGGACAAAAAATATATGAAAGTCCGAATTGACAAACTATTATCATGGCTTCTTTCCCCTATCAGACGCCCCTAAAGTTTAGTTTGATGAAGAAAACAACTTTTCATTATTCTGTAGTTACCTACTCATAGCGTCAAGCCTCAAATTTTTTTACCAGGGGAAATCATCATGGCCGTCACCATGCTACATGTAGGGAACAAGGTGAAGTATGGGACTCTCATCATCATCGTCAGCCCATTTAAGTCCCCACTGCTGGGGCACGGGCCTCCCTCAATCACATGAGGGGTAATTGCCATACTCACCACGCTTGGCAGACGGGCTGGCGAGGGTTTTGATATAAATGCAGAGTTTTCCTTCTCTGGGTGCTGATGATCATGCCAGCAGCTTTACCTTAGTCGCCTTTTACGACACCTCGGTAAGAGTGAGGGTGGCCTATTCTACTCTGCCGGGGACCACACGGCTATGGGACTCTAATCCTAACCAAAATCTCTGAGATGTCCATATCCGTGAAGCCGGCGTGAAGCACCATTGTGCTGTGTTTCGCTGCGTGAGTGAGGGAAAGAGGGGTTTAAAGGTTGGCGTACTTGTGACTCCACCGTTGTCGCGGGCGTCCATGGGCGGCGGCAATCGCTTACCACCAGGTGATCCATCTGCTCGTCTGCCTACCTACCTATCACATAAAAAAAAAACTACATCCTGCAATATCTAGTGTTTAAGTCTTCATACTTTATTTTGAGTGCAATAAAAGTATATTCATTTATTCATTCATTCATTCTAGACCGTAACCGAGGGTCTAGACCGTACCGAGCTTCAAATAACCAATCAGGTCCCCGTTGTGTCAGGTCGAGTTGAAGTTCAAGTAATCTCATTGCACCTCGAAGACACATTAAACTGTTATCATCATATTCAAAGATTTCCCTCTTTACCAAAAAAAGTCTTCATTTTTTATCCTCTCAACCAAATTCCATTAACCGTTAAAAACAACCCGAAATTTCCAATTACCCCTACCAATCTAAACATCGCCTAAGTTTTCATTACCAAAGTCTTCTAATCATTCGCTCAGTCTCGTCAAAGCCGATGATATAATAACGATCGTTAATTGCGAATCCATCGTTAAATTAACCGAGCTAGAAGATTGATTGGGCTAAGTGGGGGGAGGGCGCTAATCCGACGACCATATAACAATTTGTGTTCTAGGGATGGGGTATGGTGGTATTTTTATCGATAAGATGTTAATGTTTAATTGGCAGTCTTATTTGGGTTGCACACCGCGAGCTAAGCTATCATACAACATCAATTTTCAAAATGGCAAGCAATGCGTACAAAACATATCAATGCAGCTGATTTAAAGGTAACTTTTTGAAGAACAAAACTTATCTAGCATGAAAGTGACTAAACTACCTAAGTATAAAAATTCAAACAATTCAAGATCCAAACCAAATTCAAATTCTCTATTTCGCAAAATATGGGTAGGTATAAAAAGCTGTTAAGGTGACGGGTAGGGCACACTAGCGACGCCAATCGATTTTGAGTATTGGCTACTAAACCGGATCTATTTTAAACAATTTCGGGGTTACAATGTCTCGGCAAACACCTATACTATTTATTTAATACTTAAAAATAACTGTTTGGTCTGCTTTTGTACTCGAATTTTGGATCATCGCCAAAAGGGGCCGCTTTTGGCGTGAATCAACATACAAAAACGGACCCAACATTTGTGCATTGTTATTTAATAAATCGGATAAGTGTTTGCCGAGAAATTGTAACCCCGAAATTTTTTAAATAGATCCGGTTTAGTAGCTAAAAATTAAAATCGATTGGCGTCGCTAGTGTGCTACCCGTCGCCTATCACCTTAAGTTTTATACAATGGTTTGCCATATTTGGCCAATTAAGGCAAGCAAAATTGGATCAATGTTCATTAATCATTATTATGGAATTAGAAAATTAAACCTAATAATTAAGGCCGTGTGGTGCCCGGCAGAGTAGAATAGGCCACCCTCACTCTTACCGAGGTGTCGTAAAAGGCGACTAAGGTAAAGCTGCTGGCATGATCATCAGCACCCAGAGAAGGAAAACTCTGCATTTATATCAAAACCCTCGCCAACCTGTCTGCCAAGCGTGGTGAGTATAGCAATTGCCCCTCATGTGATTGAGGGAGGCCCGTGCCCCAGCAGTTGGGACTTAAATGGGCTGACGACGACGATGAATTAATTACGTTAGATTATAATCTATATATGAGATACATACACTTGATAAATAGGTCACAATACTATATTTACAAATTATATGAGATTATGTCAAATTTAATTCGATTATATTTTTTCAGGAGCAAGGGTCTGCCACCCCCTACTAATCTTAGCGTGTAATTACCGGTTTCATCCACACGTGTCGCTTTGGAGCCCAAGGTACGCTTGAACCATGATTCAAGATTTGGGAAGTCTGGTACCTAATTACAATGAAGCGACTTCCGTCTGATCTTCACAACCATTTCACAGGGGAACCAGACTAACTGAATCATGGTTACAGGGTTCAGAAATTTTCCGAAACGTGCAGGTTTCCTCACGATATTTTCTCTTACCGTCGAGCTAGTAAAAATACGCACGTAGCTGGCAAAAATCTACAGATGCATGCTCGGATTCGAACCCAGCCCTCCGTATGGATGGCGCGTTCTGACTACTGTGTTTCTTTCTTTTTGAAAAATACAGAGGTTAACTTACGACTATCGATATGTGTATATCCCACCCCTACACACCTGCGAGTTGACAGCGACCTCTGTAATTGTTGAATGAGGCAGCATTAAAACGGCAATTAACCAACATTGATTGGTTTTGAGCCTCCTCCTGGGGGAGGGGGGAGGGGGCTAGTTCCGAAAGGGCTAGTCTAGGGAGGCTGGACGGGATGGCTTTGTCGTTTGCAAATGTTGGTAATTGAACTATTGGAGTTTTTACTCCAAATGTTATGTTTGGGACTGGCGGGTAGCGTATTTAGTAAGATTATCTTATGGGTAATTTGAAAACACGAAACGCTTGCCATGCAATCGACACCTAGAGCCATCTATTGGTATAAAGTGGCACTAATGTCCTCAAACAAAGTGAGGGCGGGCCACTAGTTAGACATAAACTGGTAATAACGAATAACGAACAGTCAGTACACATAGCGTACCCTCACTCTTACCGAGGTGTCGTAAAAGGCGACTAAGGTAAAGCTGCTTGCATGATCATCAGCACCCAGAGAAGGACAACTCTGCATTTATATCAAAACCTTCGCCAACCCGTCTGCCAAGCGTGGTGAGTATGGCAACTACCCCTCATGTGATTGAGGGAGGCCCGTGCCCCAGCAGTGGGAACTTAAATGGGCTGACGATGATGATGATGATGATGATGAGTACACATAGAATAAACTTTAGTAAGTTTAACAAAAACACGAAGGTTCCTAGAAGGTATCGCCCATAGTGATAAGGCCGCCTTCGTTGTTCATATGCTGTAATACCTAGTCTTAAGTTTTCATACTTTATTATGAGTGCAATAAAAGTATATTTATTCGTTTAGTTTTTCTAAACTTTATTAAGTTTAATTAAAACATTTTTTTTACTTCGTGAAATTACATGCACGGCAAATTGTCATTTGCATTTTGGTATTCTTTGTCCCCATAAACATTTTTTTAAAAACAAAAACTTGGTTTTAAGTTTACATATTACGCTTAGGACCAAGTTTCAAGAGAAGAGCATAATCTGTTCTAAAAAGGCCGGCAACACATTAGTCGTCGTCAGGCCATTGAAGTCCCCACTGCTGGGGCACGGGCCTCCCTCAATCACATGAGGGGTAATTGCCATACTCACCACGCTTGGCAGACGGGTTGGCCAGGGTTTTGATATAAATGCAGAGTTTTCCTTCTCTGGGTGCTGATGATCATGCCAGCAGCTTTAGTGTGTCAACACGTGGCCGAGATATTCAATCTACCTCTTTTAGGTTAATCGGCTGGCATTAAAAAAAGGAGAAAATATGAATATTGTTTAAGTCTACAGTTAATATAATAATAATAATAATAAATATTTCACAACGTCACATACATTGATCTGACTCCGAGATAGGTAGCTCAAGCACCTGTGTTACGGATATCAGAATCAACAGTGGGATTACAAATATATACATATAATACTTTTCTTTTGTAAATACATACTTATAATACATAGAAAACACCCAGACCAATACAAACAGACATGTTCATGCACACAAATGTTTGTACTGTGCGGGGTTCGAACCCGCAACCTTTGGACCAAAGGCAGCGTTCACTACCACTGTTCCAAACGGGTCGTCAAACATTGGAACAGTGGAACATCTAAACAACATTCATATTTTTCTTCTTATTTTCTGCTTATCAACGCAACAGTGGCGGTAGACCGGTTGTTTTGGCGGGTAGTTCATGATTAGCGAGGATTTGTTCGCGGCGGATAAAGGATAGCGGAAGATCAAAGCGCTTCAGCGGCAGGTGCTGTAGGGTGGCAACATATTTTGTATATTTGCCATTACCATTGCTGACAACTACTACAGTAATTTCAACGACTTAGTAAAAGGCGCAGTAGCCCAGCGGTGACGCGCATTGGATCCTAACTTTGAAAACGGAAGGTCCGCGGTTCGATCCTGGATGGATGCTACCCACGTTGCACATGGAGCACATTCGGAGCGAACATTAGAGATTCAGAACAGTGTATCATTTAGCTGAGTCGGATCACTGCGCCGTTTCAGTAAAGAGTTACACTCGTCTAGTAAGGTTTTTTTGCTGAGTAGATGTGTAAAGGGCCTCCCTTCTAATTACTATTTTATTGCTGCTTACATTTACTAGAATTTTGTTTAATACTAAATTACAATACATTGTGATTGAAGTAAATAACACACTCAAAAATTTCATCTCGTGTTCACATCTTCCACAATCCGGGTGAATATTCTACGCGACGACTGCGCTTGGGGTCCCGAGTCGATGAGTGAGTGATGTAGATGAGTTTTTCAGTTAAGAAATTCTCAGTGTCAGCCCGAGGTCTGGAAGTTGGCGGTCTTGTACCCCCGTGACTCGGAAAGCACGTTAAGCCGTTGGTCCTGCTCCCGGTCCCTCTCCAGTTGTGTCACACTGGTGTCCCATTGGAATATGAGGGTAAAAGGAATAGACAGTGCACTTGTGTTTGCGCACACTTTTGAGCAGCATAATATATCCTGATTTTGAGATAAGCCGCCACAGCCGAATATAGATTTTATGTATGTACTCTTTTACATATAAGTACATCGATAGCAATAGATGATCGTGAGTGTGTGGCTGCGTCCACACTTGGTTCATTGCTTGTCTGTTTGACAGTTTCCATGGTGATAGAAAATAAACAATATGTTTAAAAGTGGCGTATAAATTATTTTATTCCTAATTTAAATATGTAACAGTGGCGACGTTTCGCGTGAATGTACTTAAAAATGTCTAATTTTGGGATTTTGTCGAGATTTGATCACAATGTGCAAAAGTGGAATACGTACAAAGGTCGTATAAACATCGAACAGCGACTGCAGAGCATGCAAGGAGGAGACGGAAACCATAGAACATCTTTTATGTGAATGCGACTCATTAGCCAGAGGCAGAATGTGTCTTCTAGGTAACGCTTATCCTAAACCAGGAGACTACAGGCACTTCAATCCGAAAGACATCGTGACGCTGATGAAACGAATCTTTCGTGAGTAGGAGCGCAAAAGATAGGGGAGGTACAAAAGATCCCTTAGGGTCGACGTGCCCCATGAAAATGACCCCCTAACAGATAAGATAAGATAAGGTCGTATAAAGCAGTTACAATTATTTTAGGTTTTTCTTTGTCCCACAGAATTCCATAGCACAGACACCCCATACCGCCCGCGGCGTCCAACGTTTAACGGCTCACCAGCAATCTACGTTATTAATTAACTCAAAGGTTTGTCTCCCTAATCCCGTTCGCTGACGTTTTGTGGTCACACTGGTGGGACAAGCGCGGTGGGGCTACCAGTATTGAAGGAAAGGGTTTAAAAAAATGGATATTAATTCTATCATAGAACTGATATGGCTCATTTTTTTTTTGTAATAGGTGGTAGACGAGTAGACGGATCACCATTAGGCATAGAATAATAACAAGACTAGAAACCTAGTCTGTGCCCACTGTTTGACGCAAGAACGGAGCCGTACGGCTCCAGACGCCCGCATCGCTCCGCAGTCGTCAATGTCAATGCTTGTCAAACGCATCTCGCGAAAATTAATTAACTATGACGATTTGTGTGGTCAAATTTTGTCACAATGATTCGGAAAACCATAAGAAGTGTAATAACATCACTTTTCACAGATAAGCCTTCAATATTTCATAGTATGTTGTGTTTTATAAGCTAAAAATACAAACGATTTATTAAAATGCTCAGTGTTGCCTGATAATGAAAAAAATATTTTCCCTATTTCAACTTTTGTAAGATTTCATTGCTCCAACTAATTAATTTAATCGGTTGCTACTGATGTTTACAGCGTAAAGCAGTGTCTCTACTGTGTTTCGCTGCGTGAGTGCGGGTACGGGAAGCCCAATCCGGGAATGGGAGGTTTAAAGGTTGGTAGCACTTGTGACTCCACCGAGTGTCACTGGACGGCGGCAATTTCTTACCATTAGGTGTTCTGTCTGCTCGTCTGCCAACTATCACATAAAAATAAACTTTATTTCCACACAATGTGACATAACAACCCTCCTTTTTTTAACGTTTGCACTTGTGACTCCACCGACTGTCACTGAACGGCGGCAATTTCTTACCATTAGGTGTTCTGTCTCCTCGTCTGCCAACTATCACATAAAAATAAACGTTATTTCCACACAGAGAGCCTCAAAGCCGGCCTCAAAGAGAAACTATTTGAAGAAACAGATACAGTGGCAAGGGCATTAAAATTGGAAATGCAAGGCTATAAAACTGTAAAAAATAACATATTAAAAATAAATACGTAATGTACGTACAGTTATAAGTACTAAAAATTATTTCAAAGCTGTAATTGACGAAGTTAAAGTAGTTTCAAAGTTGAATCCTTGAAAGTGCGGGAAAAACTATCGGTTTTTTTATCTGTATTTTTACTTGAAACTTTGATTGTAGATATCTCTGTAAGTTTTTGGTATTTTTAGCGATTTAAATTTTTTTATTTATATGTGTTAAAAGTACTGCTATTGTCATCTGCTTGTCCATGAACATAAATTAGCTTGAGTAGAACTGAGAACTTTTATATGTTAATAAATAAATAAGCAAGAATATTATGCAATTGGTTTATTCATTTAATAATAATTTTAAGATTTATGTAAATTGATGTGTTTCTGACAGTGCAATACACGGATCCACATTTTACACGAATTAAAACTCACCCTGATAACCATTAAAATAAGTAGGTAAGCTCTTTATTTATTTATTTCTTATTCATTATTGTATTGTCAAGGCATCATAAATATCAAAACATAACTTGCCAACTAATTATTTATAATCACAGTTAGGTAGATACTTGTAAGTGTTGTTCTAGGTTCTATTAAAAACAGTACAGTTACTGCAATAACCATTTCCCATGTGTTAAGTAGGGAAATATGTTGTAACTGGTAACATTAATTAGCATTTTCATGTTGATACTACGTACGTAGTACCAACTTGAAAAACCAAATTTGTGCTTCAAATTTGAGGTGACAGCAGTAAGGAAACTATCCTTCTAGTCTTGTTATTATTCTAAGCCATTAGGTAAGCGATTGCCGCCGCCCATTGACACCCGCGACACCAGTGGAATCACAAGTGCGCTGACAACCTTAAAAAAAAAAATTCTAAAATTGATCGTAGGTACTTAATGAAAACAGTAATCTTCTTCAACATAATAATTTGCTTTTTTGCACAATAAAAGTAAAAGCTTTTAAGCTCGTGCCGTCATTTCGCAAAAAAAAAAACTTTTGTGTCCATTTAGAAGTGATGTTTTGATAACCATCTCCAACTTAAGTGGTTAACGATATTAGATTTAATAATATAGAAGTATTGTTAGTAGCTCAAGAAATTTTGAGTAATCATCATTATGTTTTTGTACGAGGATTAGTACCAATCAGATGCTCTCATTGGCTCATTATAATAAAGACTGCGAAGTAGAGAAGACAAGCCATGAAAGTAAAAAAAAAAAAATTTTTTTTTTTTTCCACCAAAACACTACATATTGTCTTAGACACTAGGCATTAATGCCGCGTGGTCCCCGGCAGAGTAGAATAGGCCACTCTCACTCTTAACGAGTTGTCGTAAAAGGCGACTAAGGTAAACCTGCTGGCATGATCATCAGCACCCAGAGAAGGATAACTCTGCATTTATATCTAAACCCTCGTCAACCTGTCTGTCAAGGGTGGTGAGTATGGCAATTACCCCTCATGTGATTGAGGGAGGCCCGTGCCCCAGCAGTGGGGACTTAAATGGGCTGACGATGAGACTAGGCATTGGTAAACTTAGAACTAGGTAGGTAGTTAGAAGTAGGTGTGCAGCCTATAGTCAGCCAACATGCAATGTTCGGGAGGACTGGAGCCTAAACTAGGATAGTCCTGTATTTCAGGACTCCAGGTACTCCCACCCGAACTATAACCATTAGGTTGCAATATTGATATGAAGATAATAACAATTTAAAATAGCTGGTGATAATAGTAAAAGAGAGCCGTTTATGTATAGAGTAGGTACTATGTTTGTGAGTGTACTTGTGTGTGTGTTTGATTTTGTGTGTAAAGTGGATTCTAATCTCAAAAGTGACCGATTTGGACGTAACGATTAACGATTGTGATACCTCAGGTGTGACAGATGTCCATGGGCGGCGGTGATCACTTTCCATCAGGTGTGCCGTCTGCTCGTTTGTCCGCTATAATGTAAAAAAAAAAAAAACGAAGGTGCCGAAGGAAGGAACTAATTTTTGTTACCTTGTTTTCCATATCCAGTAACGAACTTACTTACTTACTTTTTAGTACACGTGATGTACCTACGATCTGTAAAAGAATTGTTAGTGGACAATCATCTTTCATATCGTTTATCCCTTACTCCGTAAACATAGTTATTATTAGTGAAATGGGCAGTTCCCCAGTTTGATTGCGACATTATTCCCAAGACTTGGCAGGTGAGGGGGAGGGGGGGATGGAGCGGTCAGTTAGTTACTTGTTCCACGTCTTGTGATAACGTGTCCAGCGACAGAGTAGAGTATCATAACAGAGACTGTGGAAATATTTTGCCACCACCAAATATTTGGTAAGTTAAAGGTCGCTCAGCCGGCTATGGAACGAGCAATGCTCGGCGTCTCTCTCCGAGATTGAGTCCGAAATGAGGTGATCCGGCAGAGAACTAAAGTCATCGACATTGCTCACCGGATTAGCAAGCTTAAGCATTAATGTGGCTAATGCCACAGAACCGACAAACGATGGGGTAAACGAGTTCTAGAGTGGACACGGCGTCTTGGCAAACGTAATGTAGGACGCCCTCTGGCTATGTGGTGGGAAGATCTGCGCAGAATGGCTGGCAAGAGCTGGATGCGAAAAGCCATGGATAGATCACGGTGGCGAACAATTGGAGAGGCCTACGTCCAGCAGTGGACTGCGATAGGCTGATGATGAAATATTTGGTCAAATATGAGATTTGACTTGACCTAATAGTAATAGTTACTATGAGGGTTCTGCAGGTATTGGTGGCTCTGTGGTAAGTGTTGCGCTACAGTAACTCCAATTACTTTACAATTACCTTTGTTTATCGTAAGCTGCATAGTAATTGTTACCAAGAGAGTACTGCAGCTTTGGGCGGCTCTGTGACGCTGTAAGAGTGGTGAGTGTTGCTAGATTACGCCGAGATGAGAATTCAGCAGCAATCTTTTTGCGATCGCTCAAATTTGTTTTTAGTAACCTGTACAGAAACAGTTACACAGTGTGTTTTGTAGATTTTGGCGGCTCTGTGAGACGCTGCAAGAGTGGTAAGTGTCTTGCTATACTAACTCCATTTAATTACTTCAAAATTACCTTTGTTTATCGTAAGATGCATAGTAATTGTTACTAAGAGAGTACTGCAGCTTTAGGTAGCTCTGTGACGCTGCAAGAGAGGTCAGTGTCGGGCAACAGTAATTCCCCCATTCTTTAGGCTAATCGCATGCTGTATACTAAAACCGTGCTACAGCTTTGAGCTGCTCTGTAGCTACAGAGCTCTGCATGTGTGGTCAGTGTCGCGCTGCAGTAACTCCAGTGCTATAAGGTGTATCTAGATCTGGAACTGGTGTTTATAGAAATACGTAGTAACCAAGCGCGCACTGCAGCTTTGGGCTGCTCTGTGGCGCTGCAAGAGTGGTCAGTGTCGGGCTGCAGTAACTTCATTGCTATAAGGTGCTTCTAGATCTGGAACTGGTGTTTATAGAAATACGTAGTAACCAAGCGCGCACTGCAGCTTTGGGCTGCTCTGTGGCGCTGCAAGAGTGGTCAGTGTCGGGCTGCAGTAACTCCATTGCTATAAGGTGCTTCTAGATCTGGAACTGGTGTTTATAGAAATACGTAGTAACCAACGCGCACTGCAGCTTTGGGCTGCTCTGTGGCGCTGCAAGAGTGGTCAGTGTCGGGCTGCAGTAACTCCATTGCTATAAGGTGCTTCTAGATCTGGAACTGGTGTTTATAGAAATACGTAGTAACCAAGCGCGCACTGCAGCTTTGGGCTGCTCTGTGGCGCTGCAAGAGTGGTCAGTGTTGGGCTGCAGTTACTCCATTGCTGTTAGGTGCTTCTAGATCTGAAACTAGTGTTTATAGAAATATTTATTTATTTTATTTATTTATTAGTATATGTAGTAACTAAGAGCGTACTGCCGCTTTGGGCTGCTCTGTGGCACTCCAAGAGTGGTCAGTGTCACGCTGCAGTATGTAACTCCAGTGCTATAAGGTGTTTCTAGATCGGAAACTGATGTTTATAGATATATGTAGTAACTAAGAGCGCAACGAACATAGGCTGCTCTGTGGCGTTGCAAGAATGGTGACTATTGCACGTCAGTAAACTCTCCATTACTTATGATTATCATAAACTGTATAAGTAAAGATTACTAAAACCGTACTGCAGCTTTGGGCTGCTCTGTTGCGTTGCAAAAGTGGGCAGTATCCCACTTTGGTAATTCTGGAAGAGATTCATCATCACCAGCCTGTATTTTAATCCCACTGCAGGGCATAGGCCTCCTCCTTTGCTCGCCACTCGCAAGGGTCCTGTGCCAGTCTCATCCAGGTCTTACCTACCGCTTTGTCTATGTCATCAGTTAATGGGCGTCCTCTTTTTCTTTTCCCTTATCTTAGTCACCAGTGTGTTATAGATTGGCTCCCTCTACCGTCACCACGACGAGCCCAGGACGTGCCCAGGCCCCCTGCCATTTGAATGACATCACGCGAATCCCAATATTCAAGACCTTGGTTCGTAGTCTTATCTTTGTTTTAGGAATGGAAGAGATCGCTTAGGTTTATAGTTAGTTGTATAATAATGGTTACTAAGAGCGCACTGCAGCTTTGGGCTGCTCTGTGGCGCTAGAGCGGTCACTGTCGCGCTACAGTAACTCGATTGCGCCGAGATGAGCCATGGTCCGGCAGCAATCTTGTTGCGACCGCTCAGTAATTACAGCTTTGTGTGAACTGGCACTGGGCTTCACTTGGTAATAGGTTCTGGAGGTTTGATGGTTGTTATATCTTTGAATGGAATAATGTCATAGTTATTAACAATAATTTATCTCATTTATACTCATACTTGTAACTCACATGTATTGCAAAGAACGGATATAAAATTTTGTTCTTTTGTTCAATATGTTGTCACGTAAGTGACTACTTGTCTTAAGGTGACGGGTAGAGCACACTAGCGACGCCAATTGATTTTAGTTTTAGCTACTAAACCGGATCTATTTTAAACAATTTCGGGGTTACAACCTCTCGGCAATCACTTATACTTTTCATTGAATAACCATGCACAAATGTTAAGTCCGTTTTTGTACGCGAAAAATTGATTCACGCCAAAAGCGGCCACTTTAGGCGGTAATCCAATATTCGAGTGCAAAAGCAGACCAAACAGTTAACTATAAGTATTAAATAAATAGTATGGGTGTTTGCCGAGAGGTGTGTGAGTGAGAGGGGCAAAGGGGGATTTAAAGGTTGGCTGCGCACTTGTGACTCCACTGGTGTCGCGGGTGTATATGGGAGACGTCAATCGCTTGCCATCAGGCGTTCCTTCTGCTCGTCTGCCACCTACCAACCACATGAAAAATAATTAGAAGATCACAGATCTTATAAAAAATGAAACGTAGAGCAAAACGAATCTAATAAAAAGTAACTCTATTGAATTAAACAAATTCCCTACTTATTAAGATATTTTAATATTATGTGAATGAGCCATTCATATTTGGAATTGGAAATTGTCTACTTCTTGTAATAATACATGTCACTTTAGCCCCTCATAATAATAACTGGTTCCACTGAAAACCAGCGTTAGCGGCTTTTACTCTAGTCGCTAACACATGCTGAGTGGATACCATTTGGGGCTCATATACTTACTTGTACACCTGTATTGATTTGCCTACTGTAAATTTTTAAGTTGTGTTATTTAAATGTACTTGTAATTTTTAATTGTGTCCAGATAAATATTTTTTCTTTCTTCTTTCTTCTTTCTAAATTACCAGTACTTATAACCAAATTCTGGATCATGATCTAAGCCAGAATACTTAGATGCTACGGGCAATTATGATAATTTGCGCCACGGGTACTAAAGCGACAGACTCAACCGGGAATGACGCGCTGTTACAAGACCATTTTAAATAGTATGTATAAAACAATGTAAATTTTTTTCCAATACTCTTCCATTTATCGTTTTTTTCAATCAACTACTTACCTCGAAGCTTACATTTATCACAAAAACCAATGTTTTCATTTCCTCTTCCACCCAATTTGTCAACTAATAACCCTAATTTGCTCGTCAAATGTTTTTAAAAAATCCTTCGCCGACCACTTTCGCTCAAACGCCCAATGTCCTGTAGCAAGAACAAAATATTCGCTTACTCATCCAATCCATCACGAGGATTATTATAACTACACAAATTAATACCTGCCTACTCTAAATAGCTTTGAAAGGTGGAGCGGCAATTTTAGAATGAGCTCTACTGGTGCAGGAAGGCTTAGTGGGGACATGTTTTGTAGACCTGGCAAAAACATATCTTTCAAAGGATTAGAACATTTTGCATCTGGATCAGTGCAGAGATGCGTAGCAGTGAAACGCTTCATTTGGAACATCGACTCTTAGATAAATCCGTGATTTATTCCGCTCATTCGGATCATTCGGCTCATCGGATCATAGTTTTCTAGATTTTCGCGTTGCATTATAACTATAATGTATCAATACGGGGATTGACACGATATTTATTATGTGAAACAACATTGTGCACTCACATATTTGGCTCGACGTTTCGGCTACGTTACAGCAGCCGTGGTCACGAGCAGACTCCGCTCGTGACCACGGCTGCTGATGTTGTTTCACATAATAAATATCGTGTTAATCCCCGTATTGATACATTATAGTAATCGGATCATTGCGCTAATTCGGATCATTTGTTTCATTCGGACACGGGATCTATTTTAATCGAATGATACATTCGGAGCGAAAATTAGAGATTCGAAAAAGTGTATCATTTGGCTGAGTCGGATCACTGAGTCGTTTCAGTAAAGAGTTACTCACGTTTTGCTTTAATTACTAGTGCAAAAACTAGTTATGAGTTAGGTATATCTATTAATTTATGAAAAAAGTTATTTTTCATAAAAGAAAATCAATGCTTAAAGTATGAAAGTACGTGTTAATCAAACTTTTCCAGGTCCCACATACTCCTGGCCGTGTGGTCCCCGGCAGAGTAGAATAGGCCACCCTCACTCTTACCGAGGTGTCGTAAAAGGCGACTAAGGTAAAGCTGCTGGCATGATCATCAGCACCCAGAGAAGGAAAACTCTGTATTTATATCAAAACCCTCGCCAACCCGTCTGACAAGCGTGGTGAGTATGGTCATTACCCCTCATGTGATTGAGGGAGGCCCGTGCCCCAGCAGTGGGGACTTAAATGGGCTGACGATGATGATGATGACATACTCCTGACCTATATAGAATAAGTATTTTTTTAAACTTTTCTTGCAATGTTCTATCAGCCAACTTAATACTTACGTAGTGAGAGAAACACCATTCTTAAGGTGACGGGTAGGGCACACTAGCGACGCCAATCGATTTTAATCTTAACTACTAAACCGAATCAATTTTAAGCAATTTCGGGGTTGCAACCTCTCGGCAAACACTTGTACTATTTATTAAATAACCATGCAAAAATGTTGGGTTCAACGCTTACGCGAAAAATCAATCACGCGAAAAGCGGCCACTTTTGGCGTGAATCAATTTTTCACGTACAAAAACGAACCCAACATTTGTGCATGGTTATTTAAGTGTTTGTATAATGCTATTTGTGTAGCCCCGAAATTGTTTAAAATAGATCCGGTTTAGTAACTAAAAATTAAAATCGATTGGCGTCGCTAGTGTGCCCTACCCGTCACCTTAATGTGACCCTTAGATTTTAGAAACATTCTTTTTTTTGTTTTTGATTAAAAATGCAAGATATAAATCGAGATCAACAATCAATTCATATCATAATCCTAAAGATAACCGACTTGACGACCGCATTCTTCTTCTATTTGTGGCAATCTCAGATCATAGAAAGGGCGCTTTCTATGATCTGAGGTGGCAATCCACTTCTCGGCTGAGAATTAGTACTGCTGTCATTATCATGTTTTAGATTTAAGGCGTTATTAAATTGGGGACTTTGTTGTACTCAGGTGTGGAAGGTACCTACCTACAGCGTCAATTCCTATTCAGGGCAATTTAGAGAATCAAATTTCGTATAATTGTCTGGATGTTTTGGAAGATGTCTCCAGTCATCACACTCGTAGTAGGTACAGGTAATACATAGCCTTATTTTTTTTATGTGTTAGGTGGCAGACAAGCAGACGGATCACCTGATGATAAGCAATTGCCGCCGCCCATGGACACTCGCAACACCAGTAGAGTCACAAGTGCGCTGCCAACCTCCAAACCTCTGTCTCCCCCGGATTGGGGCTCCGGTACCCTCATTCACGCAGCGAAACACAGCACAATGCTAATTAATAATAATTTGAGACTAAATGCTTGGTCATTGATATGAATATGATTGACCGGATGGCGCAAATGGTAGTGACCCTGCCTCTTACGCCAAAGGTTGTGGGTTCGATCCCCACCCTGGACAAACATTCGTGCGATGAACACTTATTGTTCAGTGTCTGGGTGTAATATATGTATTTAAGTATATATTTGTGTTCCTCTGTTATCTGTAACACAAGTGCTTAAGCTACTTAGTTTTTTTTTGTTTCAACATTTTTTCCTCGACATATTTTTTTAAATATTTGGGATTAGACTGCACGAGAGGCCCAGTTTCCAAGGTTTATTATTAATATATATTTTTTACATAACCAATTCTCGTATCCATAGTTTTCTTATGTCATCGCTACCACATTTTTCACTTGCAACTCCACAAAATGAGAGGTCTCCACACACTGGTCACAGAACTATACCACCTTATTAGTGATGTTAATTTTTTGGCTATTTTGTGGACCCTATGGCATTTAGAGTGCTTCGAGCTATCGATATATTTGTCAGTAAACTTTTTTTGTAATTATCGCGTAGGGACCAGTTGTAGAGTTGTGATTGGTCGAATTAAAATTCAGGTTAATTTACATTTTCGGTGTTTAAATTAGTGACTAGGATTTTTTTGATGATTAAAAACTGAAATTGGGATGAATTAAGTGGTTATTGAATGAGAAAAACAGCTTTATTTTTTTATACTCGGTGATGCATTATGATGATCATTTTTAGTGCCTTTTTTATTATCGCTTGGGAATGCCGCCGAAACGAAGTAAAATGGGCTGACGTCGCAGCTTTTCGACGGCTCCTTATGCATACCCTCATGCTGGGGAGCAGGAGAGGTATGTCGGGCTCTCCTCCGTGGGGGGTTTCTTCTAGCGAGAAGCCGGCCAGATGTATACCTGTCGCAGGGATATGATAAAATCAGGGATTTGATCAATTCCCTAAGGGATTTGATCAAATCACGGCAGATGTTAAAATAACAAAACGATTTTATCATTTTCCTAAGCAAATCTAGTGAATTAAACAAATCCCTAAATTGGTCGAGTGAAATGCCAAAAAACATGTCAGTTCCTGTTTAAGGTGACGAGTAGAGCACACTAGCGACGCCAATCGATTTTAATTTTCAGCTACTAAACCGGATCCATTTTAAACAACCTACAAAAGCAAACACTTATACTATTTATTAAATAACCATGCACAAATGTTGCAAAAGTGGCCGCTTTTAGCATGAATCAATGTTTCGCGTACAAAAACGGACCCAAATAAACCTTTAAAATACACAGCAATATAATTGTAGTCAGTTCACTGAACCAATTTAGGGATTTGATCATTTCACTAGGTTTGTTTAGGGAAAAGATAAAATCCTGTTGTTATTTTAACATCCGCCGTCATTTGATCAAATCCCCGTTTTTATCATATCCCTGCGACATACCGACTAAACCCCAGCGGTTTTAGTTCATCGCCATTAAGTGAGGAGTCATGGTGTCAAAAAGGGCAAACCCTGGCACCACGATCCGATATACACTACTTGTGCCATCAAGAATCATGGATTCATTCCCGTTTTTATCGTATTTTATTAAGATAGCTCTAAATACCTGTGATACACGATTCTCTTTGTACAGGTAAATAATAAGTCTGTTTTTATATAACTATGAGTGACCATCGGTAAAATTAACTCTAATAGGATTAATAAAGTTTTATTTATTATTATTATTATTATATTCCCATCTTTAATACCAATCAATTAGTGAGAACTGAGAAACGTGTTCTTGTTTGTGTATATACTAAACTTATAACTTTGAGCAATTAAGTGTATCTACATATTTGGTTTAGGAGTCTTGTAAATAGCTTTAAGAAACGAGCCTACAGGTTACATTGACGAAACTTGCGCCGTCAATAGTTTCGTATCATGGAGCAACTATGAGACATTTCTTTTTAAAGTAAATATTACATAAAAGAAAGCCTACTTAGATTTTCTGGAGACAAAATTGTGTCACAAAATCTTCCTACAATTAACTTTTTTTTTTAATTGCTAAAAGTGGCCACTTTATGCAATAATGAGAGTTTCGGTTACTTGCACGAAGATAATATTTCACATATCATCACTGTCAGCCCATTTATGTCCCCACTGCTAGGGCACGGGCCTCCCTCAATCACATGAGGGGTAATTGCCATACTCACCACGCTTGGCAGACGGGTTGGCGAGGGCTTTGATATAAATGCAGAGTTTTCCTTCTCTGGGTGCTGATGATCATGCCAGCAGCTTTACCTTAGTCGCCTTTTACGACACCTCGGTAAGAGTGAGGGTGACCTATTCTACTCTGCCGGGGACCACACGGCCAATTTTCACATATACATCTCAAAAAATTCTTAATTTTTTTTTATGCTTTCACCGTTGTTACTATTATCATGAGATATAAAAATGTCTCATGATCTCGCCTACAATTAATACAAATCTATTGGCGTCGCTAGTCACGTCGTGACGCGTCAACTTCAATGTGTCTGCACTCCTCCTGGTTTTAAGGATGTATGTCCATATCCGTTGACGACTTATCCATAGGTGACCCGACTGGGTAAGGAAAGGGAAGAAATAAAGATCATTCAATATTTTAGTCACTGTGCTTGTGGGACAACAAATAGGCTTATACTTAACACAAATTAAAATAAATACTTTACACAAATTAAAATAAATATTGTTGGCAGGCTTCCAATACTACAGTTTAGGAGATATAATATTATGTATAAGCTACACACTGTATAATTTTGTCATAATGTTTTATAAATATTATAATAATATGTTACAAAGTGTTCTGCATATTTACCTATAAAAAAAAATAAAATAAATATTGTTAGTAGGTATATTTCTTTTTTTTTTTATATAAGAGGCGGCAGACGAGCAGACGGATCACCTGATGGTAAGCAATTCAGCCGCCCATGGACACCCGCAACACCAGTGGAGTCACAAGTTCGCTGCCAACCTTTTCCCCTTCCCCCATTGGGCCTCCGGTAGCCTCACTCACACGGCGAAACACAGCGCAGGCGCTGCTTCACGCCGGTCTTCTGTGAGGCAGTGGTATCACCCCGATCGGGCCGGCCCATTCATGCGTAAGCGTGGCTCTCCCACATTTAAGTATCTCCCGTATATAAGCTACATACTCTATTATTTTGTTATTGGTTCTCTTATTTTATTAGTTTTAAGTTTTACTTACTTAGTAGGTTTTTAACTCAATGTATAAGCATACTTAGATATTGCAATGCCTGTAAAAGGTGGTTAAGTAGTAAAGCAGCATTATTTATTGTAACACCCCATTGTAACACTTAACTGGCAATAAAACTATTTGAAATTTGAAATTTGAGACTTTACTTTGCTTATTACTTTTTTCGTCACTTGACGAAGCTCCTTACTATTCAAAGTTCACACAAGGTCCTAATAAAACTAAATTATAGCTACATACAAATCTAAAACAAGACGTTAAAAGTGTAATAACACAAAATTGAATTAAACTCAGCACTCAGGAGCTATCAGGCTGAGTGGTGGGAATTATAGTATTTCGAGCATTTGAGCTGCGGCTCTCGGTCTAGAGTTACGCGGCGTGTGTGTTTACCAGATACTGCTAGGATACATGGTGTAATAATAATGTTTCTAAATATAAATATCGATGCTTAATACGTCTCAACTAATACTGCCATTCATATTCTTAAAAGAAGTCGTAGAACTGCTATTGTGTGTCGAGTGAGTTGTCACGGACAACTTACTTGGATCTAATAGATTCTTAAAACCCGCGATTGTGTTTAGAATGGTATCGGCAGAATCCGTAGGTCGATATAACTATATTATTTATGTAAAATTTAAACTTGTGTGCGTGTTGGGATCATTTTTGTAAGCCACAGGTATACTGTAATAATAAATAAATAACGTAAAATACCAGCGTTTTATTGAGTGACTGTGGCTTTCACTGACTTCGACTGTTGACTACTCACTATTCTCAATAAGTTACTTGACATTGGGAATATGTCCTCGGGTAGAGCCATAATTTTTTTTTTATATGATTGGTGGCAGACGAGCAGACGGATCACTGATGGTAAGCAATTCCGCCGCCCATGGACACCCGCAACACCAATATAACAAAAAGAACTTTTTCATGTGAAAAGTAGTGGACCAGCAAACGGATCACCTGATGGTAAGGGATTGCCGCACGCCGCCCATGGACAATCGCAATATTATTAATGCGCAAGTATGCTGTCAACCTTTAAACTCCTCTACCCGGATTGGGCCTCTGGTACCCTCATTCACTTGAGGAATGCAGCACAGAGGCCGCTTCATGCCTGTTTACTGTAAGGCCGTTTATATGTCTATAACACTGTTCACACCAGCAAACGGATCACCTGATGGTAAGGGATTGCCGCACGCCGCCCATGGACAATCGCAATATTATTAATGCACAAGTATGCTGTCAACCTTTAAACTCCTCTACCCGGATTGGGCCTCTGGTACCCTCATTCACTTGAGGAATGCAGCACAGAGGCCGCTTCATGCCTGTTTACTGTAAGGCCGTTTATATGTCTATAACACTGTTCACACACACACACCTCAACATTATAGACCTATACATAGATACCCCACACGTATGGGTTTGATGAAAAAATTATGTAGAGTTTGAGTTCTAAGTATGGGGTCCCCCCAAAAATTGTTTTTCCTATTTTTGTATAAAAATGTAATGCGGTTAAAAAAATACATCTATGTATTTACCAAGTTTCAATAATAGTTATCATAGTTTCGGAAAAAAGTAACTGTGACATACGGATGGACGGACAGACAGACAGACATGATGAATCTATAAGGGTTTCGTTTTTTGCCATTTGGCTTCGGAACCCTTAAAAATAACGGTGTATATGAACCTTTCGCCTTGAGTTTACTTAGAGCCAAAACTCTACGATGTTGTGGTTGTCTGTACATCACAAACATATGAATATTTTTTAATTTTCTCTTCACAAAGTCTCACCCTGTATAAACAACATCTTAATGGCCTAGATGCTGCGTCACGCTCGACGACTGTAATTCGATAATAAGCCAATCGACAAACGCACAACACTACTTAGCCGCCATTATTCGATAAGTACAGTCACGTGCACTAATAAGTATACAACCTCATTCAAATGTGCACCTTATTGTTTCATCTTAAGAGTCGAGGTGTTTACATTTGATTGCAGGCGACTGTACCTTAATTCAAAGAACACTGTTTGCGTTTTTGTGAGGTTATTTCGATTCTTATCTTTAGTGGATAGATAGATTTTTTATGTCATAGGTGGCAGATGAGCAGACGGTTCACCTGATGGTGAGCTGCCATTAAACACTACACGTTTACCGACTACTACGAAGCATCTACTATCTTTTAGATCCACTTACATAGTCTTTTTGCGTGATCGTATCAGAAATGATGAGATCCGCAGGAGAACAGACATAGCCCAAAGGATTGCATGTCTTAAGGCGTGGGCAGGGCACATAGTGATGAAAACAGACGGTCGTTGTGGTGGAAAGATCCTCGAGAGGAGGCCACGTACAGGAAGTCGCAGCCGTGGCAGGCCCCCACAAGGTGGACCGACGATCTGGTGAGGTTCCGGGAATCCATTGGATGCGGGCGGCACAGGAACGATCTATGTGGAGAATATTGGGGGAGGCCATGTCCAGCAGAGGATGTCTATTGGCTGAAATGATGATATAGCTCATCCGCAACCAGGTTCCACCGGAATACCAGCGCTGCTGCGGCATCGCAGATAATGCCGTAGCAGCAAATCATAAGGTTGGTATCTGATTGACCACACACACTCACACCTCTTCTTGTATACCTGCTACTTATCTTCCTTGTATCCATGTCGTGTCGGAACTTCGGACTTCCTTGTATCGACTGCCTCGATGGCGCAGTGGTTAGTGGGTCGCACTTTAAGGCGACGGTGGAACAGGTCCCGGGTTCGATCCCCGGGTCGGGCCAAAAATTTGTACCTAAGTTTTCGGTAAGAAATTCTTAGTGGCAGCCCGGAGTCTGGAAGTTGGCGGTCTTGTACCCCCGTGCACCGGAAAGCACGTTAAGCCGTTGGTCCTGCGCCCAATCCCTCTCTGGTCGTGTCACAGTAGTGTCCCATCGGAATATGAGGGTAAGGGAATAGAGAGTGCACTTGTGTTTGCGCACACACTTGAGCACTATAATATATCCTGCGTACGTGGCTGATCGTTGAGATTGGCCGCCGTAGCCGTAATCGGTTGGAGGATATATTACATAATACTGTAAACTTGTTCTACATATGTTTAACATCATGTTGCTCTCTGTGCTGTAAATGTTGTGATGGTCAATAAATGTTATTTTCTTTCTTTACTAACCTTTAGCTATTGTGACGCCAAAAAAAAAAGATTCTACAATATGTGTTATGTTTGTACATCAACCTGATTCCGCACGCTCTTGTGTTTCAAATAGATATTACATCCCTATTACCTAAATTGTTTATTACATTAGTAACAAAAATAAAGTTTAAAAACTAAAACCCGACTACCAAAAAACACGCTCTAAGAAGTACGAAACAAGAAAATTGTCTCTGCTGAAATTATATACCGTATCGCCGTAGTCGTATGCCACATTGATTTTATTTTATTACTAGCGGCCGCCCGCGACTCCGTCCGCGTGGAAAAGTAACTTTTTACCCCCCTTTCAACCCCTTACAACCCCCTTTTCGCAATAAAAAGTAGCCTATGTCCTTTCTCAGGGTCTAGATTATCTGTATACCAAATTTCATTTAAATCCGTTGAGTAGTTTTGGCGTGAAAGAGTAGCAGACAGACAGACAGACAGACAGACAGACAGACAGAGTTACTTTCGCATTTATAATATTAGTATAGTATATATTAGTATGGATTATTATTATTTTTATTGAATTTTTGTTATAAATTATCTATGTGTATATTATTGGGTATGTATGTATTGTTTATTATTATTTATGTAATCTAATAATATTAATACCTATATAAAATAATGTACCTATATTTCTGCCATTCTCAATTTCATTTGTTAAACTACTTTGCACTGCCTTCCCTTATTACGAATACGAAATTTCTTTCCTCTACCCATAGGTTGTCTGGAAGAAATCGCTACAAGCGATAAGACCGCCTTATTGTACTGTCTGTTGCTGTTGTATCATGCTTGTATTATATTTTTGTGCAATAAAGAATATCTATCTATTATAATGAATCTGTTTTGCTACAGTAGGTGGCATACGACCACGACGATGATAGGGTATATAATTTGCAGAGACAATTTTCTTGATTCGTACTTATTAGAGCGTGTTTTTTTGGTAGTCGGGTTTTAGTTTTTAAACTTTATTTTTATTTAGCACATTTTTAGTTATGTCAATAAAATTACATACTTGAAATGTGCTATAAAGCTAGTTCATTTGATACCCCACACGGTACCGTCCAGCATCTTTTTTCAGTTCCTTACTCTAAGTACCCTAGAGGGCGCCGTAGTCAATTTAACGTGTCGTCATGTCGCCTTCAACCAGAAGACAATCAAAACGCTTCTAACGACAGCTCATTTGTTCAAATATGATCGCTATTGTAGAAGTTATGAGGGGACAGATGAACAACCATACATACAGGTCAAAATCATAACCCTCCTTTTTGCTTCGGCGTAGTCGGATAAAAATAAAATAGAAATTATATCAAATATCATTACAATACATGAAAACATCGCTAAATGGCAGTTTTTATTCATTGTGATAAACAACATTCTAAAGATACATGGGTAAAATCTTCACATTGACAATTATCTTCCGTTGATTGTGGGTGGTTGACCGTGGGAGAGCCACGCTTCGGCATGAATGGGCCGGCTCGACCGGAGTGATACCACGGCCTCACAGAAAACCGGTGTGAAGCAGCATTGTACATTGAGTGTGTGTGTTTTTCGCTGCGTGAGTGAGGGTACCGGACGCCCAATCCAAGGGGAAAGGTTTGCAGCGCACTTGTGACTCCACTGGTGTCGCGAGTGTCAATGGGCGGTGGCAATCCCTTACCATCAGATGATGCGTATGCTCGTCTGCCACCTATCACATAAAAAAACTTCTTTAACCTCCCATACAAAATTGATCTGCAGATTAAACACAACACCTAATAACAGGTTATACAAAAGTAGTTTTCAAAATGGCATTGTAAAATGCATAAGATGGAATAGTAAAAGGATTAGCCAGCCCATTCACAAAATCGGACAAGTATTCTTTTCATTCATAAATATAATGTGCGATGTTGTGAAATCATATATCAATCTCTGCTTAAAAAAGTTTGAATGGAATTAATGTACAAAATAAACATACTAACTTAAATAATGACAAATTATCTGAAAGGCTTCAATCTAAAGTAGTAATAGACTAATCATGTTTGACTTGCCCGATGGTGCATTTGGTGATGACACAGCCTCATACGCCATAGATCGTGGATTCGATACCCATCATGGACAAACATTGGTGTGGTGAGCACTAGTGTTTGTTAAGTGCCTGGGTGTTAATATATAATGTGTTTAAGTATCATATTTAATAAATCATGAGGCCTTATTTTCGTGCTCGTGACATTTATTATCATAGGACATAATATCATTAAAACATAGTTTTTTTCGCCGTGTGGTCCCGGCAGAGTAGAATAGGCCACCCTCTCTCTTACCGAGGTGTCGTAAAAGGCGACTAAGGTAAAGCTGCTGGCATGATCATCAGCACCCAGAGAGAATAGGTTGGCTGTACTGGTTCACCAGGTCAAGGGCGGCCGTCCCCTTCCTCTCTTGCCTTCTGGGATTGCCAGTGCTTTCTGGACCACATGCTCGCCGTCTCTCCGCATGACGTGCTCGTGACATTTATTATCATAGGACATAATATCATTAAAACATAGTTTTTTTGTATGATTTTCAGGTTATATCCGCCATGTTTCCAAAATATCAGGAGCACGAGAATTTGGCTCCTGGAGCCCAATTCTCGTCTTATCTTTTATATACATCTTCTATTCTTTCCTTTTATCTTTTATACTTATACATTTTAAAAGAGCTGGTCCACACGTCGATCCTCATCAAGACGCATCGTGGATTTTTTTTTATTTTAAGAATAATCGAAAGAAAGACCTATTTATTGACAATTACAAGTACTAAATAAAAACGGTCCAGAGCACAAAAGTTGCGGCCAACAAGGCTCAGCCTCAGCATATGCTGCAACTGCCGCAAGCAACAGCTGCAGCGCTGGTTTTCAGGACTGGACCTTGGGTGACGCCTAAATATAAAATATAAATATTGACATGCAATACAGAAGAAAACAAAACCATTTTTTTTAATGTGATATCTGTCTGTGGTGGCAGACGAGCTGACGCATCACTTGATGGTAAGCGATTGCCGCCACCCATTGACACCCGCGACACCAGTGGAGTACGTGCGCTGCCGACCTTTAAACCCCCTTTCCTCCCGATTAGGCCTCCAGGTACACACAGCACAGTCCTTCACGGCGGTTTTCTGTGAGGCCGTGGTATCACTCCGGTCGAGCCGGCCCATTCACGCCGAGGCGAGTTCTGTGAGGCTCTCCCTAATACGTCTTCACATCCACGCTTGATGGTATATGGCTTCATGCAGACCTCTGAAAATTCAAAACTCTTCTTTATAATTAAGATATTTCCTTTCTTGCTCTAAGATACTGTTAAGAGGTACAGTTTAATAAGATTCCCGCCTTCTCCTTGGGCACAAGGCGCTAGTAATTATTACACCCCCTCTCCCTCCCCCCTCTCCAGTGGACACGGTAAGATTATTGTTCTAGCTTAATAGGGTTTTTATTATTTTATATTGCCGGGACACCGGGCGGGCTTCTCCCGTCTCGTAAAATATCGATGGGTCGAAACCCAGTCTTAGAATTTAATGAAAGTTACTTCCTCCTACCGATATTTATTTTTATGTGATACAAAAAAAATACGAAAATTTTCATTTCAGTTTCTTGCAATA
Organism: Marasmia exigua; assembly: GCA_019059595.1. Classification (NCBI taxonomy): domain Eukaryota; kingdom Metazoa; phylum Arthropoda; class Insecta; order Lepidoptera; family Crambidae; genus Marasmia; species Marasmia exigua. The sequence continues at coordinate 9,274,243 of CM032485.1, forward strand.
GTTTTCATACAAGTTTTGGTACCTCCTTTTAAGCAATTATGTTGCTTGTGTTTTTTTCGTGTTATAGGTGGCATACGAGCAGATGGATCGCCTGATGGTAAGCGATTGCCGCCGCCCATACACACCCGCGACACCAGTAGAGTCACAAGTGCGCTGCCAACCTTTAAACCTTAAAATAATAACCTATTCTAAGCTTTAAAAACTTATGAATGGGCCGGCTTGACCGGAGTGATACCATGGCCTCATAGAAAACCGGCGTGAACCAGCACTATGCTTTGTTTTGCTGCGTGAGTGAGGATACCCGAGGCCCAATACAGGGGAAAGGGGGGTTTAAGCCTAGCAGCGCACTTGCGACTCCACTGATGTTGCAGGTGTCTTTAGGCGTCGGCACTCACTTACCATCAGGGGTCCTTCTGCTCGTCTGGCACCAATCACAAAAAAAAACATCTGAAAAACGCTTAATCATAAAAATATTCCTCAACCCTATAGAAAACTTCCGCACGGTTCCAACCCGAAAGCTCTTTCGTCTTATGATTGTCTACAAATTAGTCTCCGCTTTCATAATCAGAGAGAGACGCTCCTTCATTATAAACGCAATTACATTCCATCTCCCTCGCACACACTTAACTAAATACTCTTTTAACACTATGTGTCGGTGCTGAGTGGACAGTTTTGTTTGAGGATTTTTAGAAGGTTATGAAAATGCTCAACTTATTAGTTAAGGTGACGGGTAGGGCACACTAGCGACGGCAATTGATTTAAATTTTTAGCTACTAAGCCGGAACTATTTTAAACAATTTCGGGGTTACAACCTCTCGGCAAAAACTTATACTATAACCATGCACAAATGTTAGGTCCGTTTTTGTACGCGAAAAATTGATTCATGCTAAAAGTGGCCGCTTTTGGCGGTAATCAATTTTTCGCGTACAAAAATGAACCCCCATTTGTGCATGGCTATTTAATAAATAGTATAAGTGTTTGCCGAGAGTTTGTAACCCCGAAATTGTTTAAAAGAGATCCGGTTTAGTGGCTAAAAATTAAAATCGATTGGCGTCGCTACTGTGCCCTACCCGTCACCTTAAGAGTTTTTCACTGTTAGGTATAGGCTCGTTTCTTAAAGATCTCAATGTCGTATGATGATGATGAATGATCATTAACGAAGATCGCCATTTTTTTGTGATAGGTGTCAGATGAGCTGACGGATCACCTGATGGGAAGCGATTGCCGCCGCCTATAGACACCCGTAACACCAGTATAGTCACAATTGAGTGGCCGAAATTTTTCCTCCTTTGGGCCTCTGGTACCCTCAATCACTCGGCGAAACAAAGCGCATGCTCTGCATCACGCCGGTTGAGCCGACCCATTCATGCCGAGAGTGGCTCTCCTACGATTAGGTATGGTTGTAGTTTATTTTTATGTGATAGGTGGTAGACGAGCAGACGGATCGCCTGATGATAAGCGATTGCCGCCGCCCATAGACACCCGCGACACCAGTGGAGGCACAAGTGCTCTGCTTACCCTTAAACTCCCCTTTCCCCTGGATTGGGCCTCCGGTACCCTCACTTACACAGCGAAACACAGCACAGTGCTGCTTCACTCCGGTCGTGCCGGCTTAATCATGGCGAAGTGTGACTCTCCCACAGTCTAGTAATCTACATGATATTCTCCACAAAATAAAATTCCCTATTGGTAACTTTTTGTTGTTCATTGACTGGGTCCAGCAGAATCAACAAAAGCCTATAAAATATCTAATGGAAACTCCATTTCTAAAACCATTACGAACACCCAATAGTTGTCAAGTAACAAAACTAAATTGCCAATAAAAACCGTCTCCCGTAAACACACAAAGACAACTCTAAACCATCTCTGTCCCCGCTGTAGCTCCGTCCTGTTCACTCTAATCGTATTAAGCATCCATTTTTGTAAGCGCTCTGAGCCCGATCCAATTTCAAACTCATTTGTTAGGGCATAAAACAATTATTAAAAAACGCCAGTGATTTGGCTGGCAATTTTTGCCATTTTACATCACTTAGCGTTGAATAAAGAGAGCTGTAGAGATATTTTTGGGCGTTGGGTCGAGTTCTTTGAGTTAACATTATTGGTGGCTGTATTCATAAGTAGCTTCGAGCATAAAGCCTGCGTACAGACGATATAAAACGTTGCGAAAAAACCGTTGGTACAGCATAATCTTCATTAATTGAGATTGTGGTCAAGCAGTTAGCTTATTGACCAAAAAAAAAAAATTTACCCGTGGAAGAGCCACGTTTCGGCATTGTACTGTGCTTCGCTGCGTGAGTGAGGGTACGAAGGTAAAAAAATTGAAGTTCTTGCCCACTGAGCTATCATCGCTCTCAGTCAACAATGTCTCTTCGCAAGCCCTGTCCATTATCAGTTTACGAGGCGCTCGATATTTTTCGCTCGGTAATCGAATCAGCGTGCGTGCTCGCCGTGGCGCTTGCCGGTATAATAGCCGATGTAGTCTGTCCATAACCATGATAATAGCAGCTATTTTTTAACAACTACGTGACGCTACGTTACGGGAAAATCAAGAGAAGTAGCCTAAAATGATATTAACAGATTCATCATCATCATTTCAGCAAATAGACGCCCAATGCTGGTCATAGACCTCCCCCAATGTTCTCCACACAAATCGGCCCTGTGACGCCCGCATCCAATGAATTCCCGCGACCTTCACCAGATCGTCGGTCCATCTTGTGAGGGAAGCCGCCACGGCGCGACTTCCTTTACGTGGCCACCACTCGAGGACCTTTCCACCCTAACGGCAGTCTGCTCTCCTCGCAATGTGCCCTGCCCATTGCCACTTCATAGAATAACAGAGTTGTACCCCAGAAATACATACAGAAATAGCGGGAAATAATATATGAGCTAAAGTTCACTGCGGGGCCCAACTTATGGAGAGTGGCCCGTGACAGAGTACAATGGAAGCAGCTAGAGTAGGGCCTTGCCAACGGGCGCACTAAACTTTATTTTCGGCCTATCTAACGCTCAAAGAGCTATGGAAAGGGCTATGCTCGGAGTATCTCTGAAGGACCGCATCAGAAATGATGTAATCCGACAGAGAACCAGAGTCACCGACATAGCCTACCGAATTAGCAAACTGAAGTGGCAGTGGGCTGGTCATATTAGCCGCAGAACTGACAGCCGTTGGAGCCGTAAAGTCCTTGAGTGGAGACCGCGACTCGGTAAGCGTAGTGTAGGGCGCCCTGCGACAAGATAGGATGGTGACATTCGAAGGCTGGCTGGTGTGGGCTGGATGAGAGTGGCCGAAAATCGGCAGCAGTGGCGTGCATTAGGGGAGACCTATGTCCAGCAGTGGACGAGTATGGGTTGCAGATGATGATGAACGCAGTGCCTCAAGACGAAAGTTTTTAATGCGTGTGTGTGTATTGCCACTGATGACATACGGAACCAAAACATGGCCGCTTAAGATGAGCCGTTTAAGAAGGCTCAAAGTCACGCAGAGAGCAATGGAAAGGGCTATGCTCGGAGTCTCGTGATCGTGCGATCGTCGCGAGCGTGATCGTATCAGGAACGATGAGATCCGCAGAAAAACCAAGGTTAAAGACATAGCCCAAAGAATTACATTACACGGGCAGCACAGAACCGACCAGTGTGGAGAACATTGAGGGAGGCCTATGTCCAGCAGTGGACCTATATTGCTGAAATGATGATTTTTTTTATATCATAGGTGACAGACGAGTAGACGGATCACCTGATGGTAAGCGATGATGAATAATGATGACGCGAAATTACAACTCGATTGTCCAAATTTTGCTCATACAAATCGAATCCCTATGCCAATTTGTGCTAAACACAGTACAAAATAAATCCATATAAAAAACATCATTTACATTGTTATTATTCTCCTAAAATGAACCCTATAATTAGGGTTCCATGATATCTGAGATTAGTTGGTCGATCTACCCGAACATGTGATTAGTACCGCGCACCGTCGTTACCGCAGCGGGGCGCCACTGTCGCGATTTTCGAACTTGCTATTGTTCAATTGTAGTGGTTTTGGGGATCCGTTGGAATAGAGCGAGAGACCGTGGAAGAGTCGACCGGAGTAATACCAAGGCCAAGAAAACCGACGCCGAAGCAGTGCCAACGCTGTATGCCGAGTGAGTGGGCGTCCCAGAGGCCAGAGTTATTGCACTTAGTACTTTTTTCCTTAGTATGGGAAAAATAGTTCGGCGCGTTTCGTTAGATGGAGCTTGTAAAAAGCAGATGTAGCTTTAAAAAGCAATCAAGCAATTAAACAGCCAAATCAGTCAGCAAAAGAGCACGGTGAGAACATCTCTTTCGAGACTGACTTATGACAGTGACTACCTCCTTCCCCCCTCCCAGACAGACTAGCGCGACAGGGCCGCAGGCAGGCCTCAACCAGGGTCGAAGACCCCCCTAACTGCCCAGAGTAGGGAGGCCTCCTCTCCCAGAGGAGCGAGCACACCGCGCCACGGAAGGCGTGAGATGCAGCCCGAGTAAAATGGGTTTATCCCGACACCCGAACCGCACCAAGTGCGATGAAGACAATACGATACGCAATCAAGCAGATGGTTCGGCGTTGTTTCGGTAGATGTCACTATGCATTATTTCATCGCGCTAGTAAAGCGTGTTTCCGAAACAATGACCTCAAGCTGCCTGCACGCAGCGCCCACATACATTAGCAATTTTAAAAAAGTGTGGAAAATTATCAAGAGATCTAGTAGAAGTCTTAGTTCTTGTGTTAAAGAGGCTCAGGTTATATTGTTCAGGAAACACATCGGCGGGCCACGAGTTCTCATGATTCATTCATTCATGGTGACTCCACTGCTGATGCAGGTGTCTATTAGCGGCGGTAATCGCTTACCTTCAGGTGATTCGTCTGTTTTATCACATAAACGTCTTATCACATAAAAAACATCCCAAACATTGACCTTAATCCGTACTAAGTGGTTTATGTCATGGACTAATCTATGCTTATGTGTATTGTTTTGCCTCGCCTTGCCTTTGACTGCCTCGTTGGCGCAGTGGTAGTGCGTCGCACTTCTAAGCGACGGCTGCGCAAAAACAAAGCACTGAATTCTGGAAAAGACTACCTCGACTAGAACAGTCTAAGGCGTTGATACAGGCGTTCGATCAGAGACGAGCTGTAGAAATAACAAAACTGAGTAGAGGACATGTTAGGGCACTCACTCGGACCCTCACAGGGCACTGCAAATTAAACAAGCACCTGCACAACATGGGCCTTACAGATACCAAAATCTGCAGGTTCTGTCGCGAGGACGAGGAAATGATTATCCACGTCCTCGGCGAGTGCATAGCGCTGCACCGCTGCAGAAGCCGGCACCTGGGAGCACACATGATCTCAGCTGACGAGATCAAGAGCCCCCCCTTCAGCTCCATTCTCGGGTTTATCCTGGAACTGGAGCTAGATGAGGTGCTGTAATAGGTTCTGGGGCTGCCACAATAGATCATCTACTGGTCGCAGTGGCTATGAGACGCAGGGCTCACCCCATTTCTATCAAATAATGACAAATAATCCGTGCTCAGTGGTTTATATCATGGACTAATCTATGCTTATTTGTATTGTTTTGCCTCGTCTTGCCTTTGACTGCCTTGTTGGCGCAGTGGTAGTGCGTCGCACTTCTAAGCGACGGCTGCGCAAGAAGGTTCGATTCCCCGGTCAGGTCAAATATATAGCCCGGAATCTGGAAGTTGGCGGTCTTGTACCCCCGTGCCTCGGAAAGCAAGTTAAGCAACGGCTTTTGGACCAACGGACCAGGACCAACGGGTCCTGCGCCCGATCCCTCTCCAGTCTTGTTACACTGGTGGCCCATCGGATTATGAAGGTAAGGTAATAGAGAGTGCACTTGTGTTTGCGCACACACTTGAGCACTAATATATTCTGCGTACGTGGCTAATCGTTTGGAGGATATTATTGTTTTGCGTGCGGAACCCTTCGCCTCCTCACTCTTCACCCTTCACGGAGTAGTAACAAATTTAGACGGGATGTCGCCAGCGGGTGGGCAGCGGGTTCGAGTCCCGGCTAACACGTTTATTGTGATAGTCGCTTCGGGCAACCCTTCAACTTCGGTGCTGATTGAAATTTTAACTCGGTTACTTTTGATTTTTGATGACATTTGCTAAAACACATCTGGTTGTTTTCGTTTGGGACACTTGGGGAAAATGGTTCCTTAAACAGTGACACATTTTTCAAAACAGAACTATTCCTTAAGGCAACGGGTAGCCTAACTAGCGACACCATTTGTTTTTAATTGTAAGCTACTAAACCGGATCTATTTTAAACAATTTCGGTCCGTTATTGTACGGGAAATATTGATTACCGCCATAAACGGCCACTTTTAGCGTGAGTCAATTTTTCGCGTACAAATGTTGCGTCCGCATTTGTGCATGGTTATTTAATAAATAGTGTAAGTGTTTTCCAAGAGGTTGTTACACCGAAATTGTTTAAAATAGAGCCGGTTTAGTAGCTAAAAATTAAAATCGATTTGCCCTACCCGTCACCATAAACGTCAACAAGTACTTAGATAATTTAGTGCTAAAGTGTAAGGTATAAATGGTCGAAGGCCAGTTTGCCGTCCAAACGTTGCTGAAGAGACGAGGTCGAAAAGGATTTGCGCGGACTTCAAGCGGGAGACTTTAGGAGGAGCTGGCGCAGGACCGACCTGGAGCCCAATTCTCGTGCTCGTGATATTTTGAAAACATGGCGGATATCACCTGAAAACCATACAAATAAACTATGTTTTAGTGATATTTAACGCCCCGTTGGTCTAGTGGTTTAAGTACCGGGCCGTGATCTCGGGGTCCTGGGTTCGATTCCCGGGTCGAGCAAAAAGTATGTTTCGAATTTTTCGAACATATCTCGGGTTTGTGATCACCAATCCGCATTTGGGAAGCGTGGTGATTAAGCCTTATCCTATCATAGTAGCGATGACTTTATTTCTATGATGGAGGCCTTTGCCCTGCAGTGGGACAGTATATAGGCTGATTGTTTTTTTTTTGTTTGTTTTACTGATATATGTCGTATGAAAATAAATATCACGAGTAAGAGAATTGGGCTCCTAGATGGGGACTCTTATTATCGGAGGCCAAGGCTCACTTTGGGTCGCTACGCCAACCTAGTTAGTTAGTTAAAATGTAAAAAAATTGGTATGGGGCTAAAATTAAAATATCAAAAAAACATTAATGCAAACTCTAACAGCTCGTTTATAATTTGATACAATATAGGCCAAGGCATTCATTACCCCTTTTTTATATGATGGGTGCAGACGAGCTTTATATGAGTAAAGTTGCATCATCCAACATTTTTATTAAGTAAGTAATTTTAAGAGTACGGTACACTATTTTAATCGGTTTATTAAACCATTTGATCGTAGAGTTAATTGTAAGCCCGTGTAATTGGTCCCTTTGTGAGCTTCTCGCTAATATACTTACACTGTGTGCAGATAACATCTTAAGTCCCCTACAGACTGGTTAAATACAATCACGGGGTCTGCCACAGTAAAGCGAGAGTAAAGTACGGTAACTGTCGACTACAGGCTGGCTAGGAAGCCTTTTGTATAAGAAACATTTTCTGTTTTTTCTTTGTCTCTGGCTCTGTCTATTTGCTGTCAGGTCTTAGCGGTGGTTATAATTTGTTCATTTTATTAATATATTTTATTTACCTATTTAAATCACTCTTTCATTCATACAGTCCATTCATATAGCTCACAGTAACCATGTTACATTACCAAATGTAACTCAAAATGTTTGCTTAAATAAAAATATCAGCCTAAATTTTAAAATAAAAATAGGAATTATTTAAAAAAAAAAACTGTAAAAGCACAATGGATAAACGTTCTTTAAACCTCTGTAAAGATGAACTGAGTTATAGAGAAGAACTGAGTGAGAGAAACTAGTGTTATAGAGAAGTTTTCATTCCTTTTTCAAAAAAAAATGTTTTTTTTTTGTTTCAAACGTCCATACTGTTTCAAAATAAAGCCCTCATTATTTAAAATGTTGAAGTAATACAAAACCCATAAAGGAGTGAGGAAAACTGAACCTGCGAAAGTTCGACAATTTAATTACCAGACATGCCAAATGGTCGATAATCGACGCTGATGTATCAAATACATCGTATTAGTAACGCTATTAAGAGTTTGTATCCTTCTAAAATAGATAATATTATTTATTACATAAAAAAGTGTCATGTGCACTTCTAACGTTATTTACGTAATGCAACATTAATAAATTATATTGTTATGTTAGTAATATTTTCAACACATAGGTAGGTACTTATGTGCTAGTGTTTACCTACATAATTATTGTATCTGAATAAGACTTATCTATATAAGTACCTATGAACTTAATACCTTTTGTCAACAAGCCTATTGTAATTCATGTAATAGATAATATTTTTAGGCACTGTTTGTCTTAATATTAGTACATAGAAGTTTTAGTAATAATATTGTAATGACTGTTTGTGCCAAAATAAATTAAAAAAAAAACAAAACTAATAAACATGATTGTGAAAAACTTTAACAACTTACAGTAAGATTACAAACATATATCTTAAAATCCACTAATAAGTACTATTTACTAGTCATTGTAGGCTTTTATGTAGGTCCAAGCCTACACATTTTCAATTACTCTATAGATATCAACATAACTTATTCAATTCATATAGATTATAGCATCTTTTATGTGTTGGAAAATGACATATTATTTATGAAAAAAAAATCATCATTAGTAAATAATACCACGGCCACACAGAAAACTGGCGTGAAGCAGCACTGTGCTGTGTTTCACTGCGTGAGTGAGGATACCGTAGGTAGGCTTGATCCGGGGAAAAGGAGGGTTTATAGGTTGGCAGCGGACTTGTGACTCTAATGGTGTCACGGGTGTCTACGGGCGGAGGCAATCGCTTACCATCAGCTGATCCGTATGCTCGTTACCACCTATGACATAAAAAAGAAATATCATTACTGGAAAAAATATTTTAGATCGACTGAAATAGGTTATGGTTCGTAAAGAGAGTGCAGTTGTCAGCGCACACTTTGTGTACCATAATACATAAATGTCCTATGTCGATATTTGTTTGTTGAGATTGTAACACCATTTATCAATGATTATTTTTGGCAAATAAAATACCTGATGTTTAGGTTTATGGTTGGTAATTACGACCAACCGCTAGTTCAGTTATAATACTGCAACTGATCGCACTGTGGCGTGTGGATGCAGACACCCCACTGTGTGACTAAGATTGTTTTAAATTTCAATTTTAAATACAAAACGATGCCATTAAAGTTCATTGAAGTAATAAGATTTTTGAGGGGGTTGCTTTGGGGGCTAAAGTTATTTCAACCAGTGTTGGCAATGGACAATACCTACCACAAAAAATATATTACTTACAATTTTTATACGCTTTTCGAAAAAAGAAAAAAGAAGATGACCCATATTTTTTAGTTTTCATTAAATGTGTGTTTTTATTATAAACATTTTTTTAATATGTCGAAAGTGACGTAGTCCTGAAGCTCAACGTATTGTGATGTCTGTGCTATAATGTAGAATAAAAAAAGTTTATGTGACTTTTCATGGCATTGGTAGACGTTTGGTTGTTTGGATTACCTTTTTTTTTAAATCAAAGTGGGCAAAAGCGTTATTAATTTGTCATGCCGAGTCATCACTCGTCACAGAAAGATTTATACATTAAGATTTTTTTCACCATAAATATCTTTTTAAGAATTCTGTATTATTTTTTTCTTACATTTCTATGAGTCTAATCTAGAAATAGTATTTTTTATTGCGGAAAGTAATTTTTGTTGTATTGTCCATTCATGTATAAAAATATCCCTTATATATTTCGATATTTAGAAAGTGTTTGTTGAAATAAATAAAAGCCGCATTAATTTTTAAAATCCTGTAAATAGTCTTAATTAAAATGTCATCTCGTTGCCAGGCGGGAAGCGAGCTCACTTCCTCCACATTCCGTGTGGCTTTTCTGCCAATTAACAACTGAACGCGTTACTAAACCAACGGTGCTTGATTCGCCATGAGCTGGCGATATTAAATATTAAATAAATATTAGTCATAAAACCTGCCGTGTGGTCCCGGCAGAGTAGAATAGGCCACCCTCACTCTTACCGAGGTGTCGTAAAAGGCGACTAAGGTAAAGCTGCTGGCATGATCATCAGCACCCAGAGAAGGAAAACTCTGCATTTACATCAAAACCCTCGCCAAACCGTCTGCCAAGCGTGGTGAGTATGGCAATTACCCCTCATGTGATTGAGGGAGGCCTGTGCCCCAGCAGTGGGGGCTTAAATGGGTTGATGATGATGATGAGTCATAAAACCAAGTTTTCATGCTTCAGTCTCCTTAATATACCTACAGCCACACTTTAATGATAACAAATACGTAAAATGTTCTATGATCTCGTCTTAATATCAAAGACAAATTTTAAGGGGAGTTTATAGGTTGGCAGCGCACTTGCGACTCCACTGGCCTCACGGGTGTACATGGGCGGCGGTAATCGCTTGCCATCAGGTGATCCGTCTGCAAGTCTGCCATCTATCACATAAAAAAAAATATGGAACACATTTGCTTCAATAACCTTCATTAGGTTTGAAGTATTGTAGTAAACCAGTGTGATAGCCTGTCATCATCATCAGCCCATTTAAGTCCCCACTGCTGGGGCACGGGCCTGCCTCAATCACATGAGGGGTAATTGCCATACTCACCACGCTTGGCAGACGGGTTGGCGAGGGTTTTGATATAAATGCAGAGTTTTCCTTCTCTGGGTGCTGATGATCATGCCAGCAACTTTACCTTAGTCGCCTTTTACGACACCTCGGTAAGAGTGAGGGTGGCCTATTCTACTCTGCCGGGGACCACACGGCCAGATAGCCTGTATTAGGTATATTTCCAAATATTATACTTTACTTCCTTTACACACTCTACTCGATTTATACTCTACTAGACACAAGAATCTGAATCTAAAAAACACTCCCTAACTGATTTACATCTAATAATTTCCACTGTGCAATCTGGAACAAACAAAACAGCCACATTAAATATGCACAAACAATGACTGAAATTAAGACTGCACAGTGGTTTCCGCTAGAAAAATGGGCACCAAAAAAATTACGTATTTGAGTGGAGCAAACCACAGAGGCGCCAAACGATGTCCCCGCAGACATGCTGCCGGCAGGGTGGGAAACCTGACAGTTGATAAAACGTCTAGGCTTGATTGGAAATTGTCAATACTGTTACTACCAGACTTTTTGCTGTGAAGAGATGACTGGAAATCTAGGTGGTAAACCAAACGTCTAGCTTTGATTGGAATCGTCGATGCAGTTACTATTGTACTTTTTTGTTTGTGAACCTGACGTTATAGACTTGGTAAAATAAAAATCTAGTGGAGTAAATAAAATATTTGAAAAATGTTATATTCAAAGAACTGCGTTACATAGAAAAAACTAGTTAATCTAAATATTAATTATAATAGTGTCCTGTTTAATTAGCCGTATGATTTGTTTGTTTCAATTATATTATTACGCTATGAGCTTTAGACCACCAAATGGAATACATTTCACTATTTTGCTTATTTCCTTGGCAATATTTTTTTATGATTATCATCAATTTACAAATATTTTTTCTTATCCGATAGTCTTACATAGCAGTAAATAGTAATATATAAGTAAGTATGGCTTGAGTCTTCAAATGTAAAAGTAAATAAATAATTAAATTAAACATTGAAAATAATACTTTTGGTTGAGCTATTTTACAAAGACGGATCCAACATTTCATCAACAACACCCTCCCGACTCTTTCTAAACATGCCCCATCTCTCTCCCGCAGACTCCCCGCAGGCTCGTTAGCGTTGAATAAAGCTCGTAATACAATAACACGGGAAATAGAATAAAAAACTACACACATGACCGTTTTCACCAACATACATTTACTCCCTTTTAACATTTACCACAATACAAATAAAGTAAAAACTCCCTTGTGCTTTTACGTTAAAAAGTTGGCAAAATTCTTGAATGGTGACATTTGTTTGAGGCGTTCACCCAATATGTTGCTTGCGACAAATGAAATTGTATTTTTCTGTTTTTAATTGTCATAAATTGTCGTTTTGGAGGGCAAATGTGACAAATTATTTCTGAACGAGATGTATATTCTTTGTGACGAGAAAAAAAAATCGTATTTACGTGTTTTGCGATTTGAACACATAACATTTAAATTATTTTTTATTAAATTTCAGATGTCAGTTCGTTCCAAATTGTTATACCCATCAGGGTTCATATGTACTAGTACCTAATATGCAACACCTTACCTCATATGATTAACAATAAACATTGTGTATTTATTTATTTAGGTTCACCAACAGCACATCATACAAAAATAATCATAACAGCTTTTTATAGTAAATTAGATGTCAGTATGTATGCCAATTACAGGCGAACACAGCGTTGATGAGTATACAATGAAGACTTCTCTGCCTCAAGTGGCAAAGAGCAGAGAACATATGGCCGTTGGGGTGGAAAAGTCCTCAAATGGAGGTTGCACACAAGACGTCACAGCCGTGGCAAACTTTCCCATAGGGTGGACCGACGATCTGGTGAAGGTCACGGGAATCCCTTGGAATCGGGCGGCACGGGAGCAATCTGTGTAGAGAACATTGGGGAGGCCTATGTACATTAGTGGACGTATATTGGCTAAAATGATGATGATGTGTCTTTGCCTCTCCAGTTATGTGCTAAAATATTTTATTTTAATAACGAGAATAAAATAGATGTCGGAAAATCAACTGGTGAGAACTTTATTGACTGCCGTAAAAAAGATAACATGATCATCACATATACGTTCAGATATTCGAATGCTTTTGTAGGCATTTTATTCATTTATTGTAAGTTTTCTATGAAATCCTCAATTATATTGTATTCTAAATTCAAATAAATACGTAGTAACACAACTACTTTTCTACTCAATCTCGTTTCTCCGAAAGTATAATGTTACTCTCAATATCCCAGTTTCACAAAGAAGTAAAATAACAAAAGCTGGTACTTCGGTAGACTTTGTGCAATGTTATCGCTATTTAGGATCGACGATTTGATATTTAGATGGTTTTTGTGCAGATTGAAGGTAATAATTATGTGACAAAATACGACCACAAATGCGCCGACGATTTCGATTCATCTGGATAGAAAAACGTCTGTCAAATGAATAATTTATACGTAATTATCAAACTACACTTATGTTATCAACCTAAGTAACTTTGTTTCGTAAGAAAATAGCCCCTTATGATAAATAAAAAGTAGCAAATAGCAAATACAAACCTACACATATTTGCGGTGAAAATCAAGAATGAAGTTCCAGTGTGATCCTCAAATAAGTCTTTTATACTTTACACAAAAAAAAACCGAAAAATATTTACAAAGTCAAAAAAAAATATAATTCACACTCATATTGAAGAATATTACTATCGTCAAACCAGCAAACCATATAAAAATGATATTTGCTAATACCTCAAAACATTTTACAAAAACTGTTGATATCACACATTGTGTAGGTACCTACTTCAAACATACACAAACACATACGCACTTCACAAATCTCAACAACTAACGCCTTCTAACAAAATATCCTTAAAGATCCAAAACCCCGACTCAATAACGCGAATAAAATCCTTTTACAAAACCGACAACCTAATACCACAGAGAAGATAATAATACTGCATCTAAACCACTAATAAAGCCGAAAAAATTCTAAGAACTTTTTGCCAGAACCGTCGAGTAGTTGACCACTGTGCAACAATAGCAAACACAGTCGGTTTAGTATTGTATTTCAAGGAGCTCGAGTTACTATTGGTAAGTGTGATGCACAGTGGTCCGTGTGGTGCAAAAAATATCGCAAAATGACCATTAAGGATTATGTGATGTGAATGAAGGCTTTTGTGGTAAGATGTTTGTCAGTCTTATTATGCTTTGGGTTATAAATGGATTTGTATGGGTATGTGATTATTGAGATGTTGGCTCTTGGCTACTGTGGCTCACTAAGTGCCTTATAGCAAGAAATTCCTGGATAAGCATATTTTAAACTTTATCTTCACTCGGCTCGGTAAACGTGTGTAGGTCCCTCAAGCCAGGTGGGGTGACGAATTGCTCGCGATCGCAGGATATGAGTAGCCAAAGATCGATCAATGTCATGAAAATGTAGATGATTGCTTGTTGATGGCCACCTCCTTAGGTGACCATCAACCACCCAAACAATTACTGTCCTCCAAATGAAGTCAGAGCCTAAATCCATCAGTAAAGTATCAGCATATATACTGTCTCACTGCAGGGCAAAGGCCTCCATCATAGAAATCAAGTCATCGCTACTATGATGGGATTAGGCTTAAACACCACGATTGCCTAAATGCGGATTGGTTATCAAAAACCCTGAGCTATGTTCGAAACATTCGAAACATACCTTTGCTCGACCCGGGAATCGAACCCCGGACCCCGAGATCACGGCCCGGTACTTAAATCACCAACGGCGTTCCCCGTAATATCCCATAAAATTCATAAGTACTTACTATTAAAGAAATAACATCTGTAAATAACAATAAGGCTTATAGGTAATCCGAAAAAACAAAACACTTGTGTGATGTAATCGTCACTCAGCGCCATCTATAGGTGAAATTTCGAACTAATAGCCAAATTAAGCCCCGAAATGAAGTGAGGAAGGGCCACTAGTCTATGCTAAAACGGTAAATTCCCTCTATAGTCCCTTCATACATTGTCTAACACCACATGCGTTATTGCGTTATATAAGCCACGAGTACATACGGCCAGGTGTTGTGGGGGTTGGGGGGGGGCGCCTGAATTCGATTCCGGGCTATTGAAAAGTTTCAAGAGGCGAAAAGCTTCGACAAACGAAGCTAAGTGAATTTCGAGCCCTCAGAGAGAGCAGGGCCGGATTGAGTGGCAGAAAATAAGCAGATTTTATTACTGTTACACATGCTCAAAATAGCATGCTTAAAAAATATGCCAAATATGAACATGCTTAATGAACTGTCCCCATTTGCTATCAATAAGCATGCTATTAGCCTTCTATTAACATGCTTAAAATTAAGCAAACCTGTTTACAATGCTAAAGCACTCCGCCACACTCCCCCTTCCACCCGCACTACAGGTAAGCATGCTTAAAAATCGACCAGCGTGCGAGTTTTGAGCAAGCTCAAAATTAAGCATGCTTTAAACATGAAAATTAGCATGTGCATTTACCTTATATTTTCATAAAGTATGATTTTTGCTCGATGAGGCAGTGGCTAAGTTACGTCCAAACACGATAGGTTCCGAGTTTGATACTCGATCGGTTTAATTTGGCGAGTGAAGTTTCCTTAAGTAATGGTCTCTGTTTGTAGGTGTGCTGGGAGATGCCCATATCCTAGCTATCGTAACTATTGCTACAGTATAAGGAATTTTGTACTTTAAAATTAAATGATGGGTCTGAATTCTCAGGCATGATGGCCCTAAGGTGCTACTTCCTCACTTTCTGGTGATTTGGAAAAAAATGTAGTGTAACTCAATCTGTCAAACTTCATAAGACATAATAAGAGTCTCCATCTAGGTCTATCCTACGCCACCTCTTGCCAGTCATCCGCAAGAGGTGTACGCAAATCCTTTTCGACCTCGTCTCTCTATCGGTACCTTGGACGGCCAACGGCCTTCGACCATTTGGCCGTCCCAGGTATGCTCTTATAAACTGGCAACAAAAAATAAACGAAGCGCATGAAGTTGACAAAAATCTACCTAATGCGTTACAAAAATGGTTTTTGATTGGCTATAAATAAAAAATAATTTATCTGTGCCCCTCCGGGATGCGTCCCTGTAAAGGCGGCTTGGTTCCAATTTTTATCAATCCCATTTCATTTCCCCTTACGAAAGTTTTCCTCCAATTTCGTGCTCTCGGCGCCGCCTCACTAGTGATGCGCGTGTACAATCTAGAAGATAAGATAACGATGGTTTTGTCTTTTAGTTTTGCACACACCTAAAGCATCAGCCTTTATACTGTCCTAGTGAAAGTCAAATGTCCCCATCTAAGAAATCAATCATCGCTAGTATGATATTAGACACACACACATGAAATTATGCGTAGCTGTTGAAGAAACGCCGTTTCATTTGGCTATTAGCAGATTTCATTATATTGATAGTATTTTCAGAATTTGACCGACCTCCCACACTACTTACTTTGTTATTACAAGTAAGTATAGATTTGGAAATCGTCCACACATTTTACGGATGCACGACACACGTTACTTTGGTAGAAAACAAGAATACTGTTACGCAAAACAATGTAGACACAAACACACACATCACATAACATGTGAGTCAAATTATAATTCCGATTTTTTTTATATCATAGTTGGCAGACGAGCAGTTGGGTAACCATGGTCCGATGGAAAATTTGGGGTTGTATTAATTCGGGAAAACAGACGGAGAAAGGGTTTTCCACTCTCTGGCAGTACGCATCATGAAGGTGCAGGAAAAGCAGGATTTTTTTACGCTATTGATTAATATCCACCAATTTGTATGACCTTAAACGGAATTTATTCCGTTCAAGGTCATACTTTTCGGTCATACCTTTAGGTACGTACTTAGATTTCATTAAGACGGGGATTAGCACGAAATTTATTATGAGACATAACATTTTGTTCTCACATATTTTGCTTGAGTGGTCTGCTGGGGCCCGGCTGTGAATCTTCGGACACCCTCACATTTTCAGATATTAATTTGCTAATACTCCGACACACTACACTGACAGTATCGGCGTTTGTTTGCGTTAGCAACAGCCTAGCCTGTGGTTTACACTTGTTAATTACTGGATTCCATGTCGATCATATTTTAAATCCATCCTCTCGATGGCAAGTCTTATACTGCTTGATTTCAATCGCTTCACGTACTACATATCCTGATATGATAATGACGATCAGTGGAGAGGATTTTCGGATACTACTCTATCCAGTGATTAACTCCCATTTCCAGTAGATGTTCTGCTATTACCGATTTATTCGCTTGTCGATTTGTAACGAAACCGAAATGTCATGCAAAATATGTGAGTACAAAGTCTCGTATCTCATAATAAATTTCGTGTCAATCCCCGCCTTAATTAATTATAGTTACCTACAATACAACGCAAAAATCAAAAATCTTTTTAGGTACAGTGGCGGACAGGTCAAGCTATACAAAACTGTCAAATTTCCTCAATCGATTTCGAACTCAATGTGTAACAGTATAAGGTTTATAATCGAATGAAGAAATTTGACAGTTTTGTATAGCTTGATGTGTCAGCCACTGTACGTACTTATCTCAGTTTGAATTGCATTCGCAATCTTATCGATATTCTCGTTCTCTACACACATCCCTAAAATTTAAACATTAAAGTGTTTCTCAGAGGAGCGTTCGCGATCGTCTCAGCTATTACAAACTCGATCGCGCCACGTAACTGACCCTCCATTAATGCGAGGGCCAATTGCCTCTGTTATTGTCACGATAAATGTTGCACTTTTCAATCAATCCGCCTTCAAATCTGAAATTGACATCCGAATCTTTATATATATTATTTTTATGATAGGTGGCAGCAGACGGGTCACCTGATGGTAAGCAATTGCCGCCGCCCATGGATACTCGCGACACCTGTGGAGTCACAAGTGCGCTTTTAACCCCCCTTTCCCCCGGTTTGGGCCTCGACACCCTCACTCACGCAGCGAAGCATAGCACAGTGCTTCTTCACGCTGGTTTTCTGTGAGGCCGTGGTATCACTCCGGTCGAGCCTGCCCATTCATGCCGGGGCGGGGCTCTTCCACGGTCAATCGATTATATACAAAGCCTCTACGAATAATTTAAGATTCAGGTGGAAATAGGGTATTTGACTAAGCTGGAGATTTTACAAAATAAAAATATTTTATCAAAATATAGGTAAATACGTGCCGATAGCAAAAATTCTCAATTAAAAATATAACATCTAGCCGGTTTTATGGTCATTCAAAGATTCATGGGCAAGTCCATTTTAAAAGTATGAAATTATTAATAAATAATTATACCATTGAATAACCCATATAATTTACACCAACTATTATACTGGAACCATTGACATAAACGAAACATTTGATATAGCTGCCATACAACATTCAAATGAAATGCATACAAAATACTGTCGTGTGACGTCACATCTCAGTAGCCATTTGTATGGAGCGTTTTGGGTTTGCCCAAAATAATGTGATTTTAAAGTGGTGATATCTCAGGTAGTTTAAATGAGAATCAAGTGATTCTTTCAACGATATTTCTATTATTGAGAGGTCTTTTGATTACAAAAATAAAAAAAAATAGTCAAATACCGTATTACGGTGGAATAACTTAATTAGAGGACTGCCACGGTTCGTAGCGACCCAATTAAAGGACCCGAGTACCTAAACACAGATTTAGGAAAGAACTGACCGAGAAAGAAAAATCCAAAAGTCCATGATTGGTTTAAATTCACGAGCTTTTGTCAGGCATGGGGTTCCAATACCAGCAACTTCCACACTCAGAGCAGAGAAAAAAATATTTTGTTTTGCGGCATCTCAAATTCTCTTGAAACATATCCGTTCGGGACACGTGTAAATTACCTTGTATCAATTCTAATACCCTTATAATACGTCAGAATACTCTTAGTTCTTATTCCACTGCCATAAAGTCTACAATCGCAATATTTGATTTAGGTGTCAAATTTAGGCTTTTCTGAACAAAAAATGTTGCATCGTTAGTTCTTATTGCAAAGACGTAAAGTTCACTTCAATATTAAGAAAGGTGTGACATCTTAATTTTTTCTAAAAGATATTTTGCGCAAATCTTTTCTATTGTTCAATGTTTGGAAACACACTTTTATAATAAAGTCGGTATTGTAAGGCGGCATATTTGACACGTTTCTGCGCGGGAGTTGAAGGCATTGTCGCGGTGGGTTGAAAGAGACAAGTGAAGCAAGATAATCTCACTAGGAGATACTTCAAAAGCTTTGTGGTAATTATACTTTTAGAATGTTAGTGATGGAACTATAAATTATTGTGCTAGGACTTGGTAAAAACGTAACTCAATGGATAAGAAATACGGCTCCTAATCAAAAGATCGTTGGCTCAAATTCGAACTCCTCTATATTTTTTTAAATATATTTATGTGCACATTTTTACCATTATCTCGGTGGTGAGAGAAAATATTGAAAAAATCCTGTGCGTATTGAATATCCTATTACTGAAGATCAGTGTTGAACTGAGGATCAGTTGTTGGTCCGCTTCGATTTACCTCATATTTAGCTTTTAATTTGCTTCATTCTATTTTGTGTTGCATTAGACTGTATGACTTGGTATGAGCATAATAAACTATTGTATAAAAAGTTGGCGATTAAAAAGAGTAACTGGCGAGGTTCAGAGAGAAACAACTTTCCGAGCCGGTGGTAGAATCGCATTATGTTTATTTACTTTTTTTAGTATATTTTATGTACCTATCAACATATATATGTATTAACATGTAAATTATTACATTAGTACTTATAAATAGTTTTCATCGTCAGCCCATTCAATTCCCCACTGCTGGGGCACGGGCCTCCCTCTATCACATGAGGGGTAGTTGCCATACTCACCACGCTTGGCAGACGGGTTGGCGAGGGATCATAGGGTCTGTCCCTCCATTTAGGCAACCAGACTAATCAGCATTTTTTGAAATAAATTAAAAAAACATTGAATATCAGAATGTTTAAAGTTATCACGAGTTTTTTGAGCAGGAAACTACATGATATTATTATTATAAATTAATTTCAAAGTCTTAAATCTAATTTTAAATTTTCTCAATTATTCCTGTGATAATAGATAATTATATATAAACATTGCAGTACCGCAGTGTCTCAAGACGAAAGTCTTCAATGCGTGTGTGTTGCCAGTGATGACATACGAAACCGAAATGTGGCCGCTTAAAAAGTGCCGATTAAGGAGGCTCAAAGTCACCCATAGATCAATGGAAAAGGCTATGCTCGGAGTCTCCCTGCGTGATCGTATCAGAAATGATGAGACATAGCCCAAAGGATTGCATGCCTCAAGTGGCAATGGGCAGGGTACCTACATAGCGAGGAGAACAGACGGTCGTTGGGGCGGACAGGCGTTGTTTCGGTAGATGTCACTATGCATTTTTACATCCCGCTAGTAAAGCGTGTTTCCAAAACAATGACGTCATGCCGTCTGCCCACATTATCAATTTTTAAAAAGTATAGATAGTTATACCTACAGATTGAATAACCTGAGATCTAGAAAGAATCGGGTATTATTTTATATAGCAAATAAAATTATTACTGATATTCTCGGAGGTGGCCGTACAGCATAGCCGTTGAGTAGGTATTGGTTTCTATCGTCGTTTTCCTCTAGATGGCGCTAGCACTGACTTCCAGACTGATATCTCTATCTCAGTATATATAAGTTACTCTATACTTCCAAATATGCACTTACATTAATAATTATTATCAACATCATCAACAGCCCATTTAAGTCCCCACAGCTGGGGCACGGGCCTCCCTCAATCACATGAGGGGTACTTGCCATACTCACCACTCTTGGCAGACGGGTTGGCGAGGGTTTTGAAATGCAGAGTTCTCCTTCTCTGGGTGCTGATGATCATGCCAGCAGCTTTACCTTAGTCGCCTTTTACGACACCTCGGTAAGAGTGAGGGTGGTCTATTCTACACTGCCGGGGACCACACGGCAAATTTAATAATTATATTAATTATTAATTGCTATGCCCTTACAGGGCGCTACATTGTATCCATGAAACACCTAAGTAAGTACTATATTATTTTATAAGAATCTGTACTCCAATGTGGCATGCAATAAATGATGATTATGATTATGAATGCTGTGTGGTCCCGGCAGAGTAGAATCGGCCACCCTCACTCTTACCGAGGTGTCGTATAAGGCGATTAAGGTAAAGCTGCTGGCATGATCATCAGAACCCAGAGAAGGAAAACTCTGCATTTATATCAAAACCCTCGCCAACCCGTCTGCCAAGCGTGATGAGTATAGCAATTACCCCTCATGTGATTGAGGGAGGCCCGTGCCCCAGCAGTGGGGACTTAAATGGGCTGACGATGATGATGATGATGATGATGATGATTATGAAATAGAAATGAACCTACTCATACGATGTTCCTCATGTAAGTATATG
The DNA here is from genome assembly GCA_019059595.1 of Marasmia exigua. Classification (NCBI taxonomy): domain Eukaryota; kingdom Metazoa; phylum Arthropoda; class Insecta; order Lepidoptera; family Crambidae; genus Marasmia; species Marasmia exigua. The sequence goes on from CM032485.1 coordinate 9,295,473, forward strand.
GTGGGCAAGTACATAAACACGTCTGGGAAAACTAGAGATCTTTCTCATATTTTTTATTGCTCGTATGTAGAAGCAATATAACATATTTGTTAGGTTAAATATTGTTAGATACTTTCTTTACCTACTCAAACTTTTTTTTATTTCAAAACCAATTTCGCTTAAAGTATCAAAGTTAAAAAGGGCACAAAATAAGTATTAGGTAACTTAGCGTAAGTAATTGAATAATCCTAAGCAATTTGAAACAAAATTATTAATATTTGGACAAAAATCCCCGGGCCCATTACCAAGAGTCCGATAAATTAAACAGTAATTGATGCTTAAACGATTCTCGAAATAGAATTACTCCAAAACGAAGTTTTTTCTCAAGAAAATTGACTCAGAATAAACTCGATTTGGAAGATCAGTAACGCGATTGTCTTTTAAATGAAAAAACAATGTAATTAGGTACGGGGAGTGAAGTATTTGTAATAGTGATATAATATTTTACAACCTGTGCGGATAAAGAATGGGATCAGAAATGGCGGCGCATCTATTCACTTCTCGCTCGTACACTATTTGCGTCTATACTCGCACCCAACGAGTGCGAGTATAGACGCAATTTCAATTTTTAATTGTTAGCTACTAAACCGGATCTATTTTAAACAATTTCGGGGTTACAACCTCTCGGCAAACACTTATTCTTTTTATTAAATAACCTTGCACAAATGTTGGGTCCGTTTTTGTACGCCAAAAGCGGCCACTTTTAGCGTGAATAAATTTTTCGCATACGACTATTGGGTCCTCATTTGTGCATGGTTATTTAAAAAATAGTATAAGTCTTTGCCGAGAGGTTGTAACCCCGAAATTGTTTAAAATAGATCCGGTTTAGTAGCTAACAATTAAAAACGAATGGTGTCGCGGTTAATTTCTAACAAACCCCAAGCTAGATAACGATAGAAATAAAAATGTAAGATTGCAATGGGCTCCATTTCACATGGGTTTAACTAGTACCGAGGAAGCTGACAAACTAGCCAAAACAGCCTGTTCTTCTGGTATTAACTATGACGTTTTACCGTTTTATACCGAAGTTACCTAAATATCATCATCATCATCATCAGCCCATTTAAGTCCCCACTGCTGGGGCACGGGCCTCCCTCAATCACATGAGGGGTAATTGCCATACTCACCACGCTTGGCAGACGGGTTGGCGAGGGTTTTGATATAAATGTAGAGTTTTCCTTCTCTGGGTGCTGTTGATCATGCCAGCAGCTTTACCTTAGTCGCCTTTTACGACACCTCGGTAAGAGTGAGGGTGGCCTATTCTACTCTGCCGGGGACCACACGGTAAACTGTCGTCTGCCAATGTTAGGTAAGTAATTAGGTATTTCACCTGAACGTCGTCACAGGAACACTACCATACCATTACCACGAGGAAACGCTGAAAGAACCCGCATCCGATGCACTCGACAATCTGCAACGAAGTTAAATATTCCATTTCCACTGCATCGAAACGCAATTAGCCTTTCATTCGCTCTCATAATTACAACTTAATAATGTTGCAAGACAGTCAGACAGGAGTTTGTCGATTGAAATAAGTAGGTTCACTATAGTCTAAGCTTTTAATATGTTATTTTTATAATAAGCGTCATACCTAAACAGTTGCATATTAGTCACAACAATTTACAGTTGCCAAAATTCACCTATCTAACTCTCCAAAAAGCAGCGATTCTTAACACTTGCAGGATAGTCCACAATTTTTTACAGCTTGAATCGGATTCTGACATCATAACAACATAATACTTTTCCTCTACAACTTTGCTTGGCCAAAAGCCCGCAATTTTGTTAGCGTACCCCAAAATGGGAGAATATATTTATATATTTCAAACACAATAATAATAATAATAATTCTCACAACATCTCATACCTTGACGTGATTCCGTAATAAGTAGCTTTAGCACTTGTGTTACAGATATCAGACAACAGAGGAACACAAATATATACTTGAATACATATGTTACACTCAGACACCGAACAAACACAAGTGTTCATCGCACGAATGTTTGTCCAGGGTGGGGATCGAACCCACGACCTTTGGCGTAAGAGGCAGGGTCACTACCAATTGCGCCATCCGGTCAGTCAAATTTAACTCCAAACAGTGAAAATAATGTAAAAAGTGTAACCAAATTTGGAAAGTGAAAACTCGGGAATGAGCTTACAGCTTCGGTGTTCCCTGAGCGCTATGACATGTTCTTTATTAAACGAGGTTTGAAAATTGTTCTTCTCTCACGGTAGGGAGCGGCATGACTGTGCTCCGGCATTGTTGATGTCTATGAGCGGTTACCGTTTACCATCAGATGGGCCGCAAGCTCATCTGCCTATTTAAGGGTCACCTTACCCGTCAGGGTAGGGCACACTAGCGACGCCAATCGATTTTAATTTTTAGCTACTAAACCGGATCTATTTTAAACAATTTCGGGGGTTTCAACCTCTCAGTAAACACTTATACTATTTATTAAATAACCATGCACAAATGTTGGGTCCGTTTTTGTACGCGAAAAATTGATTCAAGCCAAAAATTTTGGCCGCTTTTGGCGTGAATCAATTTTTCGCGTACGCGTTGGACCAGATATTATGCATGGTTATTTAATAAATAGTATAAGTGTTTGCCGAGAGGTTCTAATTTTAAAATAGAAATTGTTTAAAATAGATCCCGTTTAGTAGCTAAAAATTTAAATCGATTGGGATCGCTAGTGTGCCCTACCCGTCACCTAATAAAAAAGTGGGTTTTACTGAGTGAAAAAGATAATAATTCGAAGAAACAGGTGCATGCAGAATAATCAGCTATACCTAACTACTAACCTTTAACAGTTAACAATCTGACGTCCGACAGAGGCAATTATTTTTTATTTATTATTTTCAGTTTTATCAAAATAAATTTGATTCGAATCTCGCTCCTAAGGCTATTTTGTTTGTGTGCTTGAATGGGCCAGCTACCAGAGTGTTACATCAATGTAAGTGATGTTGTGAAATATTTATTTATTTTTATTTCATTTATTTAATAGTAATTGTGCTGTATATGTGTTTGTTTGTTTGTATACGTTTTGTTTTGTTTTAGATGGTATAATTCTCAAATTATGAATTTTAAAAAATCAGAAGGAGATAATCCTTACACCGGTCAATTTCTAATTAAAAACGTGTCTCTTTAATCACTCGACATTGGCAGAGTTATATGAGTGTTTGCCGTGGGCAAACAGTAGTAGCCATAAAAAATAGGTACAGTGACATTTAGACTAATTTAATACCTACATAATTAGTCTAAATGTCACTGCAACGACAATAGTCGTTTTACGCTACATATTATTGTATTTAATACCTACATAATATAATATTATGTAGCGTAAAACGACTATTGTAAAAAAATATATATCGTAGGTACTACAATATTCAGTATAAAACTAAGAAATAACCGAGTAAACTAAGCCAAACACTAAGCTCCATACAGAATCCCGTCGTCACGCTGCCGATCCCACCGAATCGGTCGCAGATAATAACGCGCTAATAACGCATAACGCGGATTATAGCGCGTTAAATAACGCTAATGATAATGTGCGTGAGATATGAATAATGGGGGATTGCAACGGTTTGATGCGTTCGGAGAATGTGCCGCGAATTCGGGATACAGGATGTTTGTTTTTATCGTGTTTTGAATAATTTTTATTACACACACACACACACAAGTACAAACATTTGTGAGCATGAACATGTTTGTTTGTATTGGTCTGGGTGTTTCCTATGTATTATAAGTATGTATATACAAAAGAAAAAGTATTATATGTATATATTTGTAATCCCACTGGTGATTCTATCTCGGAGTTAGATCAATGTATGTGATGTTGTGAAATATTATTATTAATTTTTATGGTTTTATTTTAAGAGATAGAGGGCAGACGACCTGACGGTGCACCTGATGGTAAGCAATTACCAGGAACCAGAACACCAGAGGAGCCAAAAGTGCGCTGCCGGCCTTTTAAAAAAGGATACGCTATTTTCTTTAAGGTTTGCAGGTCGTATCGCTCCGGAAATACCGCAGGCGATAGTTCATGGAGGCTTGTCAAACATCATTTGCTTCAATATTCATTGAGAAAATATATAGAGTTGCATGCAAATAGTCAAAAGTTTACTTGTAATATCTATAATATAAAAATGAATCGCAAAATGTGTTGGTAAGCGCATAACTCAACAACGCCTGGACCAATTTGACCAATTCTTTTTTTTAAATGTTCGTTGAAGTCCAAGGATGGTTCTTACGGCGAGAAAAAATCGAATAATTGTCAAGAAAACTCTAAAAACAGCCCTTTTCTTTTTGACATACAAACGTTTTCTAACTAAAACGTAGAATCAATTTGAGTTTTATTGCTATTATATAAAGTTCATATTTGTTGCCACAATACAATTTTTTTTTTGACAGACGAAGTCTGTCGGGTTAGCTAGTTATAGATAAAAATCTATAGTTAAGTAAATTTGATATATAAGATTAAAATAAGTTGAAAATAAAATAAGCCTCCAAATCCAAAACACTTTCTATACTCTATGTATGTCATGCATTATTGAACGAATTTTGATACTTATATTAAAGCGACGTGTAGTCCTAACTAGTGTCACCAATCGATTTAAATTGTTAGCCACTAAATCGGATCTTTTTTAAACAATTTAAACGGCAGTCGTTAAGCAAACATTTATACTAATTATTATTTAATACTTGTGTACTATAGTTTTTTTAGATTTTCGCGTTTCAATATAACTATAATGTATCAATACAGGGATTAACACGATATTTATTATGTGAAACAACATTGTGTACACACATATTTGGCTCGACGTTTCGGCTACGTTACAGCAGCCGTGGTCACGAGCGTGGTCAGTCCGCTCGTGACCACGGCTGCTGTTAATCCCCGTATTGATACATTATAATTGTGTACTACTTTTTGATCTATTTTCGCTCTCGAAATTTGGATTAACGCCATAAGTAGCCGTTTTTGGCGGTAATTCAAATTTCGAGTATAAAAGTAGACCCAAAAGATAAGTATAGATAAGTGTTAAATTAATAGTAGATATTTTTTTTCCGAGAGGCTGCAGCTTCGAAATTATTAAAAGGATATCCGGCTTAGTAGCTAACAATTTAGATCAATTGGCGTCTAGTGTGCCCTACCTGTCACGGGCAGAGTTCACCAACTTTTCAAACAACGGTAATCACGATTTAACCATGCAAGCACCAATAGCATGCACGGTTAAAGTGTGATTATAGCTGTTTTAAAGTTTTTGAGCTCCGCCCTAAGCTATTCACAAAAATAACCACCCTGTGAATATACAAACTTCCTCCCAACAATGAGGTATTCTGTCGCAGCGTGTAATTGCCCTAACACCGCTCGTGTGAAGGGCCCTTAATGCGGATTAGCTAACACATTTACACCTTTTTTGTCAAGTCGGCTCTTTGTGGTGGCCACTATTGTAGTGTAGTTTTGAGTTTCTGTTTACTACACTACATCATTATGGGATTTAGCAGTTGCAGAAATGATCTATATGTAGGTATATACACAGATCATTTTAATGACGATTTTAAGATCTAATAAACGTTAATGGTCGAGTGGAGGCCACGTACAGGAAGTCGCAGCCGTGGTGACCCCCACAAGGTGGACCGACGATCTGGTGAAGATCGCGGGAATCCATTGGATGCGGGCGGCACAGGACCGATCTGTGTGGCGAACATTGGGGGAGGCCTATGTCCAGCAGTGGACGTCTATTGGCTGAAATGATGAAACGTTTTTACCGGATACCTAGTACCTACTTATGTTACATTACATTAAAAACGGGCTAAACGCAGGAAATGTTATGATTAGTGCGCAAGTGTGCAAGGGGGTACAAGACTACGCCCTGTGGCTTGGGGCGTTTAAGAATACTGCCAAGGTTTTCCCGGCCTGTCGTAAGAGGCGACTAAACGGGCTTTCGGAGTACGTGAGCGTACCCACTGCTGGGGAGTGCCTCGCTCAGCATACGACGTTACTGGGTGTCCTGGTAGGTCGTACAGCGTTGAAGGGGTGTATTGCGCCAGGTAGGGGTGAAGCAGCGAGCGCGATTAGCGGTACGGTCTAGTCCCGGCTGTGGGGTTTCCGACCGCGATTGCGCGGAGATGGACACCCCAGGGGTTTTAGTTAGGGTTTGAGTCCCACACACCACCTTGTTCCCTACATTGTAGCAATGACGGCCATGATGGTTTCCCTAAGAAAAAAAAATTAAAAAGGGGTACAAGACTGCCAACTTACAGATTTCGGAATGGTGCTCAGTTTTTTGGTGATAGTTGTCAGACGAGCAGACGGAAAACCTAATGGTAAGCGATTGTCACATCCCGTGGACTTAGTGGAGACACAAGAGCGCTGCCAAGCATAACCAACAAAAAAATTCGTTACAATTTTTCGCTGGTATCCGCCACGTATACCTACGCAAGATATATTGTGTGTGCAAGTGTGTGCGCAAACACAAGTGCATACTCTATCTAATCCCTTACACTCATATTATGATGGGACACCTAAGTGACTCGAATATGAAATCGATATTAAAGTCAATGACGTCATAAAATAGAAATTCTCCAATAAGTACCTCCTCTAATTTTCGTGTATCCTTTTTTATGTGATAGGTGGCAGACGAGCAGACGGATCACCTGATGATAAGCGATTGCCGCCACTCATGGGGGTGTCCATGAGTGGCGGCACCAGTGGAGTCACAAATGCGCTGCCAACCTTGAAACCCCTTCTCTCCCCCGGATTGGGCCTCCGGTACCCTCACTCACGCAGCAAAACACAGCACAGTGCTGCTTCACTATTCTATCTAGATAATGTGTATTTATAATATATATTTTTTAATCAATCTTGAATATCAGAAAGATTGCAGCACCCTGCCCTCTTTTCTACCTAATATCATCTACCTGAAGGCTCTCCGGTAGAGATCGCTCCCAGCGATAAGACCGCCTAAATTTCACATTGTATCTCTGTATATTTAGCCTTTAAGTTTTACCTATCTATTTATCTATCAATGATGGATGAGAGGTACTCACTCAGCTGGCCCTACTGAAAATCAGCGTCATGACCTTTTTCAGGGTCATGACATAGGCGGTCATTTTAATTTTTCTATTGTGTATTTTAATTTGCTTCTTTTGACTCAGATACTGACAATTTGGGCTATTTGTATTGATATTATCTGTCGCGCTTATTTTTATTTATTTTTTTTTAGTTGTAAATAATTTGACAAGGATTGTATTCTTCTGCTTTTTTATTGTAAATTATCCGTGAGTGTAATGTAATAATGTATCCTAACCTTATACTGCGTTTTGGATTAATTTCTGTTAGCATGTAAGGTGTCTGAATAATAAATAAATAAATAAAATAAATAGGCTGAGTGGGGGCCATTTATGTTGGAGGTCACAACACACAATATATTATTTGCACTGCCTGGTTATTTGTACTCATTATTTTGTTTTTCCTTTGTTTTGTTTTGTTTTTATTTTCTGTATCTATTTTTTTTTCTTTTTGTTAGTTTGTTCTTTTGTAACTAATTTTGTACTCGTATGTAGTGTTGTGATGTCCAAAATAATAAAATTTTCTTTCTTTCTTTCAAAATATTAACACTTCGCCGTATACTAATGTAGGTACTAAATATGTGCATCGTCAGATTTATAAGTCTTTCCATAGACGCCTCCAATCACACTCCATTCCGTTACAACGGCGCCATCGCAGCTGCAAAATGACAAATGGAAAATCGCTCTGAAATAATCGTGGAGCAATTAAACGTGCTTATTTCCTTAATTCAGGGCAATCGGCCGCTTAAATAGCTTTCATGCCTTCCCAATACACGAACATACAAAAATAGACCTTAAGCCTTTACAGTAAGACATGTTTTCGTCTGGCAGTTTGGAGAGGTTTGCTTTGAAACTTTTGTCATGGGATTTTCAGTCGTATGCTAAGAGGTGAGGGCTGGTTTTTAAGGGGGAGCGAGATGATGAGAGAGTGTAAATGGGAAATTGTGAGCTAACTCACCGACGCTGGAATAAAACAACTCTTTGCGCTAATAATGAGGAAGAATGGACAGGGTAGTGCGAGACAGAGATAGAGGCTGGGTGTAAATGTAAAAGGACCGTGGCTCTCCCACGCTTTAGCATGAATACCACGGCCTCGCAGAAAACCGGCATGAAGCAGCACTGTGCTGTGTTTCGCTGTGTGAGTGAGGGTTTAAAGGTTGACAGCGCACTTGTAACTCCACTGTCACGGGTGTCCATGGGCAGCGGCAATCGCTTACCATCAGATGATCCGTCTGCTCGTCTACCACCTATAACATAAAAAAAAAATTATAAACTGTAAAGCGCTCAGCTATGCCCTTACTGGGCGCTACATTGTATCTATCTATAAAACACCTTAGTAAGTACTACAATATTTTATAAGAATCTGTGTTCCAATGTAGCATGCAATAAATTATAATGATTAAAGTGACGGGTAGAGCACACTAGCGACACCAATCGGTTAAACTGGATCTATCTTAAACGATTTCGGGGTTACAACCTCTCGGCAAACACTTATACTATTTATTAAATAACACAACACTTATACTATTTATTAAATAAAAATAGGTCCGGTTTAATAGCTAAAAATTTAAATCGATTGGTGTTACTAGTGTGCCCTACTCGTCACCTTAAGTAGTTAATAATGAAAAAGTACCAAACTATACTAATATTTTATTCATAATCATCATCATCATCAGCAACCCACACTCGTCCACTGCTGGACATAGGTCTCCTCTAATGCACGCCACTGCTCCCGATTTTCGGCCACTCTCATCCAGCCCACACCAGCCAGCCTTCGAATGTCATCATCCCATCTTGTCGCAGGGCGTCCTACACTACGCTTACCGAGTCGCGGTCTCCACTCAAGGACTTTACGGCCCCAACGGCTGTCAGTTCTGCGGCTAATATGACCAGCCCACTGCCACTTCAGTTTGCCAATTCGGTGGGCTATGTCGGTGACTCTGGTTCTCTGTCGGATTACATCATTTCTGATGCGGTCCTTCAGAGATACTCCGAGCATAGCCCTTTCCATAGCTCTTTGAGCGACTTTGATCCGGTGGACTAGTCCAGCCGTGAGTGTCCACGTCTCGGCACCGTAAGTCATGACCGGAAGGACGCACTGGTCGAAGACTTTCGACTTAAGACTTTGAGGTCTATTTTATTATGCATAAAATATTCTGTATCTGTTAGTAGTCTATGCAATCGGCAGGAATAGAGCCGATCTAACTATTGTGGATGTACAGGCTCCTTCGATTGCTGCCGAGCTCATTACTACGTTACTGCTGCGCGACTGTTCAAACTCGTTTGTGTATGGTCGAGTATGTACCTTATTTGCATATTATTGCACTCTTCTTAAATCATTCTCGTTACTGTTTTATGTTCCTACTTTTTTTTTGCTATGACGCCTAACGGATTTCGATTTAACTTTGCCAATGTCGGGTGCTTAAAGAGATACATGTTCGAAAACGAAATGGACAACATTTCAAAATTGCTAAGCTATAAAACAAAAAATACCAATTCTCTATTTACTTTTCCACTGCTCGAATATATGTTTATTTATTTTTTATATTGCTTATTTTCTGAGAAAAAAATTAAAAACTAAAAAACATAAGATGACGTCATCGGACGGCAGAATGTAAAATATTTCTTTGCTTAGCACATTATAGTTTTAAATTTACGAAATGCCAAACTTATAACATGCAACTGTCAAAAAAAAACAACTTGTCAACGTTGAATGAATGAGTGACGTTGACAATGTTGACACTAGTATTATTTACCTTTGACAGTAGTACCTTTTTTATTAAAACAATGATATGCAAAGGAATATCGCTGTATTCAGCCGTCCGATGACGTCATTTGGCGCTTACGTCTATTTAGAATATAAAGAATTTCAATAATTATTTTATGTATGAAAATGGCCAAATTCTGAAAAAAGAAAAAATAAGGGTCTGTTCATTTTATGTCTATTTTCATATAAAAAAACAATATGGACATGTTAAAAATATGAAATGTTGTCCATTGTCTGGTGTTTAGAGCTGGATCTCTTTAATTAATTGAGTTTTAATTAGGTAGGTATATATATAGAAAAAACAAAATATACTGGACATGGACACCATCTAGAACAAACAAAACGTACATGTCACATAGACAACATAGTATTAATTGGGAGATTCTGAATATTGGATACCTACTTTTTTTTTATGGCGTCTATCGAATTTCGATTTAACTTTGCCAATGTCGAGTGATTAAAGAGACACATGTTCGAAGACGAAATTGTCCGATGTTTAGAGTTGGATCTCTTTAATACTTTTATTAATTAGACGAAGTAAACTGACAGATGCAAATGTCAAGTCCACCATTGACATTTTGCAATTGTTTGGAAATAACTTTGAATCGGATTCGGCGGGTAGGGCTAAAACATTGCAATTCAAAGGATTTAAATTAGTGTCTAGTGGTTTTTAGAGTACAAATTTGGTGTTTATTAGTGCAGTGAAGTGCCGCAAAGTGATACTAATAATAAAAATCGTTGAATTTTATCGTTTTTAACACTGCTATTGTGTGTCGAGTGATTTGTCTCGTGACAACTTGAATGGAGTCTTATAAAACCCGCGATTGCTTTTAGAGTGATATCCGCTGAATCCGTAGGTCGATAAAACGTAAAACACGGCGTTTTATTGAGTGTCTGACTTGGACTGAGTTCGACTGTTAACTACCTACTTATTCTCAAATTTACTTGACATTGGCGAATTATCTTCGGGTAGAGCCATAATTAAAAAAAGCTTTGAAAGTCCTGCCAACTCTCAGAAAAGTTATAGATGGATCATCTTATCGGTCAGTGATAGTCGCCGCCGAGGGACTCACTACACTAGTGTACTACAAGAGCGCTGCCAATCTTATAATTCCACTTCCCTGATTGGGTCTCCGGTTTTTAGTAATCAAGACAATGCCAGCAGACTTTTATGGTTAACAATCTGAAGACTGAGAGAGCCCTTATCTGAGGCGGTAGGTTCAATAGATACAATAAAGATCGAAAAAACATTGATTTGTGTGTTAAGGTGACGGGTAGGGCACACTAGCGACGCCAATCAATTTGAATTTTTAGCTACTAAACCGGATCTTTTTTAAACAAATTCGGGGTTACAATCTCTCGGCAAAACCGCATCAGAAATGGTGTAATCCGACATAGAACCAGAGTCACCGACATAGCCCACCGAATTAGCAAACTGAAGTGGCAGTGGGCTGGTCATATTAGCCGCAGAACTGACAGCCGTTGGAGCCGTAAAGTCCTTGAGTGGAGACCGCGACTCGGTAAGTTGCAGTGCCATAACTGGATCTATAGTGGTCGCTTTGTTATACTTCACCATCTGTAATGGACACTATGGAAGCAATAAAGATTTGAGTATTGAGTATTGAGCGTAGTGTAGGACAACCTGCGACAAGATGGGATGATGACATTCGAAGGCTGGCTGGATGAGTGTGGGCTGGATGAGAGTGGCCGAAAATCGGGAGCAGTGGCGTGCATTAAGAGAGACCAATGTCCAGCAGTGGACGAGTGTGGGCTGCTGATGATGATGATGATGATGAATCTCTCGGCAAAAAACTGTTGGCGGCGCCACTGATCTGGAACAGAGGTCTCCTTTCTTCTCCATTCCTTCCGGCATTGAGCTTCATGGATTTTCCGAGCCTTCAGCCCTCTTCACGAAGTTCTTTTAACGCATCTGAGGTCTTCCTTTAGCTACGTTGGTACGGCCATGTCCTGCAAAAACCGGACAGCTACGTGGGAAATAAATGTCTGGCCATGCCACCACCGCCCCGGCAGAAAGGGTGGACCTAAAAAAGTGTGGCTTGACGTCGTTTGGGATGATATGCGTACCAATATATTGACCACATTGGATGCACAAGATCGTGCGAAGTGGAGGAGTAGAAGCAGGAAAGCGGACCCCGGGCTCCGTAGCGACGGCTTGGGACGCAACCGGGACAAAATGCTAAGGTGATTATGATGATGAGGTCTTTATTGAAGGCGTTTATTTCCCCACAGCTTCCACTTGAGAAGACTCTTGCATCGAGAGGTTTCACCGCCACTAGCTATGAGTGCAAGTAACTTGAATTTTAGAATGGGCAAGGTAAGCTAAAAGAAACCAAATTTAGTTATTTTCATTAGGTAATGTAATAAAATAAAAAAAATTCAAAATTTTTCAATATAAATTAATTTAGGCACTTTTATATTATATTAAGTATTTTTTATTTCTTACCAAACTAGGTACCTATCTATCAGACAGTTTGTTCAAAGGCTTTTTTATCAATAAGCTATATATATGGTACAACACAAAAAGTACCTATTATTATTGCTAGATATTTATCTACCACGGGTTATGATTTTGTTGCAATGATACTTTTTAGCATAATTTTTTTTATAATATTTTCATCTATTATGTTCTTACTTTCTAACTATTTACACATCATTATCAACTACTCGTAATAATTAAAATTATAAAACAAACAAAATCAAAAACAATTGGAACTATGTAAAAAGTTGTTTTCTTATATAAAAACAGTTAACGGCATCTGTTGATGAGTAGAAGTACTAAATACACTTAAAGTTTTCACACAAAATAGCTTGGATATTTTTACAAGGAGCAAGTTCGTAATAAAAAAAAATGCAATCTGTAGCCTAAATTGCAATAAATGAGCTTAGCCTACAACTTTTAATTATTTAAACTCATTTATGTGAAACAGCGCCATCTAGCGTTCAGTAGCAAGCCTTTGCGGTTTCTGAAGCACGCGTGCATGTTCTTCTTTAATGATTGCCGATAGATGGCGCGCTGCAGTACTCATGTCTTCGTAGCGAATTTTGCTGAAAGTCAGTCTTAAATACTGTGATGGGGTGTTAGTGTCGAAGCTAAAGGCGTGCCCTGGAACGACCATAAGACCGCGCCCAAATGCTGATTGGAAGACCTGCAACAAAAGATGTTGGTGGGTAGTATCACACAGTACTTAGGTACCCCCTGCCTGCGGGCACACAAGATCTTTATTTTCCTACAACTGGGCAGTCACTCCAAGGCTTACTCTGGTCACTCAATACATATATGTTATTGATCGTGCCAATCCTCAAATTCAGTCATTAATTAAGGTAGGGCACACTAGCGACGCCAATGATTTATGGTGACGGATAGGGCACACTAGCAACGCCAACCGATTTTAATGTTTAGCTACTAAGCCGGATCTATTTCAAACAATTTCGAGTTTACATCCTCTCGGCAAACACTTATACTATTTATTCAATAACCATGCACAAATGTTGGGTACGTTTTTGTACGCGAAAAATTGATTCACGCTAAAAGTGGCCGCTTTTGGCGGTAATCAATTTTTCGCGTACGCATTAGACCCAACATTTGTGCATGGTTATTTAGTAAATTGCATACGTGTTTGCCGAGAGGTAGTAATCCCGGAATTGTTTAAAATAGATCCAGTTTAGTAGCTAAAAATTAAACTCAATTGGCGTCGCTAGTGTGCCCGTTACCTAAAAATTCTTAGTCAGAAATCATACACTTAATTTTTGGTTGATAAATAAATATTACACAATATCACATACATTGATCTGACTTCGAGATAGGTAGCTCAAGCACCTGTGTTACGGATATCAGAATCAAAAGTGGGATTACAAATATATACATATAATACTTTTCTTTTGTAAATACATACTTATAATACATAGCAAACACCCAGACCAATACAAACAAACATGTTCATGCACACAAATGTTTGTACTGTGCGGGGATCGAACCCGTAACCCTTGTATCAGAGGTAGTGTTTACCACTGTTCCATCGGGTCGTCATTGATAAAAGCGTAACAAGAGGTAAACATTATTATCACTAAACTGTAGGGTAATGTAATATTACATTTACACCAGAGCCAAACAGGCAAAGTGGCAAGTTCCATGGTGTGCTATGGTAGATAGATAGATAGATATTCTTTATTGCACAAAAATAAAATACAAGCATGATACAACAGCAACAGACAGTACAATAAGGCGGTCTTATCGCTTGTAGCGATTTCTTCCATACAACCTTTGGGTAGAGGAAAGAAATATCGTATTCGTAATAAGGGAAGGCAGTGCAAAGTAGTTTAACAAATGAAATTGAGAATGGCAGAAATATACATTATTTTATATATTAATATTATTACATTACATAAATAATAATAAACAATACATACATACCAAATAATATATACCTACATAGATATGGTGTGTTGTATAAGTCATAGAAGTTCAGTTTGGATTTGGATTTTAATGTGCGCTAAGAGTTTTATTTTGAATCATCATTCATCATCATCATCATTTCAGCCAATAGACGTCCACCGCTGGACCGCCTCCCCCAATGTTCTTCACACAGATAGTTTTACTAAACATAGGCGGGGTTTGGGCCTGCACCCACCACGCTGAATTTTGAATATTAAAAACGAACTAGCATCTCTTACATACCTAGATCATCATCATCATCAGCCCATTTAAGTCCCCACTGCTGGGGCACGGGCCTCCCTCAATCACATGAGGGGTAATTGCCATACTCACCACGCTTGGCAGACGGCTTGGCGAGGGTTTTGATATAAATGCAGAGTTTTCCTTCTCTGGGTGCTGATGATCATGCCAGCAGCTTTATGTACCTTAGTCGCCTTTTACGACACCTCGGTAAGAGTGAGGGTGGCCTATTCTACTCTGCCGGGACCACACGGCTTACATACCTACGCTGGGAGTTTATAATCATAAAAAAAATCGAAAACTTCGCGAATATTCCTCACCATATTGTAGACGTCGTCGACCCCCCGCACCCTGACCCAGAAGAACAGCCCAGCGCTTGGCAGGGTCCAGTCCGCCACGTCGCTGATGGGTTGCAAGGCTTCGTGAAGGGCGTCCCTGCGCTTGCGGTAGAACGCTCGTGCGTACGTGAGGTGCGACGCGAGCGCATCGCGACGGGTGATTAAATGGAGGAGTATGGCCTGAAAAGTGATAAAAATAATCAAGTTGACGGGTAGAGCACGAGCGAATTTTTAGCTACTAAACCGGATTTTAAACAATTTCTGGGCTACAATCTCTCGACAAACACCTATACTATTAATTAAATAACCATGAACAAATGTTGGGTCTGTTTTTGTACCAAAAAAATTAATTGACGCCAAAGTGGCCGCTTTTGGCGGTAATTCAAAATTCGAGAGCAAAACCAGATCAAATAGCTAACTATAACTATTAAATAAATAGTATAGGTATATACCGAGAGACTGAAGCCCCTAAGTGGTTAAAATTGATCTGGTTTAGTAGCTAACATTATAACTAATTTTATTATAGGAGCGGCTGAAAATCAGCGCTGACCTATGTCAGCATTAGCTGAGCCACTGCCTTTTGCTTTCCTTAGATTATTGTTAATATTTTAAAAACGAAGTATGTAAGGTAGATAAGTTATAGTGTTACGGAAATACCTTTGTACCTGTTTTGTTTTATGAGAAAGCAATAAATGTATTATTATTATTATTATTTTTTAATTTTTATTATAACTAACAATTAAAATCAAGTGGCGTCGCTAGTGGGGCATACCTTAACTATAATAGTCCATTCAGTATCTGAAGGTGATTAGGACCTATTTTATTTTGACATTAAAAGTGAGACGCTAATTTAAACCTAACGATATTTTTAAGAATCGAGAATATTTTCCCTCCCCAACACTTTTTAAGCCCAGCAGTGGGTACGCTCACGTACTCCGAAGGCCCGTTTAGTGGGCTCTTACGACAGGCCTAACTTTGGCAGTATTCTTAAACGCCCCTAGCCACAGGGCATAGAGATAATTAGCCAATGATTCAACTCTAAACTTAGTATAGGATGGCGCCCTATTAGGTAATTTATGGTACAACCGACAGAATCTAGGTACCGTTATTTTAGAAGAATTCTGACACCAATCCTACCTGGCCTATAGTGCAGCTATGCAATATCTCCGCTTGCATGTGCAGCTCTAATCGCTGCAGCAGTGTATCCGGCGCGGTCACCCATCCCGCCCGCAGCCCTGCGCTCACAACCTTCGACAAGGAGTCTAGCCGGATGACCCGACCGTAGGTGTCCAGGGAAAGGAAGGAGGCTACGTGTTCCTGGAAAATTTATAAAAAGGTTTCAAGAGAGCACAACAAAAGTCTTGTCTTCTTAAAAACGAATCTACGTTTTCGGTCATACAGTATTTTTTTTTTCCATTCCTTCTTGTGCTTGTCCGACTGGCGAAGGTTATATAGCATAATTACCCCTCTCGGTCACTAGTGAGGCGAAATAGCTCGGCGGCGCTCGCGATCCCCGTTCATCCCGGATGTCACGTAGCCATGAATTTTTCCTCCGACACACACGCCTCTTGCCCATCATAATAAGCTTGTATAATACATAAGGCCTATGGCCGTGTGGTCCCCGGCAGAGTAGAATAGGCCACCTTCACTCTTACCGAGGTGTCGTAAAAGGCGACTAAGGTAAAGCTGCTGGCATGATCATCAGCACCCAGAGAAGGAAATTCTGCATTTATATCAAAACCCTCGCCAACCCGTCTGCCAAGCGTGGTGAGTATGGCAATTACCCCTCATGTGATTCAGGGAGGCCCGTGCCCCAGCAGTGGGGACTTAAATGGGCTGATGATGATGATACATAAGGATACATGAGCATTTTTTCGCATCTTTACTTTTAAGGCGACGGATAGGTAGGTAGGTACGGGTAGATACGACACCATTCGTTTTTAATTGTTAGCTACTAAACCGGATCTATTTTAAACAATGTCGGGGTTACAACCTCTCGGCAAACACTTATACTATTAGTTAAATAACCATGCACAAATGTTGGGTTCGTTTTTGTTCGCGAAAAATTGATTCACGCCAAAAGTGGTCGCTTTTGGCGTGAATCAATTTTTCGCGTACAAAAACGGACCCAACATTAGTGCATGGCTATTTAATAAATAGTATAAATATTTGCCTAGAGGTTGTAACCACGAAATTGTTTAAAATAGATCTGGTTTAGTAGCTAAAAATTAAAATCGGTTGGCTTCGCTAGTGTACCCCTCCTTAAAAAAATGAAAAAAATATTTTGACAAAATCCACGTCATTAACGGCTATAGCAAACCCTGCTCATCGAAAAACCGACTCACCTTATAATTCAAGAACATGTAGGGATCATCCTCCAGAATCATGAAGTCGAATCTGCAAGCCAGCTCATAGATCCTCCTCCGCCTCTCTTCGGGTAGGAGCGTCCCCGTAGGGTTGCTCCCCGTGGGGATGACGTAGAGCAACTTGGGCATCTTCAGACCTCGAGCCAAGCGGTCCTGGAGACACGACTCGAGGGTTTCTGGGACGAGGCCGTGTTCGTCTTCTGGGATGCTGAGAAGCTCGGGGTTGTAGGGTCTGAGCTGAAAGGGGAAATCCTAATTAGATCTTAATAAACATGTACATATAAGTCAATTCGTACCAAACGGTTCAAATGTACATTGGATTAAATGGAACTCTCTGCCGGAAGATATAAATAAATAAATATTTCACAATATCACATACATTGATCTGACTCCGAGATAGGTAGCTCAAGCACCTGTGTTACGGATATCAGAATCAACAGTGGGATTACAAATATATACATATAATACTTTTCTTTTGTAAATACATACTTATAATACATAGCAAACATCCCAGACAAATACAAACAAACATGGTCATGCACACAAATGTTTGTACTGTGCGGGGATCGAACCCGCAACCCTTGTATCAGAGGCAAATCAATCAATGTATCAATTTTTTGTACGCAAAAAATTGATTCACGCCAAATGTGGGCACTTTTGGCGTATATCAATTTTTCGCGTTTGTGCACGAACCTAACATTTGTGCATGGTTATTTAATAAATAGTATAAGTGTTTGCCGAAATCTTGTAACAACGAAATTGTTTAAAATAGATCCGGTTTAGTAGCTAAAAATTAAAATCGATTGGCGTCGCTAGTGTACCCTACCCGTCGCCTTAAGTGGGTAGACAGCTGAATATTCTATATATCGATCAAGACTTCCAGTATAGCCATAACATACCTACATTATAATAGGCGTATCCTTAACATGACGTCATGATACGCCTTATCATCTTCGTCTGATGTGACGTCGTCATCTACCCACTCTGTAGATGGACATCCTCATCTTCATCATCATCATCATCAGCCCATTGAAGTCCCCACTGCAGAGGCACGGGCCTCCCTCAATCACATGAGGGGTAATTGCCATACTCACCACGCTGACGGGTTGGCGAGGGTTTTGATATAAATGCAGATTTTTCCTTCTCTGGGTGCTGAAGATCATGCCAGCAGCTTTACCTTAGTCACCTTTTACGACACCTCGGTAAGAGTGAGGGTGGCCTATTCTACTCTGCCGGGACCACAAGGCTTCATCCTACGCAGTACCTATATTTTAGCTTTGGCACTCAGCTGGTGTTGTCCATGTGCGGTGACCAATACTGACAGTTGATCCGTCTGCTCGTCCGCCATTTATCACATAAGATTTATCGCACCGTGTGTGGAATATTGCACCCATCTCTGGGATGGTTCTACTAAGTACTTGCTAGAGGCTCTCGATAGGGTGCAGCGACATGCTATCCGTATTGTTGGAGATTATGAGGTGACTAAGTCCCTAGAACCTCTTCAGCTACGTAGAGACATTGCCAGTCTAAGTGTTCTCTACCGCCTCTATAACGGGGAATGTTCTGATGAGTTATTTCAACTTATCCCATCCTCCCCTTTCCACTTCCGAACAACACGTGCTGGACAGCGTTGCCATCCGCATACCATCCAGACAATGGCGGCGCGCACCAAGAGGTTTTGCTCCTCGTTCCTGCCCCGAGCCATCAAGGCATGCAATGCCCTCCCAGCTCATGTGTTTCCTCCTTCATACAATCCGGGGTCTTTTAGGCGGGGCGTGAAACGGCATCTCAGCAGGCCATTAGGGTGAGGATGGCAGACACAATGGGTACTTTGTTGGTTCTTCTGTGCCTGTCAGCCTCATTTTTGGATTTCACGGCCGCTTACCATCAGGCGGAGTGAGGTCATCCTGATTGGCCTTTCTATAAAAAAATAAATAAATAAGAAACCTTAATCTTACTTACGGTGCTAAAAGTCCCAGTATAAGCATATTCAGGCACAATTATCGGATCTCCTTGGTCCAGCAACAGGTCAATGACCTGGTAAATGCCATGCTGACCTCCGTTGATGACCATCACCCCTCGCGGGATGGGAGGGGGACGGTGCAAGTCTTCTTGGAATTTTTCCAGCTCGGTTATGAGGGCTGGAAGTCTGCAAGAAGAAAATATTCATTCAAAATTTCGGATACGTCTTTATCGAGAGGGGTTGTCATAGAATATGTACATATCAACTAATAATATACTATGTAAATAATAACTTATTTCATGACAACCCCCCTCGATATAGGTATCAGATAAAAGGGTTTGAGTAGTAGAATACACTATGAAAAAAATCAAATAAAAGATTTTCTGATGCAGAGGAAGGACGCAGTGGAAAAAAGTCGGAATAACTAGTTGTATTTAATAGGTTTAAGTATATGTCACCGGAAAATAACAAGATCCGTAAGTTTATTAATTTACTAGGAAGTTTATAAACTTTCGTAGGATTCTAAACCGGAGATAAATTTTATTATTTTACGTCCACACTTTCGTAAATTTATCAATTTAAGACGTCACACGGCAAATTTATAAACTAACGAATATCTATTCGTAAAGTTTTACATGGTTCGACCAATCACAGAAACTCTTTAAATATACACATCTTTGAAATACGTAAAATAACACACTGCTCTCTGATTGATCAATATATATAGGGGGAATGCCAATCAGTTCGCGCATAGCGTATGGATATTGCTTACTTATTATTTTACGAGTGAGTTCAGTAACTTTATCAATGTACGAAAGTGTGGACGTAAAATAAAATATATTTAATCTCCCGTTTAGAATCCTACGACAGTTTATAAACTTCCTAGTAAATTGATAAACTTACGGATCTTGTTATTTTCCGGTGACATATACACGGTATCTTGGTCACATGGAGACAGTTAAACATGATATATAGTTATAAACAAATTCAAATCAGTGTCACAATATTGCCAGTGTCTGATTAGACAAAAAGCAGGTTTTACCTACAAGATTCCTTGTAGAACTTAGGAAAAGAAGCTGCCAAACTTAGTAATTGGCGATTTCTCTAGTGGAAATGTCACGCTTCAACATGAAAAGCTGGCTCGTCTGAAACCATGGTATCATAGAAAACTGGCATGAAGCACTGCCTGCACCGTGTTTCACTGAGTAAATGAGGCGGGACCGGTGGCCCAATCCGAAAGTGAGTTAAAAGGTTAGCAACGCGCTTGTGACTCCACTGGTGTTACAGGTGTCTATCGACGATCACCTTATTGAACGGATCACCGTTTGCTCATCTACCACCTATGGGATAAATAAAAAAAACCGGCCAATTGCGAGTCAGACTCGCCCATGAAGGGTTCCGTAGCAGCAAGTAAGATATATGGAAGGTAAATTGCGGTTTACGGTTTATAATGTATTAAAAAAACCGGCCAAGTGCGAGTCGGGCTCGCGCACAAAGGGTTCCGTAGCAGCAAATATAATAAACTTATTATGTCAATTTATACACCTGGTGAATGGAGCCTAAACTCTCCCGATATTTTGCCTCAGCCATCGTTTTCAGTGTAAGCACAATAACTTAACCAAAATTACAGTTAAATCAACCTATCTCAAAAACTATAAGAGATACTTTGATCAAACCAAAAATCGTTGAAAGAGTTAATTAGCATGCATCACCTCTATTTTTTTTAGAATTTTATACCCCGTAGTTATAAAAATAGAGGGGGGGGGACATACTTTTTACGACTTTGAGAGCTGATATCTCAAAAACCGTTCACTTTAAGAAAAATGTTTTTTAGAAAACTTTATATCATTTTAAAAGACCTTTCCATTGATACCCCACACGGGTATGTACATCGAAAAAAAAAATTTCATCCCTCAGTTACATGTATGGGGGGCCCCACCCCCAATTCTTTTTTTTACTATTTAGTGTCATATTTTTGTAGCGGTTCATACAACACATATTCCCATCAAATTTCATCACTGTAGTACTTATAGTTTCCGAGTAAATCGGCTGTGACAGACGGACAGACGGACAGACGGACAGACGGACATGACGAAACTATAAGGGTTCCGTTTTTGCCATTTTGGCTACGGAACCCTAAAAAAACTACTCACTATATCTAGTTCAAACCAATTTTCGTTGTTAGTTTTCATGATTATGTACATCATATATTTTTTTTAGTTTTATAGTTCATTTATTAGAAGTTAGAGGGGGGGGAGACGACACACAATTTACCACTTTGGGAGCGTCTCTCGCGCAAAGTATTGTGTTTAGAAAAAAACCGGCCAAGTGCGAGTCTGACTCGCGCACCGAGGGTTCCGCCGGTATCTTTTGATTGCGTTAACTTTTGTTTGATTTTTTCACAGCTTAAAGGGACAGTAGACCTAGGTATTTGGTATGAATTTCAATTTAAGATACCTTTATTCGTTCGTGAGAAATAAAGTAGTAAATTTCATTTTATTAAAATATTTTTATTATTTTATTTAACTAAAAAAATGTGATTTTCGCAATTTTTCCTATATTTGCATTATATGACAATGCTTCATGCCAAATTTCAAGATTCTGAGTTTACGGGAAGTACCCTGTAAGTTTTGATTCCTTTGCGAGTGTCAAAAATTTGATGAAAATATCGATATAATCGGCTGTATCTTTTGATTGCGTTGGCTTGGAAGTTTGATTTTTTCACAGCTTCAAGGAACAGTAGACCTGAGTAATTGATATAAATTTCAGCTTCATACCTCCACGCGTTCCTGAGAAAAAGGGTCTTGACAGACGGACGGACGGACGGACAACAAAGTGATCCTATAAGGGTTCCGTTTTTTCCTTTTGAGGTACGGAACCCTAAAAATGATGTTAAAAACCTCAACATCATTTTTAAAGACCTATCCATAGATATCCCACACGTATAGGTTTGATGAAAAAAACATTTTTGAGTTTCAGTTTCAAGTATGGAGACCCCTCCAAATTTTTAATTTTTCCGATTTTTGTGTAAAAATCGTAATGCGGTTAACAAAAGTTTCGGAGAAAAGTGGTTGTGACATACGGATGGACGGACAGACGGACAGACATGACGAATCTATAAGGGTTCCATTTTTTGCCATTTGGCTACGGAACCCTAAAAATTAAATGATTAAGATGTCCCTTAGAACTATGGAAAATACTCACCCCTGAGAAGGCACATACTGCAATGAGGCCTTGAGGTCCTTCCCCTCTAGGACCATCGTGTCCCCGTCGCTGGTCTCCAGGCTGAGCTTGGTGAAGGGGAAGACGTCCTCGTTGGGCATACCCTCGGCCAGGGAGATCATATCCTTGCCTATCTTGTAGGCTATGTACGCTGAGGAAGATTTTTTTTATTCTTTATTTGGGGGCTTTTGATTGATAATACATGCCAGCCCCATCGTAACTTAATATACAACCTGTGCGGGTAAAGAATGGGATCAGAAATGGCGGCGCATCTATTCACTTCTCGCTCGCACATCCACGAGTGAGAGTATAGACGCAAATAGTGTGCGAGCGAGAAGTGAATAGATGCGACGCCATTTCTGATCACATTCTTTATCCGCACAGGTTGTACATACATGTTTGCGTCCTTATGTTATAGTTGCGCGATCGGGAAAATTCAGTGGTTTAAAAACATTTCTGCTAAATATTTTGCAGCTTGCGAATTAGGAACGGTTAAGATACTTGTGAATGCGCCCATCTCATACAAATTTATGTTACATTTTTGAATCAGAGAGTTTCTCACTTGCTCATATTTTTTACATTCTATTAGTAAATGTTGCCTCACTCTTACCGAGGTGTCGTAAAAGGCGACTAAGGTAAAGCTGCTGGCATGATCATCAGCACCCAGAGAAGGAAAACTCTGCATTTATATCTAAACCCTCGCCAACCCGTCTGCCAAGCGTGGTGAGTATGGCAATTACCCCTCATGTGGTTGAGGGAGGCCCGTGCCCCAGCAGTGGGAACTTAAATGGGCTGATGATGATGATGATGAGTAAAATTTTAACATCATTTATGTTGCCACAAACTTCACAATTAGGGGAGGAAACTTTTTTCATGAGGTAAGCGAATTTGTTAGACGGATAATGTCTCTATGTAAAACAATAATATGTCTTCTACTTAATTTACTATTTAAAAACCATTGGATGCGAGGGAGCTGACACTGTACAGTTTTAAACCAAATTCCTTTTTCTGTACTTCTTTCATCAAAATATTTCTTAAATTTATTAAATACAATTCTTCTATACCTATTTAGGTAAAACTTCGGTATAAACGGTAAAATGTCATAGTTAATACCAAAAGAACAGGCTGTTTTGGCTAGTTTGTCAGCTTCCTCGGTACCAGTTAAACCCATGTGAGATGGAGCCCATTGCAATCTTACATTTTTATTTCTATCGTTATCTAGCTTGGGGTTTGTTATAAATTAATATTTCGTGGGTGAGCCACGTTTCGACATGAATAGGCCGGTTCGACCGGAGTGATCACGGCCTCACAGAAAACCGGCGTGAAGCAGCACTGTGCTGTGTTTCGCTGCGTGAGTGAGAGAGGGAGAAAGGGAGTTTAAGAGTTGGCAGCGCACTTGTGACTACACTGGTGTTACGGGTATCCATGGGCCGCGGTAATTGCTTACCATCAGGTGATCCGTCTGCTTGTCTGCCACCTATCACATAACATAAAAAAATGCGCCAGAATCAATTCAGATTCCCATATTACGAGTAGGTATATAAGCGGCTAGTGAACCTCCCTCACTTTATTTCAAGACATTAGTTTCACATTATACCAATAGATGGCACTAGGTGTTGATTACATTGCGGTTTCGTGTTTTTGGATTACCTATAGGCGTTGCCGCTGTCTGTAGGATTACCTCTTTACAAATAGTATAGAAGACGATAGATGGTAACTGAGTGCATTTGATTGCGTCTCCCATACGGGAGGTCATAGGTTCGAATTTGATCTAAAAAATATTGTAATTTAGATGAATGTTAGTTTGCGATTTGTAATAAGGTGGTATGTTTATCTGTGTCTGGTTTAATGACAGTCAATATGTTAAATATGGAATAGTACCATTAATAGTTATTAAAAAAAAATGTTAGTATGGAAAACACAGATTCTCAGAAAATTCCCATACATATCGGTATGGGAATTTTCTGAGAATCTGTGTTTTCCATACTAACATTTTTTTTTAATAACTATTAATGCTACTATTCCATATTTAACATATTGACTGTCATTAAACCAGACACAGATAAACATACCACCTTATTACAAATCGCAAACTAAGGATAGTTCCGGAACAAAATTTCCTCCTTGCCCCTTTTAACATTACCTGCTGGAACGGGATGACATTTAGGACGGTAATAGCTTTAGGTCGCGATTTCGAATAAGGTTATAGTTTGTCGGTCACCCGAGCTTGAGTTTGAGCATCTCGAAAAGAACTTATACTATTTATTCAATACTTATAAGTAATTAACTTTTTGGTCTGTTTAAAAAAAAGTAAAGTATCAGCCTATATACTTTGTCCCACTGCAGGACAAAGGCCTCCATCATAGAAATCAAGTCATCGCTACTATGATAGGATTAGGCATAATCACCGCGCTTGCCTAATGCGGATTGGTCATCACAAACCCGAGCTATGTTTGAAAAATTCGGAACATAATTTTTACTCGACCCGGGAATCGAGATCATGCTAGGCTGACTCCAATGAAGATATTTTTTAAATTAAAACTTAACTTCCTTGTTAAAAATCTGACAATATTTTTAGCAGATAAGATAAAGTTGGATATACAACAGTTGATTTGAAAAATGTGATAATAATAATTAACTATTTTATCAACTACTTAACCATCGACAGTGATTACAATTTTAAGAATTAAGTGATTTGGGTTATCTGTTGGCATTTTTATGATTGCTATTTTTTTCACCTACTCTTGAAAAACAATAGGTACAAGAAAGTCATAATTTAATAAAATACGAATGATTGGAAAAAAATCTCCTTTTCGAGGTATCGAGCGTGCACTACCGGGTGGTAGTTATAATAAAAATATAGGGTTATAATAAAAATTATAAATTTACTTAATCAATATTCAAAATCAAAATTGTGGTGGATTGCACCACCCTCCCCTCTTTCTATCTAATGTCCTTTATCTGAAGGTTGTCTGGTAGAGATCGCTCCCAGCGATAAGACCGCCTAAATTGTACATTGTATCTCTGTATACCTAGCTTTTAAGTTTTGTATGTTGTGCAATAAAGAGTATCTATCTATCTATCTATCTACCTATTACAAATCACGATCCAAAATTATTACCGTACTAAAGCTCACGTCATCCCGCTCCAACACGCAATGTCAAAAGGGGCTGGCACGAGTTTTGTTCCGGGGCCTTAGTCCGCGATTTGTAATAAGGGGGCTAATGTTTGTGACGTGTTTCAGCACTATGATTACCCGACTACGGCGAAGAAAAAGGAGGGTTATGATTTTGACCTGTATGTATGTATGGTTGTTCATCTGTTCCCTCATAACTTCTAAACTAGTTATCATATTTGAACAAATGAGGTGTCGTCAGAAGCGTCTTGGTTGTCTTCTGGTTATAGGCAACATGACGTCACGTTAAATTGATTACAGCGCCCTCTAGGGGACTTAGGGTATGGAACTAAAAAAAATTTTTGCTTGACGGTACCGTGTAAGGTATCAAATGAAAGAGCTTTTTTAAGGGTTGTATTTAACGTTCTCTGAAAATGAATAAATTGCTAACCTAACCTAACCTTTTGCACACCAAAAAATTCTAATTGCAAATTAACATTGTAGTTTGATCTTGAAATAATTTTTAGAGGGTTGTTTTAATGAGCGGCCACTTTTGGCGTGAATCAATTTTTCGCGTACAAAAATGGACCTAACATATGTGTTTGCCTAGAGGTTATAACCCGAAATTGTTTAAAATAGATCCAGTTTAGTAGCTAAAAATTAAAATCGATTGACGTCGCTAGTGTGCCCTACTCGTCACCTTAAGAAAGCTGACCGGCAACACATCGACGCTTTCGAAATGTGGTGCTGGAGGAGGATGCTCGGAATCCATTGATCTGGGCATCGGACTAATGAATCCATACGAACTGTGCTTTAAGATTCCAGTAAGAGCTTTGAGTTCTGTGGTCACATCGCCAGAAAGAAAGATGACAACCTGGAAAAGCTATTTCTGACGGGACATGTGAACGGAATAAAGCCTAGAGGCAGAAGCCCCATGCGCTGGTCCGATCAAATCAGCTCAACCTTAAAAACTACAGTCTGTGATACGATCTACGCGGCCGAGGATAGAGTGAGCTGGTGGAAGATAGTCCGAGAAAAATCGACTCTTCGAGACCACGACCCTCAGCCCTGAGGACAAACGACGCAAGGATTTATTTTATTTTAACTTATCGCCTTAATGAATTAAATCTGCCACGACTTTTAGTAATTTACTCACTTATTTGCCTGGTAAGCCCTGGTTGTCTCCTCGAAGCCCTCTGGCTCAAAAGCCTGTTATAATCATCCTCAGTCAGGGGCTCATAGTTTCCCTGGAAGGAACCCTTATCGCTGTAGCACTTGAAGAGATCGTCAGTTTTTTGCGAGTACCGATGCTTTACAACTTTGCAGAGAGGTCGTATTTCCAAACACTTTTTTACCACTGCAGTGTTAAATTTGTTAAATTTCACTGTTACCAACATTTTGAAAAAGGAATCGAATAGCAGAAAAAAAAAACAAAAAAAAAAATCTTTGAGGTTTTCTAAAGTTTTTTTTTTTAATTGTAACAGTTTATTTAAATTATCTAAAACAACACTTTATTTATTATGTAAAACACATTTTTTTTTGTTTTTGAGTACACGCGTAGTTATTCACTTTTGCATTTTCTTTTTTTTATGATTTTTTTTTGTTTTGAAATGTGTTCAGGGACGTGTTTTTCTTTAAAGTCGCAGCGTTAATGAAATGGCGAATTAGTTTGAAGATACTGACGTCAACATTGATTAAAGTGTCAACAAACGATAAGCGGGCAATGGCAAAACATACGTGTTTTTTTTATTTATCTCTCCATTGTGTCAAATTAAATTATTTCAATGCCAATGACACAACTTGTGAAACAGTAATTACTATTTCACAAGCTGTCTCATTGGCACACTAGTTCACAAGTTGTCTCACTTTTTAAGGGTCCTTAAGTTTTTTTTTTAATTTTAATTTTTATACAATGGGAGTGGATTTGGAGAATTAATATCAGAAGTGCTCTATCTTAACTGCATGGCATAGTAATTAATATATATCAAAAATATGCAAATTTCTTTAAAAAGGATGTACTTACCTAACATTTTGTTTTCTTTTATTTTTGAAGAATTACTTCCTTATAGCTGGCCATCATAAATTTCCATTAGGTGGGATAGTGGACATTTACGTTAGCCCTTTAGCATAGACTAATTATTTCTAGCCATTAAAATAGAAAATGCGTAATAAAAATAAAAAAAAATGCAAAATAAAAAGAATTTAAAAGCACATTTTTTTTACTGTAGTAGGTAAGCGTTTCACCATATTTCACCTGGACCCCAATTCTGGGGATTTCGATATGAAAAAAACATGGCGGATATCACCCGAAAACCATACAAAAAACTATGTTTTAGTGATATATGTCGTATGAAAAGAAAAGTCACGAGCCCGAGAATTGGGCTCCTTATGGTAAGTGATAATATGGTATAAGATGTAGCACGATTACCTAGAAGATACCTATTCACTCGCGCTTTGAAAACATCCAAATTGTAGCCTCTAGGGAACACCTCCTCAGGCAGCTGATTCCACTGTTTCGCTGTACGAATAAGGAAACATAATTTTTCTTGTCCTATACAACTTTCTTAGAGCTTTAAAACCGACCTACTTTTTAACCTTTTTTTTTCCTTAACATTTTGTTTTCTTTTATTTTTGAAGAATTACTTCCTTATAGCTGTGTGCAATAGGCATCTTAAGCGACATCGAAGACATCCCTATACGAGGGCTATTGCACCCAACTGTGACCTCCACAGTTGGGTGCAATAGCCAGGAATCGAACCCGGGTATCTACCCGGATTCGATTCCTGGTCGGGTCTATTTAGGAAACGAACTTTCCCAAATTATCTCCTGTGTGAGTGTGCTGGGAGATGCATTCGTAGCACAGAAAATGACATAGTAGTGTGTCCTAGATGATCTTGCATTTATTTATTTTTTATCAGGGTCAATTCTATTCATTCGAGTGGAGGCCACGTACAGCAAGTCGTAGCCGTGGCAGGACCCCCACAAGGTGGACCGACGATCTGGTGAAGGTCGCGGGAATCCATTGGATGCGGGCGGCACAGGACCGATCTGTGTGGAGAACATTGGGGGAGGACTATGTCCAGCAGTGGACATCTATTGGCTGAAATGATTATGTTGATGATGATTCAATTCGGTTCCAGGGTTTTCTATCGAAGGGAAGGAAGGGATCTCAGATTTTTTTATGGTATAGGCGACAAACGAGCAAGCGGGTCACCTGATGGTAAGCAATCAACTCCGCCCTAAAACATCTGCGAAATCAGAGAGATCGCTAATGCGTTGTCCGGCACCTAAGCTGTGCTCTTGAATTTACCTTCTCATAACCTGGAGCTTCTTCGAGGGGTAGAACCTTCACTTCCAGTTGGAGTCCCGGCTATGCTTGTACCTGGGAACAATCTACAAAGTAGTTCATAATTAGAAACATGAAATAAATTTGAAATATCAAGTTCACATTATGTAATGTAAATAATTGATTAATTACGTGTTGTCTATTGTATACTTATCAACGCTGTGTTTGCCTGTAATTGGCATACATACTGACATCTAATTTACTATAAAAAGCTGTTATGATTATTTTTGTATGATGTGCTGTTGGTGAACCTAAATAAATAAATAAATATCATAAAATAAATAAATAGATAAACATAAAAAACAACTCAAACTAAACCTCGTTCTCCCTTCTCGTCTTAACGTCTCACAGTTGGGTCCAAGTTTTTTTATATGATAGGTGACAGACGAGCAGACGGATCACGGTAAGCGATGGTAAGTTTTTTCCATCTTACCCCCTACATTAGTTGCGCAGTGGTGTGAGCGCCGGTTGAGGCGCAAATGTTTGTTGATAAAACATTTTGCTGAATGCTAATGAAAACTGATGATAGAATTAAAAATTTAAAAACCCCGACAAAAAATTAAAAAGTCTAAGAATAAATTAAAACTGCTGTTGACTGTCCTACGTATGAACATTTTTGGTTAAATATTGTCGCGTGGGGGGGCCCGCTCTACATATTACATATTAGCATAACGATTTGTTAAAGCACATATTTCATAAGTAGGTAAGGAACGGTCCCCCGACGCGATAATATTTGAGGTGACGGGTAGGGCACACTAGCGACGCCAATCGATTTTAATATTTAGCTACTAAACCGAACCTATTTTAAACAATTTCAGGGTTACAACCTCTCGGCAAACACTTATACTATTTATCAAATAACCATGCACAAATGTTGGGTCCGTTTTTGTAAGTGAAAAATTGATTCACGCCAAAAGCGGCCACTTTTGTCGGTAATCCAAAATTCGAGTGCAAAAGCAGACCAAATAGTTAATTATAAGTATTAAATAAATAGTATAGGTGTTTGCCTCTGCAAACACCTTATAGAGGTTGTAGCGTCGAAATTGTTTAAAATTGATCCGGTTTAGTAG
This sequence comes from Marasmia exigua, assembly GCA_019059595.1. NCBI lineage: Eukaryota > Metazoa > Arthropoda > Insecta > Lepidoptera > Crambidae > Marasmia > Marasmia exigua. The sequence continues at coordinate 9,325,461 of CM032485.1, forward strand.
CTAAAATTAAAATCAATTGGCGTCGCTAGTGTGCCCTACCCGTATCTTAAGCAAAAATAGTACAAGGGAAAACCTTAATTTTAGACTAGGACAGTGTACCTATGTGACAATGTCACAATTTTTTTTATTGTCTAACTAACCTCATAACTCGCTTGTATTCGTCCATCATCTCATCGACTGGGTGCATAGGACTGGGCTCGTGGGTCCTCAGAGCCAGGTACGGCGCACCAGCGCTCACAGCGCTTAGCATCTGAAAAGATAATTTTTATATCTTTAAGGCAAGAGTGAACAGACATCTTTTTTTACATTATGGCAGACAAGCGAGCAGACGGCTCACCTGATAAGTAAGTGAATTACCGCCGCCCATGGACATCTGCGACACACCGGGCATCACAGATGCGTTGCCATCTCTTAAGGGAGGAACCAATAAGCTCTTCTCTTGAAGATCACCAGGTCGTATCTGTTCGGAAACACCATCGTTGGTAGCTGATTCCATAGCTTTACTACGCGCGGTAGGAAGTGGCGTGAGAAGCGCACTGTGTTGGAGTAAAATCCATCAATTAATAGTAAAATCAATCCGTCTGCTCGTTTATCTGCTATAATGTAAAAAAAAAGGCTGGGTAATCTTAGACCTCATAGACCTCATAGACCTCATAGACCTCAGGTATCTTAGACCTCATAGTCGCTGATAGATCGACAGTTGTTCATCCATCAGGTTTGTTAAGATTGCGAGATTCCGCAGGATTCAGGCGGCATGCAGTTCCATTCGGTGGATTGTGGACATTTACGTTAGCCCTTTAGCATAGACTAATTATTTCTAGCCATTAGAATGGTAAATGCGTGATAGTAAAAAAAAATGCAAAATAAAAAATAATTAAAGTACATTTTTAGTAGGTACATCAATTTTCTTGTCCCATACAACGTTCTTAAAACTTTAAAACCGACTTACTTTTTTAACCTTTTGAGCTAATTTAATCCTTGATTATTTTTACGATTGCAATAAAATGCTTAACTTAAAAAATGATGAAACCGTGAAGTGAGGTGTTTATATGAAAAAATATAAGCTCTCTGTGTCATTGTGGTCAACTGAGTGAAACATCTTAATTGTCGCGATTTATACGATATCGCTACGTATTCTATTGACCTAATATTTGTCCGTAGGAGAGCCACGTTTCGGTAGGAAAGTTCCAGCTAAACCCCTGTCTAGCCTACGATACCACGGCCTTACAGAAAACAAGGGCTTCGGCAATCGCTTACCATCAAGTGATCCGTCTGCTCGTCTGCCACCGATCACATAAAAACAATACTCATAAGAAACTTAAGATGCTTTAAAAGTTGCCCTTGTTTCAATGATGCGATCTGAGTCGCATGATCATGAACACGTGTAGGTACCTGCTTCGCAGAATCCGATAGTGAAAGTAAAAAAGGTCTATGTTTATTACTAAGGGAGTCAAGAGCGATCTCGTCTTATGAAAGTAGTTCCGGATAACTAACGGCTATTTAACAAAATCCTCGATCTTCTTTTTCAACAGCGTGTAGTTCCCGGTTGCGTCCAAAGCTGTCGCTTTGGAGCCCGGAGTACGCTTAGACCATGATTCAGGATTTGCGGAGTCTGGTAATTACAATGAAGCGACGGCCGTCTGACCTTTGCAACCCTTTAACAGGAAAATCAGTCCAACTGAATCATTCATGATCACATGATTCAGAAACTATTCGAAACGTGCAGGTTTCCTCACGATGTTTTACCATCTCCGCCGAGCTAATGGTAGAAATACGCATATAGATTATGTTAAAATATCCGCGTTATCATTGCGTATATACTTCATGTGACCTATTTTTCAACGCGGCCAGAGTGTGCTTCGGGGAGTAAAATAAATAATATTTTTATCTAGAGGTCAACTTAAAAGTAGACAGATTTGGTGCAATAATAAAATATAGGTGTGCTATTACTTCAAGTTTTGTAATTGTCCTACTCAAGTAAGAACAAAAAAGTAAAAAATAATGATTCCTAAAAAAATACTAAACGTTGATTTTCAATTTCTACACACAACAAAGTGAGACGAGTCGAAGAATGAAACAGAATCTGCAAAATGACGATTTATCAATTACGTACTTACTCGTTAAATCCATACTAACAATTATAAATGTGGAAATGTGGTGTGTCTGTTTGCCAGTTTGTCCGTCTTTCACGGTAAAACGGAGCTATGGATTGACTTGATATTTTAAAGGGGAGATAGTTGAAGGGATGCAGAATTGCAGAGTAACATAGGCTAACGTGTGGAAAACCGAATCCCACGCGAGCGAAGCCGCGGGCGACCGCCGGTGAGTAGATAAAAGTTGTACATACGAATTGCATCAGTTCAATGAAGCTTCACATTTTAGTTACAATTCCCAAATAAGTTATAAAATTACCATTGTTTAAACCAATGGTAATTTTTGGTTTGACAAAGGAACCCTAAACCCAATACGAAGTTTAGGGAAAGTTTTTTCTTATTTTTTGTGACACGATTTGTGCACATTTGCGCTGAACGTGGTCTGACGCAGTGGCTTGGTGACGCGGGTTTTTTTCTGGCAGCTTGGCTTGGCGTCCATGCAACGCTATAAATTGTACTTCCAAGGGACGAGCAGGCACATTATGCTACTTTGGCTCTTCCCTGACGGTCGAATCACACGCGACACTGTTCTTTGATTTTGTCTATGACAAAAAAGACGAGTTCAGTGTCTGTGTGATTTTTGATCCTTTTAAGATTCATTGTGGTTTATGTCAGATATCGCTTCGTAAACAGAGGCACTCGGGTTTTATACAGTTTTGTATTGGGCTTTAAATTAGAATTGGGATACCGCGAGTCACTATTTGGTCGTAGAAATACGTAGTCTTTCTGGGGTAGAAGCATCGTAGAATGTGAATAGCTAAAAAGTACCGCTTCGTCAATAGAGGTTTAGACAATTCGAAGTGGATCCTGATTTTTTTTTTGTTGTCCTGCGAGTAAAGGTATGTGTGATTCTTCTATCAGGGCGAATCCCTTTTCTGATTTTACACTTTCCATTTTGAAACTATCCCTAGGCCTTTTTCACCAGCTAGGGCGTAGGTCATTTTTCAATTTGCGCTTTCTTATTGTATAACCTATAAGTCGCCTCTATTTTAAGATAACCTCAGGCTTTCGTGGTAGAATCTCAGGGATTCCACCACTGGGAACAGAACACATGGCACATATACTAACAATTTCACTTCTAATTACAACCACCTTGACTTCATCTCTAGAATCAGTTTTATTCACGTTACACAGCTATTATCTATCGTTAACACAATTTAACACTGGCAACTAATTCCAAAGGAATTGGGCAAGATTTAACACAAATTTAACGCGCTGTTATGAAACTGTCACAAAATACTATCACTTCACTGTTAGGTAGGTAGGTTCTATTCTTTCGTCACGTCTTTCGTATCGGGGAACAAATGTGAGTTGTGTTTTGATCTAGGTCTAAACCGATTCTAGAGAAGCAAAGGGTCATTGTTATTAGTCGTGAAAATGTAGTGTTCTTGGTTTTCTGTTACCAATCTCAGGGATTCTACCCCGAAAACTTGAGGTGTATGTGAAATGGCAAAACTACGTACCTACGTCTGAAAACCTACCAAAAAACCGGGCCTATTAATAACAGAATTAGAAAGATTTATCACTATGGAAAGTGAAGGATTGGAAAAGAGTCTACCCCAATAGAGGAATTCCACAGTCTTTCCGGGAAATCTAGAGCCCTATTCTAGATCTACTTCTAGTTCAAAAGCTCTGTGCAATTCGTATCGGTGATACTTTTTAGCTATTCCGATTGTACCGCTGATCTTTCTTGATCCGAAGGGCTACGTACGACTTCGACTACGACCATAATATAGTCACTTGCGGTATCACGAAACTAGCTTGAGGTCCATTGCAAAATTGTATAAGGATGTGCCTGTAAACTTAGTTTATGAACTGATATCACAGTCTCCTACATCGCGGTAAGTTTGTGTTCTTGCCTGATTCATTTGGAATTAGTTGTCATTGTTAAGACCTTGTAGTGAGATAATAGCTGTGTACGTGGATCTAGACCGGTTCTAGAGAAGCAGAGGCAATGGGTCGTGGTTATTGGTAGTGATTTGTCATAGCCATGGTTTTGATCTAACAATAACAACGCAGTGGTGGGGCTATTATCATCATCATCATCAGCCCATTTAAGTCCCCACTGCTGGGGCACGGGCCTCCCTCAGTCACATGAGGGGTAATTGCCATACTCACCACGCTTGGCAGACGGGTTGGCGAGGGTTTAGGTATAAATGCAGAGTTTTCCTTCTCTGGGTGCTGATGATTATGCCAGCAGCTTTACCTTAGTCGCCTTTTACGACACCTCGGTAAGAGTGAGGGTGGCCTATTCTCCTCTGCCGGGGACCACACGAGGCTATTATCAAAAACTTTCAAATGTTTGAAGGATATTTTTTTTTTGATAGGTGGCAAGGGCGATGGTACTTTTTTAACTTTTACGGTGGTAACCCATGGACACCACTTTTTTATTCAATAGGTAGCTGACAACGCAGAGGGATCACCTACCTGATGATGGTAATTTTGTAACGAAGCCGTTTCCCTCAGGTCGTCATGGATGGTAGGACCTCCATAATGACTAGAAATGTACTTTACTGTAGCTAATGTCACCGTCCATAGACACCTGTAGGTATTGTAAAACTGAAATGTTGGCGACGGCCAGAACCATTCTTATTGACAGTGTCTATGTTTTATACTTGTATATTGTCTAATCATAAACAGTTGCAGTTCGAATAAAGGTAGGTATGTGGTGTAAATAAGTGTAAAAGTGAGTTTTACGTCGATAAAATGGCGTGCTTTAGGGACAGTAAGCTAAGCTCTAAGAGTTATTAACATTGAAGGCTACAGAAGGCTTCAGCTGTTTTCTAAAACTGTGGAATCACTCCAAAATTTCAAAAAATGTCTTTACAGAATGGCGTCACTCCGCATTTTTAGTTTTCGATTGGTACTTTACAGGTGGTAAACTACATATTGGTGTCGAAGATAACATTCTTAATCATTTTACGCCACAATTTTAGGAAAAAACAGACCGTCTATAAATTAAGCAAGTCTATCTGATGGAAAGGATCAGTAAAAACACCATGTTTGAACAGAAAACTGGTCCTGCGAAACGTCAAGGGTCGTGGGTTCGATTCCCACATGGTACGGAGTGGTTTGAGCACCGGTTGAGAAGAGGGTCGCGGCTTCAATTCCTGCACTAACAAATGTTTCTTTTGGTAGGTACAGTCAGCATCAAAAGTAGCTTAACACTTTACTAGATACCATTTCAAAGTAACTGTTCTGCATATTAAAGGCAGTTCCCAAGGGGTTCGTAAAAATGTTACTTCGACATGGTACTAAAGTGTTAGCTACTTTTGATGCTGACCGTACCTTCGTTGTTCCTGGTTTTTCTAGTACAAGGGAAAATCTTAGTTTGGGCACAGATTATATATACCAGGAAAATGTTTCTCAATTTATTAATTTGTTTGGGTGTACATAATATTACATAATTTACCTACCTATATTTGTCAGAATCGGTCAATGTATAAGATGTTGTATGAATGATTAGTAGGTAATTATTATAACAAACCTCATTTCTATCGGCTTTCATGGCGGCTAGCTTCCGGTTCAAGTCCTGTTTCAGCCCCTGCATCAACACGAAGTCTTTCTCCAGTATTCCTTCTAAACCTGCAATTATTATTGACGTTTGGAGAAACTACGCATGCTGATGTGACTGCGCACATCGGTAAGCCCCTTTTGGAGACAAAATCAGAACAATCAATCACAACATTTATGTAGATTCCATTCCAACTACCATTTATGTAGATTACAATCCAACTGCCATTTATTTAAATTCCATTCCAAGTACCATTTATGAACATTCCATTCCAACTATCATTTATGAAGATTCCATTCCAACTACCATTTATGTGCTGCCTGAAGTACCATGCTTGAAGCACAGGTTCATCCTAGTTCAGGCAAAGAATAACCTAGGTCTAGTATTTTATTAAGTTTTTATGTAATCTTATGTAGAAATAAGGGCAGATAGCCCTTATTTTTACTGAATAAACAATTTATTAACATTATTATGTAGTTTCCATTCCAACTACCATTTAAGTAGATTCGATGACACCGAATCACTTGACGGTAAACGGTGCACTGCTGACCCTTTAAAGAGGTACGTTCCTTTAATGAAGCTTTATAGGCTAGGTTAGGTCAAGAAGTGTACCTACACGCGCATATGTGTGCATAGTGTGTATGCACGCGATGTAGGCAGCCGCTATTCTGTATCTATTGATTTTAGAATTTGGTAAAGAAGGCAAAAAACTTCATGAGATACGCACAGTTAATCAGAAAAAGCTGCGTAAGTACCGGAGGCCCAATTCGAGGGAAGGGGGAATTAAAAGTTGGCAGCGCACTTGTGACTCGTGTCGCGGGTGTCCATGGACGGCGGCAATCGCTGACCATCAGATCTGATCCGTCTGCTCGGCTGCCAACTATCACATAAAAAAAAACAGGAAAAGTCATATTATTTCTTACCAGCGTTTTTGAGCAGCGTCTCCAAGTCATGTGTGGGATATTCTGCGGCTGCAGACGGCAGTAGCAGCCGGGGGGAGGGGGTTGGTGACCGCGGTGATGGGCGGCGGGAGACTGAAGGAGCTGGCGAATAACAAATCACGAAGTTTTAAAGCCATTTTTATAACCAAAAATATCTCCGCTCTGGTCTTCTCCATGGGCGTGACTAGTGGGCTGGGCTTTTTTTAGAAGACGTGTGTTTTTCTAGCAGACCTGTCGTAGCAAATGATACGATGTGTCGCTCTAGACCCTTCCGTAGCAAATAAAGGGGATTCCTTCGTAGCACAAGATTAGCCGTAGCCACAGATTTAATGCCGTAGCAAATGATAGGCCACTGCACCGCGATCTCTTCATTTTTTATGTGATAGGTGACAGCCTTTGGGTGAGTTTAATGGTTGGCAGCGCACTTTTGACTCCACTGGTGTCTCGGGTGTACATTGGTGGCGGCAATCGCTTACCGTCAGGTGATCCATTTGCTCGTCTGCAACTATCACATAAAAAAATGTCTACACCCAGCCTTTGCAGGCCGTAACTCCATCTATCCGGTGGCCGCCAGAAAGTGGAGCTGGAGGAAGTCAATCTGCTACCTGATAGCATTTCCTCAGGCAGTTCCCAGGTGGAAGGTCTCCTCGCCCTCAGGGTGTCCCCGGGAGGAGGCACGATGCTTCCCAGCTCCTGATCCTTCAAGAGGATGACGCATGAGTAGTCACAGCAGGTCAGGAGGATTTCCGAACGGTTGAAGCGGACGTATTCACTGAAAGGCATGAGGTCTCTTTAGATTATGTTATCATGTTGGTACGTAACTTACTTTGGTCTTTTTGAGAATACATTCCATATTATTACCAGTCTACAATGTATTCTCTCAGCGCCTGACTTCTGGTTGTGTTCTATGTTGCTTAGGTACACTGGATACGTTTATATCGGTCCATGTTGTGTCAGGATCAAAACTTGGGAAATCTAACATAATTACAATGAAGCGACTGTCATCAGATCTACGTGACCCATGATCTTTAAAGTATCGACCTGGTCTATCAAGCGATATCTAGGGTGCCCCAGTGGGTGCTTGCCGAATGATTGACCCAGGTACGCTCTCCTCACAGCTGCATTCTCTCAACGTAGCCGAGCCAGCTTAGTCTGACTTTATCTGGTTAGGTTCAGCCACGAGCTCTCGAGAAAGATCTCGGTCACCTACAAAGGCCGGATTGGCGACGTGTGGCAGAGAACAGAACAGAATATCGAATTCTACGTACTCTGACGTATCGGAGGCAAAGATCCACTTCGGGTCGCTGAATCAGCGTAATAAGTAAGTAAACAAGTGGCGTATTTTTACGATTAGCTAACCCGTGAAAGAAAACATTGTGAGGAAATCTGCACGATGAGATAGTTGCTCAAATTGTGGATCAACAGTTGCGGGAAATTATTGAGATGGTACCTAATGATTCTGAATGTGTAACCATGATCCATTTGGTCTGGTACCCCTCCTCCCTCTCAAAGGGTTGCGATATGGTCGAATGGCCCTGGCTAGGAGAGTATACGAATACTGGCAAGGTTTTCCCGGCCTGTTGTAAGAGGCAACTAAACGGGCCTTCGTAGCAAGTGAGCGTACCCACTTCTGGGGAGAGGCTTGCTCAGCATACGACTCCGCGGGGGACAACATTACCGGGTGTCCTGGTAGGTCGTACAGCTTTATAGGGCTGTATTGCGCCAGGAATGAGTGAAGCGGTGCGCCCGATTAGCGGTACGGTCTTATCCCGGCTGTAGGGTTTCCGACCGCGATTGCGTGGAAATGGACAGGATTTTGTGAGTCCCACACACCATCTTGTTTCCTACATGTAGCAAGGTGACGACCATGACGGTCTCCACTAGGAGACCGTCATGGTCGTCACAAAAAAAGGTCGAATGGTAGTTGCTACCGGACTTCCCCTATCCTGGACCATGGTCCAAGCCAAGCGCAAACTGGGCTCCGAAGTGACAGCTCTAGAATACACACTGAGGTGAGTGAGTGAATGATTTGACTTACGGTTCTTCTTCTAGGCTCCTATTTTGCCAGTCGTCTTTTGGTTCTGACTGCAGAATCAGCCCCCCAGTAGACCCCTGGTACACACTGGAGCCCCGGCGGGAGAGCGGGGCTTCCAAGGGTGGAATCGAGGGCAGGTCATCGTCGGAATATGGCTTGCGAGTTGGACCTAAAGTAATAATTATAATAAATACAGAAGACAGAAGAAAGTGGAGAGAAATAGGAGAGGCATATGCTATGCAGTAAGCAAATATCTACATGCTACCGTGGACTAATTATATATATATATATATATATATAGAGAAGGAATCGAAGCAGTGCACCAGACAATTTATACGGCTCATTTTTTCTCAACCCTAGCACAGTCTAGTAATGTTCCTTACCTGAAGGTTGTCTGGTAAAGATTCCTTCCAGCAATAAGACCGTCTGAATTGCACACTAAATATCTGTTCTTTTTTATGTACTATAGGCCAACGCTTGATCACAATCTAACCTGACGGAAAGTGTCGATGAGGTCTAGGATGTAACGCGTTCGCCTACAAGATGCCTGTTTCATCATCATCATTTCAGCCAATAGACGTCCACTGCTGGACATAGGCCTCCCCAATGTTCTCCACACACGGTCCTGTGCCGCCCGCATCCAATGGATTCCCGCGATCTTCACCAGATCGTCGGTCCACCTTGTGGGGGGCCTGCCACGGCTACGACTTCCTGTACGTGGCCTCTATTCGAGGACCTTTCCGCCCCAACGGCCATCTGTTCTCCTCGCTATGTGCCCTGCCCATTGCCACTTGAGGCATGCAATCCTTTGGGCTATGTCTTTGACCTTAGTTGTACCTGCGAATCTCATCATTTCTGATCCGATCACGCAGGGAGACTCCGAGCATAGCCCTCTCGATTGCTCTCTGGGTGACTTTGAGCCTCCTTAATCGGCACATTGTAAGCGGCCACTTTCGGTTCCGTATGTCATCACTGGCAACACACACGCATTGAAGACTTTCGTCTTGAGACACTGCGGTAGATCTGCCGAAAATATGCTGCGAAGCTTCCCGAACGCTGCCCAGCCGAGTTGGATTCGTAGATCGACCTCTTTTTGCCTGTCTCATCATCATCAGCCCATTTAAGTCCCCACTGCTGGGGCACGGGCCTCCGTCAATCACATGAGGGATAATTGCCATACTCACCACGCTTGGCAGACGGGTTGGCGAGGGTTTTTATATAAATGCAGAGTTTTCCTTCTCTGGGTGCTGATGATCATGCCAGCAGCTTTACCTTAGTCGCCTTTTACGACACCTCGGTAAGAGTGAGGGTGGCCTATTCTACTCTGCCGGGACCACACGGTCACTATTCTACTCTGCCTGTTAACTCTTGCCTTAAAGATGTTAAGATTATCTTTTCTCTGTCGGTACGCTCTTGCCAGGCGTTGAGCCGTCCTGGTCGGTGTTCAGATTGTAGTGGTCCGGAAAAACAGACCTTGGCAAGGAGTTCCATTCCTTAGCAGTGAACCTAACTTTTAAGTTTTGTTTATTGGGCATTGAAACTTTGGACGTAGGAATCTAGAAGACACGATGATATGACGAGTATTACCTGGATGTATACAGTAGGCACCAAACTCCACTTTCTTCCCAAGAACTCCCAAAAACGGGAACTTAAGCTTGATGCTCTGCAGCAGGCATTCTTCATACATATCCCAAATGTGAACGGTCTGGAATACAAATGATATGAAGTTATGGACATAAAGAAATTAAGCGATGTTTTTTTATGTGATAGGTCAGACAAGCAGACGGATCGCCTGATAGTAAACAATTGCCGCCGCCATATACACCCGCGATACCAATGGAGTCACAAGTGCGCTGCCAACATTAGTACAGTAGTAGTTAGCTACGTCTCGGGACCCTGGGCCGGGTCAAAAATTTGTACCTAAGTTTTCGGTACGAAATTCTCAGAGTCAGCCCGGAGTCTGAAAGTTGGCGGTCTTGTACCCCCGTGCCTCGGAAAGCACGTTAAGCCGTTGGTCCTGCGCCCGATCCCTCTCCGGTCGCGTCATACGGTGTCCCTTTGGATTATGAGGGAAAGGGAATAGAGAGTGCACTTGTGTTTGTGCACTATAATATCATCAGCGCTGACCTATGTCAGCATTAGCTGAGCCACTGCCTTTTGTTTTGAGAAAATTCAAAATTCTAACTAAAAAGAACTAAGTATGTAAGGTGGATAAGGTCTAGTTTATATAAATAAATTATGAGTGTTACGGAAATACCTATGTACCTGTTTTGTTGTATGAGAAAGCAATAAACGTATTCTTTTTTTAATTTAAATCAAAATTAAATTATAGTATTGTGACTTTTTGCTTATTAAAGGAGTAATACATCTTATTGTGCTTTGAGGTCCTTGGCGACTTCGTCCCTCCAGCGGTATCTCGGACGACCCACTGGACGTCGCCCCATTGGTCGTCCCAGATAGGCTCTTTTGGCTGCACGATCCTCTCCCACCCTCTCCACGTGTCCGAGCCAGCGCAGTCGGGATGATGTTATAAAATAAATAAATAAAATATTTATTTCAAATAACTTATGTCTAATACAACTTTTGATCAATGAATCTTATATAATAGTACACATATTTAACATTTTGCCTGAACTAGGATGACCTGTGTTTCTGGCTAAAAATAGGTCTTAGAAACTTTAATCGTATAAGTAAGCAATAAATTACAACTTAAACTTAATTTTACTCTACGCTAACAATTAAAATTAGGTGATAGTTGATATTTTATAGCAATCTTATGCGATTTATTCTTAAGTAAATAACACACTTAAAAATTTCATCTCGTGTTCAGGCGGGACTCGAACCCACACCTTCCACAATCCGGGTGAATGTACTACCAATTATACCACTGAACGCGTTACTCAGTCGACGAAATTTGTAAGTGCTTGATTCGACATGAGCTGTCGATAGTCTCATCAATATTGTAGGTATATTTACAATATCCAGTGGAAATATTATTACAAATATTTGACCACCAGTTAAGATGAGACTGCTAAATCAATAGTTGATATTTTATAGCAATCTTATGCTTATCTTATTTACTTAGGTGATAGTTATTTAGGGACAATGAGTAATTACTCTATATTATCGTAGGACAACTTCAGGAGCACCTCCTGAAGGTGTTTTTAGCGCAGTTATAGGGCAGTGGATATATGTTATTTCCCCAACGTGCACGATTGGGCGGCATTGGCACAGGACCGCTAAAAATGGCGAACTTTGATGTCGGAGGCCAAGACCCACTTTGGATCGCTGAGCCAGCGTAGTAAGTACTTATTGTGACTAGAAAAAAAAAAGGCAATTTCCTACTTTAACATCATCATCATCATCATCGTCATCCTATTGCAGTCCACTGCTGGACGTAAGCCTCTCCAATTGTTCGCCACTGTGACTCTATCCATGGGTTCTCGCATCCAGCTCTTGCCAGCCATCCTGCACAGATCGTCCCCCCACCTAGCCAGAGGGCGCCCTACATTACGTTTACCAGAACCATTTACCCCATCGGTTGTCGGTTCTGCGGCTAATATGGCCAGCCCACTGCCACTGCCTACTTTAACCCCTATTATTAAAAGACTGTCGGTATTTACGAGTAAGATAAAATATCAACGACATTGATCCCTGTTTACATTAACCACACATATTTTTCATTCGCAAAAATGCTTTATCTACATTGTTGTTATTAACCGAGTACAACTGGACAGTGATAAGATACATCACCTCTTGTAAACCGCCACTGATCAAGGTTACGTTCCGATGAGTTGTCACTTGAATTTTATTTCAATAGACATAAGGATGATAAACCTTTAACCTAGTTGCTTTCTTTAGATTTTTATTACTACAGACCTTAAGATCATTTTTCTGTAACCCTAATAAGCAGTAATTCTACCCAAACACACCGAAACCTGCACAACACCATTTAAAGACCAACCTCCCTATTACAAACTACAACCTTTGCGGTTAAAGAATGGGATCAGAAATGGCGGCGCATCTATTCACTTCTCGCTCGCACACTATTTGCGTCTATACTCGCACTCGTGGGTGTGCGAGCGAGAAGTGAATAGATGCGCTGCCATTTCTGATCCCATTCTTTATCCGCACATGTAGTAAGGATAGTCCCGGATTAAAACTCGTGCCAGTCCTTTTTAAGGTGACGGGTAGGGCACACTAGCGACGCCAATTTAGCTACTAAACCGGATCTATTTTAAACACTTTCGAGGTTACAACCTTTCGGCAAACACTTATACTTTTTTGACGACCCGTTTGGAACAGTGGCAGTGAACGCTGCCTTTGGTCCAAGGATTGCGGGTTCGATCCCCGCACAGTAAAACATTTGTGTGCATGAGCATGTCTGTTTGTATTGGTCTGGGTGTTCCCTATGTATTATAAGTATGTATTTACAAAAGAATAGTATTATACGTTTATATTTGTAATCCCACTGTTGATTCTGATATCCGAAACACAGGTGCTTGAGCGACCTATCTCGGAGTCAGATCAATGTATGTGATGTTGTGAAATATTTATTTATTATTTATTTATTTACTATTTATTAAATAACCATGCACAAATGTTGGGTTCGTGCACAACCGTGAAAAAATCAATTTTTCGCGTACAAAAAAGGATTCAACATTTTGTATGGTTATTTAATAAATAGTATAAGTGTTTGCCGAGAGGTTGTATCGTCGAAATTGTTTAAAATTTATCAGGTTTAGTAGCTGAAAATTAAAATCGATTGGCGTCGCTAGTGTGCCCTAACCGTCACCTTAACATTGCGTGTCGGAACGGGCTGACATGAGCGTTAGTACGGTAATAACTTTAGATTGCGATTTGTAATAAGGTGGCAAAACTCGTAGTCGGAGTCTCTAAGCAAACATTTATATTATTTATTTAATAATTGTGCACTACTTTTTGATCTGCTTTTGCACTCGAAATTTGTATTAACGCTATAAGTGGCCGTTTTTGGCGGTAATTCAAATTTCGAGTACAAAAGCAGACCCAAAAGTTAAGTATAAGTATTATACAAATAGTAGAAGAGTTTTCCAAGAGGCTGCAGCTTCGAAATTATTAAAAAGATATTTGGTTTAGTTGCTAACAATTTAAGTCAATTGGCGTCGCTTGTATGCCATACCCGTCACTTTAAAGGGATGTAAATGTTCACAGATACACCCTGTATGTTGATTCTGGGAGCAAGGTCAGCTTATATTTAACAAGTAAATTCAATTATTTTATATTTTCAGTTTAAAACTTGATGATTACTGTCAAGATAAATAAACCCAATTAATGAGTAGGTAGGTAGGTATGCAATTTATTTTTGTTAGATAAAGATTATAATTATGTCATAAATATCAAACTTAATTGCGTATACATAGTTTTTAGTTTAAACATAGGGAGCGGGATGTACAGTATCAGCGTCAGATCAAGTTACCCCCCTGCAGTGACAAAATAGCACTTGTGCGCCAAACATAAGGACGGTCCAAAAGTCAACAAGGGTAACTCGATGTGACGCCATGTACCTATGCAGTCGAGGCAATTTGACTGTGTTTCTCCCTGCCAAGGAAACAATGGTGTCGTTTGAACAGAATCCGCACTGGGACGCCAGGTGCAATTACCTAAAGCACAAATGGGGATGGACAGACAGCCCACTGTTGAAGATCAGACCTAAGACCACATCGTAAAGGGATGTCCTAAAAGACGCTACAATGGCGACCCTGGAGACGTCTATAATCTGACACCTGAAGCTGTGGCTTAGCTGTGTGGACTGGATGTAAACTTGTAGACAATAGTTATAATAGGCTTGTGTCCTATTTTTTTCTCATGTTGGTAATATAAGAACCCCTCAAAAGTGAAAACATCCGTGAAAGAATGGATTTGTTAGCTTGGAAACTCTTCAAGATAGGACAATTTGAAAATCACTTAAAATTGACTTGCCCAAAACGCTCCATACAAACAGCGACGTGAGGCGTGACGTCAGCCCTCACTAGTTTGTGCGAATAGCGAGATAGCTTTGTTCGATAGCTGTATGAAATAGTGCGTTTGTTAAAATGGTTTCTTAACAAAAGTTGCTATATATTGAATAAGATATCAATTGCTATATAAATATTTCTTAAATTTTAGACGTAAAACTTACTTCCCTATCTTTGCCTTTGACGGTTCATAACAAAAATAATACATAAGGTTTCAAGCTGAAATTTTGTACATAGCTCCTTTTGACCGTTATTTCTCAATGCTATTTAAAAAATCTGCCAATCTCTGAGCTAGTACACAAGCCTATTGTAATGAATAATGATATGTCTTATTATGTAACACGTCATACGATTAAATAAAGAATAGTTATTTACGAGATTTCTACCATGTACCTTATTTTTGAGTTTCCGATATTCTAATGTTAGTGACCTTTAAAGTTTAAAACAATATATAAATAAAGAATGACTGTATCTGTGCTGAATTTCACTGCATAAGTGAGGGTACAAGCCGAATCAGGGGGAAAGGGAGGTTTAAAGGTTGGCATTGCACAGACACACACACACGCACACACACACACACACACACACACACACACACACACACACACAGACAGATAAAATATTAATAGCATAATATTACTTTTAAGTCTAGTAATTGTAATTCATGCATGTTTGTTTTAGTTAAATGTAACCTCGACAACCACTGTTTGGAGAGGGCGTTCTCACTGCGCTTCAGTTTAAAACTTTTGCAGCTGAGAACACCACAAATGTTAAGTGACCATAAAGTTTTTGATAAATAAAGAATTTTGTATTTGTATTTTGTATTGCACTTGTGACTCCACTGGTGTTGCGAGTATCCATAGGCAGCGGCGATCGCTTGCCATCAGGTGATCCGTCTGCTCGTCGATCACATATAATAATATCCAAACAATTACGGCTACGGCGGCCAACCTCAACGATCACCCACGTACGCAGGATATATTGTGCTCAAATGTGTGCGCAAACACAAGAGCACTCTCTATACCCTTACCCTCATATGCCAATGAGACACAATCAGAGTGGGATTGGGCGCAGGACCAACGGTATAACGTGCTTTCCGAGGTACGGGGGTAAAAAGCCGCCAACTTCCAGACTCCGGGCTGACACTAAGAATTTCCTAACGAAATCTTACCTAGGTACAAATTTTTGGCCCGACTGTTGCGCAGCCGTCGCTTTTAAGTGCGTCCCACTAACCACTGCGCCACCGAGGCAGTCACATAAAAAATATCATTAATCTACATGCGTGACGAGGTGGATGAGGTAGTTAAGCTGGGTGGCGGCAATACCCAACACTATCTACTTAGAAGCGACCACAGCTACATCCAGCACAGCAGTGAGAATAAAGCACTTTCGTTTCGAGTTTGAGTCACCTATCCAGGGCAATAAGTACTTAATAATGAATTCAAGGAAAAAAAAAGTTTGAATAATCTTCAGCACTTTCTTGGGAACTTCAGACTATCCTAGTAGATCTTTTACACCGAAAACTAACAATAGTTCCCGGCTTCCCCATATGGTGATCATCATCATCAACCTGTTGCAATCCACTGCTGGACATGGAAATGTTCGCCACTGCTGATCTTCGGATACTCGCATTTAGTTCCGGCCAGCCATTTGCGCTAATATTACTAGATTTCATAATATTACTAGATAAACATCAATGTTGGCATTGATATTTCTCTAGTAATATTATGACAAGAGAGGCCGCGTGTGGTCCACGGCAGAGTAGAATAGGCCACCCTCACTCTTACCGAGGTGTCGTAAAAGGCGACTAAGGTAAAGCTGCTGGCATAATCATCAGCACCCAGAGAAGGAAAACTCTGCATTTAGTTCAAAACCCTCGCCAACCCGTCTGC
The DNA here is from genome assembly GCA_019059595.1 of Marasmia exigua. Classification (NCBI taxonomy): domain Eukaryota; kingdom Metazoa; phylum Arthropoda; class Insecta; order Lepidoptera; family Crambidae; genus Marasmia; species Marasmia exigua. Next base: position 9,341,992 of record CM032485.1, read on the forward strand.
CAAGCGTGGTGAGTATGGCAATTACCCCTCATGTGATTGAGGGAGGCCCGTGCCCCAGCAGTGGGGACTTAAATGGGCTGATGATGATGATGATGATGATTTGCGCTAAGGGAGTTCACACACTGGCGGTTTGCGATCGTTTTCAAAGCGGAGCAACCACGTCCCGACGCGTAGCGTTCACGCCGCAGATGCGCGAAGGATTTGCCGCGGAGGTCTCGAGGTCTGAAAGCCATTGTTTTTGTGGCGGCCACGCAGAAACACACCGGCGAATCCGTTGCGCATCCGGGGCGTGAACGCTGTGCAGCCGCGACGTGTGAAAACGCTCGCCATTCGCCAGTTTGGCAACTCTCAAACTGTCATTCCATCTGGCGTGAGGGCGACCTACATTACGTTTACATTACGTTACAAGAATGTGCCGATTAAGGAGGCTCAAATTCACCCAGAGAGCAATGGCGAGGGCTATGCTCAGAGTCTCCCTGCGTGATCGTATCAGAAATGATGACATCCGCAGGAGAACTAAGGTCATTGACATAGCCCAAAGGATTGCATGCCTCAAGTGGCAATGGGCAGGGCACATAGCGAAGAGAACAGACGGCCGTTGGGGTGGAAAGATCCTCGAATGGAGGCCACGTACAGGAAGTCGCAGCCGTGGCAGGCCCCCCACAAGGTGGACCGATGATCTGCTGAAGATCGCGGAATCCATTGGATGCGGGCGGTACAGGACCGATCTGTGTGGAGAACATTGGGGGAGGCCTAAGTCCAGCAGTGGACGTCTATTGGCTGAAATGATGATGATGATGATGACGTTACAAGAGACGCGGACATGGTGATATGTGATACTCACGCAGTTATTGCAATAAGCCAACACGATCTCCTCAGAAGCGACAACAGCTACGTCCAGCACTGCTGGGAGAGTGGGCGCGGAGAGAGTCGCGAAGGGCGCCGGCTGCGTGGTCTCCCAGAGCCGGACCATGCCGTCGCAGCTACCCGTGACAAGGAGGTGGAGTGGCGTGATGATGTGAAAGCAGGTTACGCCCTGGTGAGTATGATAATTCTATTCTGTGGTATGGTTAAGCCCGGGTAGTATCGCCTGAAGATTATGGCCATCAGGAGATTGGAAGACTGTACGTTTCTTAAGAAACTTTCTACTTCCTACGACAAAACTATGGAATATACAGTCGTCCGTGGAATTCCTCGAGGGCGACCTGCACACTTTCAAGAAAAAAGAGACTAGAGTACCTACTCCTCTGTAATAGTTCGGCAACGCATTAGGGACTCATACGATCTGGTAGATGTTCATGTGTTTGTCCTGAGTTGGACACCCCAGGGGTTTTAGTTAGGGCTAGAGTCCCACACACCATCTTGTTCCCTACATGTGACAAGGTGAAGGCCATGATGGTTTCCCCTGGGAAAAAAAGTATCGTGGAGTTGAGCTCTGAGCTATGTCCTCAAGCCAAATCTCTCTGCTAAGGGGGATGAAGTACCTCGAACTCCCTTTTTGCCCCCGACTGTTTGACGAACTTAGTGTCTGTAAATAAGATCCTAATTAGTATATTGAGGTGATACTCCTACGGATTTAAGGCATTTCCTTAATTTTTTTCCACTTACCCTCTGAACCTTAAAAACATAATCATCCAGCTTCCCCGGCACATGTCTCAGGCGCACGCTGACGGTGGAATCGTGCGAGCAGGACAGGATGATATCTCCATCCCGTGTGTACGCCACCCGGCGGACGGTGCGAGAGTGGACTTTGCGCCACGTCGTGATCAAGCAGTAGGTCGTGTGAGGTGGTGATGACATCTCCTATGGATTTCAATGAGAAGAATAAAAAACAAACCATCATGACATATCGTACCCCGTATAGAATCAGGATTCAGAGATAGAGAAGTTTGATTAAGAAATAGTGTCTTTCTACCAGTAAGGCCTAAAAACCAGGTGTGTCCATTTTAACTAGAGTCAATTGGAACGGAAGAGTCATTCTGATATCATCGAGTGAGGCCATTCACAAACTTACCATCCAGAAATAATAATTGATGTTATCAGGAGACTTGCTGCAGAATAGAGACATCTTCGGTTGTAAGAATCGGATCCTCGTGAGATCTCCTCGCTCAGTTCCAAAGACCAGCTCCGAGTGGCCACCGGTGGAGGAGGACGCTGAATATGCGAGACACTGTAATGTGATTTATGAATTGCTTTCTTAAAAGTCAAGGTTATTTCGATTTGATATTTCTTATGCAAGTCTCAGCAGTTCTAGTGTAGCCATTGAGTTACTATAATCTAGATCAGATTTCTTCAGAAAGGCACGACAAACGAGCTGACGGCACACCTGATAGTAAGTACATAATCACCGCCGCTTATGGACATCCACAACACCCGAGGCATCTCGGCAAAGTAGTTACAATGGTACCTTTAACCCGCAACCCCAAGGTTGCGGGTTCGATCCCCGCACAGTATAAACATTTGTGTGCATGACCATATCTGTTTGTATTGGTCTGGGTGTTTCCTATGTATTATAAGTATGTATTTAAAAAAATATATTTGTAATCCCACTGTTGATTCTGATACCCAGGTGTTCTGGTAACACAGGTGCTTGAGCTACCTATCTTGGAGTCAGATCAATGTATGTGATGTTGTGAAATATTTATTATTATTATTTATTTATTATAATGACTGCAGTGCTACATAATATCCATATTCGATGTAAAGGTCACTATTGATGCTCGTAATCACCATGGGTATGCTGGGCAGGCCGGTGATGCAGAAAGTGGGGGCGTGCGTCAGAGTGGTCGCGTCGTACACGGTCAAACTTCGGTCTGATGCCGACAGGATCAGACATTGCACATCCTGGAACCAAAGGAAGTGAAACTCAGCTTGTAGTTTTTGATTACGTCCAAAACTGTCGCTTTGAAGCCCAGGGTACGTTTAGACCATGATTCAGGATTTGGGGAGTCTGGTAATTGCAGTGAAGCGACTGCCGTCCTTAATCGGCTCATTGTAAGCGGCCACGTTTTGGTTCCGTATGTCATCACTGGCAACACACACGCAATGAAGACTTTCGTCTTGAGACACTGCGGTAGATGGGCCGAAAATATGCTGCGTAGCTTCCCGAACGTTGCCCAGCCGAGTTGGATTCGTCGATCGACCTCTTTCTGGATTAAGGAAGATTTCGATTAAGGAGGCTCGAAGTCACCCAGAGAGCAATGGAGAGGGCTATGCTTGGAGTCTCCCTGTGTGTCGTATCAGAAATAATGAGATCCGCAGGAAAACTATGGCTTGTGTGTGAGTGATCCGTCTGCTCGTCTACCACCTATATCATAATAAAAAGTCTGGGCCATATAGCTTACACAACATTGCCAAGACATATTGGATTATGTGTGAGTGATAAAAATCATAAAGCCTACCTTAGATTAAATTTGTTTTAATCTAAGAAGCCTACACTCAAACATAGAATACTTACAGTCAAATATATGGCATCAGTGATCCAAGAATTTTTGACCCGCTTACGAATACCAGTTCTGTGGTAAAATACCTGTAAAATGAAAGGAAACCTCAATACGGTATTTTTAACAATGACACAATTCGGACAGATGTCGTGAGGAAGTTATAAATTTTACCAATTATTAGAGGTCCACTGATTGAGAAGACCAAACATTTTCAATATTGTTACATTTCAAGCATAGCTTGGGTTTGTGATTAGGTATTAATTCCAATGAAACAAGCGTGGTGATCAAGAGTGCGGCGGAGCGTCGTGCAAATTCAATGGGGTATGAGAAAAAAATAAACAGGTTCCCATTCGAAAACCGTTTCGAGGCATTTGTATTTTATTATAACATATCTTAATATTTTTTAAATTTAAAACTACTAGATCAAGGATATTTTCAATAAAATAGCGTTGACCTTCATTTGACCCTAGATACGCTAGCTGTTCAGACAGGTTGTATTCAGAAAGGTGAAAACAATGTGTCAGTGACTTATTCACCCGGACCAAGTAACAGATGGCGCTAGTTGTTTTGTATTCAGAAGATTCCATTTAGTATAACTTCGTGGTGACTACAATGTCTCAGTGACTTATTCACCCGGACCAAGTAACAGATGGCGCTAGTTTGACGTTCTTTGCAGAGTGACACCAAAACTAAGACTTTACCGTTATGTTACCAAATGGTGATTTGAAATTTCCCCGATCAAAAGGCATTTTTTGAAGTATGTTACTTTTTCTTACCAAATATTTCCCGTAAATTGGGGAAAATGACATAGGTATGGGAACACTAAGCGTATTTATGACGTCACAAATACGCTTCGAATTCAAAATGCTTGAAAATTAATAAAAAAAGAACTACTTTATTTTTGTTAAGTAGTAGACTTAACAAAAATATTTAAATTAGTTTCTTAAAATAGTAAAAGGCATTGGAAAAAAATATCAAAACCGTACTTAAAAATTTGTTCCCTATAGCCCATTCGCGGCAAGCTTCACCGTTCATCTCGCTATGTCTGTCGCGCCATCTGCGATCCTTAAGGTGAAGGGTATACCCCACTAACGACGCCAATTTCCAATAACTAAACCAGATCTATTCAAAACAACTTCGGGGCTTGAGTCTCTCGGCAAACACCTATACTATTTATTTAACACTTATAGTTAGCTATTTGATCTGCTTTTTCACTCGAATTTTGGATTACCGCCAAAAGCAGCCACTTTTGGCGTGAAACAATTTTTTTGGTGCAATAACAGACCCAATATACACATATATTATTTATTAAATAACCTTGCACAAATGTTGGGTCCGTTTTGTACGCCAAAAGCGGCCACTTTTAGCGTGAATAAATTTTTCGCGTAAAATATTGGGTTCTCATTTGTGCATGGTTATTTAATAAATAGTATAAGTCTTTGCCGAGAGGTTGTAACCCTGAAATTGTTTAAAGTACGTGTAGTAGCTAAAAATTAAAATCGATTGGCGTCCCTAGTGTGCTCTACCCGTCACTTTAAATCGAGTAACAGCAATGAAACGTCGAGATATCCTCAAATTACAAATTATTTCAGTTATATACGTTTGTATGGGAAATGCGTTGTTCGCCGGCCCCATAAGCCTAATACCATCATAGTAGCCATGACAAGATTTCTATGATGGAGGCCTTTGCACTGCAGTAGGCTGCATAGGCTGATACTTTACCTTAGTGTATTGAAAATATTTTATGAAAGCCAACCTCATAAGAAGTCAACAGCTCCAGCTCTCCACTGTATACGCCAACTCTTCCACCCTTAGAGATGGCTACGTAGCAGAATGAGTCTTCTTTGTCAATGCTGACCAACTTTACTATTGACTCTCTCTGAAATACAAAATATTCAATTTATCAGCCAGTCGCAGTATACTGCTAAACCTTTTTGGGCCACCCCAAAGAGCGTTTACTCACTGAAAACCAGCGTGAAGCAGCACTGTGCTGTCTTTCGCTGCGTGAGTGAGGGTACCAGTGAGACGATCCCTTTTCCTATTAAGATTTATTCCCGATCGCCCCACTGGACTTGATGGTAGGACAAACGGGAATATAGTTGTTCTTAAATTTCCGTTCGTCCTACTCAATCATATGGAAAACCATTTTGAGATGCGTAGTTAGAAATTCTGAGCCATGTTCAATTAGATCATGGGGGTAGAAACCTTCAATTCAAAAGAATATCTATGTTTATTAAGATTATTGAATAGTGTGTAGATAGTAACATGTATTCGTATTCATATCATGACATGCATATCCTACCGGTTCGTCCTACTAAGAATGATGGTGGGACGAATGGGAATAAAAAATGATATCCTTCCCTTTCATCCCACCAAGATTGATGGTGGGACGAATGAGAATAAAAATTAAATATTTTATTAAATTCCCGTTCCTCCCACTGGTGGGACAAAGCACTCTTATACGATTGTTTCATGGTATGTGTACCAAATAAATAAATAAATAAACACGCAGCGGGGTGGGCGGAGCTAATTGGGATCCTTAAATGGATTGCCATAATTTATTTAGCATAATATTAATTTGGCCGAATTTGGTTTTAGCATAATATGTACTGTGGCATAATTAATCTACACTAATATTATAAAGAGGAAATATTTGTATTTTTGTATGTTTGTAATGAATAAACTCAAAAACTACTGGACCGATTGCAATAATTCTTGCACCATTAGAAAGCTGCAGTATTCAGAAGTAACATAGGCTATATTTTATCCCGGTACGGGAAGTAGTTCCCTCGGGACGCGGGTTAAACCGCGTGAAACAGCTAGTATTTAGTAAAATTCATGTATGCATATTTTTTTTGGCAATATTGGTTGTTCGAATCTGAAAAATAAAAAAGTAAGTAAGTAAGTGTATTTCCTATATTATATAGAGTAAAAGTAGGTTTAGGTGCGGCGGGGTGGCCGTTGGGCCACCCGTAAGCCACTTTTTAATCATCATCAGCCCATTTAAGTCCCCACTGCTGGGGCACGGGCCTCCTTCAATCACACGAAGGATAATTGCCATATTCACCACGCTTGGCAGACGGGTTGGCGAGGGTTTTGATATTAATGCAGATTTTTCCTTCTCTGGGTGCTGATGATCATGCCAGCAGCTTTACCTTAGTCGCCTTTTACGACACCTCGGTATGAGTGAGGGTGGCCTATTCTACTCTGCCGGGGACCGCACGGCAAGTCGGCACGGCAAGCAAGCCGCTTTTTAATGACTTGTGGTTAATTATTTTATGCTTAATCATGTTTATGCATTATTGCATTTATGCTAAAAACTGTTGTGCTTATTAGTATTAGCGAAATTATCATTAGTAGTAATTACATTATGCTAACTTATTTTATGCTTAAAAATTTTATGCTTCTTAACAATGAACCCAAGCGATTTTGTCGGGCAACCGCAAAGTTCGCGTACCATACCTTACAATGTTCCAGTCTTTTCATGGCTCCTTCCCTCACAGGGGTCCACACGTCCGCTCTGGTGGCGGTCTTCCTCGCACCGACTGCCACCAGGCGGTTGACCAGCTGCCGCCACCAGACCTTCCCGCTGCGGAACGGGTCCAAGACTTGGAACAGCTTGTGGGCGTGCGTGGTGTATTTATGGTGCCCTGGAATCGTGAGAAGTGTTAGAAAATACGAATAAGAATGACTGTTTATAGCTACAATCCGTTATAGGGTACAAATCCGTTGAATTATTCATCGTTAATTGAATGTTCAACGGACTTATTAACTTCCGTTAAATTAAGATACCTATCGTTAACTAAATAATTAATACTAAAATAATTAATACAATTTTTTTTTTATTTTTGTAATCAAAAGACATTACATTCGACCTCCGGTTCCTGGTAGAAGGGATATATCAAGACTTGACTTGATATCATAAGAAGAGATATTCCTGCCAATTACGTCATCTTAAGGCGACGGGTAGCCCTAACTAGCGACGCCAATAGATTTTATTTTTAGCTACTAAACCGGATCTATTTTAAACAATTTCGGGGTTACAATCTCACGGCAAACACTTATACTATTTATTTAATACCTACTTACTAGTTAGCTGTTTGATCTGCTTTTGCACTTGAATATTGGCATTACCGCCAAAAGTGGCCGCTTTTGGCGTGAATCAATTTTTCGCGTACAAAAACGGACCCAACATTTATGCATGGTTATTTAATTTAAGTTACGTAAGCTTAAAATAGATTGGCATCGCTAGTGTGCCCTACCCGTCACCTTAATGGGAACGAAAGGCCAAGCGAAGCGGAAGAGGTCCGCTTCCCGTGTAGCGGGGCACCGAAGCTTGCTTGGAACAGCTTGGAAGCAACCGGCATGACTCGCCAAGATTAAGAAGAACAAGCTCTAGCTACATCGAACCACTGACCGTAAATGGCATCGAGTGCAGACACAAACGCCGCCTCGTCCAGCCACAGCGCGTCTTCCGGGGGAGGCGCTGAGGGGGCGAACTGGATACCCTCCTCAGCCGCTGCCGCACGCATCACCGCTTCCACTCGCCTGCGGAGTCAAATGGATAGCTGTAATCGACAGCCCAACAAACTGTTAGGGCGAAAGAAACCCGTCGAAGACCACAGATGCAATGAAAGGACGATGTGGCAAGGCTGGTGGGTACAAATTTGATACCCTCCTCAGCTTCAGCCGCACACATTGCCGCATCTACTCGCCTGTGGAGTCAAATAGATACCTAACTATATTCGACAGCGCGACAGACAGACAGGTCGAAAGAGACCTGTCGAAGACCCCAGATGCGATGGAAGAACGATGTCGCAAGGCTGGTACAAACTGGATCCAAGTTGCTCAAAATAGATTTAAGTGGAGTAAATTGAAGGAGGCCTATACCAATATGGTAGAGAGCGGGCTGAGATGATGACGATGATGATACTCGCCAGCAAATTCACCCCATCATTTAGATGACTAGCAGTCCTTTTATTACCTTGGGGTTCTCAAATAACAGGTATCACCTGATGGGATGCGACTACCGCCGCCCATGGACATCCGTAACACCAGTGGAGTCACAAGTGAGCTGACAACCTTAGCCCCTTCCTCACGAATAGAGCCTCCGCTACCATTATTCACACGACGAAACATAGAGAAGCTTCACGCCGGTTTTCTGTGAGGCCGTATCAGTACGAAGTCATGCCGAAGCCTGGTGGCTTGATTTAAAGCCGTCCCGTAACGAACGAAAATATACCTTTCGCATCCAAATAAAGGTGTGGGATTGGTGTTCAGTATATGCATGGCAAGGAACGTGTAAGAGATCGATGTTTGAATTAGAATGACGTGCGAGAGTGAGATAGAAGACGAATGGCGGACGACGTGTAAAGACGGTAGGTATACAGACGACGTCGTCGTCAGCCCATTTAAGTCCCCACTGCTGGGGCACGGGCCTCCTTCAATCACATGAGGGGTAGTTGCCATACTCATCACGCTTGGCAGACGGGTTGGCGAGGGTTTTGATATAAATGCAGGGTTTTCCTTCTCTGGGCGCTGATGATCATGCCAGCAGCTTTACCTTAGTCGCCTTCTACGACACCTCGGTAAGAGTGAGGGTTGCCTATTCTACTCTGCCGGGGACCACACGGCAACAGACGACGCTAAGATTATTAATATAGTATTACTTATTCCTTGAATCCTTGGATTTATTTGGAACCCCATCCCACACAGATAGCGCGTCTGAAAGAGAGGAACTTCGATTCGGTCGTAACGTCTGCTTAAAATAAACTAGGTCCTCTGGCTTTGATTGCATTGACGTTCTTGGTTGCCATTACCCAAATTGATCGTAAAATATAACACCACCTCGTTTTGCTAGTAGATTCTCGTTACACAGGTAAGTAAATGATTACCGGTCTATTTCGAAGGCTTGGCTCCTATCCTTGTTCTTTTTGAAACTCCTGCGCAGTTTGCTTAGAACAGCTGGAGTCATTTTCTTCATTAGTTCACGTGCTAAGCTCTCATCATCGTCACTGAAAAAATATCATTTATTAAGGTATGTAGTAAGATAGATAAGATAACAATATTGATTTCTTCAACAAACTCGAGTGGGTACGACACATCACTTTTTTTTAATGTGATAGGTGGCAGACGAGCAGACGGATCACCTGATGGTAAGCGATTGCCGCCGCCCATGGACACTCGCGACATCAGTGGAGTCGCGACACAAGTGCGCTGCCAACCTTTAAGCCCCGGATCCCGGGTCTTTCCCCCGGATTGGGCCCCCGGTACCCTCACTCACGCCTCAAAACACAGTACAGTGTTACTGTCGAGGTGTGTACTCCAGTCGAGGCGGCCCATTCATGCCGGAGCGTGGCTCTCCCACGGTCACTACATTAGAAATATAACGTCAAACTGGGCAATTTAATACATAAATAGAACATAATAATAATAATATTCTCCTACCGATTTCGGCTAAGGCGGCCAATCTCAACGAACGCCCACTTACGCAGAATATATTATAGTGCTCAAGTGTGTACGCAAACACAAGTGCACTCTCTTTTCCCTTGCCTTCATATTCCGATGGGAGACCAGTGTGACACGACCGGAGAGGGAACGGGACCGTCAACTTCCACACTCCTCCAGACATAAGACTCCAGAAATAGAATCCACCCGGCAATAATGAACAGCTGATATTTTTCGCTTATTTTGTTGATCTAACATGCTCGATTGTGTCTTCAAGAAACGTCTTCAAAGAAAAAACTGAAGGCCTTCTTACTGAAAAAAAGTCCTTACTCTATTGACGAATTTTTAAATGTGACATATTCAATATGTAATCTCATAAAGTATTAATTATTATTGTTTAGTATCTAATTTAAATATTATTTTATGAATGAATTTTATGTTGACATTATTTACTTTTATTGCTTATATTTTAGTTGTGACTTAGTTAAGATTTTTTTTTTAATCCTGCATTATATCTATTATGTAAGTATTTCTAACACAATGTATATTGTTAAAGAATAAATAAATAAATAAAAAGTTGGACTTCATTCACGATACCTATTAAGAGGTTTTCGGGATGTAAACGATAAAAAATAACGGTTTAGTAAATATTAAATGCCACAGGACCACAAAAGCTCTCATGAACTGGATAGGATTTTTTTTCCGTGTGCTTCTCAGCTTCTGAATATAAGCCACGCTTCGGCATGAATGGGCCTTCTCGACTAGAGTAATACCACGGCCTCATAGAACCGGAGTGAAACAACACTGTGCTGTGGTTCGCTGCGTGAGTGAGGGTACCCGAGGTCCAATCCCGGGGAAAGGGGGTTTAAAGGTTGGCAGCGCACTTGTGACTACTGGTGTCGCGGGTGGCTATGGGCGGCGAAAATCGCTTACCATCAAGTGATCGCTTACCGTCCGGAGGCGGCAATCGCTTACCGTCTGGCAATTATCATATAAAAAATATCTAAGAATAGGAAAGGTATGTAGATAAGTACCTACCATAAGTACATAATAGTGGTGGTAAATTATAATTACTCACTTACCATGATAAACTTTCCTCCGATGCACTCCTGACGGAATAACTTTTCTCAATTATCTCAGAGCACTCGTCATTTAGAGATTTTTGTGATTTTATTGACATTTTCAAGGATAATAAAATCCACCTTACTGGTATTATTCAAGTTACATACCACTAGTAAAATATTAGATCAATTTTGTCTCTGTTAGCAACGCTTCGTTTTCCGTTTAAGTAACATCTAGTGGAGAGAAGATAAACTATTCAGAAAAATAAAAACGACATCTAGCAAAAACGGGACGAACTTTTTTTTGTGAGATATTTAACGACATCTAGTAGAGAAAAGACACATTTTTCGTAGCGAAAGTGAGCGACATCTAGTGGTGAGAAGTGTAACTTGTAAGTAAAGTAAGTGACATCTACTGGAAAGAGACTAAACTGTAAAAGGAATCTCAAAGCAGCTAGTTGTTCTAAACTACAATAGATAGCGCTTCAAAGAAATAATTTGTAGCAAAATTAATTGGGGGGGGCCTTATCATTGATATGGCGTTAGCTGTGCCCCTGATCCTTATGTATTTAGGTGCCAACCTAATAAAATTTCATTTTTTTAAATTATAGTTAAAAAATCTGATAACATTACATAGGCAGACCTGACCCCAAAGTAAGCAGCTGAAGCACATGGCATTTTGTTTGACTGTACCTACCTATAATGTTTATGTAATAAGTATATTGTTTATATGGTTGTTAAAATGAATTTTTGAGGTTATAATTTAGTACTCATTTTAAACCAGGGGTCCGGGTGGTTTAACTTAAGTATTAGTTGATATACTAAATAATGTTAATCTTAGTTTTGTAATGTTTTTTTAAGTTCTTAAGTTATTACCATTATTAATCACAGTACTTATTTTAAACCACGTTTTGGAATAAGAGGGACAGGGTTCATATTACGAATAAAACATCAAATTCGAACATTGTCTATTTATTGTATGTATGTATAATAATAATACTTAGTTAACTAATATAATGCATATGCTATCGGCTATACGGGCGAGCGAATCATCGTAAGTACTTAACTTAGGTAATCTCTATACGCTAACCATTTCACTCAGTCCTTTACTTATAAAGAATTCATGAAAAACACACAAACGTGTACTTAACATGTTGATGTCACAATGTATTAACAAGGCTGTTTTAGCCGAAAAATTACATTGACTTTAGGTGTACTTTTTTTATAGAAGAGTATCCGAAACCATGTCACAAATCTGACAATTTGTTGTCTTCGCGTCGGCCAAAACAGATTTGTAAATTTACCAGCGTATTCGAAGATAAAATTCAAAGATGTCTTAGAATAATATTTTTATACAAAATAAAACCAAATGCTTTGGTTTCTTTGACACGAAATTAAATACTACTGTACAACACTAATACGTATACATGCGATCAGGAAAATGGGGCCCCAAAGAAAAACATTTTTATAAACCAAAATATACGGACGGAACAAAAGTAGTGCTCAAATTAATAAAAATAGATTACTTATGCATTAAAGTCTTTAGGGCCCAAAAAGCAAATAGGAACTATCAACCACTTTCGACTAATAATAAAATATAAAAAGAGTGGCCGTGAGTTTCCGAAATTATAAATCTTTCACTTATATTATTATTTTTAAATTTCATATTATCTAACTATACATTTTACACACATAAAATATACTTTGGATCGAGACACCCAATCAAAGATAGTGACAGAATTTCTAAGATATTTTTTGCAAAAAAACAACACAACAACGTGCGTTCTCGTCTATTTTAGCCGATGGATGATATTGGTGATGTACCTACTGTAAAAATTCATGAAAACGTCACAAATCATGTTTCCTCATCGGCCAAAAAATTTTTTTAGATTGATTTTAAGTTAGTTAAGAAAATTGGCACATCAATAAAAATGATTTCTATAGATACACAACTTATATTTCTAGCTGAAACCAAAATAATATAATATGCTATCTTTATAAATATTTCTATAAAAAAAAAGAAATTGGAAAAAATTAAACACACACTGTAAATTTTAATTATTCTATCGGTTTTTTTTATTCTAATACCTTTTTTCTATGTCATTGGGTGTTCGATTTATTTAGGTTTAAAGACATTTAAAAAAACTTTTTTTATAATAAATACAAAGCTTCGATGAACAATATAACATGTAGAACAAACAAGGTAGTGAAATTAAGTGCCTTGGGCATTAATTTCCTAATCATTTGCTCCATTGAGCAAGAAAAATATTTTTTTTTATTTAAGTTATTGTCGTATTTCTGATATTAATATTTTTGAATCAATGTGTACATTAATTTATTACTAAAGCACTGACACTTTTATATAACGTATCATGTAACCTTTGAATTAAGCATTTGTTGAATGAAAATTCCAGAATTTGTTATTATGCTCGCGAGTGTCCTCCTACAAGTATACTGTTCATCGGATATTTATAAAGAGTAATAGTGTTATCTTTTATATCTAAAACAATAAATTACTCTACATTTGATTTGGAATGTTCTGAAACAATACCTAGGCTAAAACCTTGGATACCACAAATGTTTGTAGATACATTGATTTTTTAAAACTACCTAAAACTATTCTATAATAATAATCACTTAAGTAATAAATAGCTTAAAATTATCAATATTTAAATTTATTATTGTACGAATGCGTATACATGTATTTTCTCGAATACAGCTCACAATTTTAAATTTAATGTCCTGAAATAACGACAGGTCGTAGTCACATTAAGGCTCCAAAAGATAAAAGTTAGGTATACGTATTTTTTAAAACATTTAAAAGTTTTGATTACAATATCGAGGCAACAAAGAGCAACCCAACGTTCCAGCACAGAGAAACCGGCATGAAACGGCGCCTGCGCTGCGTATCGCCGAGTGAGTGAAGGTCCAATCGGAAGAATGGGGGGTTTAGAAGTTGGCAGCGCACTTGTGACTCCACTGGTGTTTGAGGAGTCTGTGGGCGGCGGAAATCGCTAACCATCAAGTGATCGCTAACCGTCCGGAGGCGGCAATCGCTTACACGAGGTGATTAATTTGCTCGTCTGCTATCTATCAGATAAAAAACTGTATATTTTGCAGTAATTATAGTTCAATGATATGTTGCAGAGACATACGTGTTTTGTGGTAATTTTGGAATGGTTAGGGGTTATTTTCACTGAAAGATTTTGAATGCAAAGTAATATTCTTATTTTTGTATGGGAATAAAATCACTAATATAGTTTATTAGAGAGAAATTTCATTTTTCTAATGTTTTTAATGATATTTAATGATACCACAGACAAGGATTTGACCTCATTCTTACCTGATGTTAAGGTGACGGGTAGGGCACACTAGCGACGCCAATCGATTTTAATTTTTAGCTACTAAACCGGATCTATTTTAAACGATTTCGGTGTTACAACCTCTCGGCAAACACTTATACTATTTATTAAATAACCACGCACAAAAGTTGGGTCCGTTTTTGTACGCGAAAAATTGATTCACGCTAAAAGTGGCCGCTTTTGGCGTGAATCAATTTTTCGCGTACGCGTTGGACCCAACATTTGTGTGTGGTTATTTAATAAATAGTACTTATACTATGTTTGCCGAGAGGTTGTAACCCCAGAATTGTTTAAAATAGATCCGGTTTAGTAGCTAAAACTTAAAATCGATTGGCGTCGCTAGTGTGCCCTACCCGTCACCTTAATACGGATGGCTGGATGGCGGATATAGCTATGTCTCATGCGTGAAAAGTATTACAATCATATTTCTAGATGTTGGATAATTTTAAAAACAAAGTAAATCAAAATATACTATTAAATTATTGTTTCTCGTATACAAATGACACACCTGAAATTGCAATAAGATACCAAATTTAACTGGTAAATCTGGACTCATAGCTTTTTATTAGCTCTTCAACCTAGGACTGTAGACAGGTAAGTACGCAACCATGTAAGTAGGTAGGTACTTACATAGCTTCTGTGAAATATCCAGAAAGATATAGATGATTCCAGGGCAGGTGGAGGCCCACCATGTCCACATGCCACCGAAAGTTAGACATCTGTCTTATTACTTGTCTTGTGTCTTTAGGTGGCTATCAGAAGACCGGATTGCAGATATTTTTTAAATATTCGCTCCTTTCATCTAATCATACTGAATCAGAGAATGGCGGAACGAAACCTACTCGCCGCTCTCTGGTCAGTAGACCTCCAGGCGACGTGGCTGAGCCAGAGGTAGGGCAGGATGGTGGCTGATGGCATACACGTATAGATCTTAAAATATGCAAAGACTCCAATAGGTAGTTATGTAATCATACTGCATCAGAGGATGGCAGAACGATGCCCACTCGCCGCTCCCTCGTTAGTGAGGGTATCATAGTTGAGATGGAAGTAGGGTGTGATGGCGGCTGATAGTTGTTGGAGGGTAGATCAGCATATTTTTTAAAACATTCAAATGCTCTTTTCATCTAATCATACTGCATCAGAGAATTGCGGAACGAAGCCCACTCGCCGCTCGCTGATCAATAGACCGAGTTGTAGGCGTCAGACTCATATTTGAGCTGGAGTAGGGTGTGATGGCGGCTGATAGTTGTTGGGGGCAGATCAGCATATTTTGTAAAACATTCCAATGCTACTTTTACCTGCCAATCATACTGCATCAGAGAATGGCAGAACGCAGCCCACTCGCCGCTCCCTGGTCAGTAGACTGAGCTGTAGGCGAAATACTCATATTTGAGCTGAAGGTACATAGAGCGGGATGGTGGCTGACATTCGTTGGGGGGAAGATCAGCATATTTTTTAAAACATTCCAATGCTCCGTTCACCTAATCATACTGCATCAGAGAATGGCGGAACGATGCCCACTCGCCGCTCGCTGGTCAGTAGACCGGGCTGTGGGCGTCGTAGTTGAGCTGGAGGTAGGGCGGGATGGCGGCCGACAGCTCCGAGGCGCGGCGTCTGAGCGCGGCGATGCTGTGGCCACGCCACACTTCTTCTTCTACGTGCTCTCCGCCGTTTCCTAAAAAAAATATATCATAAGTATTTCACAACATCACATTTATTGATCTGATTCCGAGATAGGTAGTTCAAGCACCTGTGTTACGGATATCAGAACAGAACCGAACAGACCGAACAGAACCGACAGAAGTATTTCTGTTTTTCTTTGTATGAGTGTATATATGTGTATTTATTTATTTGCTTATTTCGGTTATGTGCAGATAATGTGTTTTAATTTATGTTTTTCTTGTTTTTTTTGTGTGTATTGTTGTTGTGTTGGTGTGTTTTTTATTTTTTTTTATTTTATATTTTACATTAAAAAAGGCACCCGCGGAAGATCAGCGCTGAAGTTGTCGGCCACAGCACATGCTGAGCGGGGACCTATTTTTTTGTACATTCTTTTGAACCATGCATGTAGTGAGAACTGTGTAAATGTGCAAAAATAAACGATTTTTCTTTCTTTTCTTTTTCTTTCTTTAACAGCGAAATCACAAATATATACATATAAATCTTTTCTTTTGTAAATACATACTTATAATACATAGAAACACCTAGACCAATACAAACAGATACCTATGTTCATGCACACAAATGTTTATACTATGCGGGAATCGCACCCACAATCTTCGCACCAGAGGCAGCATTCACTACCAATGATCCAAACAGGGGTAGTCGATAAATTCATACAGCATTTAATTTCCTATACATCGACCGGACACGGAACGGAATTCACTACAGAATATTTATTCCCGTCCCTTTTTCAATTACTATGTGTCTCTTTTGTGTGCATGCGACAGGTATTCTCGATCGTTACGGGATGGTTTCGATGTAGGCCGTTGTCTAAGTAACTTATGCATTTGTGTTACGTAAATCGGACAACAGCTGAATTAGTTACAAATATAATGCTGTATCACGCGTATGGTGGAGATCGAAATTAACACATGAGGTCGGGTCACAACCAAATGCACTACACACACATTATGGCTTTATTACATTCATCACCATCATCATCATCAGCAACCCACACTCGTCCACTGCTGGACATAGGTCTCCCCTAATGCACGCCACTGCTCCCGATTTTCGGCCACTCTCATCCAGCCCACACCAGTCAGCATTCGAATGTCATCACGCTTACCGAGTCGCGGTCTCCACTCAAGGACTTTACGGCTCCAACGGCTGTCAGTTCTGCGGCTAATATGACCAGCCGACTGCCACTTCAGTTTGCAAATTCGGTGGGCTATGTCGGTGACTCTGGTTCTCTGTCGGATTACATCATTTCTGATGCGGTCCTTCAGAGACATTACATTACAGTTACTTTATTAAGTTCCGATTCGTCCAATCTTTATCCAACGATAATTTTATATACCGCAGTTAAGTATGCAGTGTGAAATAAAAATCCGTTCCACTGTAAACTCATTCAACAGTCAACACCACAGATCACAGGGGGTGATCTGTGGTCAACACCTATTCATTTAAACCGTCAATTTTGACAGAATAACAAATGTCCTAGGGAATTCAAAATGGCGCTATCATTGTCACAGCTGTTTTTGATTTTTGACATTAACCTGTATAACCCTACTTAACAAAAATATCATGGTATCATTATTATGAACCACAAAACAATACATATTGATTTTTGCCGGCCAATTCTCGGGATTTTTGATATGAAAAATCATGGCGGATGTCGCATGAAATCCATACAAAAAAAAACTTAGACAATTTGTCTAAGCAATAAAACGATGTTTTTAGTGATAATTATGTCATATGATGATAGATAAATGTGACGAACTCGAGAATTGGTTTCCTGGCTATACCGACTACACCGACTTTGGATGAACAAAATTGAGTTATTAACAAAAATAAGTCAAAGGAGTAAATTAGGTACCACGCGGATAGTTATAAGTATACCTAAGTATCAGCCTATATACTGTCCCACTGCAGGGCAAAGGCCTCCATCATAGAAATGAAGTCATCGCTACTATGATGGGATTAGTCTTAATCACCACGCTTGCCTTATGCGGATTGGTGATCACAATCCCGAGCTATGTTTGAAACTGTTATAACTGCCGCGGATAGATTCATCATCAGCCCATTTAAGTCCCCACTGCTGGGGCACGGGCCTCCCTCAATCACATGAGGGGTAATTGCCATACTCACCACGCTTGGCAGACGGGTTGGCGAGGGTTTTGATATAAATGCAGAGTTTTCCTTCTCTGGGTGCTGATGATCATGCAAGCAGCTTTACCTTAGTCGCCTTTTACGACACCTCGGTAAGAGTGAGGGTGGCCTATTCTACTCTGCCGGGGACCACACGGCCACACGGCGGATAGATTATTATGGATCAACTGTCATATTGGTCGAATCCGCTCTAAAACTGTGTAGGTATTAAGTGTATCATACCTGAGGCAGTGGGCGAGGCGTTGTTGTTGGCGCAGTGCGCCATGTGGGGGGGAGTGGGGGAGCCCTCCAGCGCCCCCCCCTGCTGCCCGCCGCTGATGTTGTTGCAGTACGACATCATCGTGTCTCCTGGGACAAGCGAATGGTAGAAAATGAGAACACATCATCATCATCATCAGCCCATTTAAGTCCCCACTGCTGGGGCACGGGCCTCCCTCAATCACATGAGGGGTAATTGCCATACTCACCACGCTTGGCAGACGGGTTGGCGAGGGTTTTGATATAAATGCAGAGTTTTCCTTCTCTGGGTGCTGATGATCATGCCAGCAGCTTTACCTTAGTTGCCTTTTACGACACCTCGGTAAGAGTGAGGGTGGCCTATTCTACTCTGCCGGGGACCACAAAAATACATAAAAAAGGCCGGCAACACATCTCCACTCCCCCTGGAGTGGCTGATGCCCATGGGCGGCGGTGATTACTTACCGTCAGGTAAGTAAACTCGCTTGCTCGTTAAGCTCCCTTTCTCATAAAAAAAAACATTGTCTATCTAAGAAAATTGGTGTCTGCCCCCACGCTGAGTTTCGTTCGCCTCCGCCTCGCAACTGTGACGCGGTCAGATTTTGGTCGTAGGTATTTTTTTTAAACGTCCTATACCTTTTTGTGACCGTGGAAGAGCCACGCTTCGGCATGAATGGGTCGGGTCGACCGGAGTAATACTACGGCCTCACAGAAAACTGGCGTGAAGCAGCACTGTGCTGTGTTTCGCTGCGTGAGAGAGAGTACCAGAGGCTTTATCCAGGGGAAAGGAGGGTTTAAAGGTTGGCAGCGAGTTACAAGTTCTAACGTACCGGTTGTTTTTGTCATAGAGTAACTTATATATACTGAGATAGAGGCATCAGTCGGCTAGCCAGTGCTTGCGCCATCTAGAGGAAAAGGTTAATACTTAACGGCTATGTAGTACGGCCACCTTCGAGAATCAGTCCCCAGACGATTAAATATTATTAGCATAGGATAATTTTAATTGCTATATATCAGAATTGGCAATATCTTCTAGATCTCGGCTTTATTCCCCATACTATATTAAAATTGCTAATGTGGGCAGGCGGCTTGAAATCGTTGTTTCGGAAACACGCTATACTAGCGCGATGTAAAAATGCATAACGACATCTACCGAAACAACGCCGAACCATCTGCTTGAATGCTTTTAAAGCTACATCTGCTTTTTAAAAGCTCCATCTAACGAAAACCGCAGAACTATTTTTCCCATACTAAGGAAAAAGTTAAGTGAAATGACACTGGCTTTTGTTCGACTCCCACCTAGTAGTAGATACAACAACAACTCACCAAGAGAGTTGAGCGGGTAGTGCCCCTGGTACGGCTGGCCCGAGCCCACGGAGCTGATGGGCAGGGAGGGGTTCAGGTCGGCCGCCAGCTGCGGCAAGCCTCCCGCGCCGAACCCGCCCATCGACACGCCACCCTGCGACAGCTGCCCGAGACCTGGAAAGGTATAATATAAATAATAAATTAATATCAGACCATTGACTGACCAGTGACTTGACTCTCTCTAATCGACTTGATCCTCTAGCTGTTTAAACCTATTAATAAATACATAAATAAGAATCTAAGTAAAATACATACTTACATGTAAATAAAAACAGAAACAAATATGTTCATAATGAAAATAACATGAACTGTAAAGTGTCTATTGTTAATTGTAGGGAACATTCGTTCCTCATTCTTCCAACAGATGGCGTTGTGCATAAATACATCGCACAAGTAAATTTTTTTTTTTCAACTCTTCTGTCTTGGTATAAAAATCTTGAGTAAAGTAATCTAATTTCCCAAAGTCAGCATCCGTGCCCTTACAAAACAGTTCCTCATGTAACTTATTAAATGTTTGCCACAATCTATCCAAATTTTCTATTCTAGTCTCCACATAACTTGTAGTTAATCTATCCTTCGGAGATTTTTTAAAGTTGCTTCTACTGTTTTCTATTCTATTGTATGCGTCAATCTGTGCTCTTATTTTTGCTGCAGCAGGATATAGCTTCCCTCAGCATTATATACCGCCTGAGGAACTGTTTAATCTACTCCCTGCAGCTGAATTCTTACATCGAAACACTCGCAAGCGATTGTCATTCCATCATCCCCATCATTTCGAAGGATGGCGGTCTAGTACTGTGCGTTTCTCGCGGAACTTTCTACCACGTACCGCAGTTCTGTGGAACGGTTTGGCTGCAGGAGTATTTCCCAACGGCTACGACTTAGGGACCTTCAAGAAAAGAGCGTACTGTTTATTAAAAAGGCCGGCAACACATTAGCGATATCTCTGATTTCGCGGATGTTCATGTGCGGCGTTGGTTACTTTCCATCAGGTGACTTGCTTGCTCGTTTGTCCGCCTCTAGCATAAAAAAAGACATAAACGGGCATTCTTCTGTGACATAGGTACATCATCCCGATCCCAAAGAAAGTAGCTATCCACAAAAGTCGCTATCTACTTACGCATCTTGTTCAGGGGTTGTCAACTTTGGCTCACCTGCAGGCATAGACCAAGGCCGGTCAGCGAAGACGCCGGGGCTGCACACGTCCCCTGCTCCGAAGGGCGGCAGACCGTGTGATGGCAGCAGGGCTCCAGGGGTGCGGAACACGTTGGTACTCTTCTTGCGCTTTTTCCATTTCGCTCGACGGTTCTGGAACCACACCTGTGGACGAAAGGGAGAAAAATAAAAACTAGAGATGCGCAGAATATTCGGTTTCGTATTCGGTATTCGGTATATTTTGACCGTGGGAGAGCCACGCTTCATCATGAATGGGCCGGCCTGACCGGAGTGATACCTCGTCCTCACAGAAAACAGGCGTGAAGCAGCATTGTGCTGTGTTTCGCTGGGTGAGTGAGGGTACCGGAGGCCCAAACCAGGGGAAAGGGGAGTTTAAAGGTCGGCAGTGCACTTTTGCCTCCACTTGTTTTGCGGGTGTCCATGGGCGGCGGTAATCGCTTACCATCAGGTGATCCGTCTGCTCGTCTGCCACTTATCACATAAAAACACAAATACCTATTTGGCATAATTTTTACTATTCGTGTTCGGCCGAATATTCGGTATTATGGCCGAATAATTCGGTTTGAGTACCTTTTATTCTTATCTTAGCTACATGACTTCGAAGAACGAAAAGACAAAAGTTATTTCATATTTATAGATTCAGTAACAAACGTTATACCTCATTTTGTAATCGTGTTTATTCTAGTTTTTTAGTTGTTCCTTATGTTAATCCCAGTACTTATTTTAAACGTTTTGTTAAAATAAGTACTGTTATGTTATGATGAACACATTATCATAACATTATAACCTAACTGTGCGATGTTTTTCAAAAGTGATAGCTTGGAGTGGGAGCTCATAGCGGGCTGTAAGGCACGGTTCGCTTGTTGTCTAGCCAACAGCGCAACGTTAGCGTACATAGATGGAATCTGTTAACGTGACAAATTCAATGAAATCGTAAGCCGAATAATTCGGCCGAATATTCAGTTCGGTTAAAGTTAAACCGAATATTCTTCGGTATCCGGTTATTCGGTGAAACCACTATTCGGCGCATCACTAGTAAAATAGTAAAAACAAAATAGGGCGAGTAAATTCTTAGGCTATTAATATCTTTATTCACAAAATAGAAAAACGAAGAAAAACATTCTTACATTAAAAAAAATTGCTCACCATTACCCTATTCCTAAGTCTTACCAGCAAAATCCACATTCATAGTGCAGACCATTACTCAACGCGCCTAACCCCGCGATGATCGCAAATCGCGGGTCATTTGTTACCGGGGCTATTGATTCGGGGATCAGCCCCGTTAGATTTATGACTGTTTACGTACTCTTGACATGTTCATAAAAATGAGGATAAACAATACCTACTGATTATAATGTACCTCTGGAAATGGAAAAAAAAACTTGTGTTTTGTCCTACACGTCTGGTCGATAGAAGAATTATTGTTGGTGGCCATATTAATGATAATTAAATTTTAAATATTTTTAACGCAATGTTGGTTGGTTTAAGTGTTGGCCGTGGACGTGATCTTGGGATCCTGCGGTCGAGCAAAAAGTATGTTTCGAATTTTTCAAACATAACTCGGGTTTATGATCACCAATCCACATTAGGCAAGCGACCAAGCTTGCCTAATGAGGATTAAGCCTAATCGCATCATAGTAGCGATAATTTGATTTCTACGATGGAGCCCTGCAGTGGGACAGTATATAGGCTGAACAATTAAGTATTTTTTTATATTTAAATTGGAAATTTGACATATTGGACGACCGAAATGGGCAACTGTTGATACGAACCAAATATATGTAGGTACTACCATGTTGCAACTATCCACGAAACGAAAAGATATATTTTTTAATTAATCCTAAAATCCAATCCAATAAGATAACAATAAAGGCAAAACACAATAGGTGCTGTCACCAAATCTTCTTTACTATTCATGAAGAGGTTAAAGGACACGACACGACAACTCTTAGGTATAGGTAATCCGAAAAAGCTAAACACTAGAGCGATGTAATCGAAGTCCAGCGCCATCTATTGGTATGATTTGAAACGAATGTCCTAAAACGAAGAGAGTTAGTTAAAAATAAATAGGTACCACCCGAAATATTGACATGAAAGAATAAATTTAAATAAATACCTAGTTCATTTTCCAGGTAGGGTATATAACGGTACCCTACCCCTACCCGGAAAAATAACTGCACTGAATAGTTTAAAAAAATATGTCCCTCCATGTCCAAAACGAAGCATGGCTAGAACGCAGTAAAAGTCGCCAAACAGACAAAACGCATTATCGCCCCGCGATGAAGTGACACCGCATTAAACATTCAGTGCTCAGCCCTGCGAGAGAGAACTGGCAGTTGTAGGCCCAATAACTTTGTCGAAATCGGACGGATAGTCCATATTTTTTATTCTTTAAGCTAATTAAGCTATTGCAACAGTTAAGTGCAGTGGCGAGCGTAGGTGTTGGCCGCCCATGGTGGAAGAATATTTTGACGACGTCTTTTTCCCCCCCCCCCCCCCCCCTCGCCCCCCCTCACTGTAGTGGACGTCGCTACCCTTGTACACAAGTGTACGTACCTTTCCCCCCGAATTGACGAGCTTTGGCATAGGCTCATTCATGCCAAACTCCTTGTTTACAAAGTGCAGTCGACAGATTTAAGCTCGGTAACACTTCGAATAAAAAAGTGTCTATTTAGTTAAAACATCACTTATTCATAACAAACTAGCGTTGCCCATGTAGTATTCGCTTTTGTTCATCCCATAGGAACCTGTAATTTTTCGGGATACCTAATTTCTATACAACTAGCCATAAGACCGCCGAGATTGTATTTACCACTGACCATAGCATTAAATTCTGTAAAATGTTGTGCTATAAAGAGTATAAAGATTCTAAGCTACCTCTTCGCCAATTTTCAGTGAAATCGGTCGAGGCATTATTGAGTTTTAATTAGTGTAACTGAC